>CAWUFW010007684.1:0-600000 GCA_963921515.1 Calotriton arnoldi
TAGGAGAGTAGGATCTGCTTCACATGGGTACCCCCACTTTTTGCTGATGCTTCACTGTTTTTCGACATTAGTCTGGCTGGGGCC
Source organism: Calotriton arnoldi (assembly GCA_963921515.1). Taxonomy (NCBI): domain Eukaryota; kingdom Metazoa; phylum Chordata; class Amphibia; order Caudata; family Salamandridae; genus Calotriton; species Calotriton arnoldi. The sequence goes on from CAWUFW010007684.1 coordinate 85, forward strand.
CTGCTAATCAGAACCCCAGCCTAGCTGCTTCTCTCCTCTAAAATGGTTTCCATGTGCCTTAGGCACATCACTGATTGGGATCTGGAGTGCCCTTATAAGTCCCTAGTATATGGTATACTATGTACCAAGGGCATAGGTACCTCAGAGGCCTGCCAGGGGCTGCAGCATGTATTATGCCACCCCTGGAAGGCCATCCAAACTGACACCACAGGTCTGCTACTGCAGCCTGGGTAAGGTGGTGCATGCACCCCTTACTGTGATATAGGTTACCTATATCACTAAATACATACACACATATAAACCTATAAGTCACTCCTAAGGCAGGCCTTATCAATCCTAAAGGCAGAGTGCATGGTTCCTATGTGAGAGGGTGCCCCTGCATGAGCAGGGCCCCTCTGCAGCGTTCGGAGACCATCTCTGATGCTGTTTGTAGTGCAGCCTGACCATATACTCTTAAGCGCATTATATCCTCGCGGTAAAATGCTAACTTTGGAATGGCTGCACCTAAACATGTCGTGTTTGGTGTCAAACATCTTGGAATACTACCCCCCGCCAATCCTGGTGGCGGGGGTAGCATTCCACCCTTCTAGAGGGAAAGACATGTTAACTCTGACTAGTCCGGTAACTTCTTTCCAGAGCCCTGGCATCACAAAATGGATGCTGCTGCCACAGACACGAGTCTGGCCTCCTGCTGCTGGACGAAACTCCGGCAGGGGAGGCCTGGACAATAGGTTTCCTGTCCCAGGGAGGTGTGACCACCTCCCCAGACAGGATAATGTGTATTGGGGCTGGGCGGGAGCACTTTCGGGTGCTTTGAAGTCCTGCACTGGGGGCACATTTGGTGTCCCTGTGCATACCCCAGTTCAAACCGGATCAGGGGCTTGCAGCCCCTGCTTTGGCGCGAACTGGACAAAGGGAAAGGGGTGTAGCCACCCCTCTGCCCTGACCCACCCATAGGTGGGGCCACAGAGTAGTCCAACCCCTATCTTTAGTATAAAGATAGGAACCCAGTCCTTAGGACTTTAGATTATCCCTGGACGAAACTCTGTAACTGAATCCTGGACCTTCGATGCTCTACTCACGATTAGAGGACAGAAGAATCTCCCTTGGGGTCAAGGAGTGACTCCCCTGCTTGGCAGGCACCAAAGAAGCATCTGTCCGGTTCGCATTTCTGAAGCTCCCGTCGGACGCCGAAGTCATCGCATCACCAGAGGTGGATTCTCAGACTTCTCCGAGGCTACCCTGAGTCCCCAGCAAAGCTGAGGCCCGTGGCTATCGTGGGTGACTTGAGACCATGACCCCTGGACACCGAGCACATTTGCAAGTGCATCCTCTTCTGGGTCTCCCAAGAAGTCGTGCTTTGGGCTCCGAGTAGCCCTAGCCTCCAGCACCACCTGCACCGAAGATCACTGGCCCCCACTCCACGAGTGTCCTGTAAGCCAGATCCACGTGCGGCGTCATGAGGCTCCTTCGCGGTCGCTAGCTCATTGGCTAGTAGCCCTTAACGAAGGCCAATCCTTTTCTAACTTGGCATCCTGGTTGCTCCAGGCCTGCCCTCACTTACCCTCGCTGGGTGAGTTCCACAGACCTTGCTGGTCTGCACCATCGACGATCTACATCTTCACCAAGACTTGCCGTTGCCAAGGCTTGTTGGGTCCAATCCGGTCGCCGACACCTCAGCACTCGACAGACATCGTGTACCAGCCTGAATCCTGCTCCTGGTCGCCGACAACGCCTCCTGGACCTCGTGGCTGAAGAGTCAAGACAACCGTCAACGCACCTGAAGCACTCGACATCGGTGGGCATCTGTCCATCGCCTTCCTGGTCACTGGCTAGTGACCCAGACTCTGTCCCCTCTGCTTTCAGGTTCTTCAGAACTCCGATCCACTCTTGGATCCACCCGGACACTTTTCTCTTGGCCGCCAGCAGCACTTTGCAGCAGATCGCCATTCGAATCGACGACGAAACCCGACCCCGAAAGGCACCTATGCACCCGGCTTCCCTGGGTGAGGTAACACGAGTACTCCGGTGCTCCCGTGGGTAGAGACTCTTCAAAGTCCTAGATCTCAAAGGGTTTTGTCCTAGTCCTCTTTTAAGTGTCCCTTTTCTCTAATTTCCCGATCCCGACTTTCTCCATAGAAGTCAACGGCGTATCGCGGTTGTGTATTTACACTGCACGCGTCTCCCGTGGGTCCCCTGTGTCACTACCTTGGGTGGTTCCTTGTGGTCCAAGCACTTCTAGAGGCTCTAGGCCTAGTGTCTAGTTCAGTCGTGGTTCGCATACCACTTTATTGGTATATGGTTTGGTACGCCCCTAGGGCCCAAACGTGTATTTGTGCTATTACTGTGATTTAATAACTTCTAACTTATGTACTTCGAACTCTAGCCTCATAAAGAGACTAGAGGGGTGTGTTTAGCAATAAATACATATATTTTGAATATATACCTGGTGTGGTGCTCTTTCATTTGGTCACTCAAGAGATTATAGACTGGTAAAACAAGCTGCTTTACATTCCTTCAAGACTTAGCCTGAAGGCTGCTCTCCATAGCTACCACTAGGATAGCTTTCAATAAGGTTGTCTTTAACCTATCTCCAATAAGGGGTTGTTTGGACTGGTGCAAGGTGCCCACTATAATTAGTGGACAGCATATACCAGGCCAACTTCTCACATTGGTGTGCAGCGTGTGGGATTCCAGCTTGCTATTGTTTTACCAGATAATCTCAATTGAATTGATCAACTGAAAACCACTAAAGGTACCTAAGGTACATATAATTTAAGCTTAGAATACAGTAAGTTCTACTGAACTTAGAGTTGTGTGTTAAGGGATAGCACAACCCTTTCTACAACTCAAGAGAGTTTAGTAGGCCACACTAGAGTAGGTAGTGCATACACCACACCACACTAGTAATGTCTTTAAGGGTAGGATCTAAAGAATCCTTGCAGGAAGCCATTGAGCTTCCACCCTCCAAGTATGATACACTCCCATTCTTGGAATTGAGAGCTTTATGTAACTTGAGAAAACTAAGGACAGGCCAAAGCCCCACCACCCAACACCTCAAGGAGTTGTTGGTGGCTTATGACCTTAGTAAGCCCTTGGGGACTGAAGGGGTAGGAGCTGAGGTTGGGGCAGAGGAAGAGGAGGAGGCCAGGGGTACCAATACCCCCAGCCCCCCTCTGAGACTGGCCAGGAGGGTGACAATGACCCTGACCTGGATAACCCAATCCCTCCTGTGGAAGATGATGAGGATGATCTGAATGATCCCCACTTTGTCCCCCCAGGAAGGATTAAGAGTGTGCCCAGGAAGTCTAGATCTCCTTCTCAGGAGTCTAACCACTCTGGCACCTCCATAGGGAGCTCTATCTCCTCTCACAGGAGGGAATCCTCTCATGAGAGAAGAGACAGACTGGTCCAGTATGAGGAAACTCAGCTGGAAATCAGAAAAAAGCAATTGGCTTTAGATAGGGAATCCCTAGATCTCCTTAGAGAGAGAAGAAAGTTGGGACTAGAGTCCCATGGTGGCAGCCATGTCCCTAGAGACAGGGAAAGGTCCTATGACCATAGGAACCTGAGCAAGATTGTCCCTCCCTACCAGAGTGGGGATGACATCCACAAATGGATAACTGCATTAGAGAGGGCCTGTAAGGTACAGAAGGTCCCTCAGGAGCAGTGGGCAGCAATCTTGTGGCTCTCCTTTGCTGACAAAGGTAGAGATAAGCTCCTCACTGTTAGAGAGGAGGATGCTGATAATTACAAGGTCTTGAAGAGTGCTCTTATTGATGGGTTTGGCCTAACCACTGAACAGTACAGGTTGAAGTTCAGAGACACCCAAAAAGCACAGACTCAAGACTGGGTAGACTATGTGGATTGTTCTGCCAAGGCTCTGGAAGGCTGGTTGATGGGCAGTAAGGTGTGTGACTTCTCAGGATTGTACAATCTGATAATGAGGGAGCAGATTCTTAATAACTGTCAAAATCAGCTGTTGCATCAATACCTGGTAGACTCTGATCTGACCTCTCCCCAAGAATTGGGAAAGAAGGCAGACAAATGGGTCAGAACCAGGGTGAAGCAGAAGGTACAGAACCAAGGTGGGGAAACCAAGAAGCAAGATGCTAAGAACTCTGACAAGGGTGGGGAGAAGGGTAAAGATCAAAAGTCTTCATCAGGCCCCCAAAAATCTTCTTCTGGTGGGGATTCACAGTCTACCAAAGGGAAAGGCCAAAGAAAACCATGGTGCAAGGTCTGTAAGCAAAAGACCCACTGGACCAGTGATTGCACCAAGTCCAAAGACTCCAGTCCAGCACCCACCAATGCCCCTAAGGCACCTGTTCCCCCTAGTACAGTTGGTGGGAGTGCTCCAGCCAAGGGTTTAGTAGGGTTCACCCTGGGAACTGAGTTGGGCTCTGACCTAGTCAGAGAACTGACTCAGGCTGTGTTAGTCTGTGATGGAGGCATGGATGTGACCTCCACTGTGAGTCCCAGTAATCTGGGCAAGTACAGACAACAGCCTTTAATTAATGGACGTGAGGCTTTGGCATTTAGGGACACAGGGGCAAGTGTCACAATGGTGACACAAGACCTTGTGAATCCTGGGCAAGTTATACTTGGTGAGATGTACCAAGTGACCAATGCTAGCAATGTCAGAACAGACCATACTCTGGCAGTTGTTAACTTCTCCTGGGGAGGGGTAACTGGCCTTAAGAAGGTTGTGGTAAGTGCAAACCTACCAGTCGAATGCTTGCTTGGCAATGACTTAGAGACTTCTGCTTGGGCAGAAGTGGAGCTCAGGACCCATGCAGAAATGCTGGGGATCCCTGCAGATGTGTTTGCTGTGACCAGGTCACAAGCCAAAATGTCTAGCACTGAACAGGACCTTGGATTCTGGAAGAATGGACCAAGTGCCTTCCAAGAGGAGGAGTAGTAGGGTTAAGGCAGTGCCTTCCCCTTGGCTCAGGAGGAAGATCAGTCCCTTGAGGGGGATGATCTCAGCCCTGAAGAAGGAACTGTCCCAGAGGAACTTGAACCTGACCAGGTTGAGTTCTTGGGGACAGGGGGACCTTCTAGGGCAGATCTGAGCCAGGAGCAGCAGAGCTGCCCCTCCCTTGAACCCCTCAGACAGCAAGCTGCTGCTGAGGCTGCTGGGAAAGCTAGTGGTCCCCATACAGTGTATTGGGATGATGGACTCCTGTACTCAGAGAGTAGAGACCCCAAGCCTGGTGCTACCAGGAGGTTGGTTATACCTCTGAAGTTCAGGGGCTTCCTATTGACCCTAGCCCATGATATTCCCTTAGCAGGTCACCTGGGCCAGAACAAGACTTGGGACAGAATTGTCCCTCACTTTCACTGGCCCCACATGTCTGAAGACAGTAAGGAGTTTTGTCGCTCCTGTGTAACCTGCCAAGCCAGTGGCAAGGCAGGTGGCACTACAAAGGCCCCCCTGATACCACTACCTGTGGTGGGGGTGCCCTTTGAAAGGGTAGGGATTGACATTGTTGGTCCCATGGATCCCCAAACAGCCTCTGGGCACAGGTTTATCCTGGTGGTAGTGGATCATGCCACCAGGTACCCAGAAGCTATTCCCCTCAGGACCACTACAGCACCTGTGGTGGCAAGGGCCCTCCTGGGAATCTTCTCAAGAGTGGGCTTTCCTAAGGAGGTAGTATCAGACAGGGGTGCTAACTTCATGTCTGGGTACTTGAAAGCAATGTGGAAGGAGTGTGGAGTGACTTATAAGTTCACCACACCCTATCACCCACAATGCAATGGTTTAGTTGAGAGATTCAACAAAACCTTGAAGGGCATGATTAAAGGGCTCCCAGAAAAGCTTAGGCGTAGATGGGACATACTCTTGCCCTGCCTTTTATTCGCATATAGGAAGGTGCCTCAGAAGGGGTTGGTTACAGCCCTTTTGAACTTCTGTTTGGCCACCCTGTGAGGGGTCCACTGTGCTTGGTGAAGGAAGGATGGGAGTTACCTCTCAAGCCCCCAAAGCAAGATATAGTGGACTATGTACTTGGTCTCCGCTCCAGGATGGCTGAGTACATGAAAAAGGCAACCAAAAACCTTGAGGCTAGCCAGGAACTTCAAAAGGCCTGGCATGACCAAAAGGCTGTTCTGACTGTTTACCAGCCAGGACAGAAGGTGTGGGTGTTGGAGCCAGTGGCCCCAGCAGCTCTCCAAGATAAATGGAGTGGACCCCACACTATTGTTGAGCAGAAGGGTGAGGTCACTTACTTAGTGGACCTAGGAACACCCAGGAGTCCCCACAGGGTTCTCCATGTCAACAGGTTAAAACCATATGTGGACAGGGCAGACATGGGCTTGCTCATGGCTACTGATGAAGGGCAGGAGGAAGAGAGTGACCCACTCCCTGACCTGCTCTCACAGAACCCTGACGATGGGTCAGTTGATGGTGTAGCCTTGGCAGGCAGCCTCACTACCCAGCAACAAACTGATTGCAGGCAAGTCCTCAATCAGTTTAGACATATGTTTTCACTGACACCCAGTCAGACCACCTGGTGCACTCATGAAGTGGACACTGGGGACAGTCTGCCTATTAAAAACAAGATTTATAGGCAACCTGACCATGTCAGGGACTGTATCAGGACTGAAGTCCAGAAAATGTTGGAATTGGGAGTTATTGAACCCTCAGATAGCCCTTGGGCTAGTCCAGTGGTCCTTGTACCGAAACCTCACACCAGTGGTGGAAAAAGAGAGATGAGGTTTTGTGTGGACTACAGGGGTCTCAATGCAGTCACTAGGACTGATGCCCATCCAATACCCAGGGCAGATGAGCTCATAGATACTTTGGCCTCTGCCAAATATCTCAGCACATTTGACCTAACAGCTGGCTACTGGCAGATCAGACTAGCTGATACTGCAAAGCCCAAAACAGCATTCTCAACCCCTAGTGGGCATTATCAATTGGTGGTAATGCCCTTTGGTCTGAAGAATGCACCTGCCACTTTCCAGAGGTTGGTGAATACAGTTCTCACAGGACTGGAAGCCTATAGTGCAGCATATCTAGATGATATTGCTGTCTTTAGCTCCACCTGGGAGGATCACCTGGTCCACCTCAGGAATGTTTTACAGGCCCTGCAAAAGGCAGGCCTGACTATCAAGGCCACTAAGTGCCAGATAGGGCAGAGTCAGGTTGTGTACCTGGGCCACCTTGTGGGTGGAGGCCAGGTTCAACCTTTGCAGAGCAAGATCCAGACCATCATGGACTGGACTGCTCCCACTACCCAGACTCAGGTGAGAGCCTTCTTAGGCCTGACTGGGTACTATAGGAGATTTGTCAAGGGGTATGGATCAATAGTGACACCCCTGAATGACTTAACTTCTAAGAAAATGCCCAAAAAGGTTCAGTGGACAGTTAGCTGTCAAAAGGCATTTGATGACCTCAAGCAGGCCATGTGCACTGCTCCAATTCTGCAGAGTCCTGATTACTCCAAGAAGTTCATTGTTCAAACTGATGCATCTGAATTGGGGGTAGGGGCTGTACTGTCACAATTGAATGAAGAAGGTCAGGATCAGCCAGTAGCTTTCATTAGCAGAAGGCTGACCCCTAGAGAGAAACGTTGGTCAGCCATAGAGAGGGAGGCCTTTGCTGTGGTCTGGGCTCTGAAGAAGTTGAGGCCATACTTGTTTGGTACACACTTCCTGGTTCAGACAGACCATAAGCCCCTCTTATGGCTAAAACAAATGAAGGGTGAAAACCCCAAACTGCTTAGGTGGTCCATTTCCCTACAGGGGATGGACTTTACAGTGGAACATAGGCCTGGGAGTAACCATGCGAATGCAGATGGACTCTCTAGGTATTTCCACTTAGAACATGAAGACTTAACTGGGCAAGGTTAGTTTAATGTCCCTACGTTTGGGGGGGTTGTGTAGGAGAGTAGGATCTGCTTCACATGGGTACCCCCACTTTTTGCTGATGCTTCACTGTTTTTCGACATTAGTCTGGCTGGGGCCCTGCTAATCAGAACCCCAGCCTAGCTGCTTCCTCTCTAAAATGGTTTCCATGTGCCTTAGGCACATCACTGATTGGGATCTGGAGTGCCCTTATAAGTCCCTAGTATATGGTATACTATGTACCAAGGGCATAGGTACCTCAGAGGCCTGCCAGGGGCTGCAGCATGTATTATGCCACCCCTGGAAGGCCATCCAAACTGACACCACAGGTCTGCTACTGCAGCCTGGGTAAGGTGGTGCATGCACCCCTTACTGTGATATAGGTTACCTATATCACTAAATACATACACACATATAAACCTATAAGTCACTCCTAAGGCAGGCCTTATCAATCCTAAAGGCAGAGTGCATGGTTCCTATGTGAGAGGGTGCCCCTGCATGAGCAGGGCCCCTCTGCAGCGTTCGGAGACCATCTCTGATGCTGTTTGTAGTGCAGCCTGACCATATACTCTTAAGCGCATTATATCCTCGCGGTAAAATGCTAACTTTGGAATGGCTGCACCTAAACATGTCGTGTTTGGTGTCAAACATCTTGGAATACTACCCCCCGCCAATCCTGGCGGCGGGGGTAGCATTCCACCCTTCTAGAGGGAAAGACATGTTAACTCTGACTAGTCCGGTAACTTCTTTCCAGAGCCCTGGCATCACAAAATGGATGCTGCTGCCACAGACACGAGTCTGGCCTCCTGCTGCTGGACGAAACTCCGGCAGGGGAGGCCTGGACAATAGGTTTCCTGTCCCAGGGAGGTGTGACCACCTCCCCAGACAGGATAATGTGTATTGGGGCTGGGCGGGAGCACTTTCGGGTGCTTTGAAGTCCTGCACTGGGGGCACATTTGGTGTCCCTGTGCATACCCCAGTTCAAACCGGATCAGGGGCTTGCAGCCCCTGCTTTGGCGCGAACTGGACAAAGGGAAAGGGGTGTAGCCACCCCTCTGCCCTGACCCACCCATAGGTGGGGCCACAGAGTAGTCCAACCCCTATCTTTAGTATAAAGATAGGAACCCAGTCCTTAGGACTTTAGATTATCCCTGGACGAAACTCTGTAACTGAATCCTGGACCTTCGACGCTCTACTCACGATTAGAGGACAGAAGAATCTCCCTTGGGGTCAAGGAGTGACTCCCCTGCTTGGCAGGCACCAAAGAAGCATCTGTCCGGTTTGCATTTCTGAAGCTCCCGTCGGACGCCGAAGTCATCGCATCACCAGAGGTGGATTCTCAGACTTCCCCGAGGCTACCCTGAGTCTCCAGCAAAGCTGAGGCCCGTGGCTATCGTGGGTGACTTGAGACCGTGACCCCTGGACACCGAGCACATTTGCAAGTGCATCCTCTTCTGGGTCTCCCAAGAAGTCGTGCTTTGGGCTCCGAGTAGCCCTAGCCTCCAGCACCACCTGCACCGAAGATCACTGGCCCCCACTCCACGAGTGTCCTGTAAGCCAGATCCACGTGCGGCGTCACGAGGCTCCTTTGCGGTCGCTAGCCCGTTGGCTAGTAGCCCTTAACGAAGGCCAATCCTTTTCTAACTTGGCATCCTGGTTGCTCCAGGCCTGCCCTCACTTACCCTCGCTGGGTGAGTTCCACAGACCTTGCTGGTCTGCACCATCGACGATCTACATCTTCACCAAGACTTGCCGTTGCCAAGGCTTGTTGGGTCCAATCCGGTCGCTGACACCTCAGCACTCGACAGACATCGTGTACCAGCCTGAATCCTGCTCCTGGTTGCCGACAACGCCTCCTGGACCTCGTGGCTGAAGAGTCAAGATGACTGTCAACGCACCTGAAGCACTCGACATCGGTGGGCATCTGTCCATCGCCTTCCTGGTCACTGGCTAGTGACCCAGACTCTGTCCCCTCTGCTTTCAGGTTCTTCAGAACTCCGATCCACTCTTGGATCCACCCGGACACTTTTCTCTTGGCCGCCAGCAGCACTTTGCAGCAGATCGCCATTCGAATCGACGACGAAACCCGACCCCGAAAGGCACCTATGCACCCGGCTTCCCTGGGTGAGGTAACACGAGTACTCCGGTGCTCCCGTGGGTAGAGACTCTTCAAAGTCCTAGATCTCAAAGGGTTTTGTCCTAGTCCTCTTTTAAGTGTCCCTTTTCTCTAATTTCCCGATCCCGACTTTCTCCATAGAAGTCAACGGCGTATCGCGGTTGTGTATTTACACTGCACGCGTCTCCCGTGGGTCCCCTGTGTCACTACCTTGGGTGGTTCCTTGTGGTCCAAGCACTTCTAGAGGCTCTAGGCCTAGTGTCTAGTTCAGTCGTGGTTCGCATACCACTTTATTGGTATATGGTTTGGTACGCCCCTAGGGCCCAAACGTGTATTTGTGCTATTACTGTGATTTAATAACTTCTAACTTATGTACTTCGAACTCTAGCCTCATAAAGAGACTAGAGGGGTGTGTTTAGCAATAAATACATATATTTTGAATATATACCTGGTGTGGTGCTCTTTCATTTGGTCACTCAAGAGATTATAGACTGGTAAAACAAGCTGCTTTACATTCCTTCAAGACTTAGCCTGAAGGCTGCTCTCCATAGCTACCACTAGGATAGCTTTCAATAAGGTTGTCTTTAACCTATCTCCAATAAGGGGTTGTTTGGACTGGTGCAAGGTGCCCACTATAATTAGTGGACAGCAAATACCAGGCCAACTTCTCACATTATACTGTTTAAAAACCAAAAGCAATCTCTCATAGTAGGCATGTACAGATTCCTTACTTTCCTGAGTTGTTCTATCAATCTTTACCCAATCTGTCTCTTTCGGTGGAATCTTATTTTTCAAAAACGTGATGGCTTGTTCATACTTTCTCATTACTTCTGGACCTGGGGCTCTAGTTTTTGCATCTCTAAGATATTCTTCCTTCGGCCAGTCAATTGTAATCTTACATTCCGTCCATAAATCTGCTGGTACTACAATCTCAAACAATCCATCCAGATCTTCCCACAACACCTTTGAAACCTTTACAAATCTTTCTACCTGTCTATACCATTCTACGGGTTTCTCTCTCAATCTTGGGAAGTCATTTGTGAATGACAATATATCTTGTCTGGACCATGGAACATGTACATAGCTACCTCCTGGAGTTTCCCTCATTGGATATTCCAGTACTATTGGTTCCTTCTCCTTCACCGGAAAAGCCAATGATGCTTTATCGGTCATTCCCTCCTTTCTTCTTATCTACCTGCTTCTCCATCTGTCCACATCTCCCCATTTTCTCAATAACACAATCAGTTCCTTTATCTGTGTTAATCATCCTGATGTGTTCAGATTTTCTATATCCTTTTCACTAAAGTCTACCCTGTACGGTTTCTGCAATCCTCTGATTTTTCCAAATTCTACTCCTAGTTCATTCGCTGTTTCTTCCAATTTTTCATGCAAATTCCTAGCTCTCCAAGTAACACTTTTACACATGAACATAAGCTCATCATCTTGGTAGTATTTCAATCTATCTGTACCAATAGTCCCTAGAATTAACTCTTCCATATCTATTTTTAGTCTGATTACATCCAATGGTTGTGGTTCTGCATCTTTCTTCTTTAAATTCCTCATCCACTCATTTAATTCTTCTGGAGTCGGACCCACAGGGGTATTATTCATCTCTACCCAACTTGCACTTCTCTCTGGGGTCTCAGTTGCTGACTCGGTTCCCATAGGAATCCTATTTATCTGACTCTCATTAATCGTCAAATTTGTAGGTGGACTCGATCTATATGAGCCAACTGAATCTCTTGTCTCTCTAGTTTCTGGAATTATCCCTTCTCTCACTCTTTGTATACTCGAGTTCAGTGGAATTGTCAAGGAATGCTCATCTATTCTTTGATTTTCAAATACCGGTATTACTGGTAACCCTGGGTGTAGTTCGCGAAGTAGCGCTACGCGAAGCTACGCAAAGTGCAGTTCGCGAACTGCGTAGTGCGCTGTTCGCGATGATTGCACAGTGCCGGATGCTTGTCCGCACTGTGCAATCATTGAAAACGGCATCTTGCACAGTGCGAGCTGTCTTTTACTGCCGCTCGAGTAGATTTTTACGCGAGCGGCAGCTTTCTCAACGCGGACTGGTAGTTTCTCATCGCGAGCGGTCGCGAGCATATGCGAGCACTCGCAATGAGAAACCTGACCTCCCGCGTTGAGAATCTCGCCGGGAGGTTTATTTTCCACGCTCGCGATCGGCAACTTGATGTTGCTGATCGCGAACGAGAAAAAGTCTCGCCGGGATGTCATTTTGCTTGCTCGCGGTCGCCAACTTGATGTTGAGGACCGCGAGCAAGCAAAAAATGACTGCTGCACTACGCTACGGGTGTTTGCACTGTGCTACGTGCAATTCGCGTTGTGAAAAGTAGTGCAAACTTCGCAAACTACGCGAGCGTAGCGTAGTGCTTTGCCCAAGGTTAATTACTGGCCCTATCGTCACTGGCACAGTCACAGCTTCCATGTTCTTGGTTAATTCTCTTATCTTCTCAGTCAATTCTCTTGTGGTTCTGGCTAACTCAGCTGTATTACCACTATCAGACTTCGCATTCTGTGGAGTTTCTAATTTTTCATGAGACCTATTTATTTCATAATTTCGTTCAGGGCTTTGACTTCCTACAGTTTCCATTGGTGGTGCATTTGGAGTCACCACCGCAGAATTCTGTTGGTATGGAGGGGGTTTTCTATTTAAAATGTCTTCCAGCAATTCATCCTCTGTGTCGCTAACTCCATACCCATATTTCTCTGCTACTGCATGTTTCTTTTTCTCCGTACACTTTCTCCCTGTAACTTCTTCAACTGTTCTGACAGGAAACAAACCATCCGTCATATTAGCATACCTCCATCGTCTCATCCTGTCTTCATGATTCACTCCCCATACTCTTCCATGGACTAAACTATAATTCTTTGCACCTCTGTGTCTTTCTCTTTCATACATCTCATCTTCCCATTCACCTAATGCTTCGAACTGTGTTGGTCTAGGTCTCGGTTCAAGTTTCATCATTTTCTCTCTCAAATTTTGAAGTACAGCTGTGCTAAACGAACCATTTTCTGGAAACGCCAATACTCCATCGTTTTGGGTATATTTTGCCCAATTTTCCAACCAAATGCAAGTATGATAGCCATTTTTCAACATCATATGAGAAGCTGGCGTTTTCGGCGGAGGAAGTACTTCTCCTTCCCTAGTCACTACCTTTTTGTCTTTCTTGAAAAAGTTTTTAATCTTCGCAAACCATGACGGCTTCTCTCTACCATACTCATAATAAGCCATATTGCACTGTTCCTTTTCTCAAACAAACACACGAAAATTCTTCACCACTCTGTTCTTTCTACTGCTTGGCTATTCGGACCTATCCCAGTGGGTCTCACACCAACGCACCAATCCAAAAGCTCTACGTCACTCTCAACTGGCCAATACCAGCGCGTCTTCACACTATCGCACCAATCAAGAAGCTCTTTGCTCTCCCACAACTGGCCAATACCAGCGCGGTCTTTGTTGACGTCAGTTCTACTTCTGTCTTTTCTGACCCCTCCTTTACAAATATTATCAGCAGTTTTCTTACCTTCTCGACAAAATTTTATTAGTTACAACGTAAAACACATTACCATTGTCTGTTTCACTAAACAAAAGAAATAGTTTGTTCTAACTTACAAGAATACTGTTTTGTTCGATAAGTGTAGCACTTCTCTCTACCTTACCCTTCTCTCAAGCAAGGGGTAAACCTGTTTCTCTGGGGATAAAACACATGTGGAGACTACACTGCTCCTGAGAATTAAGGCCAGAGTTTCACAAGAAAACCTGTTGCTATTTTACTCATGCATTTTCATACAAGAAATGTCCCTATCATAACACAATCCTGTGTTATCCCCAATTTTGAAAATCAGACAATGCACAATTCCGTGTGACTTCTCTTGCCACACGTGTCCACTTCCTACTTCCCAGAAGCTTCAAAATTTTGACTTACACATAACATAATACAATTCAACACAAGGTGTTAGACATGAAAAATCAATAAATCAATAATCAATAATCACCAAACTAATCTATAGTAACCATAACTCTGCTACCAAGAAATCTGATCCAGCGCGGCTAATATAAATTTCTCCTTAGGACACGAATCCAGGTAAAACATTCACGTCTATTAAACCATATGTCGGTGGGGCCCATGACACCGCATATCATACATTCATTCGTTCACTGGATTACTCACCAAGGAGAAATGTGTTGCTGGAGGAACAGGATACCTTGTTAAATTTGACAGAATAATACCTCAGACATCATATACATCAACTTTTAATCCTGTCAGTTCAAAACATCAAGGTATTCCGCTCTTTGGTCGATGGACCAACTAGTAGAATAAGTTGATGGTGATTAAGACCAGCTCAATCACTCTTAAAACCTGTTAACCTTTAAACTTATTATTGAAACTAAAGGACCACAGACTAATTTTAAGTTAGAATTACATTTTATCTAATTTCTCAATTGCACGGGTGAAATTCTTTGTTTATTAATCACTTTTAATACATTAATAACATTTATGTAAAAAGTCTAATAAAGAATAGAAAATTATGCATTTGCCCATTTGGATGCGGATAGGAATGGTTCACCAAAAGAAGATAAACCGCAGATCACAGAATAGAACTCCCAAACTGACTGACTGTCCCGCTAAATGCCTCCTCGGATGGACCTCCCATGCAGATTTCCCGCAACGATCTCGTTCCTTCCCCAGTCAAGTTCGAAGTCCAAAAATGACAGAGTCCTTTCGTAATATTGAGGTGGAAAAATGGAAAATAGGAAAAATGGTATGGCAAAAAATACCAACAGCAGCAGTAGCATCAATAGCAGCGGCCACAGCAGCAGTAAAAGGAGCAACCCACCCCACATAAGAGTAGACCCTCTTATACCCTACTTTCTAGCTTACTACACGAAAAGTTGCAATCCTTAGGGGCAAGAATCACGCTAATTGGTCCATTTGAGGGTGGTGATGGTCACCTCATCGCCCTCCTTGTTCAAACTGGTTTTGGGGACAGTTAAACATACAATGAGTCTCATGACTTCTGGGTTAAAAGCAGTCCAACTTGCCCATTCATTTTGTTGCAATCTCGATGGTCACAATTTAGTTAGTCCATTGTTGCTCAGTACTTTTCTCTTCCATTCCCACGAATACGTGCTGAGTCTTTCTTGGCACCATCCTTATGGTAGGTCAGTACGACCTTGACATCTCTCACTCCGTGCACAGGCCGCATCCACGTGATTTAGTTTCTCTATTTCTTCTGCCCAGAGGCCATCTTTGGCTTTTCACGTGACCTCATCTGTTTCGGCAGCCATTTTCGCAGCACGGCCTAACAGGCCCGAACGAACTATCATGAGAACAAACACAACTAAAATTAAAACAAAGAAAATAAGCCTTTCTGTTTACCACCCGCCATTCTAAAGACCTGTGTTAGGTGTTACCTAGCAGAAGCGACATTTAAAGCCATTTTACTTACCATCTGCATTCTTTGACACAATACAAATCTATTACATAGCATAAATCATGCGATTTTACTCTAATTAGTACGCAAATCACAATATTAGGGTTAATCAACTTCACAATTGTAAATAAGTTAGATTTTGCACAAATTTGCAGGTTACCCTTATATAGTGTTTACTAAAAGTGCATTTGTTGGTTATTACATGCTCCTTCAAACAATTAGTATTGTTAATTTATTAAGAGTTCATTCATTTTTTCCAAGGGGGTACAAATTATTTTATTTACCCTGATCCATCAATTCCCCCCTTTGGGTATATTTAATATCACCACAAAAACCTATCCTAAAATTTATCAGATAAATGTTTCTTGTCCACTTGCTTTCTTATTAGTTCATACAACTGTGTTTTTCTCATCTTGCCTTTTAGACCTTTTGTACATGTTCTCTTTAACCTCTTATAATTCTATCTCTCCCATCTCCCGTTCTCTTTCTTTATTTTTCTCATTTTCTCTTTTTACTCTATTTTGTCTTTTTCTTCTTTTAATACACACATATGCTAATCTCACTAATAACATTACCAATATTATCACTGTTACTGGTATCAGTATCTTCCCAATAAGAGAACTACCTATTTCTGTGAACCATCTCTGCATTGAGGAAAAACTCTTACCAAGTCTCTCCCAAACACCTTCAACCTCCAGTGGGGCAATTTCTTTGTGCAATCAGTAATATTCTTTATATACTTCTGTATATTCTCACTTTTGTCTGGAATGTAAGTGCAACAATGTTGGACTTTCAGCATTCCACAGACTCCACCCTCTTTTGCCAAAAGAATGTCAAGGGCAAGTCGATTTTGCATTACCATAGCTCTCATGGCAACCATTTCGGTGTTTACCATCAAGAACCCTCCAGCAGTATTCGTTGATAAACGATCTACTACTGTAGACAATTTCCGAATCTTGTATGCATTCAAAGATATACCCACTGCTGGTATCAATGCTCCAAAAATGTCACCTACTATTTCTGAGAAGCTTTCCCTTCTCCTACGTGTTAATGTTTTACCTATCTCGTGTATTCCTTTCATTCCTCTCTCCACGTGAAAAATCTTTGGAAAGACCAGGCCTAGATAGCATGTTCCGTACCAATGGTCCGGCAACCTATAATAAGCTCTATTTCCGCAAATATAATAGATCCCTGGAAATACTGGATCTTTTCCTCCTTTAAATCCCCATCCCCTAGAATTTTATATGTATCTCGGCACTCACTAGAACCCACGAAATAATTATCATACATAGTGTTACTTCTACTAATACACAATTTTCCCTGTTGGGGCCAATCCAGAACCATAGCTGCATTTGTTTCTCCTTTGTCGTAATTTTTCTCTTCAAACGCCCAAAGTGGTGTTTTTATCTTTTCTTCTGCTACCTTTCTTTGAAACTTAACTCTTCTGTTCTCTACCATGTCCAAGAAAATCTTTTCATCTTTCTTTAATTCACAGGTAAGATTGTGTCTAAATATATACTCTAACGTTAAATCTTTATTTTCTAAGAAAAATTCTCCAAACATTTTGCGACTTTTACCTTATTTAATTCAGGGATTACGGGAACTTTAGCAAAAACAGTGTCTATATCAGTGTAATAATATTCTAATCTACCTGTTTTGTAAAATAAACTAGCTAGAACGCTACAAGTTATCCCATACGTCAAAGGAAGGCGATGATAGGTCACACCTTCTGTGACAGACGCAGGTAACTGCATACAAACATAGCAATCTCTCACATCCATTGTCTCCACATATTCATATAATAGTTTTGTGAAGACATTTTTGGAGAAATCAGTTATGGACTTATCCCTGTGTAAATCAGTACTATCTTCTAATGCTGCAGTGTTCTTTATGATAGCTTCTTTGTCATTATTCGTGTCATTCACTATTACGGATATATTTTCTACAACTAACCTAAGTGGAATTATTATTGCTAAAATAAACCAGATAAGCATTAGCAAACCTGTACAATAAAAACACATTCTACACCACCTACGTAAAAACTCACATCTAGACCTTCTATTCTCAGTGTCTACCATGTTGTACTACTATCTAACTATATATATATTCACTGAAAAAACCATAGGTTTTAGGGACAGTTATAGTTAGTTGGACATTGCACTCGTACAAAACCCGTGAAATTCCCCCGTTATAGTTAGTTCAGCTAACTATAACTTGCGCCCCGCAATGCACTGCTGATGACGTCACATATTACATCACTCATGACATGGTCAGTGACATCACTGATGACATCACTGATGACATCTCAAATGACATCACTGATGACATCATCCAGTGACTGTGTGTTTCTGTAAAGTTTAAATATTTTTTATATATATAGGGAAAGGCGTATTGAAGAATGAGTGGGTGTATAAGTGTCTGTATGGATGATTTAGTAGGTGCGTGACTAATTCTATAAGTGAGTGATTAAACGTATCTTACTGAATGCATGGGTTAGTGACTAAACTGGGTGAATGTCTGTATCTGTCTGTTGCTGTGTAAGTGGCTGCATGGGTTTGTGAATAGCTACATGAGTGTCTATAAGAGTTATTGATTTGTTGTCTGAGTATCTGTATGGGTGCCTGAGTGTTTGTGTGGATGGGGTGTGTGCGACTGTGCATAGATGTGTGAGTGGGTGATTCACTGGGTGGATGGTCGCCAGTAGATAGTTATAGTTACAACCTATTATCCATAGGAAATCCGCAACATTCTATTTGAAATAACTCTCTTGCCGGTTGACGTATCTTCGCGAAATTTTCAAACTTTGTGGCCCGCTCCGGTCCGCTCCTACCCTGAAAGTCTCGGGGGATTCGTCAAGCGGGGGCCGAGAAAAAGGGGGTCCCAAAACGCGTTTTCCCCATGCACTTTTCCATAGGAAACTTTAGACACGGCTACAGCCCGAACTGCTGAACGGAATTACACCAAATTTGGCAAAGAGGTAGTTCTTGGTTCAGAAAGAACCCTTTTGTTAAATGGTGTAAATCCGTTCAGTAGTTGCTGAGAAAATGAAAAGTAAAAAGTTAGTGATATCTATGGCCGAGTAGGGTCCGCGTACCCTCAGCGCACCCTGCGCGCACCGTCCCGATCACGAACTGCATGTTAATTGGCTGTCAGCTGGCTGTCAACATTCCGATTCAGGAAATCTTGGCAGCCATTTTGTCCCTCGGTAGAACCGAGGGACAGAAACAAGTGTGCAAAGCGCACAAAGGGGGCAGGGTAGAAACACCCTGACCCCTAGGTTTGCTCAGGGGTCCCACAAGGACCCCTGGGCAAAAAAAAAAAAAATTTTTAAATTGGCAGGATGCGCTCAGGGTGCGCGAATCCTGCCGGAAAAAATCGAAGCGCGGTCTCCCGCGCTCGATGTGCACTGGCCCCGGGTGGCCCAAGTCCCGGGGGCATGGTGGGGTGGGGGGATAATTTAATGTGTGGGGGCGTCAAGGGCCCCCAAGCCCCGGGGACCGCCACCCCCCGGGGCTTTTTGAAAAATGGTGCGGGAGGGCTCTGAGCCCTCCCGCAGCCCCGGGACCACCACCTCCCGGGGCTTTTTTATTAAAAATAAAACCAGTGTGGGGGGCTCCAGCCCCCCACACGCCCCGGGGACCGCCACCTCCCGGGGCACTAAACATTTTAATATGGGGGTCCGTTACGGACCCCCAGAGCCCCGGGGACCACCACCTCCCGGGGCTGTGTACTGAATGGGAGGGGGCCGCGCGGCCCCCTCCTGGAGCCCTTGATGGCCCTGGGGACCACCACCCCCAGGGCCGGCTCCTGCAGTGTCCCGGGTGCCTACCCCCGGGACACTGCTGCTTGCAATGACAGGACGGGAGCCTCGCGGCTCCCGTCCTGTCATTGCTAACTGCTTTGGATATTGGAAAAGAGAGCGGGGAAACCTGCTCTCTCTTCCAATATCCAAAGGGAATGCTTTTCCACATGGGGAGCAGCATGTCAGCTGCTCCCCATGTGTAAAGCAATGCCGGCTCCCAAGGGACGCGGGAGCCGGCGGGACTGTGGGGGCTTGGGACCCCCCACAGTCCCCAATGGAGAGGGCCAGCCCCGGGGGATGGGGTCCCCGGGGCAAGTAGTGGCCCGGGAGGGGGCCACGCGGCCCCCTCCCCAAAAAGAGATTTTTTTTTGTTTTTTTAAATGGAAAGGCCGGCCCCGGGGGATGGGGTCCCCGGGGCCTTAAAATGGCCAGAGGAGGGGGCCACGCTGCCCCCTCAAAATAATAAATATAGAGGCCATGCCCCGGGGATGGGGTCCCCGGGGCCAATACAGGCCCAGGGAAGGGGGGCCACGCGGCCCCCTTCCCGTTTTTTTTTTTTGAAAAATTAAAAAAGGGGTAAGGCCCTGGGGGATGGGGTCCCCAGGGCCCAAAAAGAGAAAAAAGGAAGGGGGCCACACAGCCCCCTTCAGGGGACAAAAAAAAAAAAAACGATCGGGCCCGCAGGCCCCGCCCCTTCCTTCACCACTCTGCAAACGCGCCCCTGGCGCGTTTGCAGAGGGGGAACAAATTCCCCTTGAATACTGGGGGTCCCTGGGGCCAACTAGCCCACCAGGAACCTCCAGTATGCGCCAGGGGCTGCCTTGCAGAGACGTGTAGAGAGGCCACACCCCTTTTACACCTCTCTGCAACGCAGCTCTGTGGCGCTTTTGGAGGTATATGGTGGGCTAGTTGGACTCCGGGGACCCTCAGGATTCAAGGGGACTTAATCCCCCAACTTAAAACGCGCCACGGGCGCGTTTGCACAGTGGTGAAGGGAGGGGCGGGGCTTCAGGTGACATGTGTGCAAACAGGCCCCGTGGCGCGTTTTAAGATGGGGAATTAAATCCCCTTCAATCCTGAGGGTCCCTGGGGTCAACTAGCCCAACAGGTACATCCAGAAAGCGCCACAGAGCTGCGTTGCAGAGAGGTGTAAAAGGGTGTGGCCTCTCTACACGTCTCTGCAACGCAGCCCCTGGCGCATATTGGAGGTTCCTGGTGGGCTAGTTGGCCCCTAGGGACCCTCAGGATTCAAGGGGACTTAATCCCCCAACTTAAAACGCGCCACGGGGGCGCGTTTGCACAGATGTCACCTCAGGCCCCGCCCCTCCCTTCACCATTGTGCAAATATTCCTCTAAAATCAGCCGAAATACGAATTCCGATTTACTCACCTGTTATAAGGAGAGACCTCAGTGCTGTATCTTTCAGCCCAGTACTGGTCCTGAAAAGTAATTTTAACCGTACTTACCAGTAACTTGAATTTCCTTCCATAGGCTAACATTGACTGGTTTCAATTGGAAATTCTTCTAAGTGTGGAGTTTTGGAACTTTAAAATATTCCTGTAAAATCAGCCGAAATACGAATTCCGATTTACTCACCTGTTATCAGGAGAGACCTCAGTGATGCATCTTTCAGCCCAGTACTGGTCCTGAAAAGTAATTTTAACCGTACTTACCGGTAACTTGAATTTCCTTCATAGGCTAACATTGACTGGTTTCACTTGGAAATTCTTCTAAGTGTGGAGTTTTGGAACTTTAAAATATTCCTCTAAAATCAGCCGAAATACGAATTCCGATTTACTCACCTGTTATCAGGAGAGACCTCAGTGCTGCATCTTTCAGCCCAGTACTGATCCTGAAAAGTAATTTTAACCGTACTTACCGGTAACTTGAATTTCCTTCATAGGCTAACATTGACTGGTTTCACTTGGAAATTCTTCTAAGTGTGGAGTTTTGGAACTTTAAAATATTCCTCTAAAATCAGCCGAAATACGAATTCCGATTTACTCACCTGTTATCAGGAGAGACCTCAGTGCTGCATCTTTCAGCCCAGTACTGATCCTGAAAAGTAATTTTAACCGTACTTACCGGTAACTTGAATTTCCTTCATAGGCTAACATTGACTGGTTTCACTTGGAAATTCTTCTAAGTTTTGATTTTTGAAACATACAAATATTCCTCTAAAATCAGCCGAAATCCGAATTCTGATTTACTCACCTGTTATCAGGAGAGACCTCAGTGCTGCATCTTTCAGCCCAGTACTGGTCCTGAAAAGTAATTTTAACCGTACTTACCAGTAACTTGAATTTCCTTCCATAGGCTAACATTGACTGGTTTCACTTGGAAATTCTTGTAAGTGTGGAGTTTTGGAACTTTAAAATATTCCTCTAAAATCAGCCGAAATACGAATTCCGATTTACTCACCTGTTATCAGGAGAGACCTCAGTGCTGCATGTTTCAGCCCAGTACTGATCCTCAAAAGTAATTTTAACCGTACTTACCGGTAACTTGAATTTCCTTCCATAGGATATCATTGCCTGCTTTTTGCTGAAAAAGATTCGAAGTGTTGATTTTTGGAACTTTAAAATATTCCTCTAAAATCAGCCGAAATCCGAATTCTGATTTACTCACCTGTTATCAGGAGAGACCTCAGTGCTGCATCTTTCAGCCCAGTACTGATCCTCAAAATTAATTTTAACCGTACTTACCGGTAACTTGAATTTCCTTCATAGGCTAACATTGACTGGTTTCACTTGGAAATTCTTCTAAGTGTGGAGTTTTGGAACTTTATAATATTCCTCTAAAATCAACCAAAGTACGAATTCCAATTTACTCACCTGTTATCAGGAGAGAACCCAGTGCTGCATCTTTTAGCCCAGCACTGACCCTGAAAAGTAATTTTAACCGTACTTACCAGTAACTTATATTTTCTCCATAGGAATCCTTTGTCAGGTTTTCAGCAGAAAAGTTTCAAAGTGTCGATTTTCACAAACTACAAATATTTCTTAAAAATCGCCTGTATGACTTAAACGCATTCTTTCAACTGTTTACAGGAGATGCACCAGTGCTGGATCCAGGATCCAACACTGAGTAACAAAAAGTAACGATAACAGTTTTTACCTCCTAAGTGAATTTCCTTCCATAGGATAACATTGGTCATTCTATGAGAAAAAGTTTCTAAGTGTCAACTTTTAAAGTACAATAATATTCCTTAAAAATCACGACTGTAACCAAAACGCTTTTACTCAACTGTTTACAGGAGATGTCCCAGGACTGAATCTAGGATCCAGTCCTGTGGTTAGAAAAGTAATCCATAAAGTAACTAATTGCATTTAACTAGAAATTCACATTGAGCTGAATGTTGCATTGTGTTTGAAAATGTGTTGCCCATTGCAACAACTGTAACTACTGTACTTAAAAGTCTATTGCCTATGTGCAAAGTATTTAAACTAAAGTAATTCATTCTGAGAAAGTATTTTTGTAATGTATAATATAATTACAATGTAATTTAAAAAATAAAATATGTAAAAAAAATGTTTTCTAAAAAATGTCGAAATCAGTATGAAAAAAATGTATATAACAATTAATACATTTAAAAATTGTCATTTACAAAACCTTTGAAATTCACTGAAAAAACCGTAGGTTTCAGACATGTTATAGTTACAAATTAGCATTTAAAAAACCTTTGAAATTCACTGAAAAAACCATAGGTTTTAGGGACGTTATAGTTACAAATTAGCATTTAAAAAACCTTTGAAATTCACTGAAAAAACCATAGGTTTTAGGGACAGTTATAGTTAGTTGGACATTGCACTCGTACAAAACCCGTGAAATTCCCCCGTTATAGTTAGTTCAGCTAACTATAACTCGTGCCCCCGCAATGCACTGCTGATGACGTCACATATTACATCACTCATGACATGGTCAGTGACATCACTGATGACATCACTGATGACATCTCAAATGACATCACTGATGACATCATCCACGTGATAATCTGATGCAGCTCTTCACACCCTAATATAACCTTTGATACACCCAATCTAAATTACAGACTGCCATTCGCAGTACCATAGACACTCCAACACCAATAACTACATACCCACTCACTGATTCTTAGGTCTACACACACACATCCACTCACTCACCCGTACAGTCACTCATACTTATGGTCACTCAATACAGGACTATCATATGCACTCTTACTCCTATATAGACACTCAAACACCGCCACTCATCCATAGAGGTGCAAATAATTAAACACACTGCCATTTACTCACCTATACAGTTATACACACACCAGCTCACTTAATCATACAAATACTAGCACATTGTTACGCTCTTATACAATCACTGATACAAGCACACACTCATCCATACAGCCACTATCACAATCACTCACTCTCGCTTATAGCTATTTATATACTCCAACACACATATATACTGCCTTTCACATATGTAGTTACTCACACATGTACCACTGGGACATACATTCACTCACTAACACACTCTTACACACACTTACCCACCCATACAGTCTATCACAGATGCACTCTTGAAACCATCCACCCAGTGAATCACCCACTCACACATCTATGCACAGTCGCACACACCCCATCCACACAAACACTCAGGCACCCATACAGATACTCAGACAACAAATCAATAACTCTTATAGACACTCATGTAGCTATTCACAAACCCATGCAGCCACTTACACAGCAACAGACAGATACAGACATTCACCCAGTTTAGTCACTAACCCATGCATTCAGTAAGATACGTTTAATCACTCACTTATAGAATTAGTCACGCACCTACTAAATCATCCATACAGACACTTATACACCCACTCATTCTTCAATACGCCTTTCCCTATATATATAAAAAATATTTAAACTTTACAGAAACACACAGTCACTGGATGATGTCATCAGTGATGTCATTTGAGATGTCATCAGTGATGTCATCAGTGATGTCACTGACCATGTCATGAGTGATGTAATATGTGACGTCATCAGCAGTGCATTGCGGGGCGCGAGTTATAGTTAGCTGAACTAACTATAACGGGGGAATTTCACGGGTTTTGTACGAGTGCAATGTCCAACTAACTATAACTGTCCCTAAAACCTATGGTTTTTTCAGTGATATATATATATATATATACAGAAAAATGTGCTTCCACACCTCAGAATGACCTTTCAGCCACTCTACCCTTTATTTTGTCTCCTTTTGGTGCTTTCTTCAGCTCTTTTCAGAACTCTTTCTTGTCTTAATCAGTTTTGGTGTCCAGTCCGGTTTTCTTTCTTTGTCTTTCAGTTTTGGTGCAATTCACTCCCACCCATTTGTTTACAGCCTTCGTCTGGGCTTTCGTGACTGCTATCCACTTCTTTAATGTCGGTCAATGCGATGTATAGCCATTCAGGTGACTTATATTTCAAGTTAGGTCTCTTCACTCTTTTTGGTTTCTGTAATTGTCTTTCACTTTGTTTTCCTTGTCCTTTTTGACTTGATATTTCATTTACTTGTTCCGCATTATTTTTGTTCAAGTTTATTATCTTATACCTCAGTCTTTTAATTTCGTTGGGCCAATTGTCTCCTTTTCTTGGCCTTTTTAGTTTGTTTTCCTTTTCCTCTCGTTCAGCTCTCCAAGTTCTCTTTCTTGGTCCTATTCTTTGCTTTCTTTCTTCTTCACTTTCTTCTGATTCTGTCTCAGACCTTACTTCTTTTCCTCTAACTTTGAACCTTATGATCTCAGTTTCTTTGTCTGAATCTGAACCTTATTGTGACTCTTCTGTTTGGACATTTGATTCTATCCCTCCTCGTTTGTCTTCCGCATTTATATTAATCTTTCTATCTGAATCTAAATTTCCCTGTGTTTCTTCTATTTGTTGTTCTGACCCTACTACTCCTCGGGTTTCTTCCGTTTTTTCCCCTATCTCTCTATCTGAATCTAAGTTTCCTTCAGTTACCTCAACTATCTCTGGAGGAATTTTTCCATAACTTGTACTTGGCTGTTCGCTGTCACTGTCTCTTTGTTCGGTTTCTTCATTTATAATATCAGTTCTTTTGCTTCCTGTCTTTCTCTTTTGTCTTTCACCAGATTCAGGTTGGTCTGTTTCAGATGCCGAACTGGTATCCGATATTTCCAGATGTTGACTTACAGGTCGAGCTTCAAGATCTGGAACTCTGATCGTTTCAGTTTCCTTTTCAGTTGTCAAACTGGTACCTAATTCTTCCAGATGTCGACTTTTAGATCGAGCTTCAGGATCTGGAACTTTGTTTGTTTCAGCTTCTGCTTCGGATGCTGAGCTGGTATCCGATATCTCCAGATGTCGACTTACAGGTCGAGCTTCAGGATCTGGAACTCTGATGGTATGACTGGCATGAACCCAATTTTTCACACCTGCACATTTTACAGCAGTTGTTGTCACCAGGATCACTTGACGTGGCTTATCCCAGCGAGGAACCAAACAGTTTCTTCTTCTGTGGACTTTGATGCGGACCCAGTCTCCCGGACTCAAATCATGAGCTGGTTTTCTTTCAAGACTGGTCACATCCGGTCCAACCTGATGAAACACAGAATGCACCACATCAGCCAATCCTTTGCAATAGTCCAATACGAGATCATCAGTTATAGTCAGCAGTTTGTTGACAGGTACATGTGCTTGTCTCATTGCTCGTCCCATGATTATTTCATGAGGACTCAGACCTGTTTTTCTGTCAGGTATGCTTCTGATGGTCATCAGCACTAATGGCAGGGCGTCGGGCCATTTGAGTCCTGTGGCTTGACACATTTTCCCTAACCTATTCTTTATTGTTCCATTTACTTGCTCTACCACTCCAGAAGCCTCTGGTCTGTAGGCACAGTGCAATTTTTGTTGAATGTCAAGTGCTTCACATATCAATTGGATTATTTCATTTTGGAAATGTGTTACTCTATCTGTTTCGATCGTTACTGGAAAGCCATATCTTGGAATGTATTCTCTCAGTAGGAGCTTAGCCACAGTAACTCCATCATTCCTTCTTGTCGGATAGGCTTCTACCCAACCAGAAAACAAACAGACGACCACAAGGACATATTTGAATCTATTGCTCGGGGCATTTCAATAAAATCTAGTTGCATTCTGGTAAAAGGACCTCCTTCACGTCCTATTGTTCCCAAACTCACTACTGTTTTCCTTCCAGGATTTATCTGTTGGCATGTAAGACATCTTTGACAGAGACTTTCAGCTATAGCCCTAAATTTCGGGTTGTACCAAGTCTGTCTGAAAAGTCTGATCATGGCATCCCTACCAATGTGTGCTTGTCCATGGTACATGCGTGCCATACTAGAGATCATGCTATCAGGCATAACTGGTCTTTCATCTCTATAAACCCAAACTTCATCTTCCTCTCTTTGTCTGCAGCCTGCTTTTATCCAACCATCTTTCTCCTCTTCATCTGCTTCTTCCTGCAATTGGCTTACCTCATCCCAGGTTTCAACCGTGTTAGTAAACAGCAAGGGACATGAAACATTCTCTTTTTCTCTTCTCCTATTCAGTGAGACCATATTTCTGGCACAGTATTGAGCTATTTCATCTGTGAATTGGTTTCCCAATGTAATATAATCAGTTCCATTTTTGTGTGCAGCGCATTTTACCACTGCAATCTGTTTAGGTAGCTGTATCGCCTTAAGCAATTTCTTCACAAACTCACAGTTCCTAATAGGAGTTCCTGCAGAAGTCAGGAAACCCCTCTGGGACCAGATCTGTCCGAAGTCGTGGACCACTCCGAAGCCATACTGGCTATCTGTGATCACCGTAATCCGGAAGTTCTTTCCCAGTTTGCACGCTCGAATAAGAGCAATCAGCTCAGCCACTTGGGCTGAACGTATCCCTCTCAAACAGGATGCTTACATTATGGTTGCCACTGTACACACAGCATACGCAGCACTTAAAACTCCTTCACTTGTTCTCAGGCATGACCCGTCCACAAACATCACATAATCTGATTCTTTTAAGGGCTCATCTTTAATATCTGAGCGAGGCTTTGTGCAAAATTCAAGCACATCCAAACACTTATGATCAACATCATCTTTGACTCCTACATTTACTTCATCTGGCAGTGAAGTTGAAGGATTCACACTCGTGCATCTTTCAATGGTTACATTATCTGCACTCAAAATCACTTTTTCGTACCTAGTCAGCCGACTATGTGTCATGAATTGGGTTTTGGTTCTAGTCAGAAGGTTTTCAACAGAGTGTGGGACATATACTCTCAGTGGATACCCCATCACAATGCCTTCACTCTGTTCCAGACTCACACAAGTAGCAGCTACTGCTTTCAGACATCCAGGCAATGCTTTTGCTTCCGGGTCTAAGACAGCTGAGAAATAAGCGATTGGTCTTTTCATTTTTCCATGCCTTTGCACTAACACTGAAAGTGCACATCCATCTCTCTCACTACAATACAGCTCAAATTCTTTTTCATAATCAGGCATTCCCAATGCTGGTGCCTCACACAAACTTGTTTTCAGTTCCTTGAAAGCCTTCATTTCCTCCTCATTCAATTCAATCGGATCTCTGACATCCCTTTTTGTCAATCGCTGTAAAGGTTTTGCAATTAATGAGAATCCACTTATCCACTGTCGACAATAACCAACCATCCCAAGAAACATTCTCACCTCTCTCTGTGTCATCGGGGTTCTCATTCCTTGGATAATCCTTATTCTTTCTGTCGTCACCTTCCGCATCCCTTTCTCAATCTTATGACCTAGATACTGTACTTCCTGTTGACAAAATTGCAGTTTTGACGGGGACACTCTGTGCCCTCCTTCTGCCAAATGATTCAGTAAAGCAATTGTGTCTGTAACACATGCTTCTTTGGTTTTTGATGCCACTAATAGGTCATAAATATACTGGACCATCACAGATTTTTCAGGCATTTTTAAATCTTCTAATGATTTCTTTAGGATCTGATTAAAGATTGAGGGACTTTCTGTATATCCTTGAGGAATTCGGCACCATGCCAAAATACACTCTCCAAACCGGAACGCAAATAATGGCTGGCTGTCTGGGTGCAATGGAATAGAAAAGAATGCATGGCACAAATCAATAACTGTGTACCATTCTGCATCATGTGGAATCTGATACAGTATTACAGCGGGGTTTGGCACAATTGGACAACAAGGGATAACGATCTTATTTACCTTTCTCAAGTCCTGTACTATCCTATATGTCCCATTCGGCTTTTTCAATCCCATTATAGGTGAATTACATGGGCTACTCATTATTTCTCTCAAAATTCCTTGTTCAATCATCTTATTAACTACAGGTGTTATTCCTTCAATAATTTCTGGCGTTAATTTGTACTGTGGAGTATTTGGGAAATGTGTTCCTTCCCTTACAGTAATTTTTACAGGGTCTACTCCTCTCATTAGCCCAATGTCTTCACCTGTGAAATCCCATACATCAGATCTGACTATTCCTTTCAATTCATTTGGAATTTTCTCTGCATCAAACACAGGAAACATGTCATTCACTCCTGGTTCTAGTTCTGCCATTGTCATTTTATACAGGACATCCTCATCTGGTGTCTGGAAAGCAATATCATCTGGGGTATAATAGATGGTGCAATTCATTTTACAAAGCAGATCGCGTCCTAACAAATTTACAGGACTGCAATCACATACCACAAACCGATGCATCTCTTTGAATGGTCCAACTTTCACCTCTACTGGTTTGGTAAGAGGCACTTTAATCTGTCTGTTTGAAACACCTACAACTTGGATATATTCTTCTGAGAGAGGAAGGTTTGGAATTTCCACTGATCTAACAGTAGAACGGGTAGCTCCAGTGTCCACAAGGAATGTAACATTTACACCATTCACTTCTCCATCCACAAATGGACCTGATTGATCTACCTCTAGAGTTGCGCCAAGCACGCACTCTTCTTCCTCTCCTAGGCACCGTCATAAACTTTCATCCGATTAATTTCCATCCTGCCATAACCAATACTGCGACACTGCAGCTGCGCGCGGCAATTTTGTTACCTGCTCTCCTCCGTAGAATCCTGCCTCTGCACTGTATCTCTGGGGGTTTAAACTCTTTGGAAGAGGTGGTTGTGGCACCTGACTCTGTTGAATAACTACCTGCGGTTGTTGCAGATGTTGGTAACTCACCTCATTATGCACCTGTGGATTTAATGGTTGATTTTCCATATTAGCTTTTGGAGGAAATTTACACTCGTTTCTCCAATGCCCTAATTTTCCGCAATTGTGACACGGCCATTTCTTTTTAGCCTCTTCTATACTCATTTGACCTTTTCCCTTACCTATATTCGGTTTGGATTTAGTCTGTCCTGCATCACTAGACTGATTATTCATCTGAGCTTCCTGTTTTTCTGCAACCTTTACTTGTGCCCACATCGCCTTTTCTTTTAGTTTGCGCTGTCTACACTCGATATCATCACTACAATATTTTGCATACCTTAATACCTCATCTACAGTGCTATTCTGCCAACACAACATATGCTGCTTAATCATTTCACTTATTTCAGGTTTCAATCCATATACAAATCTATATACAAAATGACTCATGCCCTTCTCACTAAAAGTCTCATAACCACTATACTGTTTAAAAACCAAAAGCAATCTCTCATAGTAGGCATGTACAGATTCCTTACTTTCCTGATTTGTTCTATCAATCTTTACCCAATCTGTCTCTTTCGGTGGAATCTTATTTTTCAAAAACGTGATGGCTTGTTCATACTTTCTCATTACTTCTGGACCTGGGGCTCTAGTTTTTGCATCTCTAGGATATTCTTCCTTCGGCCAGTCAATTGTAATCTTACATTCCGTCCATAAATCTGCTGGTACTACAATCTCAAACAATCCATCCAGATCTTCCCACAACACCTTTGAAACCTTTACAAATCTTTCTACCTGTCTATACATTTCTACGGGTTTCTCTCTCAATCTTGGGAAGTCATTTGTGAATGACAATATATCTTGTCTGGACCATGGAACATGTACATAGCTACCTCCTGGAGTTTCCCTCATTGGATATTCCAGTACTATTGGTTCCTTCTCCTTCACCGGAAAAGCCAATGATGCTTTATCGGTCATTCCCTCCTTTCTTCTAATCCACCTGCTTCTCCATCTGTCCACATCTCCCCATTTTCTCAATAACACAATCAGTTCCTTTATCTGTGTTAATCATCCTGATGTGTTCAGATTTTCTATATCCTTTTCACTAAAGTCTACCCTGTACAGTTTCTGCAATCCTCTGATTTTTCCAAATTCTACTCCTAGTTCATTCGCTGTTTCTTCCAATTTTTCATGCAAATTCCTAGCTCTCCAAGTAACACTTTTACACATGAACATAAGCTCATCGTCTTGGTAGTATTTCAATCTATCTGTACCAATAGTCCCTAGAATTAACTCTTCCATATCTATTTTTAGTCTGATTACATCCAATGGTTGTGGTTCTGCATCTTTCTTCTTTAAATTCCTCATCCACTCATTTAATTCTTCTGGAGTCGGACCCACAGGGGTATTATTCATCTCTACCCAACTTGCACTTCTCTCTGGGGTCTCAGTTGCTGACTCGGTTCCCATAGGAATCCTATTTATCTGACTCTCATTAATCGTCAAATTTGTAGGTGGACTCGATCTATATGAGCCAACTGAATCTCTTGTCTCTCTAGTTTCTGGAATTATCCCTTCTCTCAGTCTTTGCATACTCGAGTTCAGTGGAATTGTCAAGGAATGCTCATCTATTCTTTGATTTTCAAATACCGGTATTACTGGCCCTATCATCACTGGCACAGTCACAGCTTCCATGTTTTTGGTTAATTCTCTTATCTTCTCAGTCAATTCTCTTGTGGTTCTGGCTAACTCAGCTGTATTACCACTATCAGACTTCGCATTCTGTGGAGTTTCTAATTTTTCATGAGACCTATTTATTTCATAATTTCGTTCAGGGCTTTGACTTCCTATAGTTTCCATTGGTGGTGCATTTGGAGTCACCACCGCAGAATTCTGTTGGTATGGAGGGGTTTTCTATTTAAAATGTCTTCCAGCAACTCATCCTCTGTGTCGCTAACTCCATACCCATATTTCTCTGCTACTGCATGTTTCTTTTCTCCGTACACTTTCTCCCTGTAACTTCTTCAACTGTTCTGACAGGAAACAAACCATCCGTCATATTAGCATACCTTCATCGTCTCATCCTGTCTTCATGATTCACTCCCCATACTCTTCCATGGACTAAACTATAATTCTTTGCACCTCTGTGTCTTTCTCTTTCATACATCTCATCTTCCCATTCACCTAACGCTTCGAACTGTGTTGGTCTAGGTCTCGGTTCAAGTTTCATCATTTTCTCTCTCAAATTTCGAAGTACAGCTGTGCTAAACGAACCATTTTCTGGAAACGCCAATACTCCATCATTTTGGGTATATTTTGCCCAATTTTCCAACCAAATGCAAGTATGATAGCCATATTTCAACATCATATGAGAAGCTGGCGTTTTCGGCGGAGGAAGTACTTCTCCTTCCCTAGTCACTACCTTTTTGTCTTTCTTGAAAAAGTTTTTAATCTTCGCAAACCATGACGGCTTCTCTCTACCATACTCATAATAAGCCATATTGCACTGTTCCTTTTCTCAAACAAACACATGAAAATTCTTCACCACTCTGTTCTTTCTACTGCTTGGCTATTCGGACCTATCCCAGCGGGTCTCACACCAACTCACCAATCCAAAAGCTCTACGTCACTCTCAACTGGCCAATACCAGCGCGTCTTCACACTATCGCACCAATCAAGAAGCTCTTTGTTCTCCCACAACTGGCCAATACCAGCGCGGTCTTTGTTGACGTCAGTTCTACTTCTGTCTTTTCTGACCACTCCTTTACAAATATTATCAGCAGTTTTCTTACCTTCTGTTCTCGACAAAATTTTATTAGTTACAACGTAAAACACATTACCATTGTCTGTTTCACTAAACAAAAGAAATAGTTTGTTCTAACTTACAAGAATACTGTTTTGTTCGATAAGTGTAGCACTTCTCTCTACCTTACCCTTCTCTCAAGCAAGGGGTAAACCCGTTTCTCTGGGGATAAAACACATGTGGAGACTACACTGCTCCTGAGAATTAAGGCCAGAGTTTCACAAGAAAACCTGTTGCTATTTTACTCATGCATTTTCATACAAGAAATGTCCCTATCATAACACAATATTATGTTATCCCCAAGTTTGAAAATCAGACAATGCACAATTCCGTGTGACTTCTCTTGCCACACGTGTCCACTTCCTACTTCCCGGAAGCTTCAAAATTTTGACTTACACATAACATAATACAATTCAACACAAAGTGTTAGACATGAAAAATCAATAAATCAATAATCAATAATGACCAAACTAATCTATAGTAACCATAACTCTGCTACCAAGAAATCTGATCCAGCGCGGCTAATATAAATTTCTCCTTAGGACACGAATCCAGGTAAAACATTCACGTCTATTAAACCATATGTCGGTGGGGCCCATGACACCGCATATCATACATTCATTTGTTCACTGGATTACTCACCAAGGAGAAATGTGTTGCTGGAGGAACGGGATACCTTGTTAAATTTGACAGAATAATACCTCAGACATCATATACATCAACTTTTAATCCTGTCAGTTCTAAACATCAAGGTATTCCGCTCTTTGGTCGATGGACCAACTAGTAGAATAAGTTGATGGTGATTAAGACCAGCTCAATCACTCTTAAAACCTGTTAACCTTTAAACTTATTAATGAAACTAAAGAACCACAGACTCATTTTAAGTTAGAATGCAATTTTATCTAATTTCTCAATTGCACGGGTGAAATTCTTTGTTTATTATTCACTTTTAATACATTAATAACATTTATGTAAAAAGTCTAATAAAGAATAGAAAATTATGCATTTACCCATTTGGATGCGGATAGGAATGGTTCACCAAAAGAAGATAAACCGCAGATCACAGAATAGAACTCCCAAACTGACTGACTGTCCCGCTAAATGCCTCCTCGGACCGACCTCCCGTGCAGATTTCCCGCAACGATCTCGTTCCTTCCCCAGTCAAGTTCGAAGTCCAAAAATTACAGAGTCCTTTCGTAATATTGAGGTGGAAAAATGGAAAATAGGAAAAATGGTATGGCAAAAAAATACCAACAGCAGCAGTAGCATCAATAGCAGCGGCCACAGCAGCAGTAAAAGGAGCAACCCACTCCACATAAGAGTAGACCCTCTTATACCCTACTTTCTAGCTTACTACACGAAAAGTTGCAATCCTTAGGGGCAAGAATCACGCTAATTGGTCCATTTGAGGGGTGGTGATGGTCACCTCATCGCCCTCCTTGTTCAAACTGGTTTTGGGGACAGTTAAACATACACTGAGTCTCATGACTTCTGGGTTAAAAGCAGTCCAACTTGCCCATTCATTTTGTTGCAATCTCGATGGTCACAATTTAGTTAGTCCATTGTTGCTCAGTACTTTTCTCTTCCATTCCCACGAATACGTGCTGAGTCTTTCTTGGCACCCTCCTTATGTACGACCTTGACATCTCTCACTCCGTGCACAGGCCGCATCCACGTGATTTAGTTTCTCTATTTCTTCTGCCCAGAGGCCATCTTTGGCTTTTCACGTGACCTCATCTGTTTCGGCAGCCATTTTCGCAGCATGGCTTAACAGGCCCGAACGAGCTATCATGAGAACAAACACAACCAAAATTAAAACAAAGAAAATAAGCCTTTCTGTTTACCACCCGCCATTCTAAAGACCCGTGTTAGGTGTTACCTAGCAGAAGAGACATTTAAAGCCATTTTACTTACCATCTGCATTCTTTGCCACAATACAAATCTATTACATAGCATAAATCATGCGATTTTACTCTAATTAGTACGCAAATCACAATATTAGGGTTAATCAACTTCACAATTGTAAATAAGTTAGATTTTGCACAAATTTGCAGGTTACCCTTATATAGTGTTTACTAAAAGTGCATTTGTTGGTTATTACATGCTCCTTCAAACAATTAGTATTGTTTATTTATTAAGAGTTCATTAATTTTTTCCAAGGGGGTACAAATTATTTTATTTACCCTGCTCCATCAACGTTCACTGCACAGCTGCCACCATTGAGTAGTGTGCAGGGAGGGATAGACAGCTGGGAGGTGGAAAACACGGGGAGTGGCAAAAAGGCACTGAATGAGGGGGGAGGCGCGGGGGATCGCGGGGGCAAAAAGCGGCAAAAGAGAAGCAAAATGAAACAAATGATGCAAAAGGAGAGAAAAAGTGCAAAAAAGGTGGAAAAGGACAGAAAAAGAGAGACAGAGGGCAGCCCAGCAGCAGAGCAGAGACACTCTAACACTAGATCACCAGGGACGAGGCACAGGCGGTTGCCTTTGGGTGAAGGAGGGCCTTGAACCACTGAACCAAGGGTCAGATGGTCAGCAGCAGCAGTAAGTTCGGGGCAGCAGCTACCAGGCCGAGCTGCACAACGAAGGGAGCAGTCCACTGAAAGGTCAATGGGTTGCACCTTCACCGCAAATTGGCTGCCAGTAAGTAGTGTGCTGGGGGACCAGGACAGCTGGGAGGTGGAAACGCGGGGAATGGGAAAGAGGCACTAGAAGGGGGTAGGAGATCACAGCGCCAAAAAGCGGCAAAAGAGAAGCAAAAGGAAAAAAGATGCAAAAGGAGAGAGAAGATGCAAGAAAGGCTGTATAGGACAGAAAAAGGCAGAAAAAGAGAGACAGAGGGAAGCCCAGCAGCAGAGCAGAGCCACTCTCTCACTAGATCACCAGGGATGAGGCGCAGGCAGGTACCTGAGGGTAAAGGAGGGCCTCGAACCACTGACCCTTGTGTCAGATGGTCAGCAGCAGCAAGGAGTTCAGGGGCAGCAACTACCAGGCGGAGCTGCGCAAGGAAGGGAGCAGTCCACTGAAAGGTCAGTGAATTGGACATTCTCCGCACAGCGGCTGCCATTAAGTAGTGTGCTGGGTGGGCTGGACAGCTGGGAGGTGGAAACCACGGGCAGTGGGAAAGAGGCACTGGAAGAAGGCTGGAAGGCGGTGAATCACAGGAGCAAAAAGCGGCAAAAGAGAAGCAAAAGAAAAAAGATGCAAAAGGAGAGAAAAAGTGTACAAAAGTGGGAATAAAACAGAAAAAGAGAGACAAAGGGCAACCCAGCAGCAGAGCACAGACACTTTCCCACTAGATCACCAGAGGCGCAAGCGGGTGCCTGCGGGTGAAGGAGGGCCTCGAACCACTGACCTGAATGTCAGATGGTCAGCAGCAGCAGGAAGCTAGGGCAGCAACTACCAGGCGGAGCTGCGCAAGGAAGGGAGAAGTCCACTGAAAAGTCAGTGGATTGCACCTTCACCGTGCATCGGCCACCATTAAGTAGTGTGCAGGGAGGGCTAGACAGCTGGGAGGAGTAAAACACAGGGAGTGGCAAAGAGGCACTGGAAGAGGGCGGGGACGCAGGGGTTCGCAGGGGCACAAAGCGGCAAAGGAGAAGCAAAAGGAAAAAAAGATGCAAAAGGGGAGAAAAAGTGACAAAAAAGGGTGAAAAGGACAAAAAAAGGCAGAAAAGGAGAGACAGAGAGCAGCCCAGCAGCAGCGCAGAGACACTCTCCTACTAGATCACCAGGGTTTAGGCACAGGCAGGTGCCTGTGCGTGCAGGAGGGCCTCGAATCACTGACCCGAGGGTCAGATGGTGAGCAGCAGCAGGGAGCTCAAGGGCAGCAGCTACCGAGCAGAGCTTTGCAAGAAAGTGAGCAGTCCACTTAGATGTCGGTGGATTGCACGTTCACAGCGCAGTGGCCACCATTAAGTAGTGTGCAGGGCGCGCTGG
Organism: Calotriton arnoldi; assembly: GCA_963921515.1. Lineage (NCBI taxonomy): Eukaryota > Metazoa > Chordata > Amphibia > Caudata > Salamandridae > Calotriton > Calotriton arnoldi. Next base: position 36,181 of record CAWUFW010007684.1, read on the forward strand.
ACAGCTGGGAGGCGGGAAACACGGGGAGTGGGAAAGAGGCCCTGGAAGAGGGCTGGGGCGTGGGGGGATCGCAGGGGCAAAAAGCTGCAAAAGAGAAGCAAAAGAAGGAAAAGGAGAGAAAAAGTGCAAAAAATAGGGCAAAGGACAGAAAAATAGAGACAGAGGGAAGCCCAGCAGCAGAGCAGAGACACTTTCCCACTAGGTCACCAGGGATGAGGTGCGGGTGAAGGAGGGCCTTGAACCACTGACCCGAATGTCAGATGGTCAGCAGCAGCAGGAAGCTCGGGGGCAGCAACTACCAGGCAGAGCTGCGCAAGGAAGAGAGAAGTCCACTGAAAAGTCAGTGGATTGCACCTTCACCGTGCAGTGGCCACCATTAAGTAGTGTGCGGGGGCTGGACAGCTGGGAGGCGGGAAATGTGGAGAGCGGGAAGGAGGCAGTTGAAGGGGGTGGGACTGCGTCGGATCACAGCGGCAGGGGCAATAAACAGCAAAACAGAGGCAAAAGGAAAAAAGATGCAAAAGGAGAGAAAAAGTGAAAAAAAGGGTGTAAAGGACAAAAAAGAGCAGAAAAAGAAGGACAGAGGGCAGCCCAGCAGCAGAGCAGAGACACTCTACCACTAGATAACCAGGGATGAGGCGCATGCGGGTGTCTGCAGGTGAAGGAGGACCTCAAACCACTGACCTGAGGGTCAGATGGTCAGCAGCAGAAGGGAGTTTGGGGGCAGCAGCTACCAGGCGGAGCTGCGCAAGGAAGGGAGAAGTCCACTGAAAGGTCAGTGGATTGCACCTTCACCGCACATCGGCCGCCATTAAGTAGTGTGCTGGGGGGGTGGACAGCTGGGAGGCGGGAAAGGCAGGGAATGGGAAAGAGGCACTGGAAGGGGGCGGGAGATCGCAGGGGCAAAAAGCGGCAAAAGAGAAGCAAAAGGAAAAAAGATGCAAAAGGAGAGAAAATATGCAAAAAGGGGTGAAAAGGACAGAAAAAGGCAGAAAAAGAAGGACAGAGGGCAGTCCAGCAGCAGAGCAGCGACGCTCTCCCACTAGGTCACCAGGGTTGAGGCACAGGTGGGTGCCTGCGGGTGGAGGAGGGCCTCTAACCACTGACCCGTGGGTCAGATGATCAGCAGCAGTAGGGAGCTCAGGGCAATAGCTACCAGGCGGAGCTTCACAAGGAAGGGAGCAGTCCGCTGAAAGGTTTGTGATGGCTCCTTCACTGCGCAGCGCCCACCATTAAGTAGTAAGCTGGGAGTGCTGGACAGCTGGGAGGCGGGAAACGTGGGTAACGGGAAAGAAGCACTAGAAGGGGGCGGGAGAACGCAGTGGCAAAAAGCGGCAAAAGAGAGGAAAAAAAGATGCAAAAGGAGAGAAAAAGTGGAAAAAAGTGTGAAAAGGACAGAAAAAGGCAGAAAAAGAGAGACAGAGGGCAGCCCATCAGCAGAGCAGAGACGCTCTCTCACTAGATCATCAGGGTTGTGGTGCAGGCTGGTGCCTGCGGGTGGAGGAGAACCTCGAACAATTGACCCGAGGGTCAGATGGTCAGCAGCAGAAAGAAGCAATCAGCTCGGGGGCAGCAGTTACCAAGCGGAGCTGTGCAAGGAAGGGAGCAGTGCACTGAAAGGTCAGTTTAACATAAATTGTCTAGGTATCCAAGGTACTTTAATAGCATTGCAATGCCATGTGTGTGACCCTGAAAGTTCAACCTCAGGCAGCTGGATAAATGAAGAAAATTATCTCAGCTGTATGACGGGCAAACACTTTTTTTGTGTATACAAACAACTTCTGCCAAATCAAAACGTACACTTGGCTCCTAACATGTGGACAGAGTCAAAGCCCCTCTCCTGGTGATACTCACATAATTGTCTGGCAACATGTGCGCCATTAAGCCAGACCAAAAAAATGCCATTGCGGAACACTGAGATCTCAAACAGAGTCTCTCCCTGAGTCTGCCAATTTGCATCAGGGGTGTACTGCAAAGCTATTGCCTAATGAGGGGACAGAAAGGTCACTGGTAACACATTTGAATTTAGGACATGGTTGGAAGCATCACCAGTGTTTTGCAAAGTCTGAAGCTTAAGGGGACCAATGAGGAAGAGATAAGGTTAATATTTGACATTTTGGTGTATTTCTGAATTATTTGCTCTGCAATGTTTTATTCTGAAGTGCAAGTCTGCGGAAACAAGATTGTCCTGCTGAAACTTACAGTTTCGGTTGTGTGACTTGTAGGTTCATGTTACACAGCAGACACAATAAAATAAAAGACGGAATATATTGCAGATGCAAAATATGTCACTATAGCATAAAGGGGCAGGAGCAATGAACACAGATATCCGTCCACAACTACAGAACGGCATTATGTCACATGAGATAAGAATAAGTCTGCATGTAACATAACCACTATTAATGTAACGTAAAACACTTCCTATGTAAGCATAAATCTTGGTATAGCAATATGTAAAATTGTGAACATTCCTTTGGAGCCTTTTAACATGAATGGACTTTGTGGTGTCACATTTATTGACTTCATGGTTCATTTTCCAACCAGGGAACACACACTGAGATTCTTCACAACACTGGGACGTCATGTCCGCATTACCACACCTCAATATCTTACCGGGATTCCATTTTTAACCATCATCTCGCACTACTGGATTGGGATGAATCTTTGTCGATTTTCTGAGCTTCCAAATTTGGAATTCTCCCTTTCTAGGCTTCACTCCAGATCTCATTCTTGCACACAGCAGAAGAGTTCCTTAGGGCCAGATGTACGAAAAATCCATTTAGCGATATCCTAATTGTGCATTTTAGTGATTCACAATTAGGAAATTGCTAAATGGCAAGTACGGTAACTGCCCCCCTGGAGTTTGTGACTCAGAAACGAATTGAATCACAAAATAGGAAGTCGCAATTTGCGATTACCTATTCGGTCTCAAATTGCGAATGCGGTCGCAAATAGCAACCGCATTAAAAATAGAGATTCTGCTTCCTGGTTCAGGCAGATGTACCCTGATACTGGAAGTTCAGGATCTCAGCAGCCAGGAAGGGAGGCAAAGAGAGGCTGGAGAGCTGCAGAGCACAGGCAGTGATTTGAAGACCCCAAACCCCAGTCACCCAACACCAGGAGTGGCCAGGCAGGAGCAGGGGAAGGAATAGAAACTGAAGATTTCAGAGCTGGAACTGGAGATACTCACTGAAGAGTGTTGCAACAACCATGACCTCTTGTTTGGCCAGGCCTCTGTGAATGTTTCAGAGACACAGAAGCACAAGATATGGAAGAGAATGGAGCAGAAGATTAATGCTGTGGGTGTGGCGCAGCACTCTATTGAAGAGATTTGCAAGAGGTGGTACGCCCTCCGTTCCCGCAGAAAGGAAAAGGTTGCAACATGCCTGAGCGAGTCCCGTGCCACAGGAGGTGGTCCCTCCACTGCAACCCCACCCACAAAACTGGAGGCAATGTCGGAGACCACCCTTGAGCCAGAGGCTGTCGTAGGATTGTCCAACCAGGCTACATCTGCACCTGTTCCCTCACAAAGTACGTGGTAAACTTTAAAAATTGCAACATTTCTGACCTTTAACCTGGTGTCCACATGCATGTAAAAGACACTTAAACCAACATATTAGGATGGGATTAATCCATGTACAAAATGTCCCACATGGTGCATTATGGGAATTGTAATCACAGACAGAAACAGTGTAGACAGTGTCAGAAATGTGTAAAATGAATTTGTACGACCCATGAGGATTTGTGTCACACATAACATTTTTAATGGTATCTTCATTATCCAATTAGATGCACCTGGGGAGGACATTGAAGGCCCAACAGATGAGGGGGAAGTACAGGCTCAGATGGAAGAAGAAGAAACAGTAGTGGTTGAGAGTCTGCCCACTACATCTCAAGGCCACTCCAGCAGTGTGTACTTCTCCCCACAACTACCATCAGTAGAGGGTGAGGATGTTACACAACCCCCCACTCCAACCCTGCAGCCAGTCATCAGTTCCCAACAGCAGTGCTCCACTCTGCATGCCTGTAGGGGCCCTCACACATCGAAGGCTTCTGGGTCTCAGGCGAAGGCCAAACAACAGGCAGTGTATGGTGGACTTCAGTCATCAAGGCTGCAGGTTCAACATCTGCAGCACAAACAGATGAGGATGGTAAACCACAAATGGCAGGCAATGCAATAGTCAAAAACAGTGGGGTTCAGCACAGTGGCCAATCAGTTGACAGACAATCAGGGCCGCTTGTACACAGAAAAGGACCAACTTACAGGTGCCCTAGAGAAACTCTCCACTGAGATGTCAGAGGACAGGAGCACTCAAAGGCACAGGGAGAGGAGCAGTGCTGTGCTAATGGATGCCATGACCAGAGCGATTAGGAGACTTGCACAGGCCACCACTACACTATTCAAGCTTACTGTGATGCTACAGGTAGAGATGGGCCACGTCAGTGGGGATGTCTCGAGGGGCCTTGGCCACATCACAGCTGCAGCGGAACCCTGGGCGTAGTTCGCGAAGTAGCACTTCGCGAAGCTACGCAAAGTGAAGTTCGCACTACGCGAGCTTCGCGTAGCACTACGCGAACTGCGTAGTGCGTGTTCGCAATGATTACACAGTGCCGGATGCTTGTCCGCACTGTGCAATCATTGAAAACGGCATCTTGCACAGTGCGAGCTGTCTTTACTGCCGCTCGAGTAGATTTTTACTCGAGCGGCAGCTTTCTCAACGCAGACTGGTAGTTTCTCATCGCGAGCGGTCGCGAGCATACGCGACCACTCGCAATGAGAAACCTGACCTCCCCGCGTTGAGAATCTCGCCGGGAGGTTTATTTTCCACGCTCGCGATCGGCAACTTGTGTTGCTGATCGCGAACGAGGAAAAAGTCTCGCCGGGATGTCATTTTGCTTGCTCGCGGTCGCCAACTTGACGTTGAGGACCGCGAGCAAGCAAAAAATGACCGCTGCACTACGCTACGCTACGCTACGCGTGTTTGCACTGTGCTACGTGCAATTCGCGTTGTGCGAAGTAGCGCAAACTTCGCAAACTACGCGAGCGTAGCGTAGTTTTCCGCCCAGGCCTAGTGCAGATGCTCTTGACAGTGAATTGTCCAGCTTCACCAGCATCTCTGCCACAGATGCATGTGTGCTGCGACGCAGTAGCAGTCGCACTCCTGCACCTCAACATAGTGGCACTACACATACTGAAAGTACTCCCAGAAAATAAATGAGGTGCCCCACTCAGGGAGTGGGTATATTTGTTTTCCTTTTGTTGTTGGTGCTGTAACCGACCTACATGTTGACTACATGGTGTCAGAATTGTTAAGAATGGCAGCTTGTCTGTCAACTGTTTGGTAACACCCGTCATTAAAGGTAGCTTTACTTTGAGCATTCAACCAAGTGGGGTGGCATTATTTAACAGTATTGTGGATGTGAAGCAATGTGCAGCAATGTGGTCCCCGCGCCTTCTCCCCTCCTCTGCTCTGTTATCCTCTATTGGCTGCTGAACAGGTGGACCAGGATCCTCCTCCTCTGGATCCGATTCGGACAACACAATGTGTTGGCCTCTACTGCAGGCAATATTGTGTAGGAGGGCACACGTTGCTACAATCTTAAAAGCGGTTTTTTGGTCTGTATTGCAAGGCCTCCCTACTCTTATGGAGGCAGCGGAAACGAAATTTCATAAGTCCAAATGTCTGCTCAATCATAGTCCTGGTGCGTTGATGTGCAGTGTTGTATCGCCTTTCATTTTGGTTGGTGGGAGAAAGGTAGGGTGTGAGGATCCAGGGATTTAGGGCATATTCCTTGTCACCTAAAACATATATTTAAATGAGTCAACATACATTTTGTGCAGATTGGGCACTTACATATCAGCATTTACATTATTTGCCAGGACCTAATAAGTATCCGTCATCAAACAACCCACTTGCCAATCGTCTGTATATTCCGCTATGCCTGAACATGTAGGAGTCATGGGTACTCCCTGGATATTGTGATACGATGTCAGTGATTATGTTGTGAGCATTGCAAACAACTTGTATATTAAGGGGATGTGTCTTTTTCCAGTTCCTAAAAAGGTATTCAAGATAGGATGGGGGAAATATGGGCACGTGTCCCATCTATACAACTATGACCTGGGGGTATTTTGCAATCCGCTAAAATTGCAATTTGGTATTCTGCATTTCCTCATCATTCCTGGGCATGTATATTTGGTGGTGGATATTGAGAAGCATGGTATAGAGGAAAGAGTGGAAGAAACGCTAAAGCGCACTTTGTGACACACCACCTGCAACAGCTACCACATCCTGGTAACTACCAGTGGCTACTAGATGTAACGAGCACAACACCTAGACATGGGTGGGGATGGAATTACTGCACAGAGTACTGCTTTCTAGTTGTGGCTTTAAGAGGGCAGATAACTCCAAAATGGCAGTGCTACTTAGCTTGCATTTGTCATATATCTCTTCCTTTGTTTGGTCAAAAACGGCCAGCATGACTCGGAATAGTCTCTCTTGTCTCCGCCTCCTCTGCTGAGCAGCCACTATGAGCATCCTCCTTGCTATCACGTACAGGGTATCCATTGTGGACAGCCGTGCTGCATTCTGGGCCAGCTTTTATAGTTTGCCCCCATTTACCACCCAGTTTGAATTGGTGGTAAACTGCATGTGCAAACGGGTCAAATAGGGACTATTTGCTTTTTGGGACCCACTCACACATCCCGTTTGCGAGTTGGTATTAGCAATTCCCTAATACTGTCTCACAGTTTGTAAAAATTTGAGACTCGCAAATCGCTTGCTTTGCTATTTTTGGTTTGCGAATGTCTTTTGTACATGACATATGGCCGTTTTTCCATTTGCAAACCAGTTTGCAACCGATTTGCGAGTCACAAGTCTTTTGTACATCTGTCCCTAAGTTCCCTATGAAAGCTTATTGTCATACCACTTTTCCACCACACGTCCCATCCAAGAGGACACACCCTTAAACACAGTATTTCCCCCATTAGCAAAGCGAAAGGAGAATCACCTCTCAGGGATGAGGAGTTGTGCAGCAACAGCTCTCTTATCTCCTCCTTCCAGTTAGGACAGGTTGCTACAGACAATTGCATGCACTGCTTCACATTTCTTTAACATGTTTGTATTGGGGTTTGTAAAGTTTAAGAAGATAAAAATTAGAGGAAATTACACAGTATTCACATACAGAGTAGAAGTGTATCATTGCATAATGCAAAGAATAGTATAAGAGCATCATAACGCATATGAAAATGTAAAAATTGCATACATTTTAAAGTTCAACAGGGATTTAAAAAAGCGTGAAAATTAAGTTCATCTTTTGGGGTTGCTCTTATGGTCTTATTGAAAGCTCCTATCCCAAAGAGTGTAATTTTCAGTGCTACAAAAATGAAACTTGACAGAGTCATCTACAGTTGGGTTCCGAACGTGGGGAATGGCAAGATGGAACAAAGGGGTATTGCCTTGAGGGGTAGTTTCTCACATAGTTTGCAGGCATCCAGAGGGGGCAGCAAGGGCAGGGGAGTTAGACTGTTGAGACAGTATGGGAAAGTTCCCCAGTGCATAGAGTCATATCCCAAGATGGCAGAGAGAGTCATCAGGGGTGGGGGGGCAGAGGTAATTATTAATTGCCTCTTAATGTCATACCAAATCATTCTGCACAAAGTTACATAGCAGAACTTAAGAACAAGGGGGATCCACACCCACTCAAGGGAGTAATGCATCATCTCTGCGGTCAGCTCTCCCTGTCACCCGGAACTCACCCCAGAGCTCTGCTATTGGATACTTACATAATCCTCTTGTCTGTGAAGGGCCATGATTCCACTAAGGAGGCTGTGATGCCTTCCACCTGCTTGTGTCTTCTCTCTTGGCCAGAAGGAAGCCCAAATCAAGGAACCGGGAAGCTGTTTTTTGGGACATCAGAATATCCCCAGTGCACAGATATCAATCAATCAATCAAGGGGTTTATAAAGTGCGCTACTCACCCGTGAGGGTCTCAAGGCGCTGGGGGAGGGAGGGCGGCGGCTCCGGGTCAGTCGAAGAGTCAGGTCTTGAGGTTCTTCCTGAACGCTTGCAGAGTCGGGGAGCATCTGATGTTCACAGGGAGCTCGTTCCAGGCCTTCGCTGCGATGTAGGAGAAAGCCCTCCCGCCGGTTCTGCTTCTGCGGATGCGGGGGACCTCTGCCAGGGAGAGGTCAGCTGAGTGGAGGTTCCTCGTGGGTATGTGGAAGGATAGTCTCTCCGTGAGGTATTTGGGTCCGATGTTGTTGAGGGATTTGTAGGCGTGTGTGAGGAGTTTGAAGGTGACCCTCTTTTCGACGGGGAGCCAGTGGAGGCCTCGTAGGTGCTGGGTCGTGTGCTCGTGGCGCGGTGTCCCAAGGACGAGTCTGGCTGCGGTGTTCTGGATGGTTTGGAGTTTGTGTAGAAGAGTTTTGTTGATTCTGGCATAGAGGGCGTGGCCATAGTCCAGTCTGCTGGTGATGAGTGCGTGGGTGACGGTCTTTCTGCAGTCAGGGGGGATCCATTTGAAGGTCTTGCGGAGGATGCGGAGGCAGTTGAAACTGGTGGAGGCAACCACATTGATCTGGCAGTTCATGGAGAGGGAGGAGTCCAGGATGATGCCGAGGTTCCGAGCCAGGTTTTTTCTGGACGTCTGCAGGAGTGTCTGGCTTCTTGAAGTCGTGTGGTGAACCAGGCGGCTTTTAGAGGGCGTTGTTTGGCAGGGGGGCGGAGGGGTACGAGAATGTCGGCGCAGCAGGAGATCCAGTGGTGAAGTTCCCTGGCTGCGGAGTTGGCGTCGTTCGTAGTGATGGGGGGGTTTTGATGGAGGGTGATGCTGAGGTGTTCCTCTGTGACCTTGCTCCATTTCCGTCATGGTGGTCGAGGGGCGGGTTTGGATGCAGTGGTGGTGTTGAAAGTGAAATGGACGCAGTGGTGGTCCGTCCAGTGGGGCTGGGTGGTGTGGCTGAAGCGGATGTTAGTTCCTCCCGCGAAGATGGGGTCGAGGGTGTGTCCAGCTCTGTGGGTGGACGTGTTGACGAGCTGCTTCAGTCCAAGGTTGGCGAGGTTGTCGAGGAGAGTGGTGGAGTCGGGGTCATTATCGTTGTCGAGGTGGAAGTTTAGGTCCCCGAGTAGAATATAGTCCATAGAGGTGATGGTGAGGGGTGCGGCGAGCTCGGCGATGGTGGTTGCGTGGTGCGTGCGAGGTCCTGGTGGCCTGTAGATGAGGGTGCCGCGTAGCGTGGTCCTGAGGCTAGTCTGTATCTGGAAGTGGAGGTGCTCTGTGTTGGAGAGGGTGTCCACCGTGCTGGATGTGGTGAGTCGGAGGGGGGTCTTGTGTGCAATTGCGAGTCCTCCTCCTGGGCAGTGCGGACGGTCCTTTCTTTGGATCTTGTATCCGTTGGGGATGGCCGTAGCGATGTCGGGGCCGGAGGTGGCATTGGTCCAGGTTTCTGTGAAGAATGCGACGTCGGGCGAGAGGGTGTTAATCAGGTCTCAGATCTCTACGGCGTGTCGGTGCAGGGAGCGCACGTTGAGCAGGATGCAAGTAGGGGCTTCGGTGGTGCGAGCATCAGGCGTGTTTTCGGCAGTCGTGAGTGCTTCATCAATGGTGAAGGATCTGCGGCAGGATCTGCACGAGAACTGCCCGTGGGTGGTGTTGGGTGCGGAACTAGAGCAGTCGGCGTGTCTTCCGGGGTTGAGTGCGTGGAGGGTGGTAGAGTCGTAGCGGTGGGTACTCCGAGAACCAGGGTTCCTGGCGCTGGTTAGATATCCTAAGAGGGTTGGTGGGGTAGTCCAGTACAGGTTGCCAAAACATGGAACACATGGGCCCAATCAAGTAGCAAAGAAGGGCAATCCCAGATCATGAATAAAATCCACGAATAGCAATTTTCAGTGTGTACAGGAGGCGGATGTCCATGGGAAAGTTCTATAGATCCAGACAGGGGAGAGATAAGCTCAATGCAACATAAAGAATTGAATCAGCTTGAATCGGGCATTACAGGATATTATGCATGGATATGAAAGTGCCCTTGTACACTCCTTCTCATGCAGCACTATCTTAAATTCTGTCTCAAAGACATCTCTCAACTTTTGTAGAGATGTTTGAAGTTGGGAGGATTGTGATTTGTATAGTCCGCTCACAGTGTCTCCCGATGCGTATACAGTGAATGTGCTGGTTGATGAATGTGAGGTTCTTTGTCCCCTATTGCTCATGTTGTGCTCAGTAAGTATGTGAGTAAACCATATGTCAGGGATTGTACTTCATGAAGTGGATAGCAATCTCACAAACCCTGGAAGAATTGTAATCGACCATCGTGGAATAGATCCTCTATCCCTTCCTGACCGGCAGCGATCCAGTGTGTGAAGTTTCGACTATCCACGAGAGAATGCTGGTGCGAGAGGCCCAGTAACAGAATATTTGGGACATACATGACTTTACATTTAGTGAGTAATCAGAGCCTGGCTAAGTATTACTAATTTTACCCGCCGGTGTAGTCCTTGGGTCGACTGAGAATCAGGGAGAACCAGTCTATATATATCGGTCAGGCTCAGAGGCACAGCCGTCACCCCAGTTTCCTCCAGGGCCTATCTGACCAACCATCTGGACAGCCACTTCAGTTGGACCTGCCAAGTAATAGGCCTCGAAGTGAGGAACTTCTGAGTCTCCTTGTTCAGTCGAGAATCAGAGTATGGACAAGCTACCCTGCGCTGTCCGTTTGACCACACCAAACCTCCCAATAAGGCATACAGATCTCAGAAAATATGCAAAGTAAGGAAAAGAGAGAGAGAGTCGTAAAATAGATTAAGACCCTTGGTAGCATTATAATTTTGGAAATGGCAACACATCCCATGGTCAACAGCGAGAGCATCCTCCAAAATGTTTCCTTACTTTTCAGTGAGATCACAGCTTTCATTACATTACCATCACAGAGATCTTCATTCGTGTAAAAAATATTGATACACAGGTATCTGATCCTGGTACCTTCCCACCTTATTGGGTCACTATCTAGCTTGGCAGTTAGCAGGACAGTGTCTCGACATGGAGTGAAAACACATAATTTGCTCTTTTTAACTAATAGACCATATACATCTCCAAACTTCTCTAGAACAATGCTATGGGTCCAAAGCCTTTGTGAATATCTTTGAAGTAAAAGATAACATCATCCCTGTAAAGAGAGATTATCTGGGTGTCATTGTGGAGGGGAAAACCTCAATCTTGACCCGCCTATCTCAATCAGGTAGCAAGGGGCCCCATGGCTAGGGCAAAGAGAAGGGAGAGAGTGAAGAGCACTGACGGGTCACCCTGCCAATCTCAGTTGGGTCAGATATGTTCCCTCATCTCTGACCCTGGCTACTGGGTCAGCATATAAGAGTCACACAATTTGGATAAATCCTGGCCAAAATCCAAACTTTCGGAGTACTTCAAAGATGTAAGTCCAGTTGAGCATATCAAACGCTTTTCCAGATCAAGAACTAGAGCAGCAGGATATCACCAGCGCCTTGGAACTTCGTCCATTATACAATATTTTCTCCTGATGTTATGAGAAGTGGTTCTACCCAGCACAAAGCCATTTTGATCTGAGTGGACCAGGAGAGGAAAAACTCAGAGAAGCCGGTCTGACAAGACTATACTCAGTATTTTATAATTGGTACTTAATAACATTATTAGCCTGCATGATACCAGGTCAATTCCGTCCTTATGGGGCTTCAGTATTGGCTAACTTCCCTCTGCGAAGGTGGCAGTGTCCCGGTTTCCAGGGCCTTGCAAAATAGCTGGGATAACTTTGGGACCAAGTATGATAGACATCAAAGTCTTGTGTTCTTCGCTTGGCCAATGTTTTTTAAGGCAGTTTCCATTTCTTGGGGGTAATGGGGCCTTCTATTTCTCCATGGAGGTCTGCTGAGAGCTTAGAGAGTTCCAAGGTATCTAAATATATTTGGGATGCTCCCTGCTGTCAGTTGGGGGTGGGGTTCTGTAGAGGTGACTATAAAACCAAAATAACACTTGAGAGATCTCCTATTGAGAATAGACAAGGACACCCCTCTTGTTGCGGAGAGCAGTAATGGGATGCTGTCACCTATCTTCTGAGAGAATTCAGGCCAGAAGGCAATCTGACTTGTCTGCCTCAGAATGTGTTCTAGTGGTATATGCTTCCCAATCAAGGCAACATAGTTTCTCAGTCAAGGCTGCTACCTCTTTGTGAAGCTCACTCAAGTCTGCTTTAGCAGTGGGGTCAGCCATGACCCTGCATTCAGTTTATACAAAAGAACATTCCACATGGAGCAATTCTCATCCTAGTAAACTACGACCACTCACAACCTCCTAGATACAGTCCCCTCTGTCCACCACCTTCATTGCTTCCCATTCCAAGGCTCTAGGAGATGCTGAATCTACGTTCTGATCAAAGAATTCAATCAATCGGGTAGCCAGAGTTCCATGGAGACTCTGTCCTTTAGCATCAGGGCTGGGAGATGCCAAGTCAGAAGGCGCAACTGAGGCCTACCCAGCCCATATCTAGATTCAAGGGCTATGATCTGAGATGTTTCACCCCAAATAATCGTGTGATCTGAGGGCACAGAACAGTCAAACAGATCACCCTATTCAGCCTCACATATAAATCATGGATTAGGGAATAGAAGGAATCAAGACGCGTGCTCAGATTTTGCACTCTTCAAAACATCAGAGAGTCCAGTGATGTAACCATTGAGTGAATAAATCAGCGTCTGATACACTTTGTGTCTTGGGGAAGGGGGGATGAGATCTATCAAGGGTTACAACCAAGATGCAGTTAAATCACCACCAAGTAGACAAGAAATGTGCACCTACTCTGCCAGGTGCATGGTTAATTGGTCAAGGAAGGTTTGTTGATGTACAAGTGGTGCATAAATATTACCTATAATCAGGGGTCCTCGTCCAGCCTGCCCTTGATCATTATAGGCCTGCCTTCCATATCTATAATGGTTCTATTGACACTGAAGGGAACCCCAGCCTGATCCGAGGATGCGGCAGAAGTGGAAACAATCAGGTTAGAGGGGTTTCATAAGGTGGCTTCTGCCAGCAAAGCTGCTCGGCGATGCCTGGGATGGAAGACGTGCCCCTCGGCAGGTCCCCACACATGTCCTTCTGGCAGTGGTGGCTAATAGGGAATGGGGGTGGCGGAGCGGGGGTAGGTGACGAAGTAGGGTTGAAAGTAAGCGCTTACGTTTTTCGCCAGCCGCATCTCTTCTCCGCTTCTCTGCGCTTCCTGACTCCAGTCAGGCAGATGCTGCTGGAAGCACCCGGGCACACAGGCTCCCCTGAGCCAATCACAGTGCTGCAATGCAGTGTTGTGATTTATCTGAGCGCCCTGGATCAGCGCTCAGATCGGGACTGGGAGCCTGTGTATATTCCCTACCGGGCTGTCCATTACAGCCTGGTGGGAAATATGCAATGTGCGCATGACTGCTTGGCCGGCTAAAACGGCCAGCCAAGCAGTCATGCGCACTGAGGGCCTCATTTATGAGGTTTTGATGTAGGGCAGAGCCATATGGAATCTTGAGGCACTGCCCTATGTCAAAATAAAAGTGCAGGAATGCGCTGTATCTATGTAATACAGTGCATTCCTGCCCTTTTCCCCAGTGCCGGCGCACAATGGGCTGCCGTGCGCCAACACAGACACCCTTGCACCATGGTGCAAGGGTGACTGCATTGTGAAGCTGATTGATTTTGTGCAGGAAGGGACACCTTCCTGCACAAAAAACATCAATTCCAGTGATTTCCTTTTTCTATGTGTGCTGCAGAATGCAGCACACATTGAAAAAGGAAAGCATGAGGAAAAATTAACAGGCACATGCATCAAGCAAAAAATGCCTCGCAAAAATTGCGAATCGCAAAAAAAGGCTGTTTTCGAGCGCAATTCAGCCCTTCCCAATGCAGGAACCCAATTACCGAAAAACAAACAAATTCACAAAAATAAGGAATTGCACATATTGAGAGAACCAATTATACGAATCCTTATCTGCGAGTCCCTTAACAGCATTAGCAAATAGCGATTCGTCAATAAAGAATCGCAAACCAATGCATGTACATTCGCAAATAGCGATTCACAGGAAAATCGCTATTTTGCAAGTTCAGATTAAGGGGAATCACAATCAGGTGGTAAAGTGGAGAAAAAAAGATCACACAGGTGCAACCACTCAGAAACCTATTTAAACTGACCCAGAAGGCCCCTGAAGCTTTTCACAATGGCAGCGCTCTACGTGATGGCGAGGAGGATGAGGATCCATGCAGCAGCCCAGCGCAGAAGGAGAATACAGGAGCGGATTTTCAGAGTGCGCATCAAATTGCTGGGACAAACAGAAGATGAAATCTACGACAAGTACAGGTTGAACGGTGCAATGATCCTACACCTAATAGCAGAATTGGAACCCCTTAATGCAGCACCAGACCCGTAGGACCCATGCCATCCCCGCTCTTGTCCAGGTCCAAAGTTGCCTGCACCTACTTGCCTCAGGCAGTTTCCAGGGGGTAGTAGCTGTAGCTGGAGGGGTATCACAAACCTCCCTTTCACGTTTCTTCAAATCCTTCCTGGACGCCATGATGCCAAGGATCCACACCCACATCACCTTCCCCACAACCCAACAGGAATTGAACAAGACAAAACTGGACTTCTTCCAGGTAGCACAGTTCCCTCATGTGATCGGTTGCATAGATTGTACGCATGTTCACATTTGTCCCCCAGCAGCTAATGAATACATTGTCAGGAACAGGAAATCCTATCATTCAATCAATGTGCAAGTAGTGTGCAATGCAAACCATATCATAACAGACATTGTGGGGCAATACCCTGGAAGCACACATGACTCCTATATATTTCGACACAGTGGCATCCACACCCGTCTGCTCAGGGGTGAATTTGGCGAAGGACATCTGCTTGGTAAACACATATACTTATTCTCAACCCACTTAGACAAATTGTCAATGCATGACTGTCTCTAACCCTTTGCTTACTACCCTGTAGGTGACAGCGCATACACCGTGCAGAACTACATATTGACGCCATACCTCAACCCAGCCACACCACATGAGCAGAGGTACAATGCAGCACACATCAGGACACAGAATGTAATCGAACGCACGTTTGGACTACTGAAAAGTCGCTTTCGCATCCTACACAAAACTGGTGGAGCGTTGCAGTACGGTCCAGAGACCTGCTGCCGGATTGTGGCTACATGTGCCGTGTTGCACAATATTGCCACCAGGAGAGGTATACCCATTGAGGTGTCCGACAGTGAGTCTGAGGGGGACAACCAGCCACCGGCACCACTACGTCAAGTGCATGGGGCAAGCTCAGCAGAAGGGCAAAGGAGAAATGCAGACATCACACAACATTATTTCTGAGGTATGTAATGATGAGACAAGACACTTAATTTTCAAACAGAAACGTTTTTACTAACATGAGCCCATGTAGTAATGTGTAGCCACACAGAGAATGGTGCAAAATAGTACAGTGATTGCATTCAAAAAACAGAAAATTAAACTATTCCAGGACCTGGAACTCAATCACTATCATGGTTTTGTCCATGGTTACGTCACCAGGGGCAAATGAAGAGGGACATGTCAGTCTAGCGCTTCCTGCCGCGCACCCCCAAACGCCTTTCGCCTGCATCTGCAACATCCCCCTGGTGTGCACCGGAAGGTGTTGTGCTGCGGGTACTGCGCCACCTGGCAGTGGTCACTGGCACCGACAGACTGCTAAGGCTGGATGCCTCCTCACTCCCCTCCTCCCCCGTTACATTGCTGCCACCAACAGTAGCAGCCTGGATCTGTTCCACGGCAGTGGTTACTTGGCCAAGGGCCCTGGCCACATCCCCACAACAATGGCCCATTTCAATTTGCATGGCCACGGACCAACATGACAGCAGTTCAGTGGTGTTGCAGAGGTTGTTGTTTGACCTGGTATAGCCAGCCATGCGCATCATGAATTGCCGATGCCTTCTCTTCTGTGTGTCGTGGCCCTCAAGCATCACCCTGGTCAGCTCCTGCATGCTTGCGTTGGTCTGCCTATTTCCCTCCACCACCGCTGCAGTTAGTTTCCGCACACTATCTGTCATGACCGTGATGTTCCTGGCCAATTTTGTTAGTTGCAGCTGGATTGACCCCATGTGTCTTGCTTGCAGGCGCCACCCCACACGGTTGGAGCCTGGTCATCCTGAGCTGCAATGCGGGCCCTTGAGCTGCGCCTCCGTCTTCGTCGGACCTGTGCCTGAGGTGTAGGTGTTGTGTTCACACAAGGCTGGCTAGTCACCGGAGCGGGTTCAGGAGCAGGCTCAGATTCCATGGGCTGCAGTGATGGGACTTGGGCCCTGCGTTTTGTGTGTGCGGGCGGTGTGCTTGCTGGGGCAACAGGTGTCTACACGTCAGTCTCTGCAGGAGTCTCCGAGATGTGTAGACATTCACTGTCTTCAGAGTCTCCTTCTGCTGCATCTGTGATGTGAAACAGTGCAATGATAATTTGTGTTAAGGCTACTGTTGTGTGACATTAAGCATACTTGGCTCACATTAAATCACTGACTGCAATCACTGGCTGCCATGCAGTGTTGGCGTGTTTTACTTGCCATTGTTGTGTTTGACTACCCACTTGCCTGACATGCCTACAACTCCCATAATGCATTTGGCGTATGAGGGAAAACGTGGACTGGAGTTTGACCTGTACACTGGGGTTGGACTGAGGGGATGTGCACAATTGAACAGTACTTTGAAGTGTATGGTTGCATGCATCTTATCTTGTGATGTACTGGCCGCTCCGGATGTGTCCAGCTGGGTCACTCCCACCACTGCTTCTGGCTGCATTGTGGACTCCACCAAGTCCTCCAGGGCTGTGTTGTCGGGAACTGTAGATGGGCCCCCTCCAGTACTCCTGGCCTCCTTCAGACTGTCTGCTATTCGCTCCTTGGCACGGCTACGCAGGCCGTACCATCTCTTCTTGAGGTCATCTATACTGTGGTGTGTGACCCCCACAGCATTGACCTTGCTCTTGATACTGATGGAGCAGAGAAAATAAAATTTTTTAACCCCTAACAAATTTTATAAATAATTAATAAAATGTTCGTTTAAACGTATTAATCAACACTGTACGTGGGGGAAGGGTAATACGCAAGTATATGTGCTGAATAATCTATTAACGAATGTCTGTGTGTCTAATTATAACATAAAAATAATTGCGTACTAATTTTATAATAAATGCATGATTTGTGCTTCATAGAATATAAAAGTGTCGTTGCAAAAACAATAGTGATGGTAAGTAAGGAACAGCTTAAATGTTGCTTTCTGCTAGGTAATAACTAATTGGGGTACGTAGATGACGGGAGGGAATCGAAAAGGCTATGTTTCTCTATTTTAATTATGTTGTGTTTATTTCAAAATAGTGCTTCTAAGTATAAACGAGTGGCGATATAAAATGGCTGCCGGTTAATGAAGTGCGCAAGTGCGGGGAAACACGTGACAAGGGAGAAAAGTTGGAGAAAAGCTAACCTCGTGATGTTGCTGAGAGGCTAGGATGCGAGAATGGTCAAGGCTGATGTGACCTAATTGAACTGATAGTGTGCCGTGGTGATCAGCAAGGAACCGTGGGAAACCATTTTAAGAGAAAGGACAATGCCTGCAGAGTTCTCGAATGTATCGAAAGAAGTTACAAATGTACTGATCGAAGCGGATGGAAACATGTCTTGAACTGTGAGAAAGGAAATGATCATATACATTCCAAGGACCAGTTGGATCCGAGAGAACTTGATTAAAAGAATGAATAGATGAAATGAATGGACCAATGAAAGAAAAGCGTGTTATTAATGTTGCAACAATTAGTTAGCAAAGTTAGAATTAGGTTATAAGAGGGCCTACTCTTAGTGGGAGGGGGTCACAGTCACGGTTGGAGTTGGAGAGTCGCAGTCAGAGTCGGTGCTGGTGTTGGTGGCTTCCAGTGCTTGGTGGTCCAGATCGATCCATTACTGAGCGGGAGATGCTGAAAGACTGTTAGATGAGACGGGTTGCAGGTAGCTGATGCTGAGGAGCTGAAGTTTCTGTTGCTGTCTTATTTTTCCAGTTGAGTATGAGAATCAGGTTATTTTTAATTCTTAAACTTAGGTTAGAAATCATTAGGCTAAATTAGGAAGGTAGGCAGGTAATTAGGGTTTTACTTCATGACAAAAATTTCCTTTTTGCAATAAAAGTGATTATGCTTAAATAAATATTTGAATTAATAATGAATGAATAATTGAATAAAAGTCTAAATTCTTTCTCATGCTTTTAAAATTATATAAAATTTAAGATTCTTTACATCCTAAACGACTCAGTGGTTATTTTACTAAATGATTGTGACACCAGTAATTGGTTATTGTGATTTAGCTGGTCTTAATCACTATGAACTAATTTCTTACATGAATGATTCATCGACAAAACAATGAGCAGGAATATCTTAAGAAATAACTAAAAGAAAGCGATAGGTTAAGGTAATAAGATATCCCGGCTCCTTCCAGCGGTACATAAATGGTGTTTTCCATTTAGTTTTCATGCTTCTCCTAGGAGTACAGAATTTCGTAAAGGTGTAAAGGAAATCCAGGTGTGTGCGTGTGTGATAGGCGATGTTTATGGGCTCCATCGTCATGTGGATGTAAGGAAATATAGTTTGCCCCTGGATGACCGATAAGTGACCTAGGAGGAGAATAGTTTTATTGTACGCGCTGCATCAGATTTCTTGGTAGCAGAGTTATGGTTTTCTATAGATTAGTTTAGTGATTATTGTTTATTGATTATTGATTTTTTTTTATGACTAATACTATATGTTGAGTCGTGTTATGTTATATGTGAGTTTTCACGCTTCTGGGATGTAGGAAGTGGAACACGTGTGGCAAGAGAAGTCACATGGAATTTGGTACATGGTCTGAATTCATTTTTGGTAATAACACAGGTTGTGTTATGTTAGGGATTTTCTGTACGAAAGGTGTGTAACTGAAATAGCAAATCACGTTTTCTTGTGAAACTTTGGCCTTAATTCTCAGGAGCCTAGTCTCCACATGTGTCTTATCCCCAGAGAAACGAGTTAATTGTTTGCTTGAAAGAAGGGTAAGGTAGAGGGAAGTGCTACTTTATCGGCGAGAGTTGATAATTCTGTGGTAGGGTAGAGGTAAGCGCTGCCTACTGGAAATACAGGATTCTTGTGTAAAAGGACAAAGCTGTCACTTTTGTTAGCGAATCAGACTATGGAATTGTTTTAATTGTTGTAACTAACGAAGAAAACAGTGAAAAGAAAATTGCCGATACATTTTTGTAAAGGAGGGGTAAAAGAGCAGGAGGGACATCGACAGTGCCGCGCTAGGATTGGATAGTGCGCTAGTCACGTGAACACAGAGTCAGGAGTGACGTAGAAAAGTGCCGCGCTAGGATTGGTTAGTTCGCGGACGAAGGGAATTGTTCTGATTGGTGCGTTAGGGTGAATCGCGCTGTAATTGGTTGAAGTTCCGTACACGGAACAGTGCTGGTTTGAAGAGAAAAACAAATCGAAAACATGCCGTATTACGAGTATGAAAGGGAGAGAACGTCATGGACGACAAAAATAAAGAATTCCTTTAAGAAAGACAAAAAGGTTGTGACTAGAGAGGGACAAGTAATTCCTCCGCCGAAATCAGCAGCTTCACATATGATGCTGAAATATGGATATCATACATGCATATGGTTGGAAAATTGGGCAAAGTATACGAAGAATGATGGTGCATTAGCTTTCCCTGAGAATGGTTCATTTAGTGTAGCGGCTTTGCGAAATTTGCGAGAAAAGATGACAAATCTAGAACCTAGACCTAGACCGACACAGTTTGAAGCGTTGACAGAATGGGAGGATGAGATGTATGAGCGAGAGAGATTCAGAGGTTTAAGAGATCATGAGTTTATGCCTGGAAGAATGTGGGGAATAAATCATGAGGATAGAATAAAACGTTGGAGATGTGCTAACATGACAGGAGGTTTGTTTCCGGCTTTTACAGTTGAGGAAGAGACTAAGAGAAAACGTACTGAGAAAAAGAAACATATGGAGAGGGAGAAATATATGCATGAGAGCGAAACGGATGATGAATTGCTGGAAGATATTTTAAATAGAAATCCACCTCCGTATCAGCAGAGTTCTACAGTGGTGACACCAAATGCGCCGCTAATAGAGACTATGCGAAATAAAAGTCCGGAAAAAGAATTGAAATAAATAGGTCACAAGATCAAATGAGAACTTCACAAAATGAAGGAATAGAAAGCGACAATGCAAGCGAATTAGCAAGGACAACAAAAGAACTAACTGAGAAGATTAGAGAATTAACGAAAAATATGGAAGCAGTGACTGTGCCTGTAACAATAGGTCCAGTAATACCAGTTTTTGAGAATCAGAAAATTGATGAACGATCTTTAGTGATTCCCATGAGTTCACAATTTCAGAGAGAAAAAGAAAGGATGGAACAAAGTGCAAGTACAAGTAATTTGGATAGTACTTACAGACCAAGTCCACCTACAAATTTGACTGTGAATGAGTGCAATGGTAGGAAAATGCATATGGTAACAGAATCTGCAACAGAGACTCCTGAAAAGAGTGGTAATTGGATAGAACTAAATAATACACCCATAGGTCCGACTCCTGATGAGTTAAATGAGTGGATGAAGGCATTTAAAATAAAAGAACCAGAAGAAAAACCATTAGATGTAATTAGGTTAAAAATTGACATGGAAGAATTAATTCTAGGAACGATTGGTACAGAAAAGATAAAAAATTACCAGGATGATGAAATAATGTTTCTGTGCAAAAGTATTACATGGAGAGCAAAGAATTTACATGACAAACTAGAAGAAGTAGCCAGTGAAATTGGAATAGACTTTGCGAAAGTGAAAACATTGCAGAAACCCTATAGAAACTTTTGTGTAAAAGATATTGAAAATTTGAACACGGCAGGAAGGCTGACACAGATAAAAGAGTTAATTGTGTTATTGAGAAAATGGGGTGATGTGGACAGATGGAAGGTTAGATGGACAAAAAAGAATGAGAAAACTACAGACAAAGCTTCTTTGGCTTTTATGATAACTGAAAAGGAACCTGTTGCCAGAGAATACCCTATGAGAGAAACTCCAGGTGGTAGTTATGTGCATGTTCCCTGGACTAGGCAGGATATACTGTCATTCACAAATGACTTTCCAAAGCTAAGAGAGAAACCAGTTGAATGGTACCGACAAGTAGAGAGGTTTGTAAAGGTTTCAAAGGTGTTGTGGATAGATTTAGATGGATTATTTGGCATAGTGGTACCAACTGATTTGTGGTCAGAGTGTAAGATTACAGTTGACTGGCCAACTACAGAATATCCAAGAGATCCTAAGACAGGAGCTCCAGGTCCTGAGGTGATGAAGAAGTATGATAAGGTGATTACCTTTTTGAAAAATAAGATTCCTCCTAAAGAGACAGATTGGGTAAAAATCGATAGAACTACACAGGAAAGTAAGGAGTCTGTACACGCCTATTATGAGAGGTTGTTGTTGGTTTTCAAGCAGTATAGTGGATATGAAGAATTAAGTGAAAAAGATATGAGTCATTTTGTGTACAGATTTGTGTTTGGGTTGAAACCAGAGATTAGTGAAATGATTAAACAGCATATGATTAATTGGCAGAATGG
This sequence comes from Calotriton arnoldi, assembly GCA_963921515.1. NCBI lineage: Eukaryota > Metazoa > Chordata > Amphibia > Caudata > Salamandridae > Calotriton > Calotriton arnoldi. Next base: position 57,852 of record CAWUFW010007684.1, read on the forward strand.
CACAGTGGACGAGGTACTGAGGTATGCTAAGTATTGCAGTGATGATATTGAGAGTAGACAGCGTAAATTGAAAGAGAAGGCAATGTGGGCACAGGTGAAAGTGGCAGAAAAACAAGAAGCTCAATTGGATAATAATAGTGGGAATGAAACAGGACAGAATAAAACGCGACCTAACATAGGTAAAGGGAAAGGTCAAGTGAGTCTAGAGGAGGCAAAGAAGAAATGGCCCTGTCATAATTGCGGAAAATTAGGGCATTGGAGAAACGAGTGTAAGTTCCCACCTAAACCTAATCCGGAAAATCAATCATTAACTCCACAGGTGCAGAATGAGGTAGTTGTTCAACAAAGTCAGGTGCCGCAACCACCACTTCCCAACACTGTTAACCAGCAAAGATACAGTACAGAAACAGGATTCTACGGAGGAGAGCAGGTAACACAGTTGCCGCGAGCAGCCAACATTTCTCAGTATTGGTTGCGACAGAGTGAGGATGAGACGTGGGATGAAAGTACATGACGGTGCCTAGGAGAGGGAAAAGAGTGCGTACTTGGCGCAACTCTAGAGGTAGATCAGTCTGGTCCCTTTGTGGATGGAGAAGTGAATGGTGCAAATGTAACATTTCTTGTCGATACTGGAGCTACCCGTTCTACTGTTAGATCAGTGGAAATTCCAAACCTTCCTCTCTCAGGTGAATACATCCAAGTGGTAGGAGTAGCAAATCAGCAGATTAAAACACCACTTACTGAATTAGTGGAAGTAAAAATTGGTTCTTTTAGCAAAATGCATAGATTTGTAGTGTGCGATTGTAGTCCTGTAAACCTTTTAGGTCGTGACCTCTTGTGCAAGATGAATTGCACAATTTATTGTACACCAGATGGAATTGGATTTCAGACCTCAGATGAAGATGTATTGTATAAAGTAACTTTGATGAATCAGGAACCTGAAATGAATGGTTTGTTTCCTGCATTTGATGCAGAAAAACTTCCAGAAGAACTAAAAATTGCAGTGAAAGAAAATGTGTGGGATTTTACAGGAGAAGATATTGGATTAATGAAAGAAGTTGATCCAGTAAAAGTAACAGTAAAAGAAGGAACAATTTACCCGAATACGCCACAGTACAAATTAACTCCAGAAATAATTGAAGGAATAACTCCTGTAATAAATAACATGATTGAACAGGGAATTCTAAAAGAAATAATGAGCAGTCCATGTAATTCACCTATTATGGGACTGAAAAAGCCAAACGGAACATATAGAATAGTACAGGATTTGAGAAAGATCAACAAAATAGTTGTGCCTTGTTGTCCAATAGTGCCAAACCCTGCAGTAATTCTATATCAAATTCCACACGAAGCTGAGTGGTACACAGTGATAGATTTGTGTCACGCATTTTTCTCTATTCCTTTGCATCCAGATAGCCAGCCATTATTTGCGTTCCGGTTCGGAGAGCGTATTTTGGCATGGTGCCGAATTCCTCAGGGGTATACAGAAAGCCCCTCAATCTTTAATCAGATTTTAAAGAAATCTCTGGAAGATTTGAAAATGCCAGAAAAGTCAGTGATGGTGCAGTATATCGATGACCTGTTGGTGGCATCGAAAACAAAAGAAGCATGTGTAAGTGATACAATTGCTTTACTGAACCATCTAGAGAAAAGAGGACATAAAGTGTCCCCTTCAAAATTGCAATTTTGCCAAAAAGAAGTTCAATATTTAGGGCATAAAATTGAGAAAGGAGTGCGAAAGATAGCGACAGAAAGAGTAAGAATGATTCAAGGAATGAGAGCACCAATGACGCAAAGAGAGGTAAGAATGTTTCTGGGAATGGTTGGATATTGCCGACAATGGATAAGTGGTTTCTCCTTCATTGCAAAACCATTACAAAAATTGACCAAGAAAGATGTAAGAGACCCTTTTGAGTTAAATAACGAAGAAATGAAATCTTTCAAAGAGTTGAAAAAGAAATTGTGTGAGGCCCCTGCTTTAGGCATGCCTGATTATGAGAAGGATTTTGAATTGTACTGCAGTGAAAGAGATGGATGTGCGTTTTCAGTACTGGTACAAAAACATGGAACAATGAAAAGACCAATTGCTTATTTTTCAGCTGTTTTAGATCCTATAGCAAAAGCGTTGCCCGCATGTCTGAAAGCAGTTGCTGCTATTTGTGTAAGTCTGGAACAAAGTGAAGGTATAGTGATGGGGTATCCACTGAGAGTATATGTTCCCCATTCAGTAGAAATTCTTTTGACAAGAACAAAAACACAGTACATGACACATAGTCGGCTGACTAAGTATGAAAAAGTAATCTTGAGTGCTGAAAATGTGACCATAGATAGATGCATGAATGTGAATCCTTCAACATCATTGCCAGATGAAGAGAGTATAATTGAACAAGACGAAGTAGATCATGATTGTCTGAATGTGCTGAAATATTGCACAAAACCAAGAGCTGACATAAAAGATGAACCGTTAAAGGAATCAGATTATGTCATGTTTGTGGATGGCTCATGTTTGAGATCGAAAGAAGGAGTTTTAAGCGCAGCTTACGCAGTGTGCACAGTGGCAACTGTGATGGAAGCGTCTTGTCTGAAAGGAATAAGGTCTGCACAAGTTGCGGAACTGATTGCTTTGATTCAAGCATGTAAATTGGGAAGAAATGTGCGAGTTACGATTGTGACCGATAGCCAATATGGTTTCGGTATTGTGCATGACTTCGGTCAGATTTGGTCACAAAGAGGTTTCTTGACGTCTGCAGGAACACCTATCAGAAATGGAGATTTTGTTAAAAAGCTGCTTGAGGCGATACAGCTGCCTAAACAAATAGCTGTAGTGAAGTGCAAGGCGCATAAGAAAAACGAAGATTACATAGCTGTTGGAAACAATATGCTGATGAGATTGCCAGATATTGTGCAGAGAACATGGTGTCTCTAAATAAGAATAGAGAAAGGGAGCATATCTCTTCTCCTTTGCTTTTTACTAACACTGTCGAGACATGGGATGAAGTGAGACAGTTACAGGAAGCTGCAAATGATGAGGAAAAAGATTACTGGATAAAAGCAGGATGTAGAAGACAGGAAAATAATGGTGTGTGGGTGTACAGAGATGAAAGACCAGTTATGTCTGATAGCATGATTGCAGACATGGCACGGATGTACCATGGACAAGCTCATATTGGGAGAGATGCAATGATCAGACTTTTCAGACAAACCTGGTATAACCCAAAATTCAGAGCGATAGCTGAAAGCCTTTGTCAAAGATGTCTTATTTGTCAGCAGTTTAATCCAGGAAGAAAGACAGTAGTGAGTCTAGGAACAATAGGACGAGAAGGAGGTCCGTTCACTAGAATGCAATTGGACTTTATCGAAATGCCCCCTTGTAACAGACTAAAATATGTTCTAGTGGTCGTCTGTTTGTTTTCTCGTTGGGTGGAGGCATACCCCACTAGAAGGAATGATGGAACAACGGTGGCAAAACTTATGCTGCGAGAGTTCATTCCAAGGTATGGTTTTCCAGTCACGGTTGAGACAGATAGAGGAACACATTTTCAAAATGAGTTGATCCAATTGATTTGTGAAGCATTGAGTATTAAACAAAAACTACATTGTGCATACAGACCAGAGGCTTCTGGGGTAGTAGAGCAAATTAATTGATCAATTAAGAACAGATTAGGAAAAATGTGTCAAGCTACAGGACTCAAATGGCCAGATGCACTGCCCCTTGTTCTGATGACCATCAGAAGCATCCCTGAAAAGAAAACTGGACTTAGTCCTCATGAGATGATCATGGGACGAGCAATGAGACAAGCACAAGTACCTGTCAACAAGTTATTGACTATAACTGATGATCTAGTACTGGATTATTGCAAGGGACTGGTTGATGTGGTGCGTTCTGTGTTTCATCAGGTTGGACCGTATGCGACCACTCTTGAAAGAAAACCAGCCCACGACTTGAATCCAGGAGACTGGGTCCGCATAAAAATCCACAGGAGAAGAAACTGTCTAGTTCCTCGCTGGGACGAGCCACGACAGGTAATCCTAGTGACAACGACTGCAGTCAAGTGTGTAGGAGTAAAGAACTGGGTCCATGCCAGCCATACAATCAGAGTTCAAGAACCTACTGATCGACATGTGAGTCGACGTCTGGAAGTGTGGGATAAGAGTTTAACGACTGGGTCAACAGGAATAAGAGAAAGGGTGCCAGAACTTGAAGATCGACCTGAAAGTCGACATCTGGAAACCCCAACTGCGAGCACCTCTAGAGAAGAAGAGGAGGAAGAAGAAGAAGGAAGAAATTCAGAAATTCCAGAACCTGAAGATCGACCTGTAAGTCGACATCTGGAAATATCTGATACAAGTTCAGGATCTGATGATTCAGTTGCAAACTGTGAAGAATTTTGAAGGAGAACTTGGGGTTATAAACCAATTAGAGAAGAAAATGAACAAGAAAATGTTCTAGATGAGCAACCAAGTACAAGTTATGGTGGAAATCCTTCAGAAATAATATTAATAGACGAAGTAGGGAAAGAAGTACACAAAAAGTTAGAGAATCGAGAAGAACCCCGAGGAGCAATAGGGACAGATAGAGAAACAAAAGAACAGGGAAATTTAGAAGTAGAGAGTAAGGAAAACACCAAATCGGAAGAACACCGAGGAGGGACAGTAATAAGGGAACACAAGAAGGAGAAAACAGATCCACCAGTAAGAGACGACGAGATCATAAGCTTCAAAATAAGAGACAATAGTGAAAAAGTTGAAACCGAATCTGAAGAGAGTGGAGAAGAGGAGAAAACAAAAACTGAATCAAGAAAAAGAAATTGGAAATCAGAAAGAGAAGAAAAAGAAGGTGAAGCCAAAAGGCCAAGAAAAGGAGATAATTGGCCCAGCAACTATATAAGAAAATTGAGATATAGAATAATAAGAACAGGAGAAAAAAGTGCTGAACAAGTGAATGAAATAACAAGTCAAAAGGGACAAGAAAAGCCAAGTGGAAAACGACTGCAAAAGTCTAAAAGAACGAAGAAAGTGAATGCAAAGTACAAGTCACCTGAGTGGCTATATATCGCACTGACGGATTACAAAGAAGAAGGAAACACTCACGAGAACCCGAGACTAAGAAATCGAATGGGTAAAGGTGAGATGCAACAAACCTGAAGTGAAGACTTATAGTGCTTCTGCCGGACATGACAATTTCACTGGATATGACAAATCACTGGATGTGACAACGAAAGAATTCTGGAGAGAATTAAAAGAAAGTACCAAGCAAAGACTTTTTGAAAGCAGAGTGGCATCTAAGTCATTTCTGAGGTGTAGTGACACAATTTTCTGAAACTTAACAAAAAGATAAAAGCAAAATGGAAAATACTAGGGATAGAAGAGATAAATGTGAGTTTGTAAAAAGATGGTGTAAAATGTGCTGCTTTTGTACCGGTTTATTAATGACCGTATGGATAGTTTTAGCAGTCACAATTCCTATTAGTTTAGCTGTAATAGAAGCGAAGAATGATACTAAACCAGAAAAAGAAACTAATATTAAAGAACCAGTTATTTTAAGAAGTAGTGCAGAATTACATAAGGATAAGTCAGTAACAGACTTTTCAAAAAATGTTTTTACAAAATTGTTGTACGAATATGTAGAGACAATGGATGTGAGAGATTGTTATGTTTGTATGCAGTTGCCTGCATCAGTGTCAGAAGGTGTGACTTATAATTACCTACCTCTAACTTATGGAATAACCTGTAGTGTAATAGCAAGTTTATTTTATGAAACAGGTAGATTAGAGTCTTATTATACTGATATAGATACGATTTTTGCAAACGTTCCGGTAGTACCAGAACTTAACAAAGTAAAACAAGCAAAAGTTTTAGGAGAATTCTTTCTAGAACATAGAAAATTAACATTAGAAGAAATAGTTAATAACAACCTTACCTGTGAATTAAAGAAAGAAGAAAAGGTATTTTTAGAAATGGTTGAAGAAAGAAGAATGAAATTTCAAAAAGAAGCAATAAAAGAGGAAGGAACACATCTATGGACGTTTGAGGAAGGAAATCATGAAGGGAAAAAGATAAATGCAGCAATGACATTAGATTGGCCGCAAACAGGAAAGTTGTGTATTAGGAGAAATAAGACAGTCTATGACAATTACTTTGTAGGTTCCAGTATCTGCCATGACAATTATCAAATTTTGGGAGGTTGGGGATTCAAAGGTGGAAAAGATCCAATATTTCCAGGTATCTATTACATTTGTGGGAATAGAGCTTATTACAGGTTACCGGACCATTGGTATGGAACTTGCTATGTAGGCCTGGTCTTTCCAAAAAAAATTCATATGGACAGAGAAGAAAAAGGAACATACAAAATGATTAATAGCTTTACACGTAGAAAGAGGGAAAGTTTTTCAGAAATTGTAGGTGATATTTTTGGAGCATTAATACCAGCAGTGGGAATATCTTTGAATGCATTTAAAATTCGGAAGTTATCCACAGTAGTAGATCGTTTGTCTACAGATACTGCGGGAGGGTTCTTGATGGTAAATACCGAAATGGTTGCCATGAGAGCTATGGTGATGCAAAATCGGCTTGCCCTTGATATTCTTTTGGCAAAAGAGGGTGGAGTCTGTGGAATGCTGAAAGTCCAACATTGTTGCACTTACATTCCTGATAAAAGTGAAAATATACAGAAGTATATTACAAATATTACAAATTTGCACAAAGAACTAGTTCCACTGGAGGTTGAAAGTGTCTTGGGAAAACTTGGTAGAGGGTTTTCTTCCGTAGCAAATTGGTTGACCAGAATGAGTAGACTAATGATAGGGAAAGTTATAATAATAGCAACTGTAGTAATATTGCTAGCCATGGTGTTGAAAATTGTAATAACATGTATAAAAAGAAAAATAAGACAAAATAAGATAAAAAGAAATAACAGAATAATGAAAGAGAGAGAGAGAGAAATGGGTGAAATTGAGTTAGAGAAAATGAAAGAAAGCATGTATAAGGAGACAAGAAGACAAGATGAAAGGGAAACAGATGTGTAACTAACAAAAAGCAAAAGGATGAAAGACATATGCTGCCTGAAAAAGAAGTATAACTTGGGTTTTATGTGGTGATTTAAAAATCACCAAAGGGGGGAGTTGATGGAGCAGAGAAAATAAAATTGTTTAACCCCTAACAAATTTTATAAATAATTAATAAAATGTTCGTTTAAACGTATTAATCAACACTGTACGTGGGGGAAGGGTAATACGCAAGTATATGTGCTGAATAATCTATTAACGAATGTCTGTGTGTCTAATTATAACATAAAAATAATTGCGTACTAATTTTATAATAAATGCATGATTTGTGCTTCATAGAATATAAAAGTGTCGTTGCAAAAACAATAGTGATGGTAAGTAAGGAACAGCTTAAATGTTGCTTTCTGCTAGGTAATAACTAATTGGGGTACGTAGATGACGGGAGGGAAACGAAAAGGCTATGTTTCTCTATTTTAATTATGTTTTGTTTATTTCAAAATAGTGCTTCTAAGTATAAACGAGTGGCGATATAAAATGGCTGCCGGTTAATGAAGTGCGCAAGTGCGGGGAAACACGTGACAAGGGAGAAAAGTTGGAGAAAAGCTAACCTCGTGATGTTGCTGAGAGGCTAGGATGCGAGAATGGTCAAGGCTGATGTGACCTAATTGAACTGATAGTGTTCCGTGGTGATCAGCAAGGAACCGTGGGAAACCATTTTAAGAGAAAGGACAATGCCTGCAGAGTTCTCGAATGTATCGAAAGAAGTTACAAATGTACTGATCGAAGCGGATGGAAACATGTCTTGAACTGTGAGAAAGGAAATGATCATATACATTCCAAGGACCAGTTGGATCCGAGAGAACTTGATTAAAAGAATGAATAGATGAAATGAATGGACCAATGAAAGAAAAGCGTGTTATTAATGTTGCAACAATTAGTTAGCAAAGTTAGAATTAGGGTATAAGAGGGCCTACTCTTAGTGGGAGGGGGTCACAGTCACGGTTGGAGTTGGAGAGTCGCAGTCAGAGTCGGTGCTGGTGTTGGTGGCTTCCAGTGCTTGGTGGTCCAGATCGATCAATTACTGAGCGGGAGATGCTGAAAGACTGTTAGATGAGGCGGGTTGCAGGTAGCTGATGCTGACGAGCTGAAGTTTCTGTTGCTGTCTTATTTTTCCAGTTGAGTATGAGAATCAGGTTATTTTTAATTCTTAAACTTAGGTTAGAAATCATTAGGCTAAATTAGGAAGGTAGGCAGGTAATTAGGGTTTTGCTTCATGACAAAAATTTCCTTTTTGCAATAAAAGTGATTATGCTTAAATAAATATTTGAATTAATAATGAATGAATAATTGAATAAAAGTCTAAATTCTTTCTCATGCTTTTAGAATTATATAAAATTTAAGATTCTTTAAATCAAACGACTCAGTGGTTATTTTACTAAATGATTGTGACACCAGTAATTGGTTATTGTGATTTAGCTGGTCTTAATCACTATGAACTAATTTCTTACATGAATGATTCATCGACAAAACAATGAGCAGGAATATCTTAAGAAATAACTAAAAGAAAGCGATAGGTTAAGGTAATAAGATATCCCGGCTCCTTCCAGCGGTACATAAATGGTGTTTTCCATTTAGTTTTCATGCTTCTCCTAGGAGTACAGAATTTCGTAAAGGTGTAAAGGAAATCCAGGTGTGTGCGTGTGTGATAGGCGATGTTTATGTGCCCCATCGTCATGTGGATGTAAGGAAATATAGTTTGCCCCTGGATGACCGATAAGTGACCTAGGAGGAGAATAGTTTTATTTTACGCGCTGCATCAATACGAAGCCATATCCTGCGTTTTTCAGCCTCTGGCACTTTCAGTGAGAGTTTCCCAAAGAGCTTGTCATGGCTCTTGGCCACCTCCTCTATGAGGTTTTCCAGTTCCCTCTCGCTGAATTTCAATTTGCTCTTCCTGGGCGTGGCACTCTCCCCTGATGTTATTTGATCCATTCTGGTGCACTGGAAGTTACTGCAAACAAAGTTGGATGGTGAATCTGCTCAGCTCCAGCACTCTGCTTCCTCCTCTCACTTTCTCTGGGCACTGAATGAAGCATGGGCTGGATGACTTCCTGGTTGTGATGTCATCAGCATGCTTCCAATGCGACGCGCTATTTGCGATTTCGCTATTAGCGATTTCGCAAAAAGCGAAATCCCAAAAGTTGTTTTTCGGGATTTGCGCGCCTCTATTGTCAAATCGCTATTAGCGATTGCGATTTTTACCGATTCGGTAAAGATAGCGATTTCTAAATAGCGATTCCTTAATAATCGCTATTTAGGAATCGCTAAATCTGATTTTGATGCCTGTACCCGTAAAACATTTCTCCTCGTTGCGCCTCCCTAACGTCACCCCTGGGGTGGCTTTAGGTTCTGACCAGGTTTATGATTTCTCGTAAATCTGGGAATGTGTCCGGTTCCATGGGTGTTGCGTGGTAACACCCACAGCAACACCCATGGAACACCCCTTTCACGCAGTTTTCTGCTTGAAAGGGGCACATGATTATAAGGCCATGAAAAGCCACGTAAAGTGGCTTTAAGTGGCCTTATAAATATGCCGTGGCACATTGCTCCATGGGAAGGTCAAAAAAGTGACGTTCTGGTGGTGCAAAAGTGCCGGCCTGAGTGTGCAACGTCCACTTCTCCTCCCTGAGCCACCTGCCCCATTCCGTCCTAACCCAGCCCCGCAGCAACCAAAAATACAAAGATAATAACTTTCAGTTATTATCATTTTATTTTTTCCTCTTTCACGGCTCTAATAGCAGTGGGGCGATGCTCCTCCACCTTAGTGGAGGAGCAGCCACTGCCTTCTTGGATGATGGTGGTCTTGTCTGGTATCGGATGTGGACCAGACAGGCATGATGGTTGTCCTCAGGGAGAACCTTTAGCCCTCGGCACAGTTCCAAGCAGCCGTCGGGTCGGTGAAAAAGTATGTTTTCTGGTTGCACATTCTGCTTAGATAATTCTCACCAACCCTTACTATAACTCTATCCCTTTCACCTCTTCTCATCATTTATGGCCCTTGTCAGCAATGACTCCTTCTAAACAAGCACACAGGCCTTCCTAGCACCTTGGTCTTTGGTTTAACAATCTTGGCCTATTACTCCACCAACCCTAGGAACTATATTCTTATTACGTACACTGGGAACATTTTCAATAGCATCCACTAACTTTACTTTGGCTTTATACCTTTTCAATATGTCAAATTTCCTAAATTCACCACCTTTGCTTTGGTTTCTTAGTCATCATCAGGGTCAAACGTGCTTTCTTCAGCAATATCAAAACTATTCTCTGTAGTCTAGTGTTATCCTCCCTTTCTGTTTGTGGGCACTGGGAGCCCTGCAAATTTAGACACCCCAAAATTCACTGCAGGTAGTATGCCCACATTTAACTGGATCAGAGATGCTGCTAAACCTCTGTTCCCTGAGACAATGTGTCCCTGTGTTAAGGCTCCTCCCAATGCATCAAAATATCAGAAATACAGTTAATTAAGTAAATGGGCTCACTCAATGCCTGAGCGCTTGATCAATTGAGTAATTAAACGGTCTTTTTTCCACAAAATTCAAAGATAGGGCAATACGATAAAGGCTGTCAATGAATAGGGCAATACGGAAAAATGAAAAATCAGAAATTAGTCCAAGTCCCACATCGGCTGCAAAATTAGAGTAATGGACAATATCCTTAATAGAACAGAAAAGTCTCTGGCTAATCCCCCAAATCGAGGGTTTTTATATATTATTTTAGCATATCAAATTAACAGAACTGCATAATCACTGTGGTGTGAGCAATTCTATCATTTCAAAAACAATTTAGAGCACAGTAAAATTAATCATCAAATTGTCCTAGCACCTAAGCACTATCACGTTACATGAATACTGATTCTGCCCCTTCTATGCTAATTTCATCCGTAAATACTAGAACAAACTAGATACATATACAACGGTGTGTTATATGAATGAATAGGGCACAGTGGTCTAACGGAATGGCCTTGAAGAAATAGTTCAGTTTTGTGACTGAGCCAGGAAAAGTTAACTGAAGGCAGCGTGAACAATGACAATGGAAATAAACAAATAATAATAATTTACTTGACTTTGTGCTGCAGAAACGACAGGCAGTGAGATGTATGGGGGAAAGAGATGTGTGACAAGAGTGACTTCCATTTTGGACAAAATGGCGTTTAGGCCTAAATTGAGCAAAGGTTGATGCTAACACTAATGGTATCCTCAAGAACTGGCTAACTGCTTCAAGTGTTATAAATGAAGTAATTTCGTGGCAACGTAATCTGGTGGTAATCAATGGATGAATCCTGTGTAATCCTCTGTCTAACTATACATTCGAGCATCCTGTTGATACTAGATAGCATGTGTCTGTCTCCAAAGATGTTTTCATTCCAAACAGGGTGGTCCACACACATTCAAACATGGCCTCTGGCAACTGAGACAAGCAATTGAGATTTGTTAGTTGCTAATGTAACACTATTGTCATATAATATCTCTATTTCCTTTCCCAAAGCAAACTCCTCACATCGTACAACTTAGGTGAAGGTAATTTTCTGTGCACTAAATGGAGGGGAAACCCCTTTAAAATTCAAGCTTTTTGCAAAAAACACCAGTGAACACTTCTTCCCAATACACACCATTACCATCATCAGTGGGCAACAGTACTCGTTTGGATTGGTTGGGGTCTAGTTTAATTTCAGTCATTTTATTGGGAGTGCAACATTATACACAATCTGGACTTTGAGGACTGTGAGGAGTGACGTTACACTTAGGAGTGGTGGGTGTCGTGGTGGGCTCCATAGGGGAGTGAGTTTGATTTGCATTGATACCCTCATTGGCAGCTGATTGTTGGCCGCCCGGAGGTGGTGATCCTGCGGGGGTGGCATTGGCCCCATGCTGTCAACAGCTCGGTGGGGCCTAATTTGTCAGAGGACAGGAGGTAGGGAGATAGATTCCTCAGCGCAACATGGGCAAGAATAAGCCAGCGCGATCGAATCTGATGAATATCATCACCCAATACACCACCCTGCTGCACCCCACCCAGAGAATAATCCAGAAAACAGGTCTGAGTGATATGGGGGAAGCACAGGAGGGGGGGGGGATGGAACCTTCCCACGCTGACATACTGGCTGCCATCCAAGGCGCCAGAACTGCACTGGAACACAAAATAGAAACTGTGGGGTATATTCACAAGAACGTGTGATAACTACCGCAAGAGTAGCGTAACGCAACTTTCAATATCGCAGCCTATCTCTGGAAAATAACCCCGTGTCAACGTGGAATTCACAACAAGGCGGTAGCATGCGATAGTCAGCAGATAACGCGTCAAATGTCAGCGTGAAAATCAACGCCACGCCGAAAAAATGAGAAATTCGAACGCGAGAAATCATGCGATGAGGCCAATCGTGGTACAAAATGTAGCGAAAAGCAGCCTCAGGCCAGCAGATCCCATGCGTCTGGTGGGAAATTGCACCAAAAAAACCACAGAAACAACACACCAGAAACAAGCCAAAGCACGTAGCAACATGGATGCACCCTGACCCAGCTTAGAGGTCAACGCGAACCCCACAACCCCCACAGACCACCAGCAGGGAACAACGGGGTCGGGGAAGGCCAAGGAGAAAAGGGAGAGGAAGACGGGGTGCAGACCGCAGGAAAACAAGACCAGCGCCACGGAGGTGACAGAACACTACCAGCAACTGACCCACAAGCAGACCACCTGGAATGCAGTCGGAGTGCCCAGGAGGCCAATCCAGGAGGCCAAGAGGCGCCGGCAGGATGTGACAACCTAAACCAGGTACAAACCCGCTGCCAACAGGAAGGCAGCAACGGCGACAGGAGGTGGCAGTCCAGTGCCACAGGAGGGGCTGGAGGAAACCCAGGCCACAGTCATCAGTGTGGAGATGGTGCAAGGAGTAGGGAGTACGGACACAGCTCGAGAGGACCTGACACAACATCAACAGGGTGAGGATCCAACAGGGACTGGGGGGACGGTGGGTGATGGGCACAATGCCACACATGCACAATGAGGTGTAACACACTGCGCATCCACAATTACCCAGGGACATGTCCCCCATCCCCGTGGCACACTGCAGCACACACACATAGCAATCACAGCACATACCATGACAATGTGGCACAAAGTGCAACACCCACACTGCAGAACAGGGGACACAACTGGGTCCGCCCAGGCGCAGAAACAGAACAATCACATTGGACAGAGCAGGGAACTGTGAGATGCATATCTACCCCTACAACCCCACATCAGCCATGTAGGCCAAATGTACACTGTCCCAACTCAAATAGCCACCACCACCCAAACAGTGACAATGTACATTGTCACACAGTCTGCATGTCGACAAGAACAAGGCGCCAACACAATGCCAACATGCACCTCCCCTTCACAATGCAGAGGGACAAACAACACCTCCAGGAGGTCAGAACAGACAACCCATCAGTGATGCCCGAGACGAACACCACACCCCCGACGCCGACGCCCTACAACAGCCCATGGACATCCCACACAACCAACCACCAGGACCAGGGCAGACAAGCTACTCAGAGGAGAACCCAGCCCCTGCAACAGACCACACAGCATGAAGCACCCGCAATCACGGCTGGCTCACAACACTTCACCGACCCACACATGGCACCCCAATGCCAGGTGGCAGAACGCCAAAAGGAGGTGGCCCAACAGGTGAGGATGTTGCCTAACCCATGGAATGCGAACTAGAACACATACGTGGGTGTCCAATACCCTTCAGGGACCACCTACACCCCACAAAGGAGACCCACACTTCCATAGAGACACATGGAGATGCACATACCCAGTACAGAACCACGCCCAGGGGCACGCACATATCAGTCACACACCCACGTTGGCTCTGCGTGCAATGGCACAGTCCACTACCCTTACGAATTGAGTGGGTGACGACAAAGCTACATGTCCAGGTTCTAGCTCGCTGCCTGCTGTGACATGGTTGCGTCCACTGTCCACTACACTCCATACACCAGCGGTGTATGTCACCATGGATAGGGGTGTCTTCTGCATACTGCGGTGTGTCCAGCACATCTCCGCCACCCATGGCATTGTGTACTTTCCCAATCATGGTTCTACTGCATCCTTCACACATGCCTGGTGGCCACCTCTCCACACATTCGGCTATTATGTGGCTATGGTGCCATGTCGTTGCTGGACATGTTCAGGGCTTGCCCATGTGAACATTGTAAGTTGTTCTGTCGTGTTTGGTGGGTGGGCATGTTGTTGGGCCTGTTGTATGTGATTTTGTGACGTGTGCATTGCCAGAGTTGTGAGTTGCATGGTTGTGGAGTTGAGGTGTGTGGGGTGTTCATTTGGATATTGCCAAGGGGCTGTGCATTTCCCTTGTTGCCATCCTGGGAATGCTGGTTGATGATGGACTGTCGGAGGATGAAGGTATCATGCACACTGGCTGTGTATTTGAAGGCGACATTGTTGGGGGTTCCACTGTGTTCTGTTATTGCCTGCACATTGATGTGAGACGTGTGCTTCCTGTTGCGGTGATTGTGTACTGTGTCACCAGGGGGCACAGGTAGTACATGTGTGCTGTGTATTGCCCCCAACATGTGCGTGCATCCTGCTTGGGCGTATGGTCCTTGCTTGGTCTCCAGCGGATCCTGCGCATTGTGTTGTACGTATGGGGAATGGGGTGCCAGGGTGATGGTGATATCCAGGACAGGTGTGGGGGACTTGGATGTGGCTGGCTGTGAGACTCCTCCGACTCTGGTGGGTGTTGGTTGGGGGGTACCAGGGGCCAACAGGTGCAGCCAAGCCAGCAGCTTTGTGTGGGGTGGGATGTTGGTTGTCCGCTGTGTTGGTGCCGTAGGCCTGTTAGGCGATGATGGTCAGGATGCGTAGGATGTTTGTCACTTTCAGCCTGTAGTGGACGGTGACATTGTCAGATGTTGGGTCTGTGAGGCTGGTAAGCTTCCTGGGGGTCCGCTGTCTTTGTCTGCGCTGCGTCTGTGGTGGTCCGTGGGGGGGGGCATTCCGGGTATGGGTTGGGGTCCTGGGGTGGTGGCGGTGGGTGTTGTGGCCCTCTTGGGTGTCCGGGCCGCTTGATGAGTGGCTCCATGGCATCTGTTGCCCTTCGGTTGTGGCCCTGGGCTGTGCTCCCTTTTGTGGTGCTGGCTGCCGTCCGACTTTACACCAGGTCAGAGCAGGTGTAGATTTCCTGGTGCTAACGCGCCTTATCGCCTGTTTTGTGTTTTTATCGCCGATGTGGCTGGTTGTTGTGAATGTTGAGGTGTTATGTTGTCGCGCCTTTTGACATGGGAACGCCCACTCTGCATTTCATTAGCGATAGTTGCGCGGGTCCTCTGTGGCGATGTTTTTTGTGGCTGCTATCGCGGGTAAACTGGTGCTGTGGGCTGTTGACACTGGCTTGTGAATGGGGAGGTAAATTTATCACGACTTTGGCTGCGATAAAGTGCCGTTAATTCGGCGATAGCTCCTTGTGAATATGCCCCTGTATTGATTGATGTAAATCTATTGTGGGCTGACCTGCAGAAAGTTGCGGATAAAGTCACGTCAGCAGAGGGCAATATTGCAGACATGCAAGGTGAGGTGGTGACCCTCAAACGCCATACGGCTCAGGTGATCACAGTCTCAAAGGAACTGGAACGATGAGAGGAGGATGCACAGGGACGCTCCTGGTGCAGTAACATCCATGTCCTGAAGTTTCCAGAAAGAGTGGAGGGGGTGCCCTGTAAAAATTCCTAGAGGACTGGGTGCACAAAGAACTCAACCCGCTGGGACTTTCTGACTCATTTGTGGTGGGCAGGACACATAGGGCACTGGTGCCTCCACTGCAGCCGGGTGCCCCCGAGGGCCATAATTGCCAAAATCCTTAATTATAGGGAGTGGGACTGCATCCTTTGAGTGGCCTGTGAATGACTGACCCCCCATCTTTGGCAACAGTAAGATCACTGTCTATCCAGATTATACCAAGCAGATGCGGGAGCAACGCAAGTCATTTTTTGGTGTCAGCAGAAATTGAGGGCACTTCAACTTCAGTACATGTTACTATATCTGGCAACACTGAAGGTCATAGCTCAAGGGAAGGCGCACTTCTTTGAAAGCCCAGAAGAGATCTGGGAATGGTTAGAAATCTGTGGTGAGGCGATACCGCTGCATGCTGGACATAGCCAAAAACGGAATTGGGGCACACGAACAGGGGGAGGATGTCGCCGCCGCAGTCGGGTCCCGCTGAGGCACAGGAGGATCACAGCGCAGGAAGATGGCACCATGCAGCTTAGCACTGTGTAGACACAGGAAACGTTGCAGGAGGAAAATGTGCTGCCACCTTCCAATGGGGCTGCAAAGAGGGCCCAGAGCCTCATGCTGGACTGAATGCCTGACACCCTGGTTGCCCCAGAGGAGGGGAGTGGTGAAGCCTGAATGGGATGTTAGAAGCTAGCTTTGCTTGGATGGACAGGTGGTATGCATGGTGTGTGGAAGGGGGTGGGATGGATGACTGGGAGATGCTGATGAGGGAAGTGCCAGGTTTGTGTCCTGTTGGACTGCCCAATACTGATGTATCCCCGCAGTGGCGTGATAGCCTGCTGTGTGGCCTAGCTCGGCGCAGGAGCTAACTGGTGCAGCATACTTGGGGATGTCTGGACGCAGGATTGTTTTTCTAAGTCAAAGTATGGTTTGTTGGGTTGCTGACCAGAGGAGCAAGTTTGCCAGTCCCTGTTAGGCTGGCTGTGCTGCTGTGCACATTCTGGCACATGCATGGGGTGAGCATCGATCGTCACATGGTTGTACTGTGTTTGTCCGTGGGTGGGGGAGGGGTTTTTGTTGTGTATTGCATGTTTCTGTTTTCACGTTTGAAGCAGTCTAAGGGGGATAACACATGGTGGGGGTGTAGAGGGGCACTACTAAATGCCACAAACTAAACATTCGATTTCTGATGTGGAACGTCAGAGGGTAGGGGACTTACACTAAACGGTATAGAGTGCTGATCTTTTTAAAAAGGCATAAGATCTTCATAGCTTGTCCACAGGAGATGCACCTTGATGATGAGGGTGCCATACGTCTTGCTAAAATAAGAAGTGGCGAGGGCAGGTGTTCCACTCCTCATTCTCAACATACGCTAGGGGCATGGCAATCTGGGTTGCACCTGTGGTCTCATTCTCCCTTACCTATATGGAGGCTGATGTGGGTGGTCGGTTTGTTCTGATGAGGGTAACACTGGTTGGATGGGAACTGACCATTTTGAACACGTATGCCCTGAAATACAACGACTGCACGTTATTTTATAATATCCAAGATCCGTTAACATATGAGGTTGACATACCACTCCTTTGGCTGGGCGACTTTAACTGTTTACTGGATGCCACCTAGGGCGGGTATCAAACCTTTAATGATAACAGCACTTCACGGGTGATGTGGAACCTGGACCTTATTAATATTTGGCGGTTGAGCCTTCCGATGCAGAGGATGTACATCTGTTATTCAGCCATGCATAACACTTATAGTAGACTGGAGAGGATACTGGTGGCGGGCTTCTCACAAATGGAAGACATAGAGGTGACACACCTGACGCGCTTCCTGTCGAATCACTCTCCGGTTGTCAGTGTAAACAGGGGTACCACAACCATTAGGGTCACAGAATGGGAGGTTCCTAAAAGTGGTAATGAGGGGCACTTCTATGGGCTTAACATGCAGAGTGCATAGTTAATCACCAGGAGGTCAGCAGAGAAAAGGTGGCACTGGCCTCCTTGAAGCCTGGGGAGTGCTCTCAATTGGGCATTTGTAGAAGGGAGCAGTAGTGCGTAGGTGCAAAGAGGATGTATGGGACAGACTAGACAAATACACACTTAAGCAATGTAGGCAGAGACTGCACAGAGAGGGGGATAAGTCAGGTCGACTGTTGGCATGGATACTCTGCAGAGAGCACCCACCTCTGATGATCACACACTTGTTATCTCCAGATGGCACTCGTTTTGCCACTAGGGCAGGAATATTAGGTGTCTTCCAACAGCACTTTGAGGCGCATATATACTGCAGATCCCGGCATAACACCGGCCCAATATATCCCATTCCTGGAAGGACCAGACCTCCTGAGGCTGGCACAAGTGGATGCTGAGTCCCTGGAAGCTCCCATTGGCCTGGAGGATCTTTTCACAGCCTTGAGTATGCTTTCACGAGCAAAGGCGCCTGGCAGAGATGGCTTTCTGGCTGAGTTCTACCAGGCGTTCTTGGCAACGATCACACAGGAACTCCTTGAAGTACTGCTGGAGGCGTGTGAAAGTTTTGTGCTGCCCCCATCCATGAGGAAGGAAGAGATCTGATTGTTCCTCAAACCAGGTGGTATTGAGTCCAATCCAGCCGCTTATTGACCGCTTACTATGATTAACACGGATGTGAAAATCCTGTGTAAGTTACTCGCCGGCAGCTTGGTGCCCCACATGTCTCATCTGGTCCATGAGTACCAATGCGGGTTCATTCTTGGCCGGAACACCGGCATTAATCTCCGATGTCTGGCCCATATACTCCATGAAGTGGAACACTGGGATGAGGAACTGACATTGGTCTCTATTGACCCAGAAAAAGCCTTCGACACAGTGGACTGGGGCTATCTACTCAAAGTGGCGACAGTTATAGGCTTTGGTCCTCAGTTTTGGGGTTGGGTCCAACTGCTATACACTGCACCTAGCACCAGAGTGCGTGTGGGTCGTAGTCGATCAGAGGCATGGGTTTTGGAGTGGGGGACACAACAGGACTGCCCCCTCATGCCGCTTCTGTTTGCATTAGCAATCAAACCCAAGGCCATCTGGGCACATCGGAGACTGTTGAACTATGGCATCCGTCTGGGGGAATCCCACCATCAAATGTCACTTTATGCAGCTGATGCCCTGTTTTATAAGGTTTATCCACAGGTGGCGTTGCCCATGCTGTTGCAACTTTTGGATGAGTTTAGAGGTCAGTCTGGGCTTTGTCTTAATCGATGAAAATCTCTGCTCTTTCCGCTGGCTTCTTTGGTTGGTACTCTGTTAGATAGCCTCCCAAGCCTGCTATTATGTTGGGAATTGGAACAATTCCTGGATTTGGGGATACAGGTGGCCCATTTGAGACACGGCAGCTATGCCTTAATATGGGTAGGGTACTAGTTGCCCTACAGAAGTCTGTTGCCTTTTGGAATACGCTGCCTCTATCACTGATGGGCAGACTGGCTGTGTTGAAAATGGTGTTGTTACCGCGATGTCTCTATACTCTGCAAAACTCACCCTCTCCCATACCTGGGACAGTCTATAAGCAGCTGAATTCTGTGCTTATTTCATTATTGAGGGCGGGTCGTTGCACCAGGATGGCCTTGAAAACAGTAACCCAAAGATACGAAGAGGGGGGCTTGGAGGTGCCTAGTCTTGAGATGTACTATTATGGGGATAACTGGGAAAAGCACCTTCTGACAGGATCGGTGGCAGCGGATCGATTACCCGTAGTGCTAATGGAGGTTACGGGAGTGGCTAAGGATCTACTTATGTTGTTCGACACACTGCGTACATATGGCAACGCTATGTTGAAGTAGTCCTGAAGCACGCCCCCTTTCACAGAGAACTCCCGGTCTGGATACTAGTGCTGGTGCAGCAGCTGATGCACAATATGTCTTTTCGGGCATGGAGGGACGGTGGTTGTGCACTGTTGGGGGACCTGTACCCATAGAGCTTTTTATAACATTTGAACAAGCTTGTGAGACCTTTGCATTGGGACCAGGGCATTTCTTGCCTCATGCTGGATTGACAGAGATGGCCAAATTGACTTGGTCCACATTCCCCACTGCGCCACCATCCACGCACGTGTTGAATGCTTTACTGACTTGCGGCGCGGGTCGTCACTTCATTATACTGCTCTATAGGGCGAGTTCGCCGGTCCGGGCACACGAAGCATGGGACAAGAATCTGGACACTCCATTAGATGACAGGACGTGGATGGCGGTTTGTGAACTCACACACACTGTGTCTTGCAATGCCCGCTTTAAGCTGGTGCACTATTACTTCCTCCAAGGACATGTATGACTCCAAAGTGCCTCGCCGCATTTCCCGCTCCTGGCCGGACAGTTGCCCATGATGCAATGTTGGTGGGGCAGACATCCTGCATCTGGTGTGGTGGTGCCGGTCGGTGCAAGACTTTTGGTTGCAGATGGTGACAGACTTACAGAGGACTATGCAATTATGACTTGACTGCACACCATTACGTTGCTTGTTGGGATATTTCACCAGGCCGAAGAGTCATAAAATGGCCTACAAATTTCTAAGATTGGCGCTGGTCTGGCCAAGCATTGAGTGGCTATCACTTGGATGGGTCAGTGTGCCCCAAGAATTGAGCAGTGGTATAAGGACGTACAGGAGTGGACACTAGCTGAAGAGGTGCACATGAAACTGAGCAGGCATGATGAAAAATAGGAGGACGACATCCAGGTATAGAGGGATGTGTGTGATGTGTTTTTAGAACCACAGGCGGAAATGGTGTTGGATGAAAGTAATGATACGGATGTCAGTGTGGATGAGGATATTGATTAAGGTGAGGGAGGGGATTGGTCACAGTTATACGTACTTGCTTTATACTGCGAGGCTGGAGTGTCACTAGGTACTGGGGCGTGCTGGAGATGATGCAACCAAACGTTGGTTGGCTGCCTGTTTGTGCACTTTATCATGAACAGCCATGTACTGCATAGAGTCCTACCTTTTCTGCTATTTTTGGTTGCGAAAAACTAGAAAACAAATGTTTAAAAAAAACATTAATGACCCCATTTCATTGAACGTTCTGTTCCAACTGCATTTTCTCTTTCTTAACTGATTAGACATTACCTTCACTTTTCCTACCCTTGAAGTTCAAACTGACCTTGCAGTCCCCATTGTGGGAACACACACTGCAATACTCATGTCAAACTTCGAAAATGTCTTCTTACTAAGATCCAGGGAGGTATGCAACCAGCAACCACACATGTGCACCACACCACTTCTCCTATTTTACAGAAAACTGGACTCTTGGGATCATCTTCACTCTTACTTCTATACTCTCATCTTTTCACCAAACCTCACTTCCAGTTTCCACTATCAAACCTTCGCCCTCATCACTCTCGTAATAGCACTCCTGGATGCTTATTTGAGAGACTCAACTTTCTTATGCTTGTGACACAGTACGTTGGATGTAGTACAATTGTTGGAAAATGGGTTATTAGTAGTGATACGTAGTGACTTACCACTAGTAATAAGGCCACAAACACACTAAGAGGGTCAGTCAAGGTCTCAATCAATTATTCCCTTGCTCACCCGTTAGTAGCTGGCAACAAGCAGGCAGGAGTAACTTAGGAGACAGGTACTTAAAGCATTTAAGAACACCAATACGTTAAATAAGTAAGACACAACACACAATAAGAAACTCCAATTTATAAAAATAGATTATATTTTTATGAACAAATAGACACCAAAATGACAAACATCCAATGTAGGGAACTGGAGATATGAATTTTTAAAGAACAAACACTTTCTAGTGCTAAAACAAATATAGAATTTGAATTTGAGGTAATTCTAAAGCGAATAAAATTCACATGCGTCTAAGTGCTGAGCCGGAAAAAACAGATGTGAAGAGAATACATCCAGCAAATAAAGTTGCTCTCCTAGTGCTAATTTGAGAATAACCAGGTTTTAATGCCACTTTGGGATATCTGGTTGTGCTTGACCGGGGCAAAGTCAAAGTTTGAGGTCAACTGTGGTGGAGCCGTGTCGGATACACTAAGAGGAGGGCTCAGTCAAAATGTTACCTTTGGTCTTAAACACCCTTCTGGAGGATTTTTCTCTCGACATCGAGCGGTCCCCTACAGCAGGCCGATTTCGATTTGAAGTCATTGGATTGCTTCTGAGCGAGGCCTCGGTCAAATCCTAGAAGTCTGGAGCTCCAGGAGATTTCAGCAGGACGAACCTGAAATCCAGGCTGGGTTGCGGTTGAAGGTAGCCAACTTGACTCGCGACGTCAAGTTGGTCATCTTATAGAGGTTTTTGCCAAAAAGTTCCCAAACTTCATTAACTTCTGGAACTTCTTCCAGAAGGTCTCCTTGAGTGTTCCAATTGTCCAAAACACAAATCCAAGGCTCTAGAATCTCCTACATGGTCCTTGGGATGCCAGGACTGCAATTTCCACAATGCCCCTGGACAAATCCTTAAGGGCCTGATTCACAGAACTAACTTACGTCAAAAACGTAAACGTAAACGTAAACGTAAAGTTAGTACTTTTTAGGTATTCACAGAATACACTTACTCATTTTGGTATTCACAGAATGAACTTACTCATTTCGGTATTCACAGAAGTTAGTAGTCCTAACTTTAGGACTACTAACTTCTGTGAATACCGAAATGAGTAAGTTCATTCTGTGAATACCAAAATGAGTAAGTGTATTCTGTGAATACCTAAAAAGTACTAACTTTACGTTTACGTTGACGTTTTTGACGTAAGTTAGTTCTGTGAATCAGGCCCTAAAAGTCCACTGGATGCACTTCAGGATGGGGACTCTTGGTGGACATGATGCAGGTGGGCTCTGTTAATCTGTAGCTTGCAGGGAGTCTACTCCTTAATCCTTCTTGAAGCAAGGAAAAGTCCTTAGAGTTGTAGTACCAGATTGTGCAGCAGGTGCTGTCCTTCAGAGTGCAGTCCTTTGGGTGCAGATACAGATTCTAGCAGGACAGTCCTTCTTCTCCTTGTAGTTTCAATCAGCAGATCTGAGGAGCTATGCAGCTCTCCTATATTTATTCACAGTTTCTGGGCATCAAGCAGGGGGGCATCCCTGACCATGGAAGGCAGGGTGCCACCGAGGTGTATGACCACTTCCTCCAAAGTGTGGCATATTCTTTTCCTAGAAAGCACTATTGTCTCAAAATCCAACATGGAGACTTCTCCTTTGTGTTACATATGACTAAGCCAACCCAGTGGTGTGGCTAAGCTTCACTAACACACCCCTTCCAACCCCCTGACTAATCTAATTACCGAGGCGACTGTGTGGCTGGGACTGCATGATTGTTATGTGCCCGGGCTAGGCCCATGTAGCAATGCTGCACATTTTCTTACATTGTCCTCTTTTCGCACAATAACATTTTACTGGGACCTTTTGCACATATTTGCGTGCATGACAATGTTGGATTAATTTCTCTGAAACTGCTTTGCTTACACATCTGGCTTTGCACCACATTATCATGATGCCTCGAACACTGAGTACAAGCCATTACGCACCATGTACAAATGTCAGTCTATCTTCATCCACAGGGCGACAGGGCTATCTACATGTCCATAACAATGCTAATCTGCATATAGATCGCAAGGATGCTTTTTATTATAAATAAATAAGAATTTCTGGGAGTTATCAGAGGAGACACTTTGGCTGACATTGGGAGGTCCCTGCCTAAAATCTCCATGAGGGGTGTCCAGTTCGTGACCAAGATAGGGTCCTACATTCTGTCTCACCAGGTAATGGGGTTGGATCATCCCATGGGGGGATTCTTGGCTATACACCAACATACACTCTAGACGCACATAGAGTAGGGATTGCATTGTAAAGGTACGCCTGATTACCACCTTGTTTTATATGCCTGCATACATACACTGTTTTTAGCACCATGGTGGAACTATACCTTCTATTTACTATTTTGGTGCTTGCAACCTCTTTCATATGCTTCTGTCTACTGATTATTGCAGCACATGTATTCTATACAAGAATAACGTTGGTTCAATAAACATATTGAAGAACGTCCCATTGTGTATTCTTTGTATATTTCTCTGAGAACAAGAGTGCACGAGTGACTGGGCAAAAGGGTTCTAGATCTGTAACCACGATCTCTGAGGGGTCAGGGTTTTAATGTTCAGTTGTTGCCAGAAACCATTCTCTTCCTGTTTGGGTTAGGGGGGCTTATGGTGGCACTGTGAGCTAGCTGGTCTATAGGCCAACATATACTACAGCGGTGCATGGAATCAGTCTAGGCATCTCATCCAAAGTTTATGTTGTCCACAAACGCGCAGATCCTACGGATTAGTGGGAACTACACAACAGGATGTGGGGGTCAGCCTGTGCTGGTCCCAAACTGTCATTCTCCCTTTGAAGACCAGTTTGTTTCCCCCACCCCCTTCCTGCTTTTGGCTTCTGCAGCTAAAGTTCTACACCCATGGGAAATCCCTTGTCTACTATGACAGGACACTTCACACCTCATCAAGCAGCTCTGGCTCAGCTTGGGAAAGGCTGGCCCATCAGGAAAGGGCAGCTGGAAAGCTGGACTTTGGCTCACAGGAAAGAAAATTTAATAACTTAATTTTTGCAATAGTTATTATAAATCTAACAGTGGCAAGTTCATTGATTTATCTTAACTGTTAATTAGATACTTGAAGTATATTTTTTGGTGGCTCCTGTCAATATTTATACCTAAATATAATATCTCAATGTTAGCCTATGGAGCCATTCACTATATTGGTGAAAACGGAATTAGCCGTTTTTCCCACACCGGGGCTTATAAAACATTTTTATAATGTCCCTGCTTATAGTTACAATGCACCCTACCCTTGGGACACCTAGGGGAGACCTTAGGGGTGACTTATCGGTATAGAGAAGGTAGTTTGGGACTTTTAATTCCAAAGTCGAATTTGCATATAAATTTAAGGTAAAGGCAGCCTGAAAGTCAGTGCTGACTTTAAAATGACAGAAGGCACCCCAGTAGTGCACACTTAAGTGCATTAAGTCTACTGGGCCTCGAAACCTACATGCCCTACTATATACTAGTGACTTACAGCTAAGCTGTCAGTAACAATTATAATTACACCCAATTTGTATGTCCTTATATTCAGAGCACTGGCCCTGGGACTGGGAGAAAGAGTCTATGGCGCAGTCAGAGCCGTTACCACGAGTACCAAGCAAAAAAAATGGGGGTGATCAGGGCGAACAGGATAACTTTCTCACAGCAAATTCTTTGGCAATGCAAAATAATTAAGACTTTGCAACAGAAACATTGCATATTATTGTTCTTCACACTATTGACCCCACCTTTCACAATTTCTCCTTTATTTCAAGAAAGCATTCACCTCACCCCATCCGCTCATCACCACCTTTTCTTTCATATAGGAATTTCATTCCTTTAGTCCTTTATTCATTTTGATGTGTGTTGAATGCACCTAGTAATATTCAAAGTTGTTTCTAGAGAAAGTTCTTTGACTGTTAACAGCTTCTCTTGATATTTTTATATTGCATGTGTAATCATTTAATTCATATTTATGATTGCCTCACTTAAACTTTCATGTAGCAGCCAAAGTAGGAAAAACTGCTAATTATTGGTCAGTAGTTTCCTTTAATATCTTAGCCTTTCAAAAAAGGATGTGTCTTTACTACTGCGTTCATCTTATTTCCAAAACTCACTTACAAAGCTTTCAAAGCCAGAGTGTATTCTTCATTGTTGGAAATTTGGCATTTCTGCAGGGTCACCCTAGATTTTTTACCTTCTTTTACTGAACCTGTTTCTGTTGGCCATAGGACTCTGCACACTTTACCTTTGCTTACTTGTGGTAAAGTGTCAGTGCTCTCCCTTTCAAACCTGTTGAAACTTGCCTAGACCTACTTGGCACATTTAATTTACTTATAACTCCTCAGTATAAGGCACTACCTATACCCAGGGCCTGTAAATTAAATACTGCTAGTGGACTGCAACACTGATGGTGCCATTCACTACAGTAGCACTATAAAAACATGAATCCAGGTCTGTCACTGCAGGGTGGATATTCAGTAAACCTGTCATTTCGATCTAGCAAAATAATCCATTTGCCAGGCCTAAACCTTACTTTTTAATGTGTATAATTCACCCAAAGGTAGACCCTAAATGCCCATAGGATAGTGTGCATTGTATTGAAAAAGTAGAACTTATATATTTAATGTTTTACATGCCCTGTGACAAGGCTGGGTCTCCCATACATTAACACTGATTTACAGTATTATCTGTAATAAGTTCTAAATTCAGTTTGGTAGTAGCTAGAAAACATTTTCAAGGACTAATTTGTATGGTATCCAATTTAATGATCAAGTTGTATTTTATATTACTATTTCGGAAATGATACTTTTAGAAAGTTGTCATTTTCTGCCTAAAACCAAATGGTTTGTCTGCCAGTGTCCATCTGTCACCTAAACTCTGATAGCTTCCCTGCGGTGAGTTGTGCATTGTTCCCACACAATGGACATAGGGCCCTGGGACAGGGGGGTGGACTCCTCCTTTGACTTGATGTCCTGGGGGGCTGTGGCCAGCCCTTCCTGAGCTTCAAAAGATGCCTACCTTGTCACTGGCAGATAAAGCTCACACCTAGGCATTCCACCCCTTTTTCTCTCTAGTCAAGCTGGACGAAAACTCAGTGGGGATAGAGGAACTGATCAGAACTGGTTTAGCAAATGGACAAAGGCTTTCCTTCCACCCATAGGCTGGCACTGTGTATAAAAGTGTTCCCCACAGACCTCTCCTCAGAAAAGCCCTCGAGCCGTGAAGAATCAGAAGAAGAACTGCTCTACTGTCTGAAGAACCAGAAGGAAGACTGGACCTGCTTGCCTTGAACCCAGGATACCAGAAGTGACGCTAAGGTTCAGTTGGCTGCCCTTCTGTTTGAGCTACAGGGGCACAACAAGCTTCCAGGGGCCTTTTACTGTAACTGCCCAGTTGAACAGGTCCAAATGGACCCACTCTGGACCCTGCTACTGACCTCTGTTGGAGTGATCCTTAACCCCCAAGTGGTGACTATTGGCTGGTGTTAGAGTGTACTCATTCTCTCCTCAAACTGCAAGAGCTGGCACATAGAAACTTTTTGCCAACGAGTGAGATGTGGGGTAGCTGATGGCGCAAACTATCTTTATAATTTCTTTTAATGTTCATACATTCACCAGATTTCTTGAATTATAAATAGTTGAGACAACATTCACTGCAATGCAAATCCAGTTATGGCATTTCTAGGACACGTTGTCAAAAGAATGCTCTGTCGCCTCGCACGCTGTTGCTTGAAGAGCACATCTAACACTGTTCTGGGGAGGAGAAGGTTAACACATGTCAGTGAAGTACTGTACTGCAGTTTATCGCAAGGCTTCTGTAATTCACTTACCAGGATGTCATTCCCAACCTTTGTATGTCTCTGTCCCTTGGGAAAGCTGGGTATGCACCCAAGAAAAAAACACAAGTGTGCCCTCAGGCGACATAATTGCCTCTGTCAGTAACCGTGGTCTAGCACAAAGGCAGTTGCATTGCACGCGTGTTTCATGGCGTGTCAAGTCTTGAGCACTGTCAGGGCCTCATGCATTAAACCAAAACTCAGCTCTAATAAATATCACTTACACCAACACCCTTCTGCCAACCATGCACTATGGAAGTACAAATTGTTCATCCGATCGCCAACATAGTGCTTTGTGGCCTCACTAAGAGGCAGGAAAGAGCTATAGGTATCAGTAGCCTTGCAAGGATGCCATGGACACTGGTGCAAGTCAGGAAAATTACCCCTTTGACTGCTGTTGGGATAGTAGCTACACAAATTGTAGGGGTTCAGAGTGCCACTCTGGGCTCGGGCCTAGGTACACTGCACCTGCTGCACCAATGGTAGCTCTGCCCCTGATGTGTATGCTGCAATACAATCTCTCCAAAGCACTACGCTGTCTCACCCTATACCTCTCTCAATATATCTTCTACCTCGACTCGCTAACTCACCCCAAACCTCTTTCTACTACTATGATCTCAAAAATAACCCTTTGCTAGAATTTTCCCTCCTCTAGCCCTCCTTGGCTCACATTTACCTCATTTTACTCCTATAATCTCCCAAACAACCCTTTCTTAAATTCTTCCCTCATGTATCCCTCCTTTAACTCATCCCAAACCTCATTTTACTACTATGATCTCTCTAATCCCGTTCTAGACTCTTCCATCCATCTCTCTTTTTAATCATGCCAAACCTCATTTTACTACTATGGTCTCCCAAATAACACTTGCTACGCTCTTCCCTCTTCTAGCCCTCCATTATCCTATTCAATCCGTCTAACAGACTCGCTTGTCCACCGCTCAAATTAACTCATATTTCCCGACACTAATCCACCACTAATACCTTTTGGGTTCTGTAGCAGCATGCTACTCGCCAAAAAGTGCTTGGATGCCTCATCAGGGGTAATGAGCACCATATAAATACAATATCAATTACAGAAGCATAACAACCAAGAAGGTGACAGTTTGAAAATGTGATACGGGCATTGGAGTTTCTGATGTCTTCAGCACAATGGGTCATCCAAGGGCCACAGATTGTTATACTTTTACATAGTGGCAATGTAGCAGCAGTAGGAAGCGACGTGATGCAGTTATGTTTCAAGAAGAGTACGAAGGAGGCACATAAGTGATAAACTGCATCCCCGTTTTCTCATTCAACACTTCTGCATTTGGATGAGTGCTTCCATTGCACTGTATTTGTGATGTATGAATGGCATTGGACCTGTTGGTGTAAATGTGGTGTAATAAATTATGTTTTGCAAACCATTGCTTATCTGTTGGAACCATCGCTGTGTCTATTAATGGCATGTGCTCATTGGTAGCTTAAGGCCCTTGAGAGGATTGTAGAATGACCTGCTCCCACACATAAACATTATGTGCATTTCCGGTGAATCCTGTGTTGCCAACGCTACAGACAGGGATAACAGCTTGGCATTATTTTGAGTTTTTGTTAATCGCTGACAAGGCTAAGAGGTCGTCAGAGCGCTGTACATTTAGATAACATGGTTTGCCGGGAGGTACATGCGTACAATTCTGATGAATGAAATGGGTTTGTTGCATATTTGTTTCCATAATGTTTTGGTACTGGAGTGTCAAATAGTTTTTCTGTGACACTGAAGATTCGATATACGAGCCAGGGTGTATTTGCTCAGCTGACATGACTACCTTTTAATTGCAGATTTATGACTTTGTTTTGCTTATGACAGGTGATCTATTTCAGTTCTTTAGTTTGGCATAAACATAGTGCACTTCACTGATCGTTCTTGCGTGTTGTCACAATAATATATAACAACATGCAACAAAAAGCACTAGTGAATCCAAGGCCTCTCCTAAAAATCTTAGTGCCACTCGAATGCTGCCATGTATCTCCTCTCTATACTGCCTGCTCACACATACTAAGTATAGTTTCTTCTCCATGCCTTTTCAAGGTTTCCGTCCCTCAAACCCACGCTCTCCTCCTCTTCTTAGGGTGTCTTCTGCGTACACGGTCCTCCCTCAATGCGTCTGTGGCCTGCTCTCGCCTTCTATCTTTCTTTCTCACACACTCTTTTTGCGTCTCTGTCTCGAGTTCATTCACCACTTCCTGCACAAACTACCTATCCCTCTCTATCTTCCCTTCTATCTATTCTGACAGCCCTCAACCCTGTCCATTCACCATGCGACATAATTCCACAACACAAATACATTACACACCACACAATTCCATCCCACACAATTCCACAACAATTCCAAGACCATCCACATAATACGACTCCATACACATACATCCACTAAACTCCAAACCAAAATACACAAGTAAAAGACATTGTCATTTACAACACCAATAGCTCTAACTCGCAAAAATGCGAGACCTATTGCATTGCAAATGCTTGTCGTTTTGTGCAGGCATTTTACATTCTTTCAGCACTTGTGTGCAATTAGTGTTTAATTTATTAAAGAATAATTGCCTCACACCCCAAATGTTACTGTACACCCCGTGCTATTGCATGTCAGCATGCAGAATACCAAGACTGAGTTGTCTTGATCCCCCCTCATACCTCTTTAATTCACCACCAAACACTTCCTGCCCCTTTATCTAACTCCTGCGGGTTCTTTTTCAGCCCTGCTTCCGCCCATTGTCAAAGTTTTTCCATCTTTAACTTCCGCCTTCTTTCCTCCTTGTGTGGTTTCTGTCTCTTGCTGCTCTGGATCAAAGTCTGTTGATGAAAAATATGAACTGGTTCCCAAAAAACCTGCAAACACCGACTCATATTAAACACTGGGGCATATTCTCAAGGACTCATCGCCAAGTTAGCGGCACTTTATCGCAGCCAAAGTGGCGATATATTTATCGCCCCATTCACAAGCAGGTGCTAACAGCCGATATCGCCAGTTTTCCTGCGATAGCAGCCGCAAAAAACATCGCCATGGATGACACCGGCAACTAACGCTAATGAGATGCAGAGTAGACGTTCCTGTGCAAAAAGCAGCGAAAACACCACATCGCAATATTCTCTACGACCATCCAGATCGGCGATAAGATCCCAAAACAGGCGATAAGGCGCATTAGCAGCAGGGATTTAACACCTGCTCCTACCTGGTGTTAAGTCGGACGACAACCTGCACCACAAAAGGGAGCCCAGACCAGAGCCACACCTGAACAACAACAGATGTCATGGAGCTACTAATCATGCAGCTCGGAGCCCCAAGAGGGCCACAACACCCACCGCCACCACACCCAGGACCTTCCACCCCCCCCCCCCAGGGCCCTACCACGGACATAGAAATTTAACATCAACTCTACGAAATCATGAACAAAACAATTTGCCTGATGTCGCACAAGTACAACAATTAACATTCAGGTGTGGGCAGAAAAAGGAGAATCATCCATTCATCTTTGAATTTCCAAACAAATGATTTTATTCAAATTCAACTCAAAACAACTATTCGGAAGAGCCATGCCGGGTCTTCTCTGGACAATCTGTAAGACACAGCCTGCAAAACAAAATTCAAGATAAGAAGGTGTGTCATGCGCTCATCAAAGGACAGAGAGAGAGAGAAAGAAAGGGAGAGAGAGAGAGAGTGAAAGAGAGGGAGAGAGAGAAAGAGAGAGAGAGAAAGGGGGAGAGAGGGAGAAGGAGAGAGAGAAACAGAGGAAGAGAGAGAGACAGTGAAAGGAAGAGAGGGAGAAGGAGAGAGAGAGAGAGAGAGAGAAACAGAGGAAGAGAGAGAGAGACAGTGAAAGGAAGAGAGGGAGAAGGAGAGAGAGAGAAACAGAGGAAGAGAGAGAGAGACAGTGAAAGGAAGAGAGGGAGAGGGAGATAGAGTGCTGACACTGCGGACCCAGGCCTCACTGCCCACCTGCTGCCACTGGTGTGTCTCTAACCACGTGCCGGTTTGCACTGCAGTCCACCAGGTCCCGTATCTGAAACAGAGTCCAGATTTATGAATGGCAGAGTACATATCAGTGCACACACCATCATCGCTTGGACGCCCCTGCGCACACAGGCTGCTGAACCCCAGCCACTCCCACTGCCCAGCGGTGTTTGGCCGCCCGTGTGCACTCAGGCCTCACTGCTCACCTTCCGCCACCAGCGTGTCTCCAAGAGGGCCCACCACGTGCCGGTGCAAGCTCCAATCCCGGGGCCCGCGACCTTGCCAGCCTCCACATCATGCAGCCCGCACTGCGGGCCACCAGGTCACACACGTGATTCTGGGTCTTGATTTTGCAATGGCAGAGATCATATCAGTGCACACGGCATCATCGCAGGCTGCACACCCGCTCAGCGCTATAGGTGCCACTAACTCTGTGAACCGCGAGGCAATGCCACGTGGCGGTAGGCCTGCGCTGCCCGCTGTCTCAGGCCTACACTGCGGTCCAGCAGGGCTCACACAAACCATTACCAGTCCGGACCGCCAGGAAGGCGCATCATCGCAGGCTGCACACCGCTCAGCACCTAAGGTGCCCCTACCTCAGTGCACCGAAAGTCACCGTCCCGTGGCGGTAGGCCCATGCCGGCCGCAGTGTTTCCGGTGCCACCAACTCTGTGCAACGCAAGTCATGGACCCTTTCTGAGTGAGTCTCGTGACATGCCAGGCGGATGCAGCCATGTCACCTCCGGCAGTGGGGAAGAACTGGGACACGTAGAGTTGTCCCCCCCCCCCTTTACACGTACGCCGAGTGGGCTGGGTCGGCGTACGCCAGGCCAGCATAGGGGTGTGAATAATTATCCCTGGGCTCTGGGCGTGGTTCATTTCTGGGCTGGACAGGAAACCAACTGATGCGTGTGTCTCTGTTGCAGTGTCTGCGCCACACGGCCCGCAATCGACAATGTTCCAATGTTGCATGCACCCGGAGGGCGGCCGCTCACGAAGGGATTGTACAAGGAGCGCAAGGCCGCTCGGGCTCTTGGCTCATGCATGCCAACTGTTGTGTGTGTAGCGCTATTGGTGCACCATAAGCCTAAGGCCTAGCCTCAATCACAGCGCGAAAGCCACATCACATTCCCAGAATGCAAGCAGTAGTCAGACTAACCTTAGGGATCAAAGCTCCTTTGTCTCAATATAAGGCGGAAGGACATCTGCACCTCCGACCTTGGTCTTGCATGCCGCAGGCACCCCCTGAGAGAGATACCATAGCAGATAATGACGACTCCCACACTACGCACAGAGCTAATGATAGACCAACGTATACACACCCCACACACAGAAGTCCTTGCCCGAAGTTATCTTGCATGGAATGTCCTTCACACTTACTCCCACATTAGCTCAGGCGTACAACCGTTGCACACTAAAACAACTCATTGCTCCGAGCTGTGGCATTTCATCCACAGAACTGGCGCAGGTCAGAACAGTGCCGCTTCAACCAGAGCCACCAATGCAATGGCAGAACATCCCGGACACATGCACAACCCCTGTCACGTGGAACTGTACCGTGCACGTATGCTGCATTTTTTGGGGGCACTGCCACTGGCAGTGTTGCGCATCAGTTACCGTCTGAGCTTCTGTCTTGCGTACGTCACCTGCATCCAGCCCTGGTTCCAGTGGCGATCATGCATATTCGAGTGGCCCATGGATGTCTGCCTATCCAACACAACGGTAGCTGAACTGGATTATGACTTGTGTGTGCACCCTCTGTTGGCCCACGACCAGGAGTGTAACTGTGATACCCGTTCATGGGATGCCTTGATATTTGGCATATGTGCTGGCAGTTGGGCATGGGAGACAGCACAAGTCCTCGTGTGCAGTGACCACTTCGAAGCGCTCCCCCATTGGGCTGTTTTGCGAATTGGTGAAACGGCGTGGGCGAAACACATCTGTCCGGACCAGTTAATGGATTGGCTCGCCCCAGTGTTCGTTGAGGCCGACAACGATGTACTCTTGGAACTGATTGCCCAGGAAGCTGCGCTCGTATTCATGGACGAGTAACTACGTTCCTGCAGCCACAACTGCTTGTAACCCAGAGCACAGGTCCCAACACCTTGTTGCATCTTGGAGAAATGGTCACATATCCCACCACGACAGTGGACATGGCTGCATCCGCCTGGACTCAGAATGCATGTGCGTGCACCTACGCGTGTTGACACACACCTGTGCAAGGTGAGGCAGTCCCATGGGTGGAGCTGCACAGCGTCGCTTGGCAAGGTTCCTTACTCTGACATACTGCTGGAGGGAGT
Organism: Calotriton arnoldi; assembly: GCA_963921515.1. Classification (NCBI taxonomy): domain Eukaryota; kingdom Metazoa; phylum Chordata; class Amphibia; order Caudata; family Salamandridae; genus Calotriton; species Calotriton arnoldi. Next base: position 91,338 of record CAWUFW010007684.1, read on the forward strand.
GTACACACATGGCAATGTAGTACTACATGTGACCTTGTTGGACCCTTTCACCTGCTCACTGTCAGCAGAGCAGACAGTGTGTGCAGTCCGGTGGTACAGCACTATGCAGATCCCATGGGCTGTGAGTCGTGTCCCCTGACACGGGGCAATGTGCATACGCCAAACATCACATGACTCGTCCAGCAAGGCAAGGTGTGCTGAGACAGTTGCCATCCGTAATGATTGGTGTTCAATTTTTGCCTCCCCAGTTCTTGCACCTCTACATGTTCCCATGCTGCCTGTTAGTGTCTGAAGCATTGGTCTGCATGTTGTGGCCCTTGTCTTGCCCGTACTGACACACACATGCGAATAAAGTCTACGCCACTTCACTAGTGTTCAACTGTGATGAGTGTTGATTAGAATGACAAATCATGTGCCTCAATGAGCATTGTCCGTACACAGGGAGGGACTGACTGACGCATTTCACTTAGGGGTGAGTCCCTATTGCCAGCTCCACCTCTGTAAGCCAGACATTGTGGTTGGGATAGTTGCTGGTGGACCGGTGCTCTTACATGTCTTCAGCAATGTGAGTATGGTGTCCAACTTCTTGCCATGTGGATCAATGTGATCCATCAGAACAGGCTGTGTCCACACAGTTGAGTGTGAGTAGGTATGCGAAGAGATGTTCTGTTGTCACATGTGATGGGGGACACTACTTTAGGCCTGCTAGCGAATTAGACATTTTTACACACAGCCCCATTTAATACATGGACTTGGGGGTACATTGGGGGTTGCGAGATTGTTGTTCATGGGCAATGAGGCCACAGCTAGTTCACATGTTCACAGTCATCTAATTGGCCATGTGGGTCAGGGTCAAACATGCGCATTGATGTCATTTCCCAGGGTGTACCTTTTTGTGCAATCAATGTCCCTTCATTCATCCATACTCTTATACTTGATTGAACATAGACATGACACATCTGTGTGATTTTGAATGTTTTATTCACATTCTGTGGAGTGTCGGAGCTGGATCAGTACATGGCCATGCAAAGCCCACATAACATGGTTGCCCAGTGGAGGGCCAACCAGAGTCCTTTGGGGAATGACAATTTAATCGGAAGAAGAAGAGTTCAGTCCGCAGCCTGATTGCTGTGTCATTGGTAACCAGTGCAGATATGGCAGTCCATGTCGGGGTCCAGGTAAATGTCGCAGAGTGTTTCGGGGGACAGTGGAAGGTGTTATTCCCGGACATGATGCAGATGGCTGAACCAAGCAGGAACAGGCCATATGGTGGGGATGAATGCTACAACCTCCTTTCTCAAACAGAGTCATTGCCATCCACATCTTAGTCCTCTGATATGTCTTCTGTGTCAGGTGTGTCAGGTGTGTTTGGTGGTGGTATGGCTGCATCACTGTGTGCCACTGACACATCAGGGGGTGGAGGTGGTATGGCTGCATCACTGTGTGCCACTGACACATCAGGGGGCGGAGGTGGTATGGCTGCATCACTGTGTGCCACTGACACATCAGGGGGCAGAGGTGGTATGGCTGCATCACTGTGTGCCACTGACACATCAGGTGGCGGAGGTGGTATGGCTGCATCACTGTGTGCCACTGACACATCAGGGGGCGGAGGTGGTATGGCTGCATCACTGTGTGCCACTGACACATCAGGGGGCGGAGATGTGTGTGTTGAAGTTCCTGCAGCAGTCATCTGGGACAGGCTCTGTGGCAGCAATGGCGAGATGATGTTCTGAGGGGCATGAAAGATCCCAGCTACATCTCGCTGGTGTACAGCCGTGGCAGCCATCCTTCCAGCCTGCATCCGCTCCATGTTCTCCATTGTCCTCTGCATCTGTGCCAACTCTGTGCTGCCATCGCTGGAGCCTGTCTGACTGGACAGTCCTTTTATCCGAGTAATGGCTCCAGCGAGGTCAGCCAGGTATTGTTGTAGAGCATGGAACAGACTGTGGGTGTCTGTTAGGGACTGTAAGTGGTCCCTGATGGGACTCATGCACCCACGTATGGAATCAAGTTTGGCTTCAATGAGGTCGAAACCCACCCGCACCTGTTCAGCCAGGCCCCTCTGGCAGTCTGACACACGGTGCTGGAATGCCATGTGTCTTTCCGTGAGGTGCTGTGAGCCAGCCGTGGTGGTGGGTGCTTCCTGCTGTGTGGGCTGTGCAGGGGGTGGGGTCATCTTGATGCAGCTGGGCTGCCCTGCTCCTGGAGGTGGGGTGCGGAGGCTGTCCACGAGCCGTTGGAGGGTGTCTGAACAGATGGCCAGGGGTTCCTCCTCATCATCACTGAAGAGATGTCTGGTCTGCTCTGCAGGAGGTGTTGATTGTCCCTCTGCAATGTAAAGGGGAGATGCAGGTTAACAGTGTGTTCCATGTATGTTGACGCATTGTACATGTTTACATACAGACTGCATGACAATGTACATTGTGACTGTTTTGGATGAGCTGGCTATTTGATGGGGGACAGTGGACATTTTGACTACATGACGGATGTGAGGTTGTACTCGTACATTATCATCTCACAGTTTCCTGCTATGCCAGATGTGATTGGCCAGTTTCTACGCACAAGGGGCACCAGTTGTGTCCTCTGTTCTGTAGTGTAAGTGTTGCACTCTGTACCACATTGTCGTCAATGTTGATGTACTGTGATTGCTATGTGTGTGCTGCATTGTGGGAGAGTCACCCCTGCAGCTCTGATTTAGCGGCCCCTTATCCCTTTGGGGCGGTGTGCCTTTGACATGTGTGCTTTTGAGGGGCTGAGATGTTGGCGACTTGGGTCATTTGTGCTCTTGGACGGCTTTTGTAATCTTGTGCATTGTTTGTCTGCAGATGTGTTGTTGACGTCAGGGGTTGTATGTGCACGTGGATGTGTCAGAGTGTGACCTGCTCCTTTGAGGATGTGGTCCACACTGGGCCACCTCAGTGTCGTGTCGTGCACCATGTCATGTATTTTGACTGCAGCCATGTTATTGGTCATGCAGTGTCACTTGCATTGTCAGTGTGGCTCACACAGAGCCACTGCTTTGCTGAATTCAGCACATGTGCATTGGTAGGTTGTGATATTGGTGATAGGGAGGGGGGCCCCTTTGTGCACATAGTGGACGGGGGCCTACTTGGTGTTTCTATGTGTGCTGCAGTGTGCCAAGGATATCAGGGACATGTTCCACAATCATTGTGGGTGTGCAGTGTGCTACACATAATTGTGCATCTGTGCTATTGTGCCCATCTCCACCCGTCCCCCCAGTCCCTGGTCGTTACTCACCCTATTGCTGTTGGGTCAGGCCATGTCGGGCAGTGTCCGGACCCCCAACTCCTTGCACCGTCTCCACACTGATGACTGTGGCCACCATTTCCTCCAGCTCATCCAGCTCCTCCTGTGGCGCAGGACTCCCACCTCCAGTCGCCGTTGCTGCCTTCCGGTTGGCAGCGAGTTTCTGCTTGGTTTGGCTATTCACATCATGTCAGCTCCTCTTGACCTCCTCCATTGACCTCCTCAACACTCCGCCTGCATTCACGTTGTTCACGATCGACTGCCATATTTCCGTTTGTGTTGCCAATGACACAGTGGAGGTGACGAACAGTTGTTGATAGTGTTCTATCACCTACGTGACAATGATCCTGTTTTCCTGCAGACTGAACCGCGTCTTCCTCTTCTCCTTGCCCTTCCCCGAGGTTTCTTGCTGGTCGTCTGTGGGGCTTGTGGGGTTCGCGTTGTCCTCTGCACTCGGTCCGGGTGCATCCATGGTGCTACGCAGTTTATTTTTGGTTTTCTTTTTTTTTTTTCTGCTTTTATTGTGCATTTTCCCGCATGACGCATGGGAATTGCAGGCCTGTCACTGGTCCTTGCAGATTTTTTTATCGCGGTTGGCCACATCGCAACTTTTTTTCGCGTTCGTGTTTTGCGTTTTTTTGCCGTCACGGTAATTTTATCGCGGTCATTTGACGCGTTAGCGTGAGACTGTTGCATGGTACCGCCGTGTTGAGAATACAACGTTAACACAGCGTTGTTTTCCCGCGATGGACTGCGATGTGCAAAGTTGCGTTAAGCTAAATTTGCAATAATTATCACGCATTCTTGAGAATATCCCCCACTGTGTGTAAAGGTAGGAGTTATGAGGATTCGCCATCGTTTTATTTTCTTTCTTTTGTTTTGCACAAGCGTATTTATTTCGGTTTGTTTTTTAAGTGGTTTTATGTGCCTACTGCGGAATGGGAAGCTTCCTCAGCAGATATGTTGTTAGTGACTGCTTGAGACTTGGATTTAAGCCATATTCTTAATGAACTGTTGTAAATTACAATGAAATTGACATTTTACTGCTCTCATTTAAAAGTGAATATCTGCCTTGTTAAAGTCAATAACGTGCTGTTTCCTTTTTGAAATTACATTTATATCACACGGGAAGTCTGCCAAAGGTTACACAACAAATGATTTATCCTATCTCCTGATAGTGGCGTACCTGAAGTAAATGAATCAGGTTTTGTTTAGGGCCAAGATCCAAAGGTGCCAAGGGCTCTACAGATCCCCAGAGCGGCTACAATAGTCATAAAACATCTCATGACAGGTTTGCCTCAGATACGGAACATGTGGCAATACTGACTTTCAGAGTTATAGAAAAGAATGTGATTATTAAGGAAACCAGGTGGAAAACATATTTACAGTTTGCGATCTTTATGGAGCGTTGTGAGACAGAAACCTAAATTCCATGGGTTCCAGATAACTAAGTAAGGGTGTCGCGCTGAAAAATACTATTTTCAGTTTCCTTTTAACTTGTTTGTAGTTCCGATGGCCCGAAGTTTCTGGTTGGGGTAGTTCGGGGTATCCTATGTACTGCCTCAAGTGTGATGCATGGACATTTGAAAGGGATCCTTGCTTGCATGGTGCACCGATTAATTTATTTTTTATCTATTTTTGCAATTGTAAAGCGCAGCTGAGACCTCAGAGGTTTCCTGGATAGCTTAAGTTATCCTCTGAGGATGCCAACTAACACTCCTGATATCAGGCTATCCTGGTAGCTAACATCCCTTCAAACCCAATAACACACCTGACTCACCCTGGAAAACAATCCGGTTTGTATTGTATGATTCCCTTGATGTCAACTCCAAAACCCTCCCAATCCTTCAGTCCTACACCCTCCCAGTCAGGCTAGCACAGTTGCAACATGACCCACTACTCTGTGGACCACATGCTCTGTTCACAGTTCTCACTCAACAGTGTACAGAGAAACCATGTCTACACCTTTGAAATAAAGACAGTGTATGGAGGCACGATCTGGTGCAAAAAGTCAATTTCTTTATGTGAGTGGCACATATGATCATTAAAAACCTCTGAAATGAGCCTTGTCCACTGCGAACATGGGAGAATATTCATCAAAATGTCACACAATGCAGCAAGACAACTTGCTGTGCTGCATGACAGGGAGAGAGTAGGAATGTGCCATATCTACCAAGAGATGATGCAAAATGTGTGACCGCTCTCTCCCTGTGCTGGTGCGCTGAGTGCTGCCAAGCGCCAACCCAGGCACCCTTGCGCCATGTGCAAGGGTGCCTGCGTTACAGGCAGGATTTCTTTTGTGCAGAAAGGGACACTTTCCTGGACAAAAACAATTCTTTTACGCATTTTACTCTTTCTATGTGTGCTGCAGGATACAGCACACATTGAAAGAGAAAGTAACTAGAAAAAATAAACATATTTTTCCTTGTTACACCTCACCGGGGAGGGCCTAGCTTTTTGACTCATTTCCAGGTTCACAAGTCTTTGTAAATCTGGGAATGCGCCAAATCCATGGGTGGATGAATGGGAACACGCACACTGCACCTATGGAACACCTTGCCAATGGAGAGTAATGCAAGGCAGTGATTTGCACTGCCTTGCATTACTCGCAATTTGCACAGAGCCGCGCAAAGTGGGTTTGCGTGGCTTAGTAAATATCACTTAAGCCCTTACTATGTTGCCTTGTGTAACTATGTGTGATGCAAGGGCAATGCAAGGGCTATGTAAATATGGTCCATGGGGCCATCATTCACATAAATAAATGTTATTTTTGCACCTGAGGACACATCTGTCCATATTCCTTGTTCAAAGAAGTGGTCAAATAAATTACTATTAAAAGATATATACACACACGCATGCACAAACACACATAGTATTTTTTTTGTTACGCATGTTATGAAAGATGGATATATATAATATATCATACCTAATAGGCTAATACACACATATGTGCACACATCAATATACACCTACATTCATTTTTTTTTATATATATTACATTTTTTTAAATATATATTAAAAAAATTTATTTGTTTATCTATGTCTGCATATATTATGTAAACGTTTAACATACATAGCATACAAAACCACAATTAATTATATGATATACACGCACATTTAATATTTATATTAAATTTATATTATATATAAAATATATTCTTAATGCATATTTTAAGAGTAACATACTCATTCATTAGATCTAAATTATTTTTCAAAAGAATAAAATAAACATATATATGTATGTATATGTATATATATGTATATATATGTATATATTTTATACACACATATACTCTTGCCTGTCAAGTAATGCTACCTGATTATTAAAAAAACTATTTTTTACAGAGCATCACTTACCTAGCCCCGCCACTTCCACTCCCAGATGCTGTAGCAGGTTCTGGTCCCGATCCATTATGTCGGCCCAGTGGTGCATCACCTTCTGTTGGGTGCGGGAGACCGTGGTCCAGCCGCAAGCGCAGCGCTGCACTCTCCCTCACCTCAGCCGACGCTCCGCTAGGGCATAGCTTTGACCGGGCCTGGTGGCAGCATGAGGGGGAGGTGGCGCTGCAAATAAAAAGCTAGTGCCACCACCTTTGCCTCTCTAAACATGTAGTGGAACATCACCCCCTTGCATCGTCGTCTTCCACAGGGGGTTCATGACTTGCTGGCGCTGCCTGCCTCTGACATAGATAGGGATGGGTTGGATGGGACAGGTACAAAACACAAGAACACAAAAAAGTAGAATAAACACATAGGGAAGTAGAAAACTAATAAAAAAGTGAAAATATACTAAAAAAAAATGGTGATGAGTGGAGCAGAATGGAGTGGATACGGCTGGATGGGAGCTAGGGAGCAGGATACCTGAAGGGATGGCTAGACAGGAGCAACCTTGAGTTACGCCCACCCCTAGTGCAGACGCTTCTTTAGGGCTAAGAGAATAAGCGCATTGAGGAATGCTGTGAGCCTGATTTTCCATACTAGAAATGTGATTATCATTGAGGCGACAGCCCAGTACATAGGTAGGGCTTGTAAACAGCATAGGAGTGCGATTTAGAGCCCCCAGCTAGACCCCCAGGAACTTTGATTTATGAAAGAGTTGAAACTCCATTTTGTTGATTCCATTAGCATGTTTTTATTCTATGGGCTTTAATGAGGTTATATGTGCTTTTGTGTACCTTATTGTGATCGACTGAGGAATCTAAGTTGCTAATTACCATTCGTTTAAAATGTTGTATTGGGATTGCACTGTGCATACCAGTGAATGACAGGGCACAAGCGTCAACTGTACCATACATATTGTCTTCTTGTGCGTAGTTGTACGACTGTGGATGACTGGACATGTGTCTTAATTTTCAGGTCTGGAATAGAGAAAGCTTTTTCTGTCCCTCTAGCTTCATGCAATAAAGAAGTAAAGAAAAATAGACCTAACAATACATTAATACATAAAGTGGGTTTGGGGTCAGCCTTACGTAATTCACATTTTAGCCGCACCCACAGGTGACAGCATACATAAAATGGGGGCACTGCCGAAGCCCTCTACAGCCATTAGCTTTATTACTAATGTTATTCATATTTCGACCAACCCACAGCACAGCCATTCAGTGTTAGACGTGCAAGGCAGTGTACCTAAATCTCAGCATTTGAAATAGGTGAACATCATGATGCAAAGGGGCTCATCTTCAGCCCACCACAGGATGCATTCCAGCCCTCCAAGGCACTGCTGTGTGTTTCTAAGCTGGAGAAAGCAGCACTGTCTGTATTGCACATGATGTGCGATTTCAGCAGTCTAGAAAAACAGCACCTTAAGCCACATATTGATAAATGGGCTCAAACCCAAAATAATATAATTTCATAAACTTCTAAGGGACGAGAGAACGTTGGCACATTATAAATGCAACTAAACATGTGAAACGATTTCGTACAGGCGGAGCAGAGACGTCAGCTTGTAAGGAAAGGCACTGTGTGTCAGGCACTATGGGAACAACATGTTTGTGTGTGACAACATGTTCAATAAATAAAGAGATATAAGTGGGTATAAGTCCTGTGCATTAACTGTGTGCGGCATGGTGGGTGGTGTGTGATGGAAGCTTCCAGCTCTCCAGCTTGTTCTTCACTTGAGCATGTTCAGGTACTGATGCGGCTTGGCTCACTCCACTACGCTATTTCTACAACTGCTGTTTAGGCTGACATATGACCCCAATACTAGTGCATGTCAGCTATGCGCCATGACTGGTTGAGATCCCTATCTGTTCCTAGAGCAAAGATGCATTCGTTCTTCTCCAAAGAGGGAGGAACCCCAGTCATAGCCCCTCCCAGAAAAATCCTCCCGACCAAGTATTTTTAAAAACGTAGTCCTGGCCTCCTCCCACCCTCAACATTGACTTCACACCTGTCCTGCCAAAATATATTTTTTAAAACCCGGCACCAGGCATGATACAGCCTCTACTCCCATCATCCTTCATCACCACCTTCCTAACCACCCTCCATAATCTTCTTCTCACCCTCATGTTATGCTCTTCATTCCCAAATAGGAAGTAGAGAACCAGCATCCCTGTGACTGAGGCTTTCAGTGAGTCACACCTGCTAGCATTACCCTTCTCTCTTGTGCAGACCCGCAGCTGACAGCCGAAATGATGATTGACACCACAGGAGCGCACCCTAATTACACAACTTCTGAGAGGCCTGGGAAGTGAATACTGGAGAGGCTGGCCCATCATTATCTATCAATTATTTCAGTGCTTTGCTTGGTTTCTTTCTGTGGGAGGTGGGAAGCCCAGGTAAGCCAGTGCTGTTACCCTTTGTGAAGTCACAACCGAGAAGAACAACTTTATTTTTTCCAGCGCTGTGAATAGCTAGATTAGCAATTTGACATTCCTCAAGGATAAGAATTACTTTAATTAATTATAGCAGTAAAAAATAGCCCTTAAACATCTTCTATCAGCTGACGTCTCCACACCCAAGGACTTCCTCCCAGCGAATGGCATTCACCCAGAGGTACTTGACCTGCTGCTGGCAGTGCGAGATGCCAGCTCTGTCTCATGCTGCACTACAAATGCTTCCAGTGGTTATTTCTCACCTGAAGGAGGTAGTCCTTATATGCATGCTAGCAACATGAGAAGTGGGTGTTTCTGTCATCAAAGTGCCTCCTCGTCCTCCTTGGAAAACTATTGCACAGTTGCACAGCATTGCTGAAGTGCGCCCCTGGTTTGTCTACCACTGCCACGTCACTAAAAAAAAAAAAAAGGAAATAAAAAAAGCAGCCAAGAGCAGGTGCACGAGGTAAAGGAAGGGAAGGAAACAAAAAAGGGGAGACAGCACGTGAAAAAAGGCCGCTAAAGGAACGAACAGAAGTGAGTAGGCAAAAGTGGCTACCAGGAGTCTAACGTTTTGTGGCACTGCGAATTCTAAATGGCCACTTCGCAAACGTCAGGTAACACTCCAATGAAACAAAGGGGCATATTATCAAGAAACGGCGTTAAAATTATCGCCGCTTTGGCGGCAGAAAACTGCCGCTAAAGCGGCGATAATGGGCTTGATAATATGCCCTTGAGAATTCCAATAGAAGCCCATGTTCTGGTGTCAACATGGGCTTCTATTGGAATTCTCAAGGGCATATTATCAAGCCCATTATCGCCGCTTTAGCGGCAGTTTTCTGCCGCTAAAGCGGCGATAATTTTAACGCCGTTCTTGATAATATGCCCCAAGATTTTTATGAGCAACGTGTGTCCTCTTGTCCATTTTTGTTGCAATATATAAAGAAAGAATTTCATAAAATTAGATCTAATTTAACTAAAATATGTACTAAAATTTAAGTGACAAACGGCCCGATGTATTAATGTTCGTTCTGAATTTTCACCCACTGATTGGATTGTGACTTGGCTTTCAGCACGCAATGTGAATGATGTCCTAATATATTCGCAGCTGGTCTCAAAATCTCCTAGCTAAGGGATATTAGGTATACAGGAAAACTCTTACTTTAACAACAGCCTGTGACCCATAAAGGGGTAGGTGGTGTTTTTTATTTTTAAAGAAAAGATTTTCCTGCTAGGAATGACATTGTGGGAGCAGACTTTACCCCTGTGTTTATGCCTGCTTCCTTTGAGTCACTATTTCAAAAGGGGACAGCTTCCAATGTGCTAATCAGTTACCACTCAGGGGTTGGCAACACAACACTGGTGGGCGACCACACAACTAATGAGAATACACCTGAGTAAGAGACTACAGAAACCTGGACAAAGAACACCTGGGTACTTTGATCTCTTCGTCGCTTGATCAACCTTCAGACACTAATCCTTTCCGACATTCTTCTCTCAAAGTCGTGATTGATAATTGAACCCTCTATCCACAAACACCCTAAGCAAAAGTAAAACTTCTAAATAGTTCTCTATCAGTTTTGCCCTCGAAAGCAGAACAAATAAAGAGACTAACCAGCACCTAGCTCTCTCAAATCATCTCCAAATCAAAGGAACATTCACCCATTCTCTCTGGCTAAGCTTACAGCACTCAAATCAACTCATCCTGCACAAAACTAACTTTGATAACAACCATATTGAGTTTGGAAACGTATCGAATGCTGGTATTACTCTGAAACTTGACACTACTGCTAAATCATAGGGGTTGCTCTTGGATGAAACCCTTCAGCTCAAAGAGCACATTCAAATCATGTCTAAATCTGCTAGGTTTTCACTTCAAATGTTAAAGCATATACTGTTTGTGCAACACATGAATGTAGCAGGGGTGGTTCAAATAATTTCCCAACTTTAATGCGGTTCAGACCTCCTTATTGGCGTCCTCAAACCCAGACGTGCCCCATTTAGAGCTGTACTTCATACACGTTTATAGCCCACACCAAAAAAAGTGACCACATCACCTCAGTAATTGCCTATATTAAAAGGCTGCCTATTAATGCTAGTTGCTCTGTGAGAGATTCTTGAGGACTGTCTGCCTAATTTACAAAGCATCACATCTCAACCCTCCATGATACTTCATTCAAAAGTATTTCTAGAGGTTCATCAAACCTGCCATACAAAAAGAAAAACTCTCTCTGCACTTCTTGCTTCAAGGAGAAATTCACGTTTTACATGTAGCTTTCTCAAGAAATGCACCTACGATGTGTCATTGTCTTCTAGTACATGTCAGAAAAGCTCCTTCTTTTCCACTTTTGAAATCTTTTCTTAAAAACATTCTCCTTTTTGATGCCACTACTGTTTGTGCTTCCTCCTTCTGACATTACCTTTACCAATCCTTCAAGATTTACTTCATTGTCTATATTTAGCCTATCTGACTATTTTCTGTATTCATTTTCATGACCTATACTTAACCTTTGTGCCTAATTATTTGTATTTACATTTTGGTGTTGATCACAAATCTTAATCATGAGTATCTGCTAATCTTTAAGTGGACTTAGGAATTACTAGCTTATATTAGTCTGGATTCCTCTGAACCATATGGCATTGGTGTGGGGTTGTCTGCACTGACATTCATAGTAATTACATTTTCTATATAACCTTCAAAGCTACTCCCTAGATATGAGCCTATCATTTGCTCAAATCACACTAGGGTTTTTATGTGATATGTACATTACCATGACTACCTTGACTTGCAACTGTAATTACTCTCTTTATGTCATTTATTTACATCAGGTATTTATGTCCAATTTTAAACCACCTAGTCATTTCTCAATTTTACCTCTAAAGTGTCTTCATAAACCGGTGCTCCATTGTTTCCTGGTTGGGTTTCTATCCTAAAAGTATTGTTACGTTGCATGCAAACATTTATGCATTATCATGGCTGCTTATACGTCATACAACAACTCTTTACATTTATATACATATCCCTCTGATGCTAATTTTAAGAGATCCTCTAGTTTTCATATACTTCGCTTTTCTGTACATTTTGAAGGACATATGTGCCTTATTTCTGGTATCTACTCACTGTAAATCAATTTTTCCTTTCAAATCGTTACATTCATTATATCTTTTACTAATGCATCGCAACACACTGGACAGTGTCTTGAAACCCGGACAGGCGCAGCATGAGCTCTCGAAATTTGTAAATAAAGAAGTAAATCATCCATACCTGTATGTAGATATTGATAGGGACGAATAGTTTCCACTCATCGTGGTAGCTCTGGGCAGAGGTGGTCTCATAGCCACTCAGTGCTGTATTTTGAATCCGGTAGGATCAATATTCAGGACATATCAGGAAACAAGAACCACAGTACAAGACAAGCACAAGACTTGGGGAGTCATGCATTACCTTTCATTCAAGAAAGACCTCAATCACTTTTCTTATGGAGGAGAATGGGATAGGTAGGAAGTGTCCTACTGCATATCTTATGTTTTTTACATATAACAACCTGAGGAGTATTAAGGTAGGGAGGAGAGGAAGCCATGCTCATTCCTTGGAAGTTGGGTGACTCGATATCTATCTCCTTGCAAATGTATATGTCCCAATAAATGGGTCAGCCTTACTGATCCAGTTACCCAGTGTTAGATTAGTACAGACCTACACATTTTTAACTGCAAGTACATTTCTGAGTTACTGTGCCTCACAGAACGATGGGCTTGATCTATTAAAGGATTTTCCCCAGTCTGTGTCTGTGGAGATACGGGTTAATACATAAGGACAAGTGTTCGTTAATTTGACATACTGAATTTCAAACAAGAGGGAGCATATATGTGTGTATGTGGTATTTATATAGCAAATGTAAATGTCCAGTATTTGTAAAGCGCAAACAATTACCCGAGGGTGTCAAGGCGCTGGGGGCCGTCGGGCAGACTTAGCAAGCTATTGCCCAGAGTCACATGGTGCTGGGCTGATCTGCCGCCGGGGATCGAACCGTGAGCCCCCGGGGTCGGGAGTCAGTCGCCCTGGCCGCTGCGCCACACCTCTTCCAGCAGGAACCAAGCTGAATGGTTATAGAGTGCTGTGCAGGGTCCAACTGCCCAAGAATGTCTCTATGCATGTTTGATGAACTGTGCTCTCACTTACATTCAAGTCTCTTACAGCTGTGGGACAGTTCCTATCCTAACTACAGTTGATATTAATAAACTTTTCTATGACTACGCTGTCGGCACTACCACCCTTTAGGAGGAAACTTATCTCTTCCAGTCTAGTGTATAGATGTATGCCGTTCAGTAGCCCCCCCCCCCTTACCTACAATCACTTATATTTTGTCGCTTGCTATGCAATATGCTCTTCCTTAAGGGTTTTACATGATTATATTGTCCCTTCCCATTTCTTGTAATTCTGTTTTCGGTCTATCCTGGAGCAGCGCTCTTGCCTGAATTGGACTAGTTCTCTCCCAACCCAAAAATATTAATTAAATAAATAAAACTAGTGAGCATGTAACACATATGTATTTGCTGACAAGTATTATTTTGCTTTTGCTATTGACAAAGTTCAAAATAATTCCAAGAAGATTTGACAGTTAACTCACCAGTTATCACTTGCTGTTAAATGGGATAATAGGGTTGACTTTGAGCATGCCAGTATTTCATGGTATAGTCATCTCTCTTTCATATCTCAGTAACTGTGACACATTTCTCAACCTTAACAATTGTTGATACTACTTAATATCACTTAATATAATCTTAAAATGATGCAATAAACTTTAACCATCCCCTTCTCAAAGACCCTCTGTAAATCTAAGGCTATTAACGATTTTCATATTCTTTATAGTCTTTTGTTTTTGGCAACATCTTAGAGAGGGTTGACAATGATCAGTTGAAAGCCATCTCCATGCATTGCCCTCGCCTGATGCTTGTCATAAAAGATTTACCATGGTAGGGGGGTTCAGAGTGCTACCGATACCTTTCGAGACAATCTCTTGTGATGGTGGAAACAGGATGCTCAAGCATGGTGGCTCCTGTTGGATAGTGCAGAGCCTATCATTTTATTGACCTCTAAGCATTGCTAGAATTTTCAGGGAATGGTGTCTCTTTTTGTCTGAGCAGGGTTAGGCAGTGTTGTCTACAGTGTCATGTCCCCAGTATTAGTTCTCTCACTGCTACTCTTCTGCAAATATGTTAGGCTTTTAGGAGACTGCTTCTGGTTTCACCAGCACATGACCATCCCGCAGCCCATATGTGGATTCTGGATGAAGGTGAATTAAAATAATTTAAAGGCACAACGTAGGTATTATAGGTGTTTATTCATTATTTGCTGGTCTGACACCCATTTTGTCATCACAACTCTCCTGCTAACCAGTGGCTTGACGATTAGCCTGCATGAAAAATACACTAGTAATCAAGGTATGATATGTCATGTATTGCTTTAAACACATGCATTCTTACTTTACTACATATGCTTTTACTACATTGATTACAGGTTTGGAAATATCCAAATTGGCCAATGGCAATACCCTCTATTTTTTGCTCTTGCAAGTCCTTTTTCTCCAGATGTAAGCAAACCTACACTATGTTAGCATGCCTGATCACTGGCTTGACCATGTTACTTATGTTTCCCCTTCTTGTGCATTGGCTTCTTTTGAAGGCAAACCCATATTTAGTTCATGACCTTTGCCCATAAGATTATTTATTAGTAGCACTCCAACTTGTCTACCTTATAAAATGTCTTCATCTTTGACCACTATAAATCTGACAACTTCTATCTCGTCACTTGAAGCATTGACATGGAATGCGCCAAACTTTAGACAAGGTATTAATCTTTTTTTTATTTTTTTTTATTTTTATTGAGCAGAGCCAAAAGGAAAAAGCCATTATTTACACATCACAAAAATTTGCACTGTAAACAAACCACATCCTGATTCAGCGCATAATAAGTACATATAGCAGCCAAGAGAAAAAGAAAAAAGAAGTCATCATAATCAAATTAACAATCAGCTAAATAATCCCAGACCCTCAAGAATTTCTTAGTTGCCCCCACCCGCTTAGCATAAGCTTCTTCAAAACGTTTTGTACGTTTCATTTTACTCAGCCATTTCTCAAACAAAGGTATTTCCAATGATCTCCAGTTTTGTAAAATCAATGAACGGGCAACCAACATAGCGATAGCAAGAAAACATCCCTGAGTTTCAGAAAGTATAACCTCCCTAACACCTATGCCGAACAGAGCAGCTTCTACTGAAGGTTTATACGTTTTCTTAATTGCACCACTAAAGTATACAAATATTTTTTCCCCAAAAACTTTTAACTTAGGGGAAGAAAAAAAAATATGTCGCCATCAGCCCTTCTGCCAAAGTACCACAGCAAAAGCAGCTATTTATCACCTCTGGATATATTTTATTTAATGCTTCTGGAGTGTAATATACCATCCAGTTGGCAAAAAAAGCCATTCTTTTATAATTAGCAGCTCGCAAAGCCTTATTACCTAAAGATGAAATCTTTTGCCATTCATGATAAGAGAAAGCACATTGTGTATGAGCTTCAACTTTCTCCAACATCTTTAACACCAAGGGAGATTCATCTTGAAAATTCAATAAACGGTACCAATTGCCCACTCCAGATAATCTGGAAACATATAGTGCGGAAGCAATTTTACCAGGGGGATGTTAAAAGTAAAATTATATTTTTTCAAAAAATTAATAATTTGATTGAATTCAAAAAAAGAAGGTTTATTGGGACCCAAACTTCTAGCCTGAACTTCTTCCCAGGTAATCAGCCTACCCTGAATGCCCAATTGATTCAAAACCCCCAAACCAGAGTCATTCCATTTTTTCAATTGAGTAGAATGAACATACAAGCCTAAATCTCGACACTCGATTAATTTAAAAGAAAAGAACCCCGAAAAATCCCTTTGTTTAAAAACAATACGAAGTCGATTTGAAAAATCTAATAATATTTTATATCGAGTTCTCTTTGGGAGTTTCGAAGTCTTTAAAAAAGTAGGGAGTTGTGTTCCGGCCTCTTGGATCATCTTGCTGATAAAAAAGTTATCAACCTGATAAGGTTTAGACAACAAACATGCTACATAATCAAAAAGTGATGCATCATAATATAAACGAATATTTGGGAGTGCCAGCCCACCCAGCTGAGTATCTAATTGCAGAATTGGCAACTTAACTCTAGCAGTCTTTTTATTCCACACGAATGATCTAATCATAGCATCAATCCCTTTGAAAAAACTAGCGTTGACCTTAATCGGAATGTTTGTGAACAAAAAAATCAAAAGGGGTAAAATAGACATCTTAATTAATGCCACTCGTCCTATCAAAGTCAAAGGAAGAATAGACCATTTATTCAACAAATTCTGAATCTTGATACTGGTGGCTTCATAATTATTCTTAACCAATTCCCCATAATGACCTGTAACGTAAATTCCCAAATACCGAATGGGATCAGTTTTTCTTACTTGTTGTTTTAATTCTTCTGGAAGGCATGCCGGCCCAGAATTTAACATTAAAATTTCAGTTTTGGAAGGATTAATTTTATAGCCCTCTATTTGTTCGAATTTCGTAAATTCCGCCAATGTGGACTGTAAATTTAACTTTTCTGGATCTAGGTATAAAATAGCATCATCAGCAAAAAGTTTCAGTTTTGCCATTCCTTCGATTGGGGCTCTAATGTTGCTATTAGCTCGTAATCTAATAGCAAGAGGTTCGATAAAAAAAGTAAACAAAAGAGGTGATAAGGGACAGCCTTGCCTGGTCCCACGATTTATCTTTATTAACCCTGCTTGATCCCCGTTAACTATAATCTGAGCCTGTGCCCCTGGTAAATATTTTTAAACATAGTTATTACTGATGGTGGAAAACCAAACCTAGAAAGTGCATAAAATAATGAATCCCAATTAACTAAATCAAAGGCCTTTTCTGCGTCTACCATCATGATACAAGCAGGAGTTTTATTAATATTGAAAATATCAAGAGCTTGAATCAAAAAGCGGGTATTGGTCGACATCATTCGACCCGCAATAAACCCCGTTTGATCACCATGAATCACTTCCTTCGCTGCAGAAGTAAAGCGCTGTGCCCAAATCTTCATGAAAATGTTATAATCGGTATTCAATAAACTGATTGGATGATAAGAATTCAAGTTATTGGAGGGTTTACCCTTTTTTACAAAACTAACTGTCTGGTGGTTTGTGGCATCCTGGCCCGCCTGGATACGTTGGCATAGGCCTGGCTGCCATGATGACTTTTGCGCACGTTACTCTTAGCCGTTGTTCTGTCGCCCTCTGCTCCTGCCAAGTTATTTTATAACTGTCTGCATTTTCTGTTTCTCACCTTTTCTCCTGTTCCCTTTGGGCTCAGTCTGAACAACAGTTACAAGGTCGAAAAACAAGTCCCTGGTTCTTGCTGATATGGCCAGTCCCTCGCACCTAGACATAACACTATGTACAGCTGCCATGGGGAAATTGGTGGGCTATTATTATTGCGTTTATCCCTCTTGAGAGGGAGATGAAGAAAACCTTTTGAGGGAGAAGAGCTGTGATTGTCTGCTGATGTAGTGCTTGCATCTAGAGACTGAGGTATGGGGGTTCGCTTGTCAAAGCCCAGAGGTCTTCTATTGTTATAATAAAAAAGCTCTTAGCACGGGGAGGGTGGTAAGGTCATTCAGCCCTCTATTCGCTGCTTTATGAAATGCTTTCCCCGTTAGTATTCTATGGAGTTGTAACTATGCTGATTATATTATTCTTATGCATTATGCTGATAGTACTGTCACGTGTACTGTATCTTAGAGCACGTATGTTGAAATAAATATTTTAACCTATACTGTGTCTCTTCTTACGCCGGTTGTGGACAGGTATGAGTGAGTGACGAAAGGGTGTTCTTGCTACTGCGAGTCCTGAGAGAGATACCGTGTTCTGGGTTGTCTAATCATTGGTACATTGTGGCTAATGGGACGCTAAGGCTAGTTGGGTTGGGGTTTTAGGTGCTAAGGTTTATGTTAGGCTCACCACTATATTCCGAGGTCCTATTCTCCTGTGCATAGCTCTGTGTGTGTGCAGAATCCCTATAACATGGCGCGACCAACGAGTGGGCTGCTTATCTGCGAGACGCTTGAGTAGTGCTTGTGCTTGTCCACAACACCCCTCACAGACGCTTCCGGAAGCGTGTGTGACGGTTATACCTCCTATATTGACGTTTTTATAGGTAATTTCAAGCTTGAGGTTGTTAAAAGGTTTCGTAGCTAAAACCCTATTTGTGCTGCCTCATTTTAGATTGTCGACTATTTTCTAGCCTACAATGGCTGTTCAAATTGCGGCACATAGCCGTGCAGCGCTCCGTACACACTTAACAGTGTATGGAGTGCCTGACGCGGGTGTCGAGCTGATCTTTGTGGTGCAGGCCGATCCGGCTTTCCACTTTGAAGTGTTCTACTCTTGGATCACGTTTCCGGCGGTGGATGGGACGGACAATCTGTTCCATGAATATACAGCCACCGCAGTTCCTAATCACTATAGACGTATAGGAATCTTGAAGTACCGCTCACGGCTTGGCAGCACCGTGTTTGGTTTGATGGCGCCCTCCCCCAACCGGTTACCACGGTTCGTTTAGGCCCCTTGTCTATTGATGGGGCCACTTGGCCTGTTTTGGCCGGGTACACCCCACATCCGCAATATATGCAAATACCAGTCGCTGACCTGCGCAATATGTATTCGGCTTTAGTGCGAGTGCATCGCGCTTTAGTGCAATATGTTACAGGAAACATCCAGGGGGCCCCACCTGGAGTTGCGGGCCATCCAGCTGCTGCAGGCGGAGTGACCATAAGACCCGTCATGGTGAACTCAGTGATGGGCAAACGTCCACAAAATAAGGATGATTTACCTTATTGGCTTGCAGAAAAATTTGACCAGTTGGAGGCCGTTTTCCCAAACACGACACCAGTGGATAAACATAGAATTCTTACAATTAGTTTGCCAAAAGACTTAATCCCCGAGTTGACAGCATGCAACAACTGGGGTAGGGTATTCGCAGCAGTCTATTCGAAGTGTTTCGGCACTCCTTCCATGACGGTTCTCCCCTCTGTAATTAAAAAAGTACAGGATGAACATGGCCCTGAAGCGGCTGTGGAATTAGGGATGAGACTGGTGGGAGTGTTCGAAGTAGTAGCTGAGCTGATCCTTGCGAATGTCAAGGGCGATGCAGTGAACTTTCAAGTAGCTAATGCTTTGGCTTTAGTCCCAGAATTGGACAAGCCGCGCAAATTACCAAAAATTATAACCCAGGCTTATAAAACTATTGGCCGAAATAGCCTGGGCAATAAGCCTTTTGCAAAACAGCAAACACAAACACAACAACAACCTAAAACTCAATCTGAAAAAGATGAGAAACCAGTTTTTACTAAAAAGAGCTGGAGGTTGAAAAAACAGGGTAAGCAACAGAAGAAGCCGGGGTCGCGAGGCGCATCCCCTGTTTCTGTCTCTTCTGAATGCACATATGATTTGCGCGATAGGGCGAGACTTAAATCTCCGGATAGGTTTCAGATCCCTGATACGCGTTCTCCTCGTTCTTCACAGGCACAGACAACTTCACAAGCCAGTGGAGGGGATCGCCAGGATAGAGGAAGGGGTCGAGAGGCTCCCCAGGGACGAGATCAACCTCAACAACAAGTCAGAGGGAAAGCAGAAGACTTTCAACGTTCTCGCCCACAATTTCAGAAGAAGAAAGTTGCCGCTGTCACAGCGAAATATGCCACAGACGGTGAGAACGAGACTCCTGAATTGGACGTGGGCAGTAACCCTCCTAGACAGCGCCGCGGAAGTTACCATAGTGCGGGAGGTGCTACGTCCTCATATGGAGGCGACAGCAACTGACACATTCATTACTGTTGAAACAGCAGACATATTGTCATCCAAATTGAAGGTGATATACAGCGTGTAATTAAAGGGATTTTTTGGGAAAACCTGACCTCTTCATACAACATTTTGTTAGCAGAGGCGGATTGGCCACCCCCATTCGTACTTGCTGCATGTAAAGGGGAGGAGGCAATCCTTCCGAGCTTTTCTCGACATGTCCCAAAGGACAAAGCGGAGGCTCTTGCAGCTGAGTGGGCTGTGTCCCTGGCTCCTGCGTTATACCGCAACCACGTGGGTTGGGATGAAGATTCTTCCCCCCATGAGATACCTTTACGGTCCCTACCGCAGCCACAACCCCAATATCCCATTAAACGTGAAGCCAAAGGCCCCGTTTCTGAAATTCTGACGCAGTTAGAATACCAGGGAGTAATAGAAACATGCGTATCACCCATGAATAATCCCCTTTTCGCGGTTTCTAAACCCGATGGATCGTACCGCCTAGTATTGGATTACCGGCATTTGAACTCTCATTGTCGGACCTTTGCGATGCAAAATACCCACAGTTCTGCGCTTGTAGACAGTCTTGTTCGTAAAAAATATAAAACGACACTTGACCTATCCAATGGATTTTACACGCACAACTTAGCCACGGAGTGTAGCCAATGGAGCGCTTTTACCTCCGGTGGTAAACAGTTCAAATTAAGGCGACTCCCTATGGGCTATAAAAACAGTCCAGGAGTGTTCGCTGCCCGTGTTGTCTCTCTGTTAGACGGCATAGACCCAGATGCATGTTCGTACGTCGATGATATTTACCTGACAGACGACGAATTATACCCGCATCTTTCCAGAGTGGACCGCATTATTCTAGAGTTTGCGGTATTAGGTTATAAGTTTAACTTTGCCAAATCACACATTGCTGAATTAACAGTTTTGTTTTTGGGCTACGAGCTCAACAATGAAGGTAAGGGCTTAGCCCCCCACTTTTGGAAAAATGTGCACTTTTGTGCCTCCTACTACTCTGAAAAAACTTCAGTCTTTGCTGGGTTTCCTGAACTTCGGGCGTACTTATATTCCCGAATACGCCCAGCGTATCAAGCCATTGTATGCCGTGATACAACCAAACTTTTCGAAGTCTTGCTGGCTTCCGGAGCATACCTCCATTCTGCAGTCACTGCAGACAGACCTTCTTGAGTCTAGGTACCTGTTGATGCGTGATAACCACACAAACCTGGTGATTAGAATAATTCCGGGGGCAGTGGGTTTCACGTATTTAACCTTTAACGAGGGTGACACAGTACCAATCGCATACAAGTCACATCTGTACACGTCCGCAGAACTGCGCTTTTCATCTGTGGAGAAAGTTCTGACTGCAGTGCAAATGGCAATTCTGAAGGAGCGCGCACTGGCACAGGGAAAGTGCATTCTAGTGGTAACACCCTATCCTGCTCTAGAAGCAGTGACAAAGGCAAGTGTACCGAACTCTAAAGCTTTGCATCCCCATTGGATACAATGGGCAACTTCTTTGACGTCTTCGGATGTCACATTCATTTTCGATGCTTCTCTACAGACTCAGGAGTTTTTACAGTATGAATTCATTCATCCTCCTCCTCTATCTTTACTGCCGCTTGAGGATTACGACTGTGTGATCTACACCGATGGTTCGGCACAACCGGCCACGGGGTCCAAGCATGCTTATTCAGCCGCATGTGCTATAGTTGCAGGTACCTTTGTGAACGGAGAGTTCAAGTCCACTGTAGTGCATACTCAAACACTCGGGGACAGTACTGCGCAATTGGCCGAGCTGCGCGCATTGGTGCTTGCGCTTGAATTTGTAAATCAGGATATGACCACACTTATTGTATGCGATTCTTATTACTGTGTTCAATCATACAATGACAATCTATTCTTTTGGTCACAAATGACTATAGAGACGCTAAAGGTAGCACAATCAAGCATAAGACGCTTTGGGTTCGGGTGGCAGAATTGAGACAACGTTTGCCACTCACACAAGTGGTTCACACCCTAGGCCATCAGCGGGTGGGCGCACACGCTGTTGGTAACGGTCTGGCAGACGAAGCAGCCAGATCAGCAGTATTCACGTGTTCAGTAGCAGCAGTTACCAGATCCATGTCAAAAATTGACACCGATATTTTGGCAGCTATTGCTGCAACAAAGGAAGGTGCTAATTAACCTAGGGGTTTTCCTTCCAAATATGCTTATCCGTTAGGTCCCGAACAGGCTCCTTAGGTAACAATACCAGACGTTGGTGATCGGCTGATCCCCAACGCGGACCGCAGACTTTCCTTGATAACGGCTGCACACGAAGGTATGGCTTCGGCTCATGCTGGAGTGTCTGCGACCGTTTCCATCTTGCAGCAGCAGTACTGGTGGCATGGTTTATATAAAGACACCCGTACTTATGTGCTTTCTTGTGATGTGTGTCAACAGATTAAGCCTTCTACGGTTACACGACCACCGCAGACCTCGCTCTACATTTCTAACAGACCCTTTGGGTGTGTTTACTTGGATCACTGCGGTCCATTTTCTTCAGACACTGCCTATAAATATATCTTAGTGGCAGTGGACTCGTGCACACGTTTCATCTGGGTCTGGCCACAACGGAGTGCTGACGCTCGAAATGTCATCAGGGATTTGCGTGACTTTGTGGGAATCTTCGCATGTGGTACCTTCCATTCTGACCAAGGTCCAGCGTTTGCCTCTAAGGCGTACAAGGACGCAATGGGTTCACTGGGGGTACGGGTGAAGTTTTCGTCTCCATACAGACCTGAGGGTAATTCAATTGTGGAGCGAATGAACCGTGATTTAAAGCAATCCTTGACAGCTAGGGTCTTAGGTACTGGCAGGAACTGGCTGGCCCACTTGTATACCGTACAACGTGCACTTAATAATCTCCCTAGAAGATCTCTGGGTGGGCGGGCCCCATACGAAATGCTCTTTGGCATAAGAATGTTTGTGCCTGACCTTGATGGTCTAGACATGGCGGCGCAACCCGCCAAGTTTGATGTAGATAACCATTCTACTATGTTACAGGATTTACAAGAAGCCCGAGACAAACTTGCAAATGCACATTTACCTTCAGCCACAGATACTACCCTGCAGATTCCGGTTGCCGGCTGGCTTCCGAAGATTGGAGACCTGGTTCGAGAGAAGGTGGAGAACAAGAAAGAATTCGGCCCCTCTTATCGTGCACCGGTTCCAGTCCTGGGTTTGAAGGGAACACGTACAGTCATCTTACCACCGCTTCCTGGTCGCAAGGTGAACA
Organism: Calotriton arnoldi; assembly: GCA_963921515.1. Taxonomy (NCBI): domain Eukaryota; kingdom Metazoa; phylum Chordata; class Amphibia; order Caudata; family Salamandridae; genus Calotriton; species Calotriton arnoldi. The sequence continues at coordinate 114,595 of CAWUFW010007684.1, forward strand.
GATACATCTCAGTGGAAAATGTCAAACTACAACAACTGGCCAATCCTAAATAGTGTTACACCAGCGGTCTCTTGTCCTGCAATTTACCGGACTTGTGTTCGAGGCCCTCCTGCCCGAACGGTCACTGATGTTACAATTGAGATGATTGATTTGCCTGAAAGTATACTCGAACCTCCAGTTACCCCCTGCATGGACGAGAACGAGTATACCTATCCCGAAACAGAATCTGTGGCTCATTTACCAACAACGCCACTGAGTCCGACACGTTATTCCTTTGACTCGGATTCCACCACGTCGATTGTCCCGTCCAAGTTCAGTATTTTTGTATCCTGGTTTAGAGACAATTTTTTGATTCCCCCTTGGACATACATTTGGTTGGTACTTTTCTTGATCTTTTTGTTCATGTCCATTGGCTTTGTCACAGTGTTTTTCTACTGATCAATGGTCACTATTTGCCTGAACGCTCTGCTGTGAACAGTGTTGCTGGAACTTTGGCTCCACATTCCTCATCTCACATTATGAAGCGTGACCACACATTGGTGAACATTTCAGCTTTTCCAGTTGCTGATGGCATCGTATGGGATGCGGTAAATTTTCAAATTCATGGACCAACAGAAGTTATTAATGTACCGAATGTCCTTCGAGTTTCCATGGGTGATGTAGTAAAAAGTAATATTCATTCTGATGATTGGGATGTGCATGCAGTTGAAGCATTGTTTGCTGATTTGAAATATTATGCTTCATTTAATGCTGAGGATTTATATATGAATTCTGCGAATTATGCCGATTTATACTGTTACCAGCATTGGGGCAACCATTTTGTCCATAAACCGAGTGCACTACGTAGCCCTGTGACCTACACTCAATGGGAACATTGCCCAAACCCTTTATCGGGTAGCTCCCGGACTCTTCGAAATAAATTTACTTATTTCACTGATTTTAATAGATCGAACCCTGGGTCCTATTATTTCAAATTACCTGCCCCTTTCACACAGAAATTCATGTTGACCCACACTAAATTGCTTTATTCGAGTTCCTTTTTAAAGGCCTTGGCAGTGGGTGGTTATGAATACTGGACGGAAACTGTGGATTTGAAGTCAATCTGGGGCTCCAAGCCTTGGCAGGTGCAAGGCACCGAGGCCTTGCACCGTGCCTGCCTAATCCCAGCCCAAATGGTGTTTTTGAATGCTTCGATCTATCAGACTACGTGTTGGGGTCTGGCTACTACAAAACAAATGAATGCACCATCAATTCCATCCCTGTCTTCCACTCTAAACCACAGCTCGCACTTCAATATGTCCCTTTCGACTTTACAGGTTTTGTTTCAGAACAATTCGTTTAATATGTCTACGCTTGTTCAGTCACCTTGGTTGTCTTGGCCCATATCATCTAACGAGTGCCAGCTGCGTTTTCATGACACAGTTTCTGGCTATACTCAGGACAAGCCCGATCCTAGGTTTTCTAACTCCCGTACTGTCACCACCTATTCTGTTGGTAAATTATGTAAACAATGGTTGCAACATTCTTCCCTAGACTCTGTTAAATAACATTTGTCCCTCCTTTCAGGCAATATTGATCTGTCCGACTTTATATTGGGACCTCGTGGTCCACGACCGAAGAGGTTCATTTATGAAGCTTATAATGAACTCTGGAAGCTATCGCAAATGGAGGCTGCTTCCCGTTTACGGGAAATAGACCAAGCTAATCTGGAAAAGGTGCTTGCTGTTGTTGACAATAGTATTAATACCCTGTCTTCCCGCATCTATACGTTGGAGAATATTGTGTCCTCTGTTGTTGATATTGTACACAATGATGTTTCTGTGTTGTATCATGGTCAAAATCAATTACGTTCCGTTATGCAATTTGCGTGGACTTTGCAAACACTTAAGTTGGGTAAGGTTCCTTGGCACTTTTTAAACACCACTGCCTTATTTCTACCTTTTAACTTAACTGACAAACAGCAGTTCATGTCCATGAAAGATGCAGTTTACACTCTGTTACATATCGAGAAAGTGGAACCCTTACCATTCTCTGTAGCGGAAATAGATTCTGCTGTGTGGCTAGTTCATGGGGTTATCGCATTGCCTTTTTCCTTGTTTGAGTTTAGTTCATGCATGAAACATTATCCTGTGGGCCGTTTCCAGCCTTTGGGTAGCGCCTTCCTGCATGAACTTTGGTCCCTCCCTTTCATGTATAAATGCCTTAGAGATGACAAGGAAGTTTTTCTCACGGGGGAGTCATGCGATTCAACAGTGGGTCATTCCCTTGTTTGTAAACATATTAAATTGCACGGAGCTTGTAATGTTTCCGCTCCGAATCTTGCTTGTGTGTTAAAGGGCATTCCTGCTCCTGCTATTTCTCCTACCTTTACTTTGCTTACAAATGGTAGCTATTTGCTTTTAAATAACGACAACTGCTGTGGCATGCAGGCCGGCATCCCTTATATTGTTACTGTTTCACACAGGGTTGTCTGCTGCAAGAATGTGCTATTTCCTCCCCCTCACGACATCGTAGATAATTCTATTTGGCCTTCCATTCCTACTATGGAGGCGGATTTCAATAAACTGAGCAGAATAAAGGCGCTATTATTGAACGAGGAGGTTATGCTCACTTCCGCCCGGGAGACATTTGTTCTCCAGGTGGCAAGTACCCACAGTGAAATACAGGCCCTTTTGAACACTAACCTCCCACAACATTTCGGTGAATTAATTCACCGTATTTTTAACGCATCTAACACTGAAGGTCTAGTGCATTTTTTTAAGGTGGTGGGGTCCGGCCTAGTGTCCTCTTTCCAAACTATTTTTGGTGTGATACCAGCGTTTATTCATTCTATTTTTTCCAGTATCTTTGGTGGCTTTCCATTAATCCTTGCTTTGGCGGCTGGTGTACTGCTGTTGGTCTGCTTCCTTCGCAATGGCTGCTCCCCCATGGGCCCTTCTCGACCCCGGACGCCTACTGCTGCTCCGTGAGCGCATTTTATCTGGTTTCGGGGTTCTGCCGTTGGCGACACTGAGTGTGTCCTATACCCTTTCTTTTCGCTTTGCGTGTTTCACTTGCGTGCAACCTGTGATGTCTTGCATTCGCTGCCCTTTCACCTGGGCCATGGATTATTGCCTCTCCAATACGTCGTTGTCTGTTCCGGATTTCGTTCGGTTGATGGGTCCCTTAGAGGCCCATGAACGGGACTGTTCCGTTGCAGGCTGCATGACGCGTGCGGCTGCACTAGGGATTTTGGCACAATGGGATATCTGGGCGGCTGCTCAGAATCTCCTACAACACAGCTATATTGAATATCACGCAAGCTGTCCCGCATTGCTTTTGGATGCTCCGTCCTCTGAGGAGCATTCCTGCAGCTTTGACCTGTTGGACTGGATGGCGTCTACGTTTTTTGACGATTCCAATGATGTCCTCTTGGACGGTATAGCATATTTCTGCACTTCTACGTTTCTGGATTGATTTGACGTTCACTGTCCGTGGACTGCCTCTGTTCTGCTCAGGTGTTTTGAACTCTGTCTTCGTCCTTAGTCTTGGCCGATGGACTGTCCAGGGGAGGGTGTCTGGTGGTTTGTGGCATCCTGGCCCGCCTGGATACGTTGGCATAGGCCTGGCTGCCATGATGACTTTTGCGCACGTTACTCTTAGCCGTTGTTCTGTCGCCCTCTGCTCCTGCCAAGTTATTTTATAACTGTCTGCATTTTCTGTTTCTCACCTTTTCTCCTGTTCCCTTTGGGCTCAGTCTGAACAACAGTTACAAGGTCGAAAAACAAGTCCCTGGTTCTTGCTGATATGGCCAGTCCCTCGCACCTAGACATAACACTATGTACAGCTGCCATGGGGAAATTGGTGGGCTATTATTATTGCGTTTATCCCTCTTGAGAGGGAGATGAAGAAAACCTTTCGAGGGAGAGGAGCTGTGATTGTCTGCTGATGTAGTGCTTGCATCTAGAGACTGAGGTATGGGGGTTCGCTTGTCAAAGCCCAGAGGTCTTCTATTGTTATAATAAAAAAGCTCTTAGCACGGGGAAGGTGGTAAGGTCATTCAGCCCTCTATTCACTGCTTTATGAAATGCTTTCCCCGTTAGTATTCTATGGAGTTGTAACTATGCTGATTATATTATTCTTATGCATTATGCTGATAGTACTGTCACGTGTACTGTATCTTAGAGCACGTATGTTGAAATAAATATTTTAACCTATACTGTGTCTCTTCTTACGCCGGTTGTGGACAGGTATGAGTGAGTGACGAAAGGGTGTTCTTGCTACTGCGAGTCCTGCGAGAGAGATACAGTGTTCTGGGTTGTCTAATCATTGGTACATTGTGGCTAATGGGACGCTAAGGCTAGTTGGGTTGGGGTTTTAGGTGCTACGGTTTATGTTAGGCTCACCACTATATTCCGAGGTCCTATTCTCCTGTGCATAGCTCTGTGTGTGTGCAGAATCCCTATAACATAACTACTATCGCTTTTTTAAATTCAGAAGACACTACCCCACCCATTTTAATACAGTCAAATAACTTTGCCAAAAAAGGGGTCAACTCCTTCACAAAACATTTATAGAGTTCACTTGGGAACCCGTCCTCGCCACAAGCTTTTGCTCCCGCCAAAGAATTAATAACTGCCGCTATCTCGGCTTCTGTAATTTTCATCTGCAGCGTCGTCACTAGATTCTGCGATATTTTAGGAACTTGAAGTGAAGCAAAATGCTCCTCAATCAACTCAAAATTAACCGAATATTTAGTGGTATAAATTTGTTGAAAATGATTGAAAAATATTCGAGGAATATCAGCTCTATCAGTAACTACTGTGTTGGATTGGGGATCTATTATTTCTACAATGCAGGCGGATTCTTGTCGAGCCCTAATTGACCAGGCAAGCATCTTACCCGCCATTTGACTTTCTTCATAGACCTTCTGAAAATAAGTCTGGGAGCTAATTAGTTCTTCTAAAATAAAAAAATCTCTTAAAGCCTTCCTAGCCTGTTCCAGCTGAGTCCGATTTAAAGAGCCCACCGGATTAGCAGCATGGGTTAATGACTGCTGGAGTTGTACTATTTTATCTAAACGTTCCCTGGTTTTCTTTAAGGGTGGGCGTAGTTCGCGAAGTAATGCTTCGCGAAGCTACGCAAAGTGCAGTTCGCGCTACGCAAGCTTCGCGTAGCACTACGCGAACTGCGTAGCGCACTGTTCGCAATGATTGCACAGTGCCGGATGCTTGTCCGCACTGTGCAATCATTGAAAACGGCAACTTGCACAGTGCGAGCTGTCTTTACTGCCGCTCGAGTAGATTTTTACTCGAGCGGCAGCTTCTCAACGCGGACTGGTAGTTTCTCATCGCGAGCGGTCGCGAGCATACGCGACCACTTGCAATGAGAAACCTGACCTCCCCACGTTGAGAATCTCGCCGAGAGGTTTATTTTCCACGCTCGCGATCGGCAACTTGATGTTGCTGATCGCGAACGAGGAAAAAGTCTCGCCGGGATGTCATTTTGCTTGCTCGCGGTCGCCAACTTGACGTTGAGGACCGCGAGCAAGCAAAAAATGACCGCGGCACTACGCTACGCTACGCTACGCGTGTTCGCACTGTGCTACGTGCAATTCGCGTTGTGCGAAGTAGCGCAGACTTCGCAAACTACGCGAGCGTAGCGTAGCACTTCGCCCAGGGTTAGTTTTCTTAACGGTGGCGGCAATCATCTGACCGCGGGCTGCAGCCTTAAAACCCCCCCAGATAGAAAACATATCAGCAGTCCCTTCATTAATGGAAAAGTAATCTTTTATCCAGACAAGGTATTAATCAGTGAACATTACTTGCCCTTTATAATATCAATTCTTAGTTTTGGTTTAGTAAAAAAATATTTCTGCTGGATCAGTATTAACTTATTTATTAAATGTGCTTCATTTATTAATAGAAAAGTTAGGAACAAGGTCCAATCTGCCTAATTAAGTTATTAGTGCTGTGTACCATCTGTCACTATTCTGAGGCTATTATACGGGTTTACATAGTGAATGCAATAATCTAACGAAAATGTAAGGAGGCAACAACAACAGCGGAAACAGACAATGGTGTGCTGAAATGTAGGTAGGATATTGCATTTTTCATTCTCGACGAAGCCCTACATGTGCACTCAATAAAAAAGGAGTAGTTTTGTTTCTACCTTTTTAAAATCTCTTAATCATAGTGAGGAGGCGTTTTTAGCAAAATGCTAAATAATATAGTTAAAATATATGTGTGATATTAGCATGCAGATTTAAAATAAACAAAATGCATATTTTAAAAGTGCAAAAGTAGTAACTAGCCATGCTTACACGTACTAGACCTCAAAACTGTTTAAAGCAGCATTGCTTAGAAAGGGGTTTAACTAAAATTTGTTGATGCACGCAAATGAATGTCTAATGCCTGACCATTTCCGTGATCATGTTTTTATTACAGAAATGTTTCACATAGCTCTGCAAAATGTTTCTTCTTAAACCAAGATGAGTTCAAAATACCTTATTAGAATTTATTTTTTAGTAGAATTATGATGAATGACCACATAGAATGTAGCACAAAATTGAATTTGCTTTCTTTTAACATATTTGTCTTATTTAACTTCTATAAAATCTAGAAGAAAATTATCTTTCCTTTTTGCAGATGTATCGGTTTTTACTTAGCTCATACTTAGTTAACACCCCTTTGCTTCATTAGAATAGAAATGTAGTCACATTCATGGGAAAGGATTTTTAGACTAAAGAAGCCTAATGTGTAGTTGGATTTGAAATAACAAATTTGCTTACTCAAAGGTAACTGTCTGCTTAGTATTATATTTCCATGTGAGAAGACGAGCAGTGAACCTGTTCCTAGGAAGAACCCTGAAAGACGGTTGGACGAGAGGAGAAGAAGATGCAAAATTAACTGCAACATTGAGTTTTGGCCGTTTATAATAATACATGTTCTTAGAATAGACCAACCACACACACACTCTTTCCATGCTTTCCAGGCCATTCTCCGACTCTCCTGCCATCTTATTGATTGCGGTTGCTACTGCACATTTCCAGGCCTGAACGTAGTTCGCGGAGTTTTGCTACGTGGAACTCTGCGAAGTTACAAAAAAACTCCACGAAGTTCCGCGAATGGCGGAGTGCAGTGCGAACTGCAGTTTGTGCTGGTATTCCTGCCGCTCGGGTAGAAATTCTTTCAGAGCGGTAGCTGGCGCTCACGCACTTACCGTTCGCGATCGCGAACTTACCGTTCACGATCGCGAGCGGGGAAAAAACTCTGCTGCACATCGCAAAGCGGAGTTTTCTGCACCCTGCGAGCTCCGCGGAGTGCAGAGTGCAGAAAAGTCCGCAAACTCCGCGAACAGAGCGAAGTTCACCGCCCAGGCCTACACATTTCCTTTGCCTTATTTCCTTTTCTTTGAGACTCAACTGAGTTTCATGAATGTCTCTTTATGGGAAGTTCGGCTTTAATTGATTGATGACATTTGGACATATTTTGAGTTTTATCCTTGATCTCAGTCTCTTTTGAACTTGAACTCTTTATGGGTTCTGACTGACACCTTTTCGCCCCATTCTTAGAATAGGGATTTTCCTCCTCTATGGAACACGCTTAAATGCATTGTATTTGATTTACTTAACCATTATTTCTCTATCAATTATGTAAAAGATTGATTATTTAAAACTAATACGAATAAAACGTATGATTTTGAATAAAGACGATTTACTAAACTTTGAGATGATAAAACCCTTAAAAATCTTCAATAACTCTCATTATTGACTGAATTTATATAGAGGTTTTGATTAATATTTATGTGATGATTTTCTCCCAATCTTCTCAACCACAACAGCCATGGTCCGTCAACCTTTTGGGCTGCAGCATGAGAAAACGGGGATCAACCCTGTCTGCTCATGATGGTAAACCGGAGTTTTATTTAAACTAGTTCCCGCTCTAACAAAACTTTGTAGAAGAGGGAAGGTTTACATTCTGAGAAGAGGAGATATAAATTCTTGCCCAAGTTGCAGTAATACCCAAGTCACAATGCCCAGAACTTGAGGACTGACTAGGTGCGATTTCCGAAAGCTGTTGCAGTATTGGATGTGTTAGTATTAATAGGGTTATGCGTCGTGAATTGTGATTATTGTTGCCTTTATTGATTTAATACATGTGTTGAATGACTTGGTGATGTTTTATGTTTTTGCTGATAAGAAGTTGAAGAGTTTATCAGTAGGCCTGGGTGGAGCTCGCAGAGTTTCACTACGTGGAGTTACGGAAAAACTCTGCCAAATTCCATGGAGTTCCTCATGTGGGCAAAGTATTGCTCGGCCACTCCTAGCCCATACTGGATCTCGCCGGAGCCCTCCACTGTGCATTATTGATCATGTGTATGTGAGCTGCTGCCAATGTAGAGCTAATGTGTGCATGGCTGGCTCTAGATTACTTATTCATTCATAGTTTGCTTATAGCGCCATATCTCCGAAGTGCTGGTCTATCCGGGTAACTAAAAGATATGTAGAGCGTGATGTGCAGCAACTGATGTGTGATCTGGCTGTATGTGTAGGGAGGCGGAAGAAGGTTCTCTGGGTGTCAGTGTGCACCCCCTCCTGAAGCATGGCTGGCAGAGGACAGCGATGGGCAGCACTTGTCTGAAGGCCAAAAGATACCTACTACCATCATTCTGCATTCCCTGCCACTGGCATCACAAGTAGAGCCAGTGATGGGCAATAGCGGACAGAACCAGCCAGGAACACAGAGATATGCCAACCAGGGTCCGGTTGAACATACATCCAACTTAACACAAAGCCCTGAATGCTGCCACTTCAAGATGACCCCCTTCATTACAATCCCCAGCAGGTCTCTTACTTCCTGGTTTCTCAGATTTGTGATGTCACTCACCACAGTGTACACCATTGCCTCCTATGAGGTTTTGTCAAGATACCCCATGTCCTCCTTTCTGAACATTGTCTCTAAGGAGCTTTGAAGCATTTTGCTTAAAAGGGATGGTTGAGTGCATCTAGTTAACAAGGTAAGGTTAAGTTTGTTTAGGAAATGGCATCACCACCTTACTCCACATCTTCACATGCAGTGTTTTCAGGGCTTCTAAGCTATACATCAGTGCTTCTGGCTGTGGTTTCTAATTAGTCAAGTGTGCGCAAACCAAAACTGCAATGCAAAGAATGCATTACTTTGTAACTTGGAAGCCCAGACTGGAAAGTGCCTCGGCTGTATTGTGGAGTGAGGTGGTCACCCGATAGCTAAATCAGGGGGCAAGGAAGCAGAGTAAGCATGAGAGATGGTTGCACCTGTGGAAGATCACACGTGCAGCATGTGGACACTGTAGAAGACACGCAAAGGTGGCTGAATCTTACCCTTGAAGGCAGAGGTTCATATCCTTCCAGGACCAGGTGAAAACCATGAGGGCTTTGAGGACACAGTGGGCCTCTCCTCAAGCTTGAAGGCTGCTCCTCTGTCTGCTTTGCCATAACATAAAGGCAAATGCCACCTGCAAAAACACAGCACCTCGGCGCCTAGTAGCAAAACAAGCATACGTACTGTGCGCCAATATTACATGGATTATGGTTAAAGGCAGCCACTCCTATCAGAGAGGGGTACACACACTGTTCAGTATGGTATTACGTTCCACCAGCATTGACAAAGACTCAAGCATTGAGCCTGACAGCTTTGCTTGCACTTCCTGTTTTACACCGTTGGTGAGGAAATGGTGCCTTCTATTTCGGATATTTCAGTGTATCCGGCATCAGGATCTTCATTCTGGTCACGGTGAGTATGACTCTGGCTGGCTTGGCCCTCTCTGTCTAATTGTGGTGTCTACTCTGTACCATATCTATTACGCTGACCCAGCAGCCCCAGAGGCTTCACCTGTTCCTAGCTGCCCTCACTTGCCTGTGCATTTTCTGCTCGGGTGGCTGTTGCTGGTGGAAGGCTGCATTGGCAGCCGAAAGCGAGCAGGCAGCACTGAGGTCCAGCAGGTTGAGCTGCCTGCACGCGGACACAATAGGGGACTCCCCTCTAGGGTGGGTGCCAGTAAAACTCCACCATGCGGCAGAGTTGTTGCTGAACTCTGCACTCCAAGCAGACCGCAGAGTATAAAAACTCTGCAAACTCTGCAGGCGTAGCGGAGTTCACTGCCCACCCCTAGTAGCAGGCTCTGCGTAGCCTATGATCCTGGATGCTGAAATAAATGTAGAAGAAACTAATATGGTTTTTCTTGTCTGCTAAGATTTTGTGGTGTAGATCCTGATGTCCTGTCAATTACACAATTGAGATAAGGATTATAATAGCCGTACAAATATCTGTTGATGTTGGGAGAACCTGATTGCGCGAAGGTTGAAGCTATATTGATTAGAGTGATTTCTTTCTGGCCAAGATCTCATTTCGTTTGAGTGAAAATTCTTTTTGCCTGAGAACTCAGAAGGTGTAAAACCCTTAATACCACAGTTTGGGAGCAATTGAAAGCATCATTTGCAAACTACAAGAGAGATGATTACAAAACCAACATTTACTCTAGATTAATACAAGAATACACAGAGACAATGAATGCCAAAGACTGTTAAATCTGAGCCCACTTACTGTCATCTGCTGCAGACGAGTCTACTTATCACCATATATCATTATCATATACAATCACATATAGTATTTTGCTTACACTAGTATATAGGCAAGAACACTTTGAATACTCTAATTATGATTTAATACTTTCCAGAGTACCATTACAACAAAATGTGAATTTCCATATACCAGCAAGCAAAAGAAATGGACACAGCCTGGTATTATTTTAGACCATCTATGTCTTTCAATAGTGTTAAGGCTTATGCTAATAATCTAACCTGCCTAATGAGGCCTTTAGAGCAAGTATTCATTATGGCACTAGACGGAAGAAACACTAACATTATATGCAGTAAGCAGAGGGAGGAAGATTTTTTGAAAAACGTTTGGAAGAAAGAAGAAGATGAATTTAAGAAGAAAATGGTTTATTCATAGCAGAAATTAGACAGGAGACAGAAAGGAAAAATCTGTGCTTACAAAAGAAGAGCACAGAGTAGAACCAGACATGTGGGAATTAGTAGCTGCGTGCACACATTTGAAATTTTGGGAGCTACATGGTATATTTTATTGGGGGAAGAATCAGCAATTCCAGGAGTTTGTTTTGTTTGCAGACAGGATGCTTATGTTCCATTACCTCATTACCTGCTGATTGGAAGGGTATTTTCTATTTAGCTGTATTGTTTCCTAAGATGTATCATGTATATAGTATAGATGCTTTAACAATGACACCATCACACAAACATTCACGTAGTGCAGAAGATGGAACTCAATTAATGGGAGATATTTTTGGTGCAATTATATAATAACCAGTAGGTGCCATAAAAAATGACAAAAATATTAGAAAGCTTTCAACAGATGTCGAGAAATTGGCAACCAGGACTTCTGGAGCTTTATTAATTGTGAACACAGAACTAGCAGCTATTAGATCTATGGTTTTGCAAAATCTCTTAGACATTTTGTACTCACTGAGAAAGGCGGCATCTGCAAGATGTTAAAAGTTCAGCATTGCTGTACATTTATTCCTGACAAAAGTAAGAAATACAAGAATGTGCAAAGAATATATCTAATTTGAAATCGAAATTAGAACCATTAGAAACACCTATGGTTTTAGCAAATTTTCGAAAGAGAGTTTCAGCGATAGCAAATAGGTGTTTGCTTTATTTAAGGGCTGTAGATATTTCATTAACAAACGAAAGAGCAGAGAAATGAGTAAAGGAATAGAGAGATAGATAGCAATACATGACCACATTAATGAAGAATACAGGAAATCAAAACAATTCAAAAGTTTAAAAAGAAAAAGAGAACACTCAACTGAAGATGAGAGTGAGCTTTGCCGGATTCACAGGTGTAAATGTGATGTCTAAGATAACCATTAGAGGGGGGAATGAGGATGCATTTTAAGCAAAACTCAAACTAATATAATTAAATATATGTGTGATATTAATGTACACATTCAAAATTAACAAAATGCTTATTTTAAAAAATGCAAATGTAGTAACTAGCCATACTTAGACGTTCTAGGCCTCAAAACTGTTTAAAGCAGCAATGCTTAGAAAGTGGTTTGACTAAAATGTGCTGATGCAAGCAAATGAATGTCTAATGGCTGATCTTTCCATGCTCATGTTTTTATTAAATATATGCTTCACATAGCTCTGCAAAATGTTTCTTCTTATACCAAGAAGAGTTCAAAATACCTGATTAGAATTTATTATTTAGTGGAATTATGATGAATGACTGCATAAAATATAGCACAAAATTGAATTTGCATTCTTATAACATACTTACCTTATTTACCAAGGATAAAATCTTGAAGAAAATGTTCTTTCGTTACTGCAGATGTTTCAGTTTTTGCATAGCTCATTGTTAGTTGACACCTCTTTGCTTCATTAGAAGAATAGAAATGTATTCCCATTCGTAGAATAATGAAGCCTCATGTGTAGATGGATTTGAAATAACAAAGTTTCATACACAAAGGTTACTGTCTAAACATTATTGTATTTCTGTGTGAGAAGATGAGGAGTGAACCTGCTCCTACGAAAAAACCTAGAATGAGGATTGGACGAGATGAGAAGAAGATGCAACATTAACTGCAACATTGAGTTTTGACTCTTTATGATAGTACGTATTCCTAGAGTAGACCAACCACACACACACTCTTTCCATGCTCTCCACTCCATTCCGCAACTCCGCTGCCATCCTTTTGATTGTGGTTGCTACTGCTACTAAACATTTACTTTGCCTTATTTCCTTTGCTTTGAGACTCTTCTGAGTTTCAGGAATGGCTCTTTATAGGAAGTTCAGCTTTAATTGATTGCTGACCTTTGGAAATATTGTGAGCTTTATGCTTGATCTTACTCTCTTTCAAACTTGAACCCTTTATGGGCTCTGACTTCCTCTATGGACCATCAGTAGCGGCTGCTATTTACCGGGGTGGCGGGGCAGGGCGGGGGAATGGGGAGGGCTCTAAATAAAAAATATAAAAAAACACTTACCTTTAGGCCAGCCATCCGGCCAGCCGCCGCCTCTCAGTTCACTCTGCTGCTACCTCTCGCTCCTGGAGGCAGGAACAGGAAGCACCCAGGCTCCTGACTCCCCTAGCCAATCACAGTGCTGCAATGCAGCACTGTGATTGGTCTGAGCACCGTTGATTGGCGCTCAGGCAGGGAATGAGAGCCTGGGGCATGTTCTGCACCCAGGCTGTAATGCAGCCTGGGTGCAGAACATGCAAAGTGCACATGGCGGTTTGGCTGGCCGAAGAGGGCGGGTCAAAGTGTCATTGTGCACCTTAAAGTGGGCACACCACTCCTCCCCTGCCCTGCTCTGGCAGCCCAACCCGCCCGCCCCGCACCAGGAAAGGAAAACTGAAATGATAATAACGCTAGTTATTATCATTTTAGTTTTCTTTAACTACTGCTCACAGAGCAGTGGGCGAGGCTCCTCTGCCTTAATGGAGGTGCTGTCACTGTGGAACATGCTTAAATGCATTGTATTTGATTGAATTAACCATTATTTCTCTATCAATTCTGTAAAAGATTTAATATTTGAAACAAATACAAATAAAAACCTTTGATTTTGAATAAAGACGATTTACTAAACTTTGAAATCATAAAATTCTTAAAAATCTTCAATAACTATAACTGTTGACTGAACTTATATAGAAGTTGTGATTAATATTTATGTGGTGATTTGCTCCTAATCTTCTCAACCTCAATGGCCAAGGTCCGTCAACCTGTTGGGTCACAGCATGAGGAAGCGGCGATCAATTCTATGTGCTTATAAGGATGAACCAGAGTTTTATTTAAACTGGTTCCTGCTCAATAGCATAGTATCCTCAGTACTGGCACAGCATACCACACCATCACACTCAACAAATGTAGTTCTTAAACATAAAATTGAGGCTGTGGTGGGACCATGGTAATTGGTAAAATCAATGGTTAAAGAAGTGACCAACATTGTTATCCTCTTGATTAACATAATTTTTCAGTGGGTAAGTAGTGAATATTAGCATCACATTTTCATATTTGTACAGACTATTACATTGTATTGAGAAATAAAAGTGACCACTATCCTTAGTTCTTGGTTTAATCAATCAATCAATGGAGGTGGCGGGCTGCTGGTCGCACTGGGTGGAGGATCATTCAAAGAGCCAGGTCTTGAGGTCCTTCTTGAATTTGGTCAGCGACAGAGATTGCCTGAAGTGGAGGGGCAGGGTGTTCCAGGTCTTGGCAGTGAGGTAGGACAACGAACTTCCTCTGGTTCCGGTCTTGTGGATCCTGGGGACGGAGCTAAGGTGAGCTGGGCAAGTGGAGTTGTCTGGCGGGTACGTGGAATGCGAGACGGTGGTTCAGGTATGCTGGTCCTTTATCGTGTAGAGCTTTGTAGACATGAGTGGGGATCTTGAAGGTGATTCTCTTGTTGACTGGGAGCCAGTTGAGTTGTCGGAAGTGTTGTGTGATGTGGCTGTGGGGGCAGAAGTCGAGGACCAGTCTGACTGTGGCATTTTGAACTTTCTGTAGTTTCTTGAGCTGTTTCTGGGTGACGTCGGCATAGAGTGCAATGCCCTTGTCGTGTCTGCTGGTGATAACTCCATAGGTGACCGTTTTTCTGGATTCTGTGGGGATCCACCTGAATGTCTTTCGAAGCAAACAGAGCGTGTGCAAGCAGGCTGAGGAAACTGTGTTGATTTGGCGGTTCATTTTGAGCGATGAGTCCAGTATGATGCTGAGGTTGCGCGAGTGGTCCGTCGGGGTGGAGGGAATTCCAGAGCGTCTGGTCACCAGGAGCCGTTCTAGGCTGAAGGGGTGGGTCCCAGGATGAATACTTCGGCCTTGTCCGAGTTGAGCTTGAGCTTGAGGCAGCTGTCTTTCATCCAGGAAGCAATGGCCTACATTCCACTGTGGAAGTTGGTTCTGGCGGTTGTGGGTTCGTTGCTGAGGGAAAGGATTAGCTGGGTGTCGTCAGCGTAGGAGACGATGTTGAGTCTGTGGCTTATGACAATGGCTGTGAAGGGGGCCATGTAGATGTTGAAGCGGGTGGGACTCTGGGAGAAACCCTGGGGCACTCCACAGCTGATCTCTGTGGGTTCGGAGAGGAACGGTGGTAGCCTAACTCGCTGTCTGGCCTGTGAGGAAGGCGTGTATCCAGTCTAGTGCCTTGTCACGGATGCCGGTGTCGTGGAGACTCGTAATTAGGGTGAGGTGGCTGACAGTGTTGAAGGCGGCCGAGAGGTCTAGTAGGATGAGGGCTGCGGTCTCGCCCCGGTCGAGGAGGAAGTGAATGTCATCAGTGGGGTGAGGAGTGCGGTCTCTGTGCTGTGGTTGCTTTGGAAGCCAAATTGGGAGGTGCCCAGGACATGGTTCACTTCGATGAACTCGGAGAGTTGGGCGTTGATGGCCTTCTCGATGACCTTGGCTGGGAACGGGAGGATGGGAGATGGGTCTGGAGTTCTTGAGGACTGCTTCTTCAGCATGGGGTTGATCTCGGTGTGTTTCCTGTCATCATGGAAGGTGGTGGTTTCGATGAATCATTTGATGGTGCGGCAAAGCTGGGGGCGATTACAGCGGCTGCTCTGTGGAAGGTGTGGTACTGGCAAGGATCTGTCTGGCTCCTAAGTGGATCCTCTTCATGGTCTTGAGTGTGTCCTCTGTTGTGAATGGGGTCCAGCAGAGCATGGTCTGTTGGGGTGCGGTGTGGTTGTGTGTGATAGTGGCAGGCATAGTGGCCGGGTCTAGGGTGTCAAAGCTGTTGTAGATCTTTCTGATCTTGTGGTGGAAAATGGTGCAGGGTTTGTTGCAGAGGTCTTGGGAGGGAGGAACATCTGTGGTCTCACTGTTGGGCCCGGCGAACTCCTTGACGATGGCGAAGAGTTCTTTGCTGTTGTGAGCGTTGGCGTTGATTCTGTCTTGGAGGGCCGTTTTCTGTATGGTTTTGAGGAGGAGGTGGTGTGCGCTGATGGTGGATTTGAAGGTTGGGTGAGTTTCTGGGATCTTGTTGTTCCTCCATCTCTTCTTGAGTAGTCTGCAGGTGCGTCTGGACTCATGGAGGGTGGGAGTGAACCAGCTGGCTTTGTAGGAGTGTTGCTTGCCAGGTCTTTTCTTGAGGGGTGCCAGGGTGTTGGCGCAGTTGGAGATCCATCAGTGGAAGTTGCAAGCTGCAGTGTTGGCATCCGTTGGCGAAGTTGATGTGCTGAGGGAGTTGATGAGAGGTTCTTCGGTGGCCTTGATCCAGCTGTGACGGGGCGGCGATGAGGGCAGTGGTGTACCGTGTACGGGGCGAAGACTAGATGCACGCAGTGGTGGTCGGTCCAGGAGAGTTCAGTGGTGTGGCTGTAGCTGATGTTCCCCCTGGAGGAGAAGACTGGGTTGATCGTGTGTCCGGCTGTGTGGGTCGGTGCTGCGATTAGCTGCCGGAGCCCGATGTTGGTGAGGTTTTGCGGAAGGGAGGCGGTGTTCTGGTCACTGGGGTTGTCCATGTGGAAGTTGAGGTCTCTCTGTAGGATGTAGTCGGTGGATGCAAGAGCCTGGGGTGTGATGAGGTCTATGATGGTGTCGGTGAAGGGCGGTCAGGGGCCTGGGTGCCTGTAGACGAGGGTGCCGTGGAGAGTGGTGTTGGGGTTAGTCCGGATCTGGAAGTGGAGGTGTTCCATGGTCGTCGTTGGGTCAGTTGGAGTGTGCTCTTGTGGGCAATGGAGATGCCTCCTCCTGGGCGGTCGGACGGTCCCTGTGGGTGATTTTGTAGCCGTCGGGGAATGCGATGGTGATGTCCGGTCCGGAGCAGGGGTTAGTCCAGGTTTCTGTGAAGAAACCATGGTGTAGAGGAGGTCCCAGATTTCTGTGGCGTGTTTGTTGGGGGACTGCACGTTGAGGAGGATGCAGTTGAGCTGAGACGGTGTGCTGTTGGTCGGCTGGGTGCCGAGAGGAGCTGGCGTGTTGGCGTGGGTGAAGGTGTGATTGCAGTTCCGGCAGGACGAAGAGTCCATGGGTCTTCTTCGGTGATGCTAGATGGCAGGCGGCGCAGCATCTAGGGTTGGGGGCAAGGAGGGTGCTGGCGTCGTAGCGGTGGAATGTCCTAGAAGCAGGGTCCCTGGCGCAGGGTGCAGTCCAGGCATGGACGGGCACAGACGGACTTGTGCGTGGCCGCTCAGTGGCCCCCATTAAGATGTGCTGTGGGGGGGCTGGACAACTGGGAGGCGGGAAAACGCGGGAAGGGACACTGGAGGGGGGTAGGGCCACGGGGGATCGCTAAGGCGACGAGGGAGACAAAAAACAGGAGGAAAAAGGAAGGAAAACAAGCCAAACAAAGGCAGAGGCAGACAAAGGAGAAACGCAGAAAGACAGACAAAAAAAGCAGGAAGAGAGGCAGAAGGACAGTCAAGCAACAGAGTGGTAATGCTCTACCACTGGACCACCAGGGATGAGAGGCGCAGGCTGGAGCCTGCGGGTGGAGGAGGGTTTAATAATATTATTTGGACCATACTGGTCAACAGCACTTATGTAAGTGCCAAGATAGATCTGATACTGTCCATGTCCTTATAGTAGAATAAGGTACTAAAATATGCCACAGTATCTCTTTGGAAATAGTTATGTGGTTATTTACAAATGCGAAGCACGCTGGCTTCAGTGTGGTAATGGGTCTCTTGTGTTCCAGGGAATGGGAAGCTTTGTCTCCCTTAATTATTTTAAAGTTAAGTGAATACGAATTGTTCATGTAGTAATTAGGCCTGGGTGAAACGTAAATTACACAGTGTATTTTGTGTAATTTGTGTAATTTCACATTACTCTTGTTACGCACAAATAATGAAATTACGCCCTTACGCTACATCACATAATTACGCCACATCTGCGCCAAAGTCACAGCTTTGGAGTGCAGGAACAAGGCGAATGACCAGTGTGCGAGAAGATGTTGTTTGCACCACTTGTGTTTTTTTAGGTACTATTTTTTACTGCAAAATGGGTCCTCATGTCCAAAATAGATGTGAGAACGCATTCACACTAAAAAACAGTGTTTAATGCCAGATTTGAATTTTGCATAAATTATACATAATTACTCAAAAACAACCAGCGTAAATTTGAAACACCTCTAGTTTTAATTGGAAAGGAAATAAGTTGTGAATTGAGATAAGAGATAACAACACATTATCGATATAAAATCCAATATGCTTAACAATGATTAGATAATTGCTTAAGATGTTTTAATCTCAGCGAGTAGCTCAAGATGGCAGGAAATACAACAGATAAAATATAATAATCCTAAACAATTTTGGAGACTAATTGGCTTTGGCTATGGCTTTAGGGAGATACAGAAGTAGGCTTATGAGAAATTCAAGTAATTTCCTTTACAGAAATACCTTAAAATGCTCAAACCAATACATGCAAGTATGCGTTATCATAAGAAATATCGGCTTTCACGTTTTGCACTATTTTTTAGAGTGATATGCACATTCGTGTCTATTTTTGGAGCCAAGGCACAATTCAAGCTACAAATAGCACAACATCGCATGTGACATGCACAACAGTCACTCGTGTTTGGTTCGTTCGCATCTTTCCTGTACCGTTGCTTGCTGCAACATGACATGAATGTATGGTTTAATCTCAAGCTTTTTGTGTAACAATCTTAACGTGAAATGCTGGAAAAAATACTTGGAATTATGCTGCGCAAATTAAATTTTTCCTGGCCTAACATAAAGTCATCCCAGTTACCACATCTGTCTACGGGAGTAAAGGAGACAAACTGAAGGTCTTTATGTTGGGCCTCAGCAGACATTCAATGCCTCTCTCAAGCAAATTCAGACAATTATGCTGATCCATCCAATTAACATCAACAAAGCTATTAAAATTAGACGCTTTTCTAGAGATCCTGGGCAAAACATTATACCAATCACCATCATAATAAAAGATCCTAAACCTATAATTGACTAGCAATCAGTGTCTGCTGATTAACCTCTTTAGTGCAAAGAACAGGATGTTCAGGTCCTTGGCATTACCTTTACAGCATTGAGGACTTGAATGCATCATCCTCCCGCTAAAGGGAGGAAATCCTGCTGGTGCTTGTACCAGAGGATTCTCTTTGCACACCATAAGCTCGGGCTGCTGGAGAAGAGAGGATGTGGGGGAGAAGAATAGAGTGGGCTCAGCCCATCCTGGCATCGGGCTGTACTCCCTACCTAAGACAGTCAAGAAGTCTTTCAGCCCCCCTTTGAAGGACAGCTTGGAGGATTTACCCTAATTTGCCCTCCCCAGGGGCTGAGAAAACCCATTACCCACAAGCATGGCCTGAGGTGCTTCCTGGCATCGGGCTGTATGCCCATCTTAACGGGCAGTCTTTCAGCCCTCCTGTAGAGGGGAGGGCATGGATTTGCATATTTACTGGGCCTGGGCCTGGGCATAGTTTGGGTAGTTTTGCTACGTGGAACTCTGCGAAGTTACAAAAAAACTCTGCGAAGTTCCGTGAGTGGCGGAGTGCAGTGCAAACTGCAGTTTGTGCTGGTATTCCTGCCGCTCGGGTAGAAATTCTACCCGAGCGGCAGCTTGCGCTCGCGAACTTACCGTTCACGAGCGGGAAAAAAAACTCTGCTGCACATCGCGAAGCGGAGTTTTCTGCACTCTGCGAGCACCGAAAACAGAAAACTCCGCAAACTCCGCGAACGGAGCGAAGTTCACCACCCAGGCCTAATATTTACCTGCTATCTCACCTCTCTAGGAACACAGAAAGCCCACTAGCCACCAGTGTTATATATATATTTTTTTAAAGGAATAGTGCGAGCACTGACCTGTCCAGACTTCAGGCCGTATCCTGTACTCTTAGAAACCAAACAGTCTTTCTAACCCCAGGGTGGAGGGTGGGGGGGGATTTTGGTAGATTTAACCCAATTTGTCCTTCCCAGGGCTCATTGGATACAAGGGATAGATTTTTAAAAATGGGGTAGGGCCAGGCTGTCCTGGTATCAGGCCATATCACCCACCCCTGAAGCCCCAACAGCCTTTCTGCACTGAGAGGACTTAATGCCCAATAGACACTAGGAGCTATATTACAGAAAGCGCCCTGGGTCACAATGGGCTCTCCTTGACCCCCTCCATAGCAGGCACTTGGTATTGCAAATGAGGCATTAGATGCCTCTGTAGCCATTCCACAATATGCATCATACCGGTGCATATTTTGCACAATCGCAAACACAAGGAGCATTCCCTCATTTGCATGGGGGCATTACTCCTTGCAAATGAAGGACTCTTTACCTTTGCACTTCGGCGTATTGCAGATGCAGAGGCCAAAAACCTCTTGGGAGGCGCACTGACTGTCCGCCACATAGAGCTGGTGCACACTCAGGGCCTGATTCTGATGCGGGTTGGAAAGCTTCCCGACCGAATCGGTTTGGAAATGGTTTCCGACCCACTCGGATCGGGAGAGTCCGACCGACGGAGTACGATGCATCCGGATGCTTCCAGATACGATTTGGTTGGACTCCCATTGACTTCAATGGGAGCATATGTTCCTAACCGCATCATAATTGGGCCCTGGGTCGGGAAGACACGTTCCCGATCCGATTTGGAAGGAGCAAATGCCATTAGGAGGCCTTCCTAACCGCATCAGAATCAGGCCCTAGGTGGGAATGCTTTCCTAACCGCATCAGAATCAGGCCCTAAGTGTGCCCCCGAGAGTGCCCCTTGGAAGAGGCATGGGAGTTCCACGGACCACGAGAAAGCCTCCTTTTGAAAGATAGCTCGATCCACTTCCAATAAAATATGGAGCTGCAGCTTTAACCGACAGCCATGTGTTACACTAATGCCCTCTCCTCAGTGTTGGCACAAACTGCCTACTTAAGCATCACGGCTCAGACAGGGACTACAATGTGTAATTCGGGCCAAGGAATTTTTTAATTATTAGTTGTTTTGTAAATTAATTGGGGGTGATCCGTTCTGGCATGAGACTGGGAGCCCAAACAATCTTTCTGCTGCCTGGGGCCTAGAATCCAAATTCATAACCATCCCCATGGCAAGTGAGAGGAAATGTGGATCCCACTAAGCAAAGATTTAATATGAGGTCAGCAGATAGGGGGTAAACTTCAGAATTCCCTCTCCCCAGGTGGCAGAAAATCTTTCCGGTGCCCAGGGGAAGGACTTGATGCCAAAACTGGCCAGTGCCCCACACCATTCCTTTTTTAGACACTACTCTCTGGTGCCTGTGGGGCTTTTGCCCTCTGAAGCAGGAAGATAGGAGTTGAACCCTCATTCTTCCCCCTACAGGAACATAAAGATTATCTGGAGCTGAAGGGTGGGGGTTGCAATTCAGAGACAGGATAGGCAAGCCCCACACACCCTTCTCTTTTTCACTCTTTTTCCCTGATCGTCTGGTGGACTTTCTGAACCTCTCCCCCTTAAGCCCCCGGATGTATAGATAGGGGGTAAACACCTCAAATAGCCCAACCATGTCAGCTTACCCACAAGACCACCATCAAAAATGAAATTACCGTATTGGCATTAAGCCCCACCTCAGGGCACCAGACAGTAATTTAGAGGGATGCAGAATGGGAGGTTTACCCACTCTAGCCCAGCCAATGTGTGAAAATACTCACAAAGAAATCTCAATTTCCTCTCACTTTCCATGGAGAATGGCTGTAGTATTTAGACTCTGGATCAGCTGGAACCCTGGGAACCTGCCAACCCTGGTCATTCTGAAACTTAGAGAAGTAGGGAAATCGAGAGTGGTCTAGCTGCTTGTTTGGATTCCAGCATGTTTTCCAAAGTATAGATAAAAAAACAGTATTTTGCCCATATTTATGTGACAAAAATATTAAAGCCAATGGCCAAAGCCTCACCACCCTGAGTTCCCATGCAACTCCCAATAAAAATGCTGCTTCGTGCGTGGGCAAGCCTAGAGCCCATCACAGGAATAGGCCATAACCACAATCATGTGCAGACCACATTAACACTTCATTGACTTCAGAGAGTCCAAGTTTTGCCCAGTTCCTGTCCCGGGCAATAGGCCCATCCACTCAGGTGGGGTACTTTTTTATTGAGAGAAATGTGGGAATGGTGCATAGTAGGACTTTTGCCAGTTACTGCAGATTCCAAGAAATTCACACACAGAAACGTGAGAAAAATCTGTGGTTTTAGTCACAGATTGATAATTGCAGGGCATTCTTGAAAAACTAGTGGGATCCATGCAAGCCAGGACACATTGGACTGCCCCAAGTATCTAGTTTTCAGAAATGTCTGGGGTTAGTAGGTTTTCCTGTGTGTCAGCTGAACACAGGCCCAATAACACAGCTACCCTCATCATTTGACAGACTAAAATTCCAAGGAAAAAACTTGATGTCACCTTGTTGCTTTTGGAGTTTTTGGGGGCCTCTCCTGTTGCGGGTGTTTGGACCAGTCAAACAAGTGGGGTCATGTTTTTATTTTCAGAAATTTGGGAACACTGGGTAGCAGGACCTTTGTGGATACTGGCTGATTACAGAGCTTTCCTTCACAGAAATGTGAGGAAAATCTGTAATTTTAGCCCAAATGTGAAGTTTATAGGGAATTCTGGGTGAAAACAAAGAGGTGAAATCTAGCCCTGGGTGTAGTGGGCGTAGCGGGGCTACGTGGAGGGCCACGGAGTTGAGAACAAACTCCGCTACCCCAGCTGCCTCCACCCCCCCTATTAACAATTAATTATAAATGACGTAAAAGTAAAGAAAACCCACTTACCTGGACTGCGGCGTCCCCGGGCTGCCCTCCTCCTCTTCCTCGCCGTATCTGCGAAAACTGCCTTACACGCACGCCCACGCCTGCGCATTTCCGCAGAGTGTGCAGAGATTTGCCTTCTCCGTGGAACTCGGAGGAGGCAAATCTCCGCACATTCCGCGGGCGGAGCGGAGGTCTCTGCCTGGGGTTAGTGAAATCCACATAAACTGCTCTGGGCTCCCACGGGGATGTCTAGTTTTCAGAAATGTCTGGGGTTGGCAAGTTTCATAGATGCTGGCTGATCCTAGGCCCAAATATGCAGCTTTCCTTAGCCAGAAATACTGAAATTCAAAGGGAATATCTTGATACCTTGACATCGCATTTAGAGACATTTCCTTTCACGGGTGATTGGACTAGCCAGTGTGATACAACAGCATGAGGAGCACAGAATAGCAGAACATTTGCTATCATCTAATAAATTTCAGTCCATTTTTGGCTTCCAAATGTCAGTAGGAGTGGAAGAAAGAGCATATTTTGAAAACCACCCTCTGAGCACATGATGTTATTAGTACGCTAAATTCAAAGTTCAGCAAATAACCACTATTCTTAAACCTATATTCTTGGGCACATTTAAAAATGCACAGCATTCCTTCATGCCCATTTCTCACTCACATTTTTTTATTTTGAAATTGATCCATGATAGGAACATAATGAAAAATATTTGCATGCTGCAGCTTGGTTGTTGGCTCTAGTATTGTGAGTTTTTGAAACACCAACAAACACAATATAGTGTACAGAAGAGTCTGAGGGATGTAATGGTGTATTTTATTGGGAAATTGGCTATCGGGGCAAAATATTACAGATGAATACATTGTCACCTATTTTGATTTTTCCTACTCATTGCCATTTAAAAAACAAATAATGGTTAGTTTCTTTAGGAAAACCATGAGCCTCCACATGAAAGGGGATAAGAATTCCATTTGTGGAGCCATGAGGAGGATCTATATTTCAGTTCTGGTACAAAAAAAGACCCTAAGACTGATGCTAGGAGTAACAGCCTACTTCATTCCGAATGGTCTGCTTTTGGTAAAAAACTGGTTTGATGTATTGAATCATGGAAAAAACGTATTGGTCCTACCACAATGGGTTTTAGAAAATAAATGTTCCCTGATAGACAATGCAATGTCGTTAGCGTTATCGGCACTCAGTCAGAAGGAAGAAAGGAATACTGGTGCAGAGACAGAATATCGAGTAAAAAATATCGAATTGCAGAAATATCGTGTCAAAAATATCGTGGGTCAGGAATATCGACAAACAAATTCTCGTGGTCAAGAGTATCGGTTTTAGGTAAGTAATATCGATTTAAAAAATATCGAAGTGTTTAATATCGTTTGTAAAATATAGTTGTTAAAAATATCGATTTTTTAATGAATGTTATGTATTTTAGTATATATGTTATATGTGTTTGATGTATGTTTTGTTGTATAAGAATTGTTTGTATGTTTATTATATGTGTTAAAATTTTTGTAGTTATAAAAAAATTTAATTTGAATTTTGCGTTTTTAGTTCCCTAGCAGGTTGTGGATTTATAGGGGAATAGGGTGGGAAGTAATTTGATTATATAAAATTTATTGATTATTTTTAGTAGTTATTATTTTGTTTTTATTTGAATTTTGCGATTTTAGTTCTGTAGCGGTTTGTGGGTTTATAGGGGAGTAGGGTGAGAAGTAATTTAATTATATTACATTTATTGAATAATTTTTGTTTATTAATATTTGTTTAATTGAGATGTTATAGTGTTAAATGTGTAAATTAATTTATTATTAATTATTTAATAATTAGTTGTTAATTAATTTTAATTAATTAATTGGCACTTATTTATGGCAATTGTGTAATTAATTTTAGGTGTGTGTTGTGATGTTTATAGGTGAAAATGGTGGGAAGGGTGGGATGTAATTTATTTTTAATTGATGGATTAATAATTAGTTGTTAATTAATTTTAAATAATTAATTAGTAATTAAAGATGGTGATTGTGTAACTAATTTTAGGTGTGTGTTGTGGTGTTTATAGGTGTAAATGGTGGGAAGGGTGGGAAGTAATTTTTTTATTGATGAATTATTAATTAGTTGTTAATTAATTTAAATTAATTAATTAGTAATTGATTATGGTAATTGTGTAATTAATTTTAGGTGTGTGTTGTAGATATTATAGTGTTAAGGAATGTGTACTCAATTCATGTTTATTATTGTTCTAATAATATTTTTCAAATTCATTATTAATTATGTTAATTAGGGAAATTTAAATAAAAATGTTGAAGTCTTTTTTTATTGGTGTGTTGTTATAGGGTAGGAAATAAAATAAATACATTTATGTTTTAAATAATTTGTTAATATTTGCTCCTTTTAAATAAATATTGTTTAAATATGTGTTTATTAATTTATTTTATATAAAATTTGTACCTTTTTGTTATATGTAATTAATATTGTAAGATGTGTTCTTTTTATATGTTTAATATATTTAATCGTATATTTTTTAAATATTGTTTATCTATTTTTAAGATTATTTAATTTTTTTCAATTGTTTAAATGTTATTAGTAATTTTCGTTTCTCTGCTCTCCAACACTTTCCCTACTGTTGCACTCACTGGAGTGGGAATAGTAATTTTTACCCCTCCGCTATCCAGCACTTTCCCTACTGTTGCACTCATTGGAGTGGGAATAGTAATTTTTACCCCTCCGCTATCCTGCACTTTCCCTATTGTTGCACTCAATGGAGTTGGAATAATAATTTTTACCCCTCCGCTATCCAGCACTTTCCCTACTGTTGCGCTCACTGGAGTGGGAATAGTAATTTTTACCCCTCCTCCATCCAATACTTTCCCTACTGTTGCACTCACTGAAGTGGGAATAGTAATTTTTACCCCTCCGCTATCCAATACTTTCCCTACTATTGCACTCACTGGAGTGGGAATAGTAATTTGTACCCCTCCAATATCCAACACTTTACCTAGTGTTGTATTCACTGGAGTTGGAATAGTAAATTTAATTATTCCGCTATCCAACATTTTCCCTACTGTTGTATTTATTGTATTGCGAAATGTACGTTTTAATTTGTTTTAATAGTTTAATGTTTTAATTAATTATAGAATGTTTTTTTTATTTTAAATTATTGATATATGTATATATTTTATTTTTATATAATTTAGAAGTTTAAAAATTAAATAAAGATAAAGTTAATAAATAATTTTAAAGTAAATATATGTATATGTATAAATTATTATGTTTGTGTGTTTATATTTTTTTAATTAAGTTTATTTTTATATTTAGCTAAGTTCTATATTAAATGTAATTTATTTTGATAAAGACAATATTAATATTTTATATATTTAATATATATTATTTTATTTTATTTATATTTCTAAATCAATATTTTTTACATCTATATTTTTAATTTCAATATTTTTGATTCAATATTTTTGTACTTGCATGTTTAAGTATAGGGAGTCGATACTCTTGCATTCTATATTTTTCTCGATATTTTTAACATCTATATTTTATACTTCTATATTTTGTCAATGAACCAGGAATACTTTATTCTTGCTTCATACACTACAGTATCGTATTTGATAGAGAGGACACGGGTCATCTATGTCAAAATGAAGCCTCTTGGGAGTTGCCAAGAGGATTTTAAGGCTGCTAATTGGCTTCCACAAAGAAACATGAGTTGAGGTCAAACTGAATAATGGTTGAAGGTTAGCTCCTAAGTTTTCCATAACAAATGGTGTACAGGTAGGCTGCATTCTTGCCTCGTGATGTTTTCTATGTGAATTGGATCTTTCAGAAACTTTATATGGAGTCCAAAATCACTTTATAACATTAGGCTCTATTTCTATCCAACCTTTAACCTATGCCAAGTTGCTGACGAGCTGATCCTACTTTCAACTCCTCCTACTGGGATACAAAGGCTGTTCATAGGTTGAAAAGAGAGTGAAACCCTGCGAGGTATGTAAGGCTGAAGCTGACAGCTCTCTCTAATGAATTTCCCAAAAGTCTTTTGTATGCACAGAATCTTAACATGTTTTCAAACAGACACCAAATCCCAGAGTATCCAATTACTTTGAAGACAGTAAAAGGAAAGATACAAAATTCTCAAATTTCGTGAAAGTGAGTAATAAGAGAAAACCTAATGATAGGCAGCGAAGACATGTATCACCAGGATCCTGTGTCAGAAATATGTAAGATGAAGTGTATACTGAAGACAACATACGGTAAAGCATGAATTTACCACAGCAGAGTACAGACAACACACACTTGGTCATTGTTTGTTACCACATGCAGCAATCGAACCCTTATCTTCTAAAGTGTTTAAACAGTGTAATTTTAGCACTTAAACAGGTGACACTAATGGCATAAGCGTCCTAAATTGAAGGACTAGGAGAGCAGATATACTATTTTGAATTCAGCGATTGTGTGAAAAAGGCACTAAGAATTTAGAAGAATTCCAAGCATGTTTAATTTCTTTTTAGCCCAATCTTTTTATTCCCAGGCTGCCTCATAATGATAGAAGTATATAAGAAATATGAAACGAGCAATTACATCCTGCAAGTCTGTTTCGTAATAAATAAAGGCACTATCAGAGAGACTAGGGGGCTTATTTACAAGCACCTTGTGCCGCAGGTGCGTCACTTTTAATATGGGAAAAATGATTACAAGCGGCGGAAGGGGCTTATAAATAAGCCCCTTGAGTGTTAACTGAATCTGAAATCGAAGACATGTTGTAGAGCATGTAAAAATGAAACACACCTTTTATTGCAAGCAGTGTACACATGTACACTTTTTGTCTGCAGTATGCACCATTCTGCGCAGTAGAAAAAATCAGATATTTAAATTGTCTTTCGATTCCATCGAAAACTGACACCCAGTTGCGTAACATTAGCCCCTAGAACCCCCGAGCTCCAGGGGGCCCCCTCCGGGGCTGTAGGGTAGCAGGCCCCTGGATTAAGAGCTCATGACTGGGTCCAGAACATGGGGGGTGCCCTTCATGTACTTTGCACGGGGATCCCCTCAAGTTACGTTCCGCCACTGCTGACACCTGAACTGCTGATGAAGGACACTGCTGACAGAAGAGGTCTGAGAGGACACTGCAAACACTGCTGATGTGTGGTCATGTGCAAGTGAGAGCTGTTTTTCTATTTGTTCGCTTGAAATGTGTTAACCCCTTCGCTGCTAGGCCTTTTCCCCCCCTGTGCTAAGCCTTTTTTTGGCTATTTGGGGTAGTGCGCGCTTAGGCCCCTGTAACTTTTTGACCACATAAGGTATCCACGCCAAATTTGCGTCCTTTTTTCCAACATCATGGGCATTGTAAAGGTACCCAGGGTTTGTGGATTCCCCTGGAGGGGTCCCAGAAATTAGCCAAAATACAGCTAAATTTTGGGGTTTTTGGGAAAAATGCGAAAAAAGGGCTGCAAATGAAAGCGTCTGGGTTTTTCCCTGCAAATGGTATCAAAAAAGGGTTTGTGGGGCTGAAATCACCATTTACGCAGCTTTTAGGGAATGACAGACTTTTGTCAGAAAACCAACATTTTTTACACAGTTTTGGCATTTTTCTGGGACATAGCCTATTTTTGCTATTTTTTGTGTTTTCAACCTCCTTCCAGTTAATGGTAGAAATGGGTATGAAAGCAATAATGGATCCTAGACAGCTATACATTTTAGAAAAGTAGACAAAATTCTGAATTCAGCAAGGGGTCATTTGTGTAGATCCATCAAGGTTTCTTTATAGAAACTAACAGTTAAATATAGGAAAAATTGAAAATTAGTTGAAAAAAACAGCCTTTTGTGTCAACGTTTTCACCTGTAACTTCTTCTAATTATGACAGCTCTTTGAAAGCAATATACCGTTACATCCGCTGGACCTTACTGGTTGTGGGGATATATAGGACTTGTAGGTTCACCAAGAACCCGACGAACCCAGAGCCAACAACTGAGCAGCGTCTTGCAATGGTTTTTTATTATGTACCGGGTATATAGCAATTATTGTGGGAAAATGTATACATGGAAAAATCGGTATGAAAGACACCTATGTATTTCTGAAATGGGAACAAAATATAGAGTTTAGAAACAGTAGATATTTGCACATTTCCGAAATTGGGAATACTCATACTAGCATGAGAATTATCGGTCATTTTTTTAAATTACTTCTTTTTTACACAATGTCTTTCATTTGGAAGGCAGAATGCATCGAAAGTCAATAGGTAATAACAGTTGCTTTACAAATCTGAATTACCCTAAGTCTCCCGATAAAAATGGTACCTCACTTGTGTGGGTAGGCATAGTGCCCACGACAGGAAATGGCTCAAAACCCAACGTGAACACACCACATTTTCACAATGAAAAATTACCCTTTTTTTGCAAAGGGCCTAGCTGTAGTTTTTGAACCCTAGCTCTGCCGGCACCTAGGGAAACCTAGCAAACCTATACATTTTTGAAAACTAGACACCCAGGGGAATCCAGGATGGGGTGACTTGACTGGCTCCCACCAGGTTCTGTTACCCAGAATCCCTTGCAAACCTAAAAGATTGATAAAAAAACACATTTTCCTCACATTTCTGTGGTGGAAAGTTCTGGAATCTGCGTGGATCCACAAATTTCCACCCACCCCACGTTCCCCAAAGTCTTCCGAGAAAAATGGTACCTCACTTGTGTGGGTAGGCCTAGTGCCCGCCACAGGAAACGGCGCAAAACGCAACGTGGACACACCCCAATTTCACAGTGAAAAATGACCCTTTTTTGACAAAGTGCCTAGCTGTAGTTTTTGAACCATAGCTCTGCCAGCACCTAGGGAAACCTAGCAAACCTATACATTTTTTAAAACTAGACACCCAGGGGAATCCAGGATGGGGTGACTTGACTGGCTCCCACCAGGTTCTGTTACCCAGAATCCCTTGCAAACCTAAAAGATTGATAAAAAAAACACATTTTCCTCACATTTCTGTGGTGGAAAGTTCTGGAATCTGCGTGGATCCACAAATTTCCACCCACCCCACGTTCCCCAAAGTCTTCCGAGAAAAATGGTACCTCACTTGTGTGGGTAGGCCTAGTGCCCGCGACAGGAAACGGCGCATAACGCTACGTGGACACACCCCAATTTCACAGTGAAAAATGACCCTTTTTTGACAAAGTGCCTAGCTGTAGTTTTTGAACCCTAGCTCTGCCAGCACCCATGGAAACCTAGCAAACCTATACATTTTTGAAAACTAGACACCCAGGGAAATCCAGGATGGGGTGACTTGACTGGCTCCCACCAGGTTCTGTTACCCAGAATCCCTTGCAAACCTAAAAGATTGATAAAAAAAACACATTTTCCTCATATTTCTGTGGTGGAAAGTTCTGGAATCTGCGTGGATCCACAAATTTCCACCCACCCCACGTTCCCCAAAGTTTTCCGAGAAAAATGGTACCTCACTTGTGTGGGTAGGCCTAGTGCCCGCGACAGGAAACGGCGCAAAACGCAACGTGGACACACCCCAATTTCACAGTGAAAAATGACCCTTTTTTGACAAAGTGCCTAGCTGTAGTTTTTGAACCATAGCTCAGCCAGCACCTAGGGAAACCTAGCAAACCTATACATTTTTGAAAACTAGACACTCAGGGGAATCCAGGATGGGGTGACTTGACTGCCTCCCACCAGGTTCTGTTACCCAGAATCCCTTGCAAACCTAAAAGATTGATAAATAAAACACATTTTCCTCACATTTCTGTGGTGGAAAGTTCTGGAATCTGCGTGGATCCACAAATTTCCACCCACCCCACATTCCCCAAAGTCTTCCGAGAAAAATGGTACCTCACTTGTGTGGGTAGGCCTAGTGCCCGCGACAGGAAACGGCACAAAACGCAACGTGGACACACCCCAATTTCACAGTGAAAAATGACCCTTTTTTGACAAAGTGCCTAGCTGTAGTTTTTGACCCTAGCTCTGCCAGCACCTATGGAAACCTAGCAAACCTATACATTTTTGAAAACTAGCCACCAGGGGGAATCCAGGATGGGGTGACTTGACTGGCTCCCACCAGGTTCTGTTACCCAGAATCCCTTGCAAACCTAACAAATTGTCAAAAAATACACATTTCCCTCACATTTCTGTGGTGGAAAGTTCTGGTATCTGCGTGGATCCACAAATTTCTACCCACCCCGCGTTCCCCAAAGTCTTCCGAGAAAAATGATACCTCACTTGTGTGGGTCGGCCTAGTGCCCGCGACAGGAAACGGCGCAAAACGCAACGTGGACACACCTCAATTTCGCAGTGAAAAATGACCCTTTTTTGACAAAGTGCCTAGCTGTAGTTTTTGAACCCTAGCTCTGCCAGCACCTATGGAAACCTAGCAAACCTATACATTTTTGAAAACTAGACACCCAGGGGAATCCAGGATGGGGTGACTTGACTGGCTCCCACCAGGTTCTGTTACCCAGAATCCCTTGCAAACCTAACAAATTGTCAAAAAATACACATTTTCCTCACATTTCTGTGGTGGAAAGTTCTGGAATCTGCGTGGATCCACAAATTTCCACCCACCCCGCGTTCCCCAAAGTCTTCCGAGAAAAATGATACCTCACTTGTGTGGGTTGACCTAGTGCCCGCGACAGGAAACGGCGCAAAACGCAACGTGGACATACCTCAATTTCGCAGTGAAAAATGACCCTTTTTTGGCAAAGTGCCTAGTTGTAGTTTTTGAACCATAGCTCTGCCGGCACCTAGGAAACCTAGCAAACCTATACATTTTTGAAAACTAGACACTCGGGGAATCCAGGATGGGGTGACTTGACTGCCTCCCACCAGGTTCTGTTACCCAGAATCCCTTGCAAACCTAAACAATTGTCAAAAAAAACACATTTTCCCCACATTTCTGTGGTGGAAAGTTCTGGAATCTGCGTGGATCCACAAATTTCCACCCACCCCACGTTCCCCAAAGTCTTTCGAGAAAAATGGTACCTCACTTGTGTGGGTCGGCCTAGTGCCCGCAACAGGAAACGGCGCAAAACACAACATGGACACACCTCAATTTCGCAGTGAAAAATGACCCTTTTTTGGCAAAGTGCCTAGCTGTAGTTTTTGAACCATAGCTCTGCCGGCACCTAGGGAAACCTTGCAAACCTATACATTTTTGAAAACTAGACACCCAGGGGAATCCAGGATGGGGTGACTTGACTGCCTCCCACCAGGTTCTGTTACCCAGAATCCCTTGCAAACCTAAAAATTGTCAAAAAAACACATTTTCCCCACATTTCTGTGGTGGAAAGTTCTGGAATCGGCGTGGATCCACAAATTTCCACCCACCCCACGTTCCCCAAAGTCTTTCGAGAAAAATGGTACCTCACTTGTGTGGGTCGGCCTAGTGCCCGCGACAGGAAATGGCGCAAAACGCAACGTGGACACTCCTCAATTTCGCAGTGAAAAATTACCCTTTTTTGGCATAGTGCCTAGCTGTAGTTTTTGAACCATAGCTCTGCCGGCACCTAGGGAAACCTAGCAAATCTATACATTTTTGAAAACTAGACACTCAGGGAATCCAGGATGGGGTGACTTGACTGCCTCCCACCAGGTTCTGTTACCCAGAATCCCTTGCAAACCTAAAAAATTGTCAAAAAAACCACATTTCCCCCACATTTCTGTGGTGGAAAGTTCTGGAATCTGCGTGGATCCACAAATTTCCACCCACCCCACGTTCCCCAAAGTCTTTCGAGAAAAATGGTACCTCACTTGTGTGGGTCGGCCTAGTGCCCGCAACAGGAAACGGCGCAAAACACAACATGGACACACCTCAATTTCGCAGTGAAAAATGACCCTTTTTTGGCAAAGTGCCTAGCTGTAGTTCTTGAACCATAGCTCTGCCGGCACCTAGGGAAACCTTGCAAACCTATACATTTTTGAAAACTAGACACCCAGGGGAATCCAGGATGGGGTGACTTGACTGCCTCCCACCAGGTTCTGTTACCCAGAATCCCTTGCAAACCTAAAAAATTGTCAAAAAACCCACATTTTCCGCACATTTCTGTGGTAGAAAGTTCTGGAATCTGCGTGGATCGACAAATTTCCCCCCACCCCACGTTCCCCAAAGTCTTTCGAGAAAAATGGTACCTCACTTGTGTGGGTGGGTCAAGGATCCGCGACAAGTAGGGGCCCAAAAGCTATTGAGGCGACATCAAAATTACCTATCACAAACCAACCTGGTTTTGCATGGGGGTCCCATGAGTTTTTGGCCCGGGGCTCGGCAGCCATCTAGGGAAACCTACCAAACCCACACATTTCTGGAAACTAGACACCCGGGGGAGTCCAGCGAGGTATGGCTTGCGTGGGTCCCCCATCATTCTCCTACCCAGAATCCCCTGCAAACCTCGAATTTTGCCGAAAAATTCACTTTTTTCTCACTTTCTGTGGTGGAAAGTTCTGGAATCTGCGTGGATCCACAAATTTCCTCCCACCCAGCGTTCCCCCAGGTCTCCCGATAACAATGGTACCTCACTTGCATGGGTGGGTCAAGGACCCGCGACAGGCAAGGGCCCAAAAGCTATTGAGGCGACATCAAAATTACCTATCACAAACCAACCTGGTTTTGCATGGGGGGTCCCATGAGTTTTTGGCCCGGGGCTCGGCAGCCATCTAGGGAAACCTACCTAACCCACACATTTCTGGAAACTAGACACCCGGGGGAGTCCAGCAAGGTATGGCTTGCGTGGGTCCCCCATCATTCTCCTACCCAGAATCCCCTGCAAAC
This sequence comes from Calotriton arnoldi, assembly GCA_963921515.1. Classification (NCBI taxonomy): domain Eukaryota; kingdom Metazoa; phylum Chordata; class Amphibia; order Caudata; family Salamandridae; genus Calotriton; species Calotriton arnoldi. The sequence goes on from CAWUFW010007684.1 coordinate 148,066, forward strand.
CCCGAATTTCGCCGAAAAATTCACTTTTTTCTCACATTTCTGTGATGGAAAGTTCTGAAATCTGCGTGGATCCACAAATTTCCTCCCACTCAGCGTTCCCCCAGGTCTCCCGATAAAAATGGTACCTCACTTGTGTGGGTAGGCACAGTGGCTGCAACAGGAAATGGCCCAAATCGTACTCTGGAGACTTCAAAATTACCTATAGCAAAACTACCTGGTTTTGGGGGGGCACCTGAGATTTTGGCCCCGGGCTCGGTGGCCATCTTGGGAAAGTACCAAACCCAAACATTTCTGAAAACTAGACACCCGGGGAGTCCAATGAGGTATGGCTTGCCTGGATCCCCCAACGTTTTCCTACCCAGAATGCAATGCAAACCTTAAATTTAGCTGAAAAAACACATTTTCCACATATTTTTGCGTGGAATCACCGTGCCGGCTCAAATGTCCTACCACCCAGCGTTCCCCTTGTTCTCCTGAGTAAAATGATACCTCACTTGTGTGGGTGTCCAAAGCAGAATTGGCTAAAAACGTATTTTTAAAACAATGTAGCGCTTAGAATTCTCGGTGCTATACTATAAATCCCTATGTTTTGGGCTCTTCCTAGCCACAGGCCTTTGGCCCACCCACACAAGTGAGGTATCATTTTACTCGGGAGAACAAGGGGAACGCTGGGTGGTAGGACATTTGTGCCGGCACGGTGATTCCACACAAAAATATGTGGAAAATGTGGTTTTTTCAGCTAAATTTGAGGTTTGCATGGCATTCTGGGTAGGAAAACGTTGGGGGATCCACGCAAGCCATACCTCATTGGACTCCCCCGGATGTCTAGTTTTCAGAAATGTTTGGGTTTGGTACTTTCCCAAGATGGCCGTCGAGCCCGGGCCAAAATCTCAGGTGCCCCCCAAAACCAGGTAGTTTTGCTATAGGTAATTTTGAAGTCTCCAGAGTACGATTTGGGCCATTTCCTGTTGCAGCCACTGTGCCTACCAACACAAGTGAGGTACCATTTTTATCGGGAGACCTGGGGAACGCTGGGTGGGAGGAAATTTGTGGATCCACGCAGATTCCAGAACTTTCCACCACAGAAATGTGAGAAAAAGTGAATTTTTCAGCAAAATTTGAGGTTTGCAGGGGATTCTGGGTAGGATAATGATGGGGGACCCACGCAAGCCATACCTCGCTGGACTCCCCCGGGTGTCTAGTTTCCAGAAATGTGTGGGTTAGGTAGGTTTCCCTAGATGGCTTCCGAGCCCAGGGCCAAAAACTCATGGGACCCCCCATGCAAAACCAGGTTGGTTTGTGATAGGGAATTTTGATGTCGCCTCAATAGCTTTTGGGCCCTTGCCTGTCGCGGGTCCTTGACCCACCCACGCAAGTGAGGTACCATTTTTATCGGGAGATCTGGGGGAACGCTGGGTGGGAGGAAATTTGTGGATCCACGCAGATTCCAGAACTTTCCACCACAGAAATGTGAGAAAAAAGTGCATTTTTCATCAAAATTTGTGGTTTGCAGGGGATTCTGGGTAAGAAAACATTGGGGGATCCACGCAAGTCATACCTCCCTGGAATCCCCTGGGTGTCTAGTTTTCAGAAATGTGTGGGTTTGGTAGGTTTCTCTAGGTGGCCGCCGAGCCCCGGGCCAAAAAGTCATGGGACCCCCCTTGCAAAACCAGGTGGTTTTGTGATAGGCAATTTTGATGTCGCCTCAATACGTTTTGGGCCCTTGCCTGTCGCGGGTACTTGGGCCTCCCACCCGAGTGAGGCACCATTTTTATCGGGAGACCAGGGGGAATGCTGGCTGGTAGGAAATTTGTGTCAGCCCGGTGATGCCACAACTTTCCCACACACAAATGTGTGAAAAAGTGATTTTTTCAGCTAAATTTGAGGTTTGCAGGGGATTCTGGGTAAGAAAACGTTGGGGGATCCACACAAGCCATACCTCCCTGGAATCCCCCGGGTGTCTAGTTTTCAGAAATGTGTGGGTTTTGTAGGTTTCCCTAGGTGGCCGCCGACCCGGGGCCAAAAACCCAGGTAACCCCCGTACAAAACCAGGTTGGTTTGTGATAGGTAATTTTGATGTCGCCTCACTAGGTTTTGGGCCTTTGCCTGTCGCGGGTACTTGACCCACCCACACAAGTGAGGTACCATTTTTCTCGGAAGACTTTGGGGAATGCGGGGTGAGTGGAATTTTGTGGATCCACACAGATTCCAGAACTTTCCACCACAGAAATGTGAGGAAAATGTGTTTTTTTATACACATTTTGAGGTTTGCAAGGAATTCTGGGTAACAGAACCTGGTGAGAGCCAGTCAAGTCACCCCATCCTGGATTCCCCTGGGTGTCTAATTTTCAAAAATGTACAGGTTTGCTAGGTTTCCCTATGTGCCGGCTGCGCTAGGGCCCAAAATCCACAGGTAGGCATATTGCTAAAAACAAATCTGTTCCTAGTCGGCTTTCTGCCACCCTGGGGGGATATCGGGGGTGGGGTTTCCCGATATGCCCCCAAGGGGGCAGAAACTCTGTGGCTATTTTTTGGGGGGTAGGGGCATTGGTATGCCCATTCTGAGCAGCCCCCACCCCCACACATAAAAAAGCCAGTGTAATCGTTGGCGTCTAGTGGGCTTTTTGCCCCCTGGGGGGGCAGATTGGGGACAGAAAGGCTGTAATTGTTGCGGGTGGGGGTGGGGGCATTGACATGCCTGTTTTGGGCAGCCCCCACCCTAATAAAAATTTGCCCCAAAAATCCCTGGTGTCTAGTGCGCTTTTGCCCCCTGGGGGCAGATTGAGGGCTTCTGCCCCATCTGCCCCCCAGTGGGGGCAGGAAGGCTGTAATTTTTGCAGGGAGGGGGTGGGGGCATGGACATGCCTATTTTGGGCAGCCCCCACCCTAATTCAAATTTGCCCCAAAAACTCACTGGCGTCTAGTGGGCTTTTGCCCCCACCCGGCGGGGCAGATGGGAGCTAATGCCCCCATCTGCCCCCCAGGGGGAAAAGCCCACTAGACGTCAGGGAGCTTTGGGCAAATTTTAATTAGGGTGGGGGCTGCCCAAAACGGGCATGCCAATGCCCTCACCCTAATTAAAATTGGCCAAAAAAATCCCTGGCGTCTAGTGGGCTTTTTGCCCCCCTGCGGGGGCAGATTGGGGGCTACTGCCCCATCTGCCCCCCAGGGGGGGCAGGAAGGCTGTTATTTTTGCGGGGGAGGGGGTGGGGGCATGGGCATGCCCTTTTGGGAGCCCCACCCTAATTCAAATTTGCTCCCAAAAACTCCCTGGCATCTAGTGGGCTTTTGCCCCCCCGGCAAGGCAGATTGGGGACTAATGCCCCCATCTGCCCCCCAGGGGGGGGGCAAAAAGCCCACTAGACGCCAGGGAGTTTTTTGGGCAAATTTTAATTAGGGTGGGGGCTGCCCAAAACGGGCATGCCAATGCCCCCACCCTAATTAAAATTTGCCCAAGAAAATCCCTGGCGTCTAGTGGGCTTTTGCCCCCGGGGGGCAGATTGGGGGCTACTGCCCCATCTGCCCCCAGGGGGGCAGGAAGGCTGTAATTTTTGCAGGGAGGGGGTGGGGGCATGGGCATGCCCACTTTGGGCAGCCCCCACCATAATACAAATTTGCCCCAAAAAATCCCTGGCGACTAGGGGGCTTTTTGCCCCCTGGCGGGGCAGATTGGGGGCTAATGCACCCAATCTGCCCCCAGGGGGCAAAAGCCCACTAGACGCCAGGGAGTTTTGGGCAACTTTAATTAGGGTGGGGGCATTGGCATGCCCGTTTTGGGCAGTCCCCACCCTAATTAAAATTTGCCCAAAAACTCCCTGGCGTCTAGTGGGCTTTTTGCCCCCCCTGGGGGGCAGATTGGGTGCATTAGCCCCCAATCTGCCCCGCCAGGGGGGGCAAAAAGCCCCCTAGTCGCCAGGGATTTTTGGGCAAATTTTAATTAGGGTGGGGGCATTGGCATGCCCGTTTTGGGCAGTCCCCACCCTAATTAAAATTTGCCCCAAAAAATCCCTGGCGTCTAGTGGGCTTTTTGCCCCCGGCGGGGCAGATTGGGGGCTAATGCCCCCATCTGCCCCCAGGAGGCAGAAAGTCCACTAGACGCCAGGGAGTTTTTTGGGCAAATTTTAATTAGGGTGGGGGCTGCCCAAAATGGGCATGCCAATGCCCCCAATCTAATAAAAATTTGCCCATAAAATCCCTGGTGTCTACTGGGCTTTTTGCCCCCCCGGGGGGACAGATTTGGGGCTAATGCCCCCAGCTGCCCCCCAGGGGGGGCAGAAAGGCTGTCATTTTTGTGGGGGTGGGTGGGGGCATGGTCATGCCCATATTGGGCAGGCCCACCACAAATTATAATAAAAAAAAAAATCCCTGGCTTATAGTGGGCTTTTTGCCCCCCCCGGGGGGGCAGAAAGGCTGTAAATTTTGCGGGGTGGGGGCATGGACATGCCCTTTATGGGCAGCCCCCACCCTAATAAATTAATAGGGCAAAGATAAATATCCCTGGGGTCTAGTGGGCTTTTTGCCCCGCCGGTGGGGCAGATTGGGGGCTACTGCCCCCATCTGCCCCCCAGGGGGGGCAAAAAGTCTAAATCACCCCAAAAACAAATTGGGGGGAGCAAAAGCCCTTGCCCAAGGGGCCGCTCCCCCCTCCCTGGTGTCTAGTGGGTGGATCCCTGCTTGGGGATCGCCCTCCTGGGGCGATCTCCAAGCAGGGATCCACTGGGTAGGGGTACCATTGGAAAGGGAGGTTCTCCCTTTCCAATGATACCTCTCCGTCTTTCTACGTGCCCGGGGGCTGAGATAGCCCCCTGAGCACATAGAAAGTGAAACTGAAATGAGCCTAAAGGCTCATTTCAGTTTCGTTTTCTGTGCAATGAGGACAGCGCGACGTGCGCGCTGATCCTCATGGCACAGAAACCAGGAGAGGGCCTCGGGAGCTGGGGAAGCAATTCCCCAGCTGCCAAGGTCACAGGGGTGAAAGAGAAATCCCTCTGCTGTCTGCAGCAGAGGGATTTCGTGCCCTGGCCTCATGACGGAATGGTTCCGTCATGAGCACAGGGGCACCGATGCTCATGACGGAACCATTCCGTCATGAGCATCGAAGGGGTTAAAAAACCAGTCTTGCGCTGACATGAATAGAATTTGCGCTATCTTCCATCTTGAATTGATGTCACTGCACACCACGTGATTATTGTTATTATTGTTGTTTCCCTGCTCAAATAAAGAATTGTGAGGCTTGCACTAAAGACAGGGAGCGTTCCCAGAGCCATCTCACCATGCTGTACCTAACCAAGTACAACTTAACTGTTTGAAATTATTGCTTATACAAAGCGTCTAATTGTAACACCTGAATAAACTGTGAGAAATGCTGAATTCAATGCAATAGCATTAGGAGAGAATCCTTGCATGTATTCTGTAGTAAAATAAATGTTTATTCTTGCTTGTTCCTCATTGGTGCATATCCTGAGAACCTTGTATTTGTGTAGTAATGTATGAAATCCTTTGTCTAAAGTTTTATAATATATATTGTATATATATATATATATATACTTTTCCTCTGTTTGACAGAACCCCATTTTCCACTCTCATGAGTCAAATCTATCAGGGGCGGCACCTCCATAATGGCGGAGGAGCATCGCCCCACTGGTCAGTCAGTCAGGGTCTAGCAAATGACCGCTGACTGACTGCGCCAATGCCAGAAGTGTAGGGCAGGGCCTGGCACAGCAGGGTGGAGTGGTTGCCTCAGTGTAAGTGCGCATGTCTGTTTGGCCGGCTGTCTCTGGCCGGCCAGACAGACATGCGCACTTAGGTTTCTACAACCCAGCTGTGCTACACAGCCAGGTTGCAGAAACGTCACAGGCGCCTATGCACTGTCTGAGCGGCAAACCACGCCGCTCAGACCAATCCTGGTGCTGCTCTCATAACATGAGAGCAAAGCCAGGATTAGGTGCGGAGCCTGTGCCCCAGTGCATGCTGGAACTAGAGGAGCACTGTAGAAGAGGACCGAGCGGGCCGCTGTGTAGACAGGTACGTTTTTAAATGTAATTATTATTCCTCCTATCCCTCCCCCCGCTTCAGAACTGCGGCAGCCGCCTCTGAAATCTATGCTGGATTTTTCATTGAACTTTACTGAGTTCTTTGTACCTATGATTTGCATACTTTACTGCTAAATTTACTGATAGCATATTTCATGTATTTTGCCTTAAATACTCATTATATAAATCTTTAAACCTTAACCCGTGTCTGCCATTTCTTACTGAGGATGTTGCAGTTCTGATTCATGATTCAACCTTATATGTAATAGAGACAGATCCAATCGGGGAGAGCCAAAGCCCGTATAGGGATTACACCACTACCCTTCTGAGTCATTGGCACGCTAATGTTACTATTGGACAATACGAAGTCGATGCACACTATGATATATGTATGAATAAAAACGAACTTGCATCTCTGTTATACATAGTTAGGCAGGCCTTTCGGCCTAGACCTGAAGCAACTGATTGACAGATCACAGGTGGGGGGACACGTAACCCTTAGACAGAACGCACGAACAGGAAAACCCAGATCAATCCCACAGATAGAGAGCAACACCACAATGATCTCAGGAGATTGGCCCCAATAAAACATGCTTGGCTGAATGGGCGCACATTCTGAAAAACACCATAAAGTCAGATGCCACACTAAGTTAGAAACACACAGCCAATCAGATTTCATAATCATATTCGATTATCATATTCGAGCAACATTTTGGCAAGCCAGATAGGAGAGATTGGTTCTTCGAGCCCGACTGCCGCCAAAGGAACAGGACCCCAACTGTACGGATTCACATCTGCGCAATAAGATTGGTGAGTAGATGCCGCAATTAATTGAAAGTTCTGAATATGCAGTGCGGTGGTCCGCCCTGAAGCCGACGTCAGTGGGTAAGAGACTACATCTAATCCTTAGTCCCAGCATTTGGCATATGGAAAACTCGGAAAGGTGAGGATCGTTTTTCACTTGGACCACCAGGTGTGACACAGAGGGTACGCTTGTCTCTGGGTGTGAAACTGGGGCCCCTTGGACCGCTGGGCGAAATACAGAAGGTACGCATAGGCTCTGGGTCTGATATAGGGCTAGCATCTTGATCTTATTTTTTAATCTAAAGGAGTTTTCTTAGTGCTATTGGTTTCTTAACACTGGTAGTGTCTGAAAGAAGTGAGAGATGCTATTTCGCTTGGACCACAGGGTGTTACAAAGCCAGTACGCTGACCCCTGGGAGTGATATAAGATATAATTCGAACGTTAGGCAAAAATGTGGTCTTTTTAGGAATGAGGTATAGCATGTGCTTGGCCACAGAGGGCCTTCAGTTGTCGAGTTGCTCCTTCTTCTCCACGTAAATTGTTGCTATCTTTGACCACGGCTGATATTGACAGACTATCGGGCTCGCTTAGTTCCATGTACCGCGCAGAGCCTCCCCTTGTCATCGGGCAGCATGCGCTAGCGGTGGGCTAAGGTTTATTTTGTGACAAAGTCACCATTTTGTCTGTCATATTTTACTCTCTCTCTCTCTCTCTCTCTCTCTCTCTCTGTCTCTCTCTCTCTCTCTCTCTCCTTTTCTTTCTCCCTCTCCTCTTTCCTTCTCTCTCCCTGTCTCTCTCTTTCTTTCTCATCATTGCAGTATTCAGATGTTACATTCGCAATGTTTTAGATATTCTTGATGTTGTGGTGCTGGTAAATCATTGCAACTGTGTTTTATGTTGAATGTTCTGTCTTGTTAATGACTTAATGTGCGTATGAAGAAGCTAACATTCCCACAGACTGTTGTTCCATATCTGCTATTCTGCTGCTAAAAATTCACAGTGTTTTGAATTTAACTATTCCACTTTCTTAAAGGTTGCTATTCCCCATATGTGTTGTTGTTTTATGTACTTAGGGGGTCATTACGATGGCGGGCGGACAAAGTCCGCCCGCCACCGTAACGGAATGCGGGACCGTCCGCAAGGGGTGCGGCGGTCCCGCACCTGACATTAGGATGCCACCGCCACCGTGGCGGTGGGACACCCTATTGCCAGCATTGTGATGGGCGGTGCTCACAGCACCGCCCGCCACAATGCTGTGAGTGCACGTCGTGCATGTGCATGCACAACGTGACAGGCACCGCGCGGTGCCTGCCACCTTGTGCATACAAATGCAGGGGGTACCTATGTGCATCCCCCCTCAACACCCTGGGGGCCCGCAACGGGTCCCCAAAAGCAAACACCGTATGCCTTTCCATGGCGGCATTGCCGCCATGGAAAGGCTGCTCTCCGCATTCATCTTAATATGGATGGCGGTGTCTTGCAGACACCGCCACCATATTATCCTTGTTTTCCGCCAGTCGACGAGTCGACCGGCGGAAAAGCGGCGGACAGTCTTTCCGTCCGCCGCGGACCCCCCAGCCATCATAATATGGCGGGGGGTCTTTGCTGTGTGGATGGCGGGCGGATCACCCCTGCGGGGCCGGCAGTGACTACCGCCGGCCCGGCGGGGGCGATCTGCCCGCCATCATAATGACCCCCTAAGTTTGTTTGATGTATTGTTGCCCTAAGCTGAGCTCATAGTAAAAGTAGTAATTGCCAGTATAATCCTGTGTACATATTTTCCTCGTGATCAGAGTAGTATTTGTTCGTTTTAAAAGACATGCTACGTTAGAAGTGTACTAGCCCTTAAAAAGCTCTCAACCCATCATGCAGTTGCCTTTAGACCATATGCGAACTAGGTTGGAGTGAATGGCATGCACACACTAAGACACGTGCGTTCCCATGTCCAAAGGGGGGAGCCTTCGACACCAACATAATAGAACACACAAGGACATATATTTGGACCAAGTATGTAGGGCAGAAAAAGGCTAAAAGGCTAAAATGTTAAAACTATGGGTCATCTTCGAGGTGGCACAGACCTGCAATTCTGCCCCATAGCCCGAAAGCAAGGCGTCCGCACCTCCCCCACCATTCACGAGCTCAGAGGTGGTCATTTTAAGGCCTGTCATCCGTGCCGTTCCCTCACTGGGTTACAACAATCTGCCCGTCCTGGGGGCCAAAGAACCCCCCACCGGGCAGCAAACCACAAGATCAGGGACAGGGAGGTTGCCAGATCAACATACCCAGACAAACCCGGCCTCATCTCAGTTGGGTACCAGGATTCCCTGAAGTTTGACCCTTCCAACCATCGCATACAACCCACCAAGCCCCAGCAGCGTGGGGAGCGAGCACTCCAAACCAACCAGTAGAGCGCTCTCATGTAACTGGGAGATTCATAGCCATACTGGATAGTGACACCTCCAGTGGGGGGGTGGTTTCCAGTCCTCCTGGGTCTGACATTGAGGGGGTGCCACAGGATATACTCTCCCAGGGTATGCCCAGGCAGCGAAAGAAATGACAGGCAGTGAGCTGGAGGACAAGTTCCTACCAAGAACAACCGTACGCAGCACTAAGTGGAGGAGGCAGCCTAGGTGGGAATTAGAGGAGGAAGCGCGGGTTGAGAATGGAGAGAGAAAAAGCTTCCACCTGGGAAGCACAGAGAGGGACGCACCCTCCCCCAGAGGAGAGCACAGGAGATGGGTCCACCAAGAAATAAGAGATCAGGGTAGCCTAGCCCAAACCCAATTAAGACAGAGTAGAAGCAGAATGGTGCCTCTGCGCATGCACAAGGAGAGCAGCGATGAGGACGTCTGCCGCTCCCCCCGAACACACCAGCCAAACAAACTGACCCCTAGAGAGATAGTGGCGAAAGAAGAAGGCAAGATCTTTGCATGACCATTCTGCCACCTGCTAGCCCACTTGGCCAAAAGGGAGGGCCAGTACGATAGCCCCTGGCTGGAGGAGAGATTCTTCGAACTGGAGGACATGGCCATCACGGAAGACTGCATCGGGCATGCAGGGGGAGATCCTAGGTGACACTTCCCCTACATGCAGAAATGCCTGAGAAGATAAAAGAGCTACATTGGAGCAAAGCCAGCAGAGCGGCTCCGAGCCAAAGTATATATCCGTTGTTACAGAAAGGCACGGCAGGGACTATTTAGGAGCCATGGGCCAAGATGGACAAGGAAGGGCTCAGGACCAAACTGCCCCCATTGATTGATGGGGTGGGAAAATGGATCTCATGTTTTGAGAAAAACACTGCAGGGATAAATCTAGCAATAGGCAATATCAAGCGTCTGCTCAGCAGCCTCATCGGAGAGCAGACCAATGTGGTATATTCCTGAGCCTGAATTCCAGCCGTCATGGTGACCAACACAGAGCATGATGGTGCCTCATTTAATTCATTCAAAACCAGATCTGGGCGGCCCATAGGGAAATAATCCCTGACTCCTCAGATGTAGGAGGATTCTTGGCAGAGAGCATGAAACCTGAGAAACCGTGACCGGCTTTCTAGACAGAATGAGGGAACAGTGGGGTCAAGAGACAGGACTGCCATGGCCGAACACGGGCCCCCAGGTTGCATTTTTCTACAACATCCTCAAGAAAGGCCTGCCCGCCAAAAATACAGAGTGGCCTAGATACTGTAGTAGGATTAGACACCAAACCTTGGCAGGAGAGACAGGCCCACATATTACATTACTACAGAAAGAAGCAGGAAAAGGACATGGAGAAACAGGAGCAAGTCCAAAGAGATACTGCTAAGCTGGTCCAACATAAGTTAAAAAAGACCGCCCTTAGGGGGCCGCATTGCTCACAAGTGTGCAAGAAGCACATGTCTTGAAGGGAGCTCTGTTGTCAAACCCCAGAGGGCTTCCACACAGTCTTAACGGCTGAGGTCAAGGAGGCTGGAAGCAGCCAGACCTCAGAGAGTGCTCCTACTGTCAATGAATGGGCCACATAGCTGACCGCTGCTGCCAGCAGGCTTACCATCAGCAAAGATCAATAGGCCCGGGACAGTGCCCACAAAATACCCATCCACGAAACCAAGCCCAGATCAATCCGAGCGCGCAGCACATTCAGCCACAAAGAAATCAGTCAGCAAATACACTGCTGCAAGAAGGACCAGGTGGTTGGTCAAACACATGGCAACAGCAGCAGGCAGGGCACCCAGCCCAGCAAGCACCAGGGCCATGGCAGGGAGGGGTGACTGTCTGGGGGTGGGTAATAACTTTACACAATCGCCCGATCCAAATGCGCAGGAAGACTAAAACCACAAATATGACAAACCTAATTCATACCCACATCAGACATCTCACCACAACAATAAAGACTAGTGACACAGCATTAGGAGAAAACTCAAGCCTTTACTGGCGTTCAGGCAAAACCCAGGGTCGCCGTATGTTCAGTCGATCAGGAATCTACCCTAAAGTCTGCCATTTTGGGTTAGAAGTCCATCACAGCTCCCACACAAGGCGCACGGGTATGCTCACCACCGCATCCATCTTGTCGACTCAAATGACACAGGACCTCACGAACATTGTACAAGGAAGCAATAGGCCCGACCCCTGATTTGCCACGTCCAAATTGCACGGGCCACAGAGCAGCTCCTCATCACCCACAGGTATGCCACATTAGAACCAACAATATACGAGACCTTAAGAAGGTGACCAATAGCCTACAGGAAGAAGCCCAAAAGTAGCCAAAACACGAAACTTCCAGAAAAAGAGCATTGCCAAAACACCCAACTCCACTAGGGAAAACCTCATTGCATGCTACATGCAGGGACCAGAAGGGCATACACGTGTCCTCAGGATACGTGGCAATTACCCACAATCCCCAAATTGCAACCCCTCCCCTTCCTTTCACTGCGCATCACGCATGTGTAGGTCAACAGGTACCATCTGCATCAGTAAAACTATACACACAAACGTTAGGAAAAGGAGGATATTAGAGGGCAGACAACACCCATACAATGCTAGTTAGTTAAAAAAAAAAGTAATACACGCACCCACGAAGAGCACCCTGCTAAAATACCCACATTTGTCGGGGAGAGGGAGGAGGACCAAATGACCCACAAAGGCAAAGCCCAGGTGCTCCATGGCTAAATGTTCGCTGTCTCCAAAAAATGATTCCCCAACTGAGGCCACCTTCCTGTACCCCACTAAAAAGTTACGCAAAATGAATGTACCGAATGTTCCCCAAAAAGGACGGGCACAGGAATTTCCAAGACTGAATAATGATGCATGTTGTTCTAAAAGCTAACATACAACCCGCAGTTCTTATCCAGCAGGTTTGCAATCAAGCCCTACGTGCACCATTTTTACTGCGGCCCGCCCTCTCTCTTCAGTAGCAACCTCTGAAGTCCCAACGAGGCCCAAAGGTTCAAGCCCAAAAGACCACAGACTATTTTTTACAGATTATTTTTGGACAACAGACTCTTTAAACTGTGCTAATCAAAGACACCCCCAGACACCAGAAAGCTGCAGAGGACCCCTCCAGACCCATTTCAAGACCTGCAATGTTTCAAAATCTATGTAGTATTGCACCTTTGTATATCACCTGCTTAGCATGGGTGTGTCGGCATCCATCCACAGTGAAAAATGTGCCTAGTCACATGGGGCCTATCTCGGCATTTCTACAGCGCTTGTGTAGAGACCTCTCGCATCTCACTTACACTGAACCAAACGCTAGTATTCCGCACGCACTACACAGCGCACTCTTGCACAACACATGGTACCAACACATGACTACTATGGGCTCCCAGACATTGGCTAAGTCATGCTGTCTCCTCGTTGATACCCCATGCTGCGGACGCAGACAGACTTTACATATCAAAAGAAATGGCCCCCGAAAAAGCAAAATGTCTCATCCACCTTTACCTATGTAGGATTAGGGCCAAGATACAACCCAGTAAAGTATAAACCCATAAAGTAGTGGTAAATATCACCCGGTATGAAACCAACCCCACTGCATTGCACCTTTTCACTGAGCCTAGAGACATTCAAACTGAGTTAGACAGGATGTGCAGGAGGGGCACCATAGGGAAAGACACTGTTTGACCCCGAGAATTTCCAGAGAAAAGGTTCTTGGAGGTAGCAAGACCACCACACCAGTGCACAAACCTGTCTGCTCTCACCTCTGTCTGTGGTATCAGGATGGCCCTTAGCGTATCTGGGTCAGTAGTCTTTAATAACAAGTGGACTCCAGACATGGAGTTCCAGTGCAGGGCCATTCACCCCGATGATGCAAGGGGAAATTAGTCTAGAAGGGTAGGGTTGAATGCCCATGTCAGGAAATCTGGGACACTGAGATAGATAGGCATCCGTGGCTAGAAGGGAAAGGGCAACTCCTAATTGTACGGAAACGAACACTGTATTCTTTGTGTTTCAGAGGCAAAGGAACAATCCCACTTGGCACCAATAAAATTTGTGGAGCAATACTGCACGTACCTGATCTGCAACGGAGCACCTCCGTGTTGATGGATACCTATTGGCAGTGCAGCGAGTTTGCCTGCACCTAGCTCGTCCCCAGATGGTGGGGCCTCTGCACCCTCGTAACCATACACACCCTTAACCTGGTCATTCCTGAAGATGATCTGGCCGAATTGTTTCAACATCACCCACAGAAGAAAAAAATTATATTGCATCAGGCTTGAGAAAAACGAACTGCTGATTACTTTGGTTGGGCTCAGGACCAGGACATTCCAGAAGAATTTAGTCTGTTCTCTGACACTCAAGTAAATGCAGGAGGGTCCATACCCTTCTTCACCTTGCAAACGAAGGTGAAGGCATTACAAATAACCAGATGGGAGATGTTAAAAATGATCTACAAAACTGAGCTCCGCCTAAATGCTATCAAGAAAGAACTAAGAGATATCTGTCTTATGGTGATGCAACATCGGTATGTGTTGGACTTGATGACCGCGATGCAGGGTGGGGTGTGAGCAAAGATTGGTACGTCCTGCTGTAATTTTATCCCTGGAAATGACATGGACAATGGGACATTGGCTCTTGCCATACAAGCCCTGCATCGAAGAAGGAGGGAGGTGCCCCGATGGGTGACCAGAATGTGCCTGTGACGGCTCCTGATTTTCATTGTTGTACTAAACTATGTGGTTTCCTGCAATTGGGGGTTTCTTGCTGTAAAACCATAGTCCTTAAGTTAGGTAGAATGCAAGTAACTTGGGAATTAGTAATAGACACAACAGATACACATTGAACCTCAAATAATGTGACTGTCATGAAGTATGGGGTAAATGGTGTTCTTGAAAATTCAACTAGAGGGGGGAATGTTAATATTGGACAATACGATGTCAATGTACACCATGATTTATGTACGCCTAAAAAACGAACTTGCATCTCCGTTGTTGAAATTACCCGATGTGACCTCCTCCTCAACCCCTAGTCAGAAATACGTGGTTAGGCAGGCCCTGCGACCTAGGCCTGAAGCAACTGATTGATAGATCACAGGTGGGGGGCACATAACCCTTAGACAGCAGGGTCCAAAGTAAGTTAGTGAAAAATAAGAGTCTATCTGCTATTCAGGAGTTGTAAGCAGAAAAAACAAAATACAATTTATCGCTGTTGCACAAAAAAGAGATTTCTTTGAATTAACCTGGGCAAAAATGAATTGCCTGATTCTGACGCATCCTGACTAATCTGGCCACTCTGCTGTTAGCGATCCTGGAAAATTACCACAGAGGTGACCGCAGTGCTCATGTCTCCAATTAAGTGCTTGTAGTGTCTCTGGGTGGCACTCTGCCCTTATGTGCTCACCTCTCTGCCAGTGGGCATTGGAGATCTGGCCCACGGCCCGAAGATAGACTTGAGAAGGATTCAGCCCTTGGTATGCTAATGGCAGCTTAAACCTTGGTTAAGGCGGCCCTGGCCCGGGAACAACTTGTGACCCCACCAGAAGGTGGAAGGGCGGTTATTTAGGGGATCAACAGGTGGTCCAGCAGCTTAGCAGAGTGCTTGAGCTGTTCTGAGATCAATTGTTCGAACAGCTAGCAAAAAAAAGGATAATTGGAAAAACCCTAAAAGTCCCTTGGAGCTCCGCCTTTTGACTTATTAGATATAAATGATGGTCACTAGTGGGGGCAAAATTTTGGGAGATCAACACAGGTGCTATCTCTTGTTAGGCAATACAATTTAATCATCCTCAATAGTCACCTACAAGGCGATAGATCCAGTAATTCGAAAGCACCAAAAGATTACTCTTTTGTTTCACTAGAGCAATTTAAACTTATTGACAACTAAAAAGTTATTGACCTGGGGCCTAGTAAGCATTACGCCATGGTAATGACACTTGTGGGCCTAGGGTAAATAAGGAATGCTGCATCAATTGTGGAAGACGGGACCTGTAAAAAAAGTATTAGAGCTTGGCTTTCCGATGATAACCTTAAGGCTTTGTTTAAGAGTAGGATGGAGGAACTTCTCCGGAGTACGGGGGGACCATGTGATATCAACGGGTATGTTTAATTTACAAAAATTGTTCTTCTGAGTATAAGGGCAGTTTACCAGCATAGGACATATCATGCTAAAAACAAAGCACATGTCTCCTCAGGGTGGTTTGACAAGAACTGTAAATCAGAAAAAAGTCAGTTAGCAGGGTCCAAAGTAAGTTAGTGAAAAATAAGAGTCTATCTGCTATTCAGGAGTTGAAAGCAGAAAAAACAAAATACAATTTATCGCTGTTGCACAAAAAGAGATTTCTTTGAATTAACCTGGGCAAAAATGAACAAAGCAATATCCCAAGGCAACTTAAAAAATGCTGATTCTTGGTGAATACTGAGAAAATGATATCTCCTAGTCACCTGAAGGCACTGGGTAGTGAAGGTCAATTAGTCAAATTCATTTCGGACCTATGTAGATACCACCTCTAGGGGACAGCCCACCCAGAGAATACTTAACATGTGGAGGTTGCCCAATTTTATTCTTGTTGGAAGCCGGCATTATTGCAGAAGTAATTGGCAATCTGAAAGCTTCCCAAACAGAAGGCCTGGATGGGCTACCAGCTATTTTATTCAAAGCACACCCCTTTGGTGAGCAAATATGTTTTGTTCTTTTTTCAAATGGGTACCCTCACCGGGAATTGTTCCAGACTCATGACGGGGTGGAATCATCAAACTAAAATCCAAGAAAGGGGACCAGGGTAATTCTAGAAACTACAGGTAAATTTCATTACATGACACATCATCCAAGATTGATGCAGAAACTCTGCTCCATCTGGAGCACTGGGATTTTTCTTTAGAAATAGTCCCCAGAGAACATGGCAGTTTTAGGCAAAACTACTAAACAGTTCCTGACTGTGCACTTCTATGGGCAACTCGTCTAAGTAGCTGCCTGACGGATGCGCTGCCTGTTCTAAGTAATGCGATAGAAATGGTTATTACGGAATACTAAGCGCACTTCACGAGACTCCAACCGGCTGGTGGAGGTCAAGTGAATTCTCAGACGAGGCTCCAACCGGCTGGTGGAGACCTACTGTGAACATTTCCGGACGGAAAGAATTTCCCAATTGTTTTACATTAATTGTCCATCGTTGGATTCGAATCACGTTCTTCTGATATCATTCATTGAAGAGTCTGTTTTGTGGCTGTCCACCCCTCCTTCCATAGTCCTGAGGAAGACCCGCTCTGATGCACCCCATTTTTGCGCTGCCTCCAGGGTCGAAACGTCGACATGCTTCATATGTCCGCCCAGTTCTCTTGATCACGATTTGATTCATCAATGGGTCTTGCATTACATGTGTAAAACCAGACAGGACAAGAATTTAAAAAGCTTCCCCCTTTTTATCTCACGTGTATTTGTCATGTATATAGGGTACTGTCCATATCACTACTCACTATATGTCACCCTTTCATTATATTCACTTGTTGTTTTGTTGCAATTTACAAAGTTACAGCCAGCAGTATTCAATACTCATTTTGAATATATGATTGAATCAATTAGTCCCTTTTTTTTTTTTTTTTTTTGGTGTGTTTTTCTTCTTCCCCAGAATTATTTCTGTGTGTATTATGAATGATTGTTTGTTCGCTGCAGTAAATACAATATTCTAAGCAACTGTAAATATCCCGACAGAACCAATTGTTTTATTTAACACTAATACCCAGGTTCTGAGGGACACCGGGTCGCCCCATTATTTCTAATACTTCTATGGGCAACGGCATGAAATTCTTGAAGACAGCAGGTAAATTATGCTGCTGTTTTATGGATTTCAGGAGTGCCTTTGACCTAGATGATCAGGAAACTTTATGGAAACAACTACTGAGTTTTAATATCCTGCTAACCCTTTTACATATGATTCAACAGTTGCACCCAAATAATTGGACACATGTACACCTGTCAGGGAATGGAAACCTTTCAGAATAAAATTCCAATCCGAAATGCACTGTGATAAGATTGTGTGTTAGCACCTCTGTAATTTAGTCATTTCATCTCTGATCTCCCCATGATGTTAGCAAAGACAACTTTTTCTCCCCAAAAATAGGTGAATCACATGTCCTGTGCCTTATGTAAGTAGACAAATTAGTATTAATGGACTACAGGCCAATAGGCTTCGAGCAGAAACCTAAAGCTCTATGTGATTATTGTGAGTGTTATAGTCTCAGAGTGAATATTGGTCAAACAAAGACCTTGATCTATTCTAAAAGACCTAAGAAATGTTTTTGTTTTATAAATAATGCCCCACTAGAACAAATAAGGATCTACAAATATATAGGTCTAAATTTTGCAGACAATTTGCAATGAGACAAACATTTTTCAGGTCCTAAAAACCTCTCTAATGAACTCAGCAAATAAATTTGATTATCAGTAGAACCGTTAAAGAAAGCAACACGGGGTAAACCACTCCCACAGGCTCTTTTTGAAGCTGTGCTGTTATCCCTAGATTGTTGTTTTAGTTGCGAGAAGATGGAAAGTTTTGTTTTAAAGAGACTTTTTAATATTCCAATAAATTCAATGTTCCAGGCCTGAAGAATTGACATGGGATTGAATACTTGGGGTCTGATAGCGCACTCATGCCCTCTATAGTTTATATTTCCTCTTAGAATTAGTGCATATAGTGATAAATTATCTTCCCAAGTGTTAGGGAATATCGAAAGCCGTGTAGACATTTTCTCAATCTCAATTTGCAACTTCATGTCTAACTAAACTCTTAGTATAGTACAAACATAACTTCAACAGATAGCAAGATCTCTGTCGTCAAGCTGAAGGGGCTATTAAATGAAAGGGTTGGAATTCTAAGCCAAAATAGAGATATAACTTATCGAACACTGAAAGAAAACAGTGATGTATCCCCTTGACTTCTTGGGCGATAAAAGGGAATTTCCCTACCTAAATTTCCAGACAAGGGAATGTGGATCTACAAATCTGCATGGGATTTGACCCAATATGGAGAAATCCTGGTTTAAAAGCAAGGTTCAGTTTAAACAACGATTGCTGTATTTGCGAATTGAGGGTCAATTACAACACAACACACCTTTTAGACTGCCTATTATTTATGGAAGGGAGGAAAAAAACTCATCCTGTTTTCAAGACCTATGGTATAATTTTAGGTAAAACTTTGATACTGCTGTGGCTATTGCTATATTCATTGGACTAATTTGGAGGAAGTCTTTTCATGCGCTGTAAGAAAATGCCTCTTTATGTATGTCGCCCAATTTTTTCTGCACTGATGCTGCTGGTTTTTTACTCTGCACACTGAGCCACTGCAACCCAGACCCCAGTGCATGTGATCTGATCTCTAAAACATATAGAAATTGGCTACACTCCACATTGGAATATTTAAATCACCTATAAGTCCCTAGAACACAAGTGTACCCAGAGCCTGTAAGTCAAATGTCACTAGTGGATTGCAGCACCTATTTTGCCAATTTTGAAGTGAAATGCGAAGCATGTCTCCAGGCCTGCCTCTGCAGCTTGGGTAGGCAGTTTTAAAATTGCTAATTTGACCTGACAATATTTTGCCAGACCTACACCTTCCTTTTTAATACTCAAAGTCACCCCTAAAGTAGGCGGCATTTGCCCATAGGGCAGGGTGCATGGTAGTTAAAAGGTAGGGCATGTGCACTTAAGTTTTAGATGCCCTAGCTATGCTATGATAAATCTCCAAACTCATTTTTCACTCTGGCAAGACTGGTTCTCCCATAGGAACATACTGGATTACATTATACCACCTTATAATGCTTACCTTCAGTTTGGGAAGTGCTAGAAAAATGATGCAAGGACTCATTTTAATGGTACCTTAAAATCCAACATATTGGCCAAGTCAGATTTTGTATTACTATTTGGGAAACTTTTAGAAAGTAACAATCTTCCTTCCTGAGCCAAATGGGCCTTTCTGCCACTGTTCAGTGTCACCTGACTGTTGATGGCTCTCCTGTGATAAAATGTGTATTGGTCCCAGAGAGTGGACAAAGGGCTTGGGTGTGGGGAGAGGTTTTTCTCCCTGACAGGATGGCCATCTGTGTGTTAGTCTACATTCAAACACACAGGAAGTAGTGTCAAAGTGGGTAGGGTCACTCCTGGGAACATCTACCCAATTGGTTACGGAGTGGTCAGGAGATTCCCCCACCCACAGGCTGGAACTTGACATAAATGTGGTACGCCCAGTTATCTCTTCAGAACATCTCCCGACGTGCAGAAGACAGAAGAAAGACTGCGCCTGCTGTAGTGACCTCTGAGGAGAACTCTTAGGGCTGGACCTGCTTCCACTTCTACTCAGGACTAGGAAGTGGATTTTAAGAGTCAGTTGGGTGACCTCCTGTTAAGCTACACATACAGAGAAGCTACAAGAAGCCGCCTTTCCTAAAGCACCCAGCTGGCTATTTCCAACTGGACCTTGCTGGTGGCTTCTAATGGAATGAGTGCTGACCCCAAAGGTCCTAGGGCCCTTAAAAAAGTGTCAGAGTTTACTAAGCCTGCCTACTCCTAAAAGTTGAGACTTAGAAATGTTTTCAAGGATTTTTAGTTGGAGAACTGGCAGAACACTTTGACAACCCTGCCAACTCAATCTGACAAAGGTGTGTTGCTGCTAGGCCAAATATTCAGGTTGCTTCCGCTCAGAGTTTTTCCACAACAACAAATCAGTTTGAGTTTGAACATCGTGGAGAAGGTATTCATCTTGTGGAGTCCTGTTTGGCTACACCTTGTGGCCTTGCCCCACTGGAGGAATCTGAGCTACAAAAAGGTGACTATGTCTAAAGGTGGAACTCTTCACTGAGCTAAGACACCAAAAGCATTTACCCAGGTAGGGACCTTTCCTGGGGGCGAATTTTGAATTTCTCCCACGCTAAAGTTTCCAGCCAAAAGTTAACAGTTTCATCTAGACGTCATCCAATGGCTATCCAGTCTCTTGGAACTCATATTGGCCACTGCCTGCTGCCTTGCTCCACTGAGGATTTTTGACTTTAATTTCAGAGATTAAGTCAGTAGGTAAAACTTCCTAATGGGACAAACCTAGTATCTGTATCAGAGTTGAGCTCCATTGCGTCTGGCCTTGAACCATACCCTTATCCCAGTCTAGCGCAATCAGGTGTCAGCGATTGGCACTGAGCTCTCTTTGGTGCTATTTGTATTTAAAAGTTTAACAATTAATTTCTCAGGTTCCCCTTATTGAATTATTGTTGTCTTGCAGTTATTTTGTTCATGGAAATATTCCAAATATTCTCTATTTACATAAAGTGGAGTAGGAGTTGTAGTGTGTGGTGTTTTCGACTTTTTACCCATTTGGTACTTCTAAATGCTTTACAAATTTTATTAATTTAAGCCTGTATGCTCTGTGCTATAGCTACCATGGAGTTGAGCTCAGGCGTAACTACTGAAGCCTTTGCTGGGCCTAATAAGAACCATGAGATTATTGCTTGTCATGGACTAACATCCACCTCAACTAATAATCCACTTTCTCACATGCATAATATTGAAATTAAGACTGTTATTGTAATGCTTGGGATATTCTTTTATGACTAATGAAATAAAGATCGCTATTGTGATTTTTATGATGCCCTTTAATGTTTAATGATTATTATCTAGTTGATATTTTAAATCAGATTTTAGATTGTGTCAGACACTGTGATTATAGGAATTAATTTGCTGTTTGATATCGCCATTTTAATTACAGATTTGTTTTTAGTCTGTGTATTTGCTTGAACAATTTTAAAGTGTTCTTTCAATCCGTAACTCTGTAAAACAATTTCTTAAAATTAAAGTATTTGTATGTATTGTTAATGTTAGGCTTTTTAAGCTTAAACTTTCAATTGTTCCGCTGCTTCCACTTTCCCGTCTATATTGTATAATTACACTGTCAAAGTGATTGACTTGTCTGCTGAAATGTGAAGTATCCCGTCAATGTGCCTCATTATGACAATAATGTCCGCAACATGTCAAAAACAACCACCAAAGTGCCACAGAAAACTTAATGCCAGGGATGCTCACAATATGGAAGAATCACAACTATTATGCCAGGGTCACAGTTATGTATCCAAAATGCCAATGGTGTCAACATTATGCCAATGTGAAGGCACCAACATGCCAATGATGGCCAAAATATACCCCGACTTATGACAGGAGTGGGTCTCAATATGCCATCCCATATTCTGGGTGGTACCAGATGATCTGAGTGGCTATAAATGATGGAGGTCAGGATGCCACAGGGGGTGGACAAATGTAAGACTAGAAGAATACCAGAAACTCTATCATCTCAGACGTGCAGGAATATCCCACTCTCTCACCTTCCCTATAGCAATTGACATTTAACTCAGGTAATTTATTTGTACCCTCCACTCCCACCCCATTTAGGTTGGCTCCCACCACTGAATGTGCAGCCACATTGAGTGACTTCAAATTGCTACATACATTTGTAATGGTCATGTCCCCTGTTCTCACAGACACGCAACTGCTAGCATTGGTGCTGCAACATTGCCAGTCATCAGTCACTAAAGTCACATAGCGATTAGTTATGTTTAAAACCTTGCACTGTCAATCCATTGCATTTGAAAACACAGAGACCTGCCATTGACTAACTGGCCTTGGGATGTGGAGGCACAGTGATCTGATAGAGAGCAACGGGCTGTGTAGTGAAACTCAACTCGGTAACAGAGCCCATATGCACCTAGTCTAAAAAAGCAGAAAACTCTGCATGTTTGATTTGCCTCTGTTACTGTTAATCTGAGGTTTTGGGGGTGTGCAGTGATGCCTCTTGCAATGTGTTGGGCCTGGAGCACCACAGTGCTCCAGGCCCTGAGAGTGATGACCTAAATTTCTGGTTGTAGACTGTCCTAGTGCCAACAACAGCTGGACACCACTGCTAGGTTTCCATCACCTGCCAATCACTTCTGGGCAGTAGATCCAGAAGTGGGATCATGAGTATTAGGGTTGAAGGTTTAGGGGACGAAGCTTGCAAAATATTGCAGGTGTAGGTCCTCTATAGCGTTTAAGATAAAGAGCTCCTGTCCATTGGCTATTCTTTTGCCACAGTCACCCAACGAAACTAGATCAATGTCACTCATAAGTGGGGATTGTCAAATATTCACAGTTTGAGGGCTGCATGATTGAATGTAGAGAAAGCATCCCTTTAACCTCTGACCACATGACCTAGGTCTCTTTTCTTTCCCACACTTCCTTTTATTGTGATTCTGACCATTGGCAGTTACGTCAATCCTACAGCACCAATATACCTATGGCAAATTTACGCTTTAAAAATAAGTAACATTACGTAACACAAAGGGAACATTGTATGGCTTTTTGGTGAACTTCTATTGATCACATGTATAACTCTAGCACAGACATCTTCAAACTTTTTTATTCTGAGAACACCTCAAGCAAAATGTTTTGAAGATGGGCCCCCTGAAAAAACTTATGGCAAGGATTTGGGAAGCGGGAGGGATGATCACAGAGGGCGGGGATCATGAGATCATTTCAGGGGTGCTTTTCTGTAGCTCTTAAGCCACACTAAATGTGAGGCTTATAAAAGAAAAACAGAATCAAACAAAAACAGAACTGATCAAAAACACCACTTTCCATAATTGGGGTACTGTGGACTCCAATGCAACTCCACCTGCTGCACTAATGATAGCTGTAGCCCTGAAAAGCAGGCTATCTCCTGTTCTTCTTTCACTCTTTCACCACCATGCCTGATGTTAGCAATTAGGTTCCTGGTTGGCTGGGGTCAAGCCTTGGTCAAGCAGTGGCCTCGCCAGGGTAAGTCACAAAGACACCCTAAATTAACCTGTACTTAATTTAAGAGGAAATGTGTAAAGTATTTGTGCAACACTCAAACAGTAAAACAGTGACAACACCACACAAAAAGATTCCGCACCAGGTTAGAAAAATTGTTCTTAATTTAATAAATAAAACAAGACTAAAATGACAAAAATCAAATACATAGAAATTGAGATATTCATTTTATGTTGTTATGTTATGTTATATACTCTGATAACGCGCACAGCTACTCCGAGGAGTGTCCCGGCGCGAGTCCAAAAGGAGTCACCGAACTGTACCACCATCATTAAGGAAAAAGGTGTTTTTAAAAGTTTCTTGAAGGCTAACGGGTCTTGACTATTACACAATAGAAACGGAAGGGCATTCCAAGCTTGGGCAGCCTTAACGGCCAATGAACAGCCGCCCATCTTGTGGCGAATGAAGTGGGGCACTTTAGCTAGGAGAAGAGCTGATGAGCGCAGTTGTCTGAGCGGGACATAAAAGGAAAACCGCTTCTGTAAATAGACGGGGCCAAGACCGGAAAGGGATCGATGGGCAATGACCAGGGATTTAAATTTGACCCGATCCGCCACGGGAAGCCAGTGGAGTAGGCGGAGATGATCGCGCACGCTGCTCCTCTTAGCGATTCCCAATAGCAGCCTGGCGGCCGCATTCTGAATGACCTGGAGTCTATTCAAGGAGTATCCAGGGATGCCCACATACAATGCATTAGCGTAGTCCAATCGAGAAAGGATCAAGGTACGGATAACCGTCTCTTTGGCAGGCCTAGGGAGTAGAGGGAGAAAACTCCTTAGCGTTTTGAGAAGGCCAAAGCAACTGCCTGAGAGTTTTTTTACCTGAGCAGAGAAGGAGAGGTTATCCTCAAACCACACACCCAGGTTCTTTGCGGATTTTCCATTAGAGGTTGGTAGGGGAACCCAGGAGGCCAGATCGTATCTCTGAAGCCCGTAGCGAATTTACTGTAGAGTAGGATCTCTGACTTGTCTTCGTTGCATTTGAGTTGAGCGGCCGCAAGTCACTCAAAAACCGAAGACAGGCAGTGCTGAACAAAGGATACAGAATCCTCATCCTTTTCCCAGGTAAAGAGAAGCTGGGTGTCGTCTGCGTAGGCTATCACCTTAGCCCCCAAGTCCTCGGCTAGATAGACCAGAGGAGTAACGTAGATGTTAAAAAGAAGGGGGCTAAGGGAAGACCCCTGCGGGACACCAGTGGTGACCGGCTGCGGGGTTGATGTGGCCGGCGGCAGCCAGACCTGTTGAGCCCGCCCCTCAAGGAAGGACCTCAGCCAGTCCCAGGCGGCGCCTGATTCACCAATCTCAGTGAGTCGGGCGAGTAGCAGTGAGTGCGGGACCGTGTTGAAGGCCGCCGATAGGTCGAGCATTACCAATGCTGCTCTCCCACCGGCATCTAAACACTCGCGAATGGCCTCGGAAATCTCCACCAGCGCTGTCTCTGTGCTGTAGGAGGAGTGAAACCCAGACTGTGCTGGATGAAGAACATCAGACCCTTCAACAAACTCCGTAAGTTGTCTGGTCACCACCTTCTCACAGACTTTTGCTAAACTGGGCAGGAGGGAAATTTTAAAAGAATAAAGTGAAAATAGTGCCAAAAATCACTAAGTACCAAAAAAGAATATCTGGTTGCGCTGGGCCAGGGACAGAGTCAAAAGTTCAGGCCGACCGCGGTGGAGAGGGACCGAGTCCGGCCATCTGAGCAAAAGTTCTTTAGTTCGGGCTGCATTGACGTTGAAGACGCTGTCGACGGAGAGGATGTGGAGCGCAGAGGGGGTGATGCGCCAAGGTCGATCCACGCATTCGGCGCCGATGCATTGGTCCTGATCATGCAACAGCGACGAAGCGTCAGCTCTGATGCGATGCTGGGCTTCAGTTACGATGTCGATGTTGTCGTTGATGGAAATGCGAGGACTTTACTTGTCGAGCGTCGCGTAGTGATGGTTCGAAAGTCAGAGTGAAGGCTCCTAGCCATGCAATGCATCGGTTCTGGTCCTCGCGACAGGGGGCTATGCGCCAGTTCCACTCTGTGCAGTGTCAAAGATGTGTTGGTGCTGACAAGTGATGTGTTGGTTCTGCATCCGCATCGGCGGTGAAGTGTTGAGTAAACACCGTATGCGCACTTCCAAGGGTCTAGGACTGTGGTGGCACCGGTTGGCAGAGTAGAGTCACTGATGGCAGAGTCCAGGTGCAGAACAGGATAGTTGGAAGTCTGTTATGGCACTGAGACTTCACATCAGAAGTCTAGCCAACTAGTCCTTGGAGTCACTCTGGGTTCTGGGGGTCAAGTGATGCAGGTCTAGTCCTTCTCGCCCAGACCAAAAGGGCAGCAGGCAGCAGGTCAGCAGAGTAAAAAAGCTGTTCTTTTTAGGGCAGCAGAGTTGCAGTCCTTCAGCAGCATAGCAGTCCTTCCTGGCAGAGTATCCACAGGTCCAGCAGTGTACTAAAGTGGTAGGGTCTGAGGTACAGTTTTTATACCCAGTGGTGCCTTTGATGAGGGGGAGATGGCAAAGAAGGGTCTTTGAAATGCACAGAGGTCCTCCCTTCCTGCCCTGGCTTCAGACTCACTCCAGGGGAGTATGCAGCCCTTTGTGTGGGGACAAGACACAGCCTATTCAGGTGCAAGTGTGAGACATTTCCAGCTCCTCCCGCCCATCCTCCCAAGATGGCCCATCAAGTCACAATTAATCTCTCATTGTATTTGGCTGTCTAGGGGTTATACAGAAAGCCCAGCTGCCACCCAACCCAGACATGTATCAAAGGCAGGCTGCAGGCACACAGGGCTGAGAGGGGGAAATGGCAACTTTCTAAAAGTGGCATTTTCAAAGTTGTAATGATAAATCCGACTTTGCCATTAACAAGAATTTATCATTACAAGTCAATAGGTATCAAGCATGAGAGATCTACTCCCTCTCAAATAGAAATTACAGCTTATTAAATGTGATAAGGAATCCCTAATGTTATCCTATGAAAGGCGCAGGTCTCACAGTAGTGATAAAGGAGGTTTTCATTATCAGGACATGTAAAACTTAAAAGCACATGTCCTGCCTTTTAGTTACACAGCACAATGGCAGGCCTAGAACAAGTTTTAGAGAGCTACTTAGATGGGTGGCACAACCAGTGCTGTAGCCCCACTTGTAGCATTTAATTTACAGGCCCTGGCTATATGGTATACAACTCTACAAGTGACTTATAAGTGAATTAAATATGCCAATTAGGTGTATGCCAATCAAACCATGTTTAGGGGAGTCAGCACAAGCACGTTAGCACTGGTTAGCATTGGTAAACTGCACAGAGTCATAAGGCCAATAAAAACAAAGTCAGAAAAATTAGAGGCAAGCAGGCTAAAGGTTTGGGGGAAGACCACCCTAAGGCTGACAGGTCTAATACCTGACCATCATTTGAATCTTCAAGCTCTGTCTCTTTCTCAAAATATAAATGAGCTACCTCATGTTGCTCCCTTTGTTGCACCAAGGGTGCCTAATGTTAGCAAGGAAGATTATGCCCCATGCCTACTTTTGTTATCGTAGAACATTCATAATTGTGATGCAGTTAGCCCTCCATTCCCCTGGACAAAAGCGTCAGTGTGCCTGTTTCAATAATGGTAGCTACTACCTTTGCAAAGCAGGCTGTCGCCTCTGCCCTTTGTTATCAACATGGGCTCCCATCTCACACCATCCCTCACCGTCCCATCTCTCATCATCCCTCACCCTCTCATCTCTTTGATACCAAAGTCAAGTTGTCTCCTCTGCATCAATTTTCCCCTCCCTTGGGCCTTTGCCCCAAGGCTCACAGAAACACTGGCACAGCAAATATGTCCTCAGCCTCTAATGCAGCTGCAGCACCAATGATACATACTGCTCTGCGAAGCAGGCTGTTTAGTCTGCCCACTCATCAGGGCCATCATTTCTAGTCCAGATGTCCAAAGCAGGCTTTCAGCTGCTTTGTGTAAAAAAACAACAAAACACAGCTAGCCCCCACCCCCACTGCTTTGAGGTGTGTGTTATTTCATGTGCAGTTACTTGAAGGTGAAAAAAACATTACAATACAGAATATTTTCTTCTTAGCCATGTTTGTGACCCCACTCCCTAAACGTACCCCATTCCACTCAGTAGGACAGTTTCTACACTATTTTTATGCACTTTAACTGCTGCAGGTAAACAGAAACAGCCTGGAAACATTCCTGTCACACTTCCAGGCTATCCTCATTTACAAGTGATTGCAGACTCATTAGTGCACCCCTGGGAACACAGGGGGGGCGTGTCCCACAGTTTGAAGATCTCTGCTCAAGAACATAAGGATGCTGTGTGGCCTTTGCTGGGAAGACTCCGAACTCTTGAATTCCAAAGTCTTTCAGAGTGAGGCAATTATGTCATAAATTAGAAACAAACAGTTTCATACTTGTTTGACCTAGCCTGGGCCATGTAGATTGCCGTAGCTATTTGCCAGATGTCTGTTTTTCCCACCCTTTCATAGCTGAACTTTTGCGGGATTGACCATGGGACATACTGCTTAATAAGACAATGACCGGTCAGAAGCTAGTGAGGGGCAGGAAATTATTAAATAACATTCTGTGAAATATGCTCTTCTTTGAAGCGTATGTTACAGGCACAACAATATCTCCTGGCAGCTAAAAATCAGGTAGCATGTGCAAATCTTGCCTTTGATGCATTATTATAGAATGTGCCACCAGGATAATAATATTATTTGCCATTTAAGCAGAAAACTCCAGATGCACATCTGTATTTTGAAAAATGGATTTTATAATTATGGAGATGTTTGTTAGTGTTGGAGGGCTCCAACACTGCCTGTGTTCTGCCCAAACATTAACCCTGAGCACAATTTTCATTATACTGGAATAATCAGAGTAATTTTAGTAATTTTGCATTACTCTTGTGATGTGAAATTACCAAACATTATGTAAATTTGCCTGTTCAGGTAATTTTTAGTAATTTGGGACAAAAATGCCTACCTAAGAGTACAGGGACAGAGCACAACTGACTGCAGCTTTTCCACTTTGGATTCATTTTGGACGTGAGGGTGCATTTTGTGCAAAGGAAATGGTGCTAAATGCAGGGTTACGCTCCTGAAGTGATTCCACGTAATCTTGTGTAATTTTGCTGTAATTTCACATAATTATGCTACATTAAATTATGAGAGTTAGGCCTACCCCTACATTAATGCAAAACTGTGCCTTATTGTTAAATATTGCCATCTGTGAGGGTATTTCAGCGAGCAAATGTTGGAGGGAATCAATCTAACCCAAGCCATGTGTCAAGCCCTTAGTGCCTATCGGTCAACTCCTCATGCCGCAACTGGTAAGAGTCGTGCCACCTTGCTATTTGGGAGGGACATCGAAACCAAGCTCCCAGGCTGAGGAAGACACCACAGGTATGATAAGTAGGATTTCTGCATGTTATTGCCCCAGTACTTCCCCACCATTGACTCTGTAACGGTTTAGAAGCAGCCCACGTCTATACCTTTGTGTTTGACGGAGTAAGGCGTGGCACAGGAGGCTGTTGAACTTTGTCTACTGGCATGATAATCAACGCACCACTGTCTATGATGAAGGTTATGGGGCAGCTGTTCACATTTAATGTAATTTTAGGACAGTGTCCAAATGAATTTTGTCACTGTGATGGCTTCTTTGACTTTTGATCTTCTTTGCAAGCAGCTAATCCTACATGTGCATGTCGTTCCTTAGTCGATATCATCAAGGCGCATCAGTCTTTTTTGCTAGCGCTTGATAATGACGTTGAAGAGCCTTATATGATGAACTTGATGATGACTGACCTTGCTTGGTTTCTCCTTGCCGTAACTCATGTTGCCTTTTGCCCTTGTGGGCGTGGTGAGAATGCTTCTAGAACCTACTGCGCCCATTTTCTCTTTTTGCTGTGACGCATTTGGTTTCTCTTTCGCGTTGCAGAACTTTATGAAGAGGTTTTCTGTCCTGCAGCCTCTGCATTTCTGTCCTATGACTGGACATTTACCTTTATGGGGAAATGAAAACCTACATCGGAAGCATAACTTTTTCTTCTATGGAGATATTGACTTGTGTGTCTCTACCAGTGGTTAATTTGTAAAACAATAAGTGCCAGGGTCCTCGTCAAGAGGACACGGTAGCTTGCACCATCCATTGCCCCTGTCAGTGCTGCCAATTACAGTACCAACAAAACTACTAATCATCACACTCCTACAAGTGTGACGATTCAGACTATTCCAGACCCCCAGAGTTATAAGAATGGCTTGAGTGGCATGTATTAGTCATTGTTAATGTATATTAAGTGTAAAAGCAACAGTTTTTTGTGTGCTCATACCCAAATTTGGCAGACAGCGCCACCATGTGGCAGATTGTCACAAGCGCCGGGGCCAAGCAACGGAAACCACCAGCTCAAATTAAGCACTGGTCTTTACTTAGTGCTTAAAAATGCTTTTCATGATCAGTAAAGACTCATTACTTGCTGTTCCTGCTGCCATGTCAGCAGCTTGTCAATCTGCTAGTTCTTCTTAGAATTTTCTCTAAACTGAGTGTCTCTCTCAACATGCATCTGCTGAAGGAATCTGAAAGACAGCCACCAATGACTTTGAGGTGCATGGCTTCTTTTAAGTTTAGAATGCTTTATTGAGGTAATAAACAAAGTAGAACATCAGTACTTGGTCATGTAGCATGTAAAGGAAAATATAAAATAAGTGAAATAAATATATGACAATAAAGATAAACTCAACCCTCGAAAGGGAAAACCTATACATAGAATAAATGCATTTTAAAAATATTTGGATTTTAAGAAAATCAGAAAGAAGAGAGAGAAGAACAGGGGAGGGGGAAGGGGGGGAGAAGGAAATACATAAGAAATTAAACAATTATGCAGAATAATGCAAAACAATTGAACAATATTGACGTTAAAAAGAGAAAAACTGGTACCATATATATAAGTAAAATCAAGCAGCCAACCTGGAAAGAAAAGAGGTTAGTGGTAACCAGAGCAAGTCTTTTTTTATCAAAAGAGGTAGAGAAGTGGCATGGGCACGATCAAGCCGGTGATGGTGACAAAGCAAATTCCACCAAGCTTGATACGAAATTTTTGAGGTATCCTTCCAGTTGGTGGTAATGATCTGAAAAGAAATCGCTAAAAACATATCTATAAACTTACCCACATTACTCTGGGCAGCCCAGATAGGCGAAGCGCTGCCCAAAAAACCATGTACAATATCAAAAGGAACATTGGTGGATAATATTTCATTCAATTTCAACCATATACGAGACCAAAATGATTTAACCAAAGGGCAATGGAAAAGCATATGAAGAAAGTCACTGTTGTCTTGGGAACAAGACCAGCATTTTTTGGAGTCTAACAATTTGAATTTATACAGGTCAGTAGGAGTGAGAAAGAGTCTATTATAAAAATAGTATAGAGTCTGCGTTGTGCTGGCTGAGCGTGATGAAATATGTATTTTTGCCCAGATAGAGCCCCATGTTTGAAATGAAAAGTCCTGAGCCAAGTCCCTTTCCCAGAGAAGTTCTAAATTGGATTTAATTCTAGCTTCAAAGGAACGGGGTAATATGTTGTATATAGCCGCTGCCTTAAATTGGATAGAAAAATCAAGTGGGGGGGAAGAGGACTGATCAGGTGTGTCAAAGGAGCAGCCCTGGGAAAAGAGAGAGGACAGAGACATCCTAAGTAGGGGATAATGAAGGGCGTGTGTGGAGGAGATACCATAAGACTTTTGGATATCCGAAAAATCCATGAAGGACCCATCCTTCAACAAATGCTCGAGTGTAAGGATACCTTTGTCAATCCATTCCTTCCAGAATAGAGCTCTGTTGTTAATCTTTAAATGTTTATTATACCAAACTGGAGTGCATAAAAATTGGTCAGAAGAAGAAAGATGAGTTTTAAGCAGAGAGTTTTCAAGTGCTTTGGAATGAGTGAAGATAGGTGAGAAGAGACTCTTCAGGGGTTGGGATAAGCGGGTGGCTGTGATAAAAGAAAAAGGTGTATATTAAGCTTGTTCCAATGAGCTCCAGGCCATTATAGGTGTATGTGTAGATTCGGTTAAAAAGGTCCATATTTGTTTCAGGATGAATGCAGAGTGATAACGCCTGAGATTGGGGAAATTGACACCTTCCAACTCTTTGGGCTGTTGGAGGCGTGAGAGTGAGATTCTGGCCTTGCGGTTGTTCCAAAGAAAATTGGCCAAAGAACGATTGATGTTGTTAAAAAAGGAAAGTGGGAGAGAGACCGGGAGCATAGAAAGATAAAAATTGATAATAGGAAGAAGCATCATTTTAATTGTGGCTAGACGACCCCACCAGGATAAGAAGAGAGGAGACCAGCTCTCAGTGAGAACTGAGAGTTTTTTAAGTATATCAGCGAGATTAAGTTTAATAGTTTCCCTAATGGTATTAGCATAAAGGATTCCTAAGCATTTGATACTTTTGGAATTCCACTCAAAACCTGTGCCATGAAACATATGGGAGAGGCAATGTTTATTTAAAGGCATAACTTCGGATTTATCAATATTCAATTTGTAGCCGGAAACTAAAGAATAATCTTGTAACAAGGAGAAAAATGTCGGCAGAGAGGTAGACGGGTTGGAAATATATAACAAAATATCGTCTGCATATGCAGTAAATTTGATATCGATATTTTTAAATTGGAGACCTGTATAGTGTGGTGATCGTTTAAGTTTCTCTAAAAGGGGCTCTAAAGCAAGAATAAATAAGAGTGGGGAGAGAGGACAACCCTGCCTAGTCCCCCTAAGGAGTGGAAAATATTTTGATTGGCGTCCATTCACCCAAATGGAGGTGGAGGGGGCAGAATATAACAACTGGATGTATTTAATAAAAGCAGGGCTAAAACCATGCCATTTCAGTGCACCGAAAATAAATTCCCAGTTAACCCTATCAAACACTTTCTCAGCATCTAATGTAATGGCAGCAACTGGTGAATCCATTTTAGAGGCCAGGTGGATAATATTGAGGAAGGTTCTCGAATTGTCAGTGATAGATCGTCCCTTGACAAACCCTGATTGGTATATATTGGTAAGATCAGGGATAACCTTATTAATACGGAGGGCAAGTAGTTTAGCAAAGATTTTGCAATCTGTATTAATCAGGGAGATGGGCCTATAATTTTTACAAAGGGAGGGATCTTTATCTTTTTTAGGAATAAGACATAGCATTGCCTGGGTAAAGGATCCTCCTGATTCGCCGGTGGTAAGAAAGTTATTAATCGATGAGACTTACTGAGGGACCAGAAATTGTTTGAAATGAAGAAAAAAATGAATAGTAAAACCGTCTGGGCCAGGTGTTTTGTTCTTTTGCAGGAGGTTAATGGCGCTAATGATTTCTTGTTTCAAGATGGGAGCTTCCAGAGATGTGAGATCAATGTGGTTCTCCGGAGGTTTAGAGATAGTTTGAAAGAAGGATTCAATTTGGTCAGGGGAAGGGGTGAATTCTGGAGTGTAGAGGGAAGTATAGTAGTCAGTGAAGCAGTCGAGAATCTTAGCGTCTGTAATATGCCGAACTCCAGAATTATCTGTAATGGCCACAATTTTGGATTTCTGTTGTTTGATTTTAAGATAGTTGGCTAAAGATCTGCCTGCCTTGTTCCATCCACCATACATTTTAGCGTTGAATTTGAGGAGATTATTACAAGCGGAATCCCAAGATTGTTTATTGTATTGCATTTTGGCCTTGATAAGATTTGACAATGTGTCAGAGCAATTGGTGTTGAAGTATTTATGTTCTAGGGTGTTGATTTGCTTCAGGATGGATGTTGATTCCATGAGTGCTTTCTTTTTTTTCCGGGAGACAAAGTCAATTATGAAGCCCCTAGCAGTGGCTTTGAAGGCGTCCCAAATAAAATGGAATTGGGAAACAGAGGAGAGATTGTTATTAAAAAATTTCTGAATAAAAAGCTTAAATTGTTCTAAAAATTGAGAATCCAAGAGGAGGGAATTGTTAAAACGCAATCGGCGGGATGTGGAGCCAGGTAAAGGATAGTCAATGTCCAAAATGACAGGGGCATGGTCTGAGATAAGAATAGAACCAATCTCAGTATGAGTCATGAATTGAAGAACTAGTTGTGTGAGAAAAATATAGTCTATGCGGGAGTGAGATCTGTGAACAGGAGAAAAAAAGGAAAATTCTAAGACGTCAGGGTGAGTGGTTCTCCATGTGTCTACCAGTCCTCTGGAGGTAATAGCCTTATGAAAAGCCTTCTGCATTTTGTTAGGAATATACTTAGTTTGAGATTTCCGGTCAAGGAAGGGATCCATGAGTTGGTTACAATCGCCCCCCACAATCAAATTATCAGCAGCATGGGAAGAGAGAAGGGTAGAAAAATCATTCCAAAAAGATAAGTCAATGCCATTGGGGCCATAAACATTACAAAAAGAGAATTGAGTGTTATTAACTTTAGTATTCAAAAGGAGCCATCTACCATTAGTGTCTTTAAATTCATTTTGTAGAAGAACGTTAAGTGACTTATGAAATAAAATAACTACACCGTTCTTATTATTCACTGTCGGGGAACAGAACACATCTCCTACCCATTGTTTACGCAGCGAAGGTAGATCTTGTGACTTGAGGTGTGTTTCCTGTAATAAGGCTACATGACATTTCAGTTTAGCAAGGTGAGACAAAACTCGCTGTTTTTTAACGGGATTGCGAATACCTTTAACATTCCATGAAATTATGCGGAGACCATTCATCGATAAAACTTATGCAAAATAAAACTTGAAAGTGTGTGAAACTTAAGGAAAGAGTAGAGAAAAAGGTGAAAGAGACCAGTCAAAGAAAGAGTATACTGATGTGCAAAAAAAGAAGAGATGAATGAAACAAAGGCCTGTAAAAACCGATGAGGAACAAAAGATAAGGAATAACAAGGAGGGAGGAAGGTAGAATGACTAGCTTGACATGTCCATAGAGACAAACACAAAAGAGAATAATAAAGTACCATACGTGAGAAATGGGAGAGAAGAGGTGCAAAAAGACCAAGAGCGAAGAAGCAAGGGAAGGGAAGGGGCAAAAGGAGAAGGAAAGGGGGACAGAGGAGAACATGAAGAGGGGAGCATAGTCGCCCAGTGAGAGCTAACAAAGAAAAGATGACAAAAAGCCAAAAGGCTTTAGCCATTGTGTACAAAGTCATAAAAGACATTAATGATGGAGGGGGGGGGGGGCGAAGAACAAGGCGGCCACCCCAAAGGAGGACACCGAGGAAGGACAGGTTTACTAATAGAACAAAAAAGAAGAGATAAGAGATTGAGGGTAAAAAAGTAAACATATGAAACAAAATGGAAGGGAACTTACCAGACAATGGGGAAACAATGCAACAAAGCGGATCATACAAACAAGACACAAGAAGAACGTGGGTATGAACATCAGCATCGGGAACAGCACAGGGAAAACCTAAGAAACAGGGGAAAGAACAAAATCAAAAACAATTACGGCTTGCTCAGTTCCATAGCTTCTCCTTTGTGGACATGAATAAATTTCCGAAGGTCGGCTGGGTCTTCAAAGGTAAAAGTTCTGTCTTTATAAGTCACTTTTAAAAAGCACGGATGTATAAGGCCATAGCGAGCATTCATGGATCTCAATGATGGTCTGAGGTCCAGGAATTCCTTACGCCGATTGGCGATTGGCTTGGAGACGTCTTGACTGAAGAAAGCTTTGTGGCCAGACCATAGCATCTGCTTGTGTTGCTTGGCAGCGTTGAGAATCGTCATAAGATCAGAATACTGAAGGAAATAGGCGATAATGCCTCTTGGTTTAGTTGAGGAAGATGCATTCTGAGGTCCCAACCTGTGTGCCCTCTGAATGTTAAGGTCCATGGATTTCGGGAGACCAACAATCTGCAGGACTTGAGTCTTCAAGAAAGAAATCATGTCCGAGCCTTCAGAACCTTCCGGAATTCCGTAAATGCGCAAATTATTGAGCCTATTATGATTTTCTAGATCCTCTGTACACTTCTTAAGTTGAGTAACTTCTTTAGTGAGGATGTCAACTTTGGTAACGACGTCCTGAACATCACTTATTTTTTGTTCCACATCTGAAATTCTTGATTCTAGGCCGGACCATTTCTTTTCAATTCTCTGAAGTGCAGCTGTAGTGTCCGTCATGAAGGGTCTAATATGGCGCAGTTCATCCATAATATCCTCTAACGTCAGAGGGCGAGGTGATTTCGATGGGGAGGACGGGTCTTTTTTGGCACGTTTATTGGTGCAAACAAGTGAGTCTTTATGACCTCCAGAACTAGGCCCAGCAGCTCCATGGGGCTTGTTTGAGTGTGGAGAATCCATGACAGGGTACAGAACACAGCGTAGCAATAGGTAGGTTCACTTAGGGTAAAAGCTCCAAAGACACAATTAGTGCAGTCAGATAGTCAACAGACCCCATGCAAAGCTTGACCGAAAATTGTTAACAGACCACAGTGCCACAGTGGAGAGGAGAAGAGAGTGAAGCACAGCAGACCGTCAAATTTGGAGGGGTTGAACCATCCAGCGAGCGTATGGCACCAAGTGATCCAGTCTGGTGAGCCAATAACAAGTTGGGTCAAATGCCTGCTGGTGTTGCTCTGTAGGACCAAAAAGTATTAGCAATTACATGTTACTGAGCAAAGAAATCCCTGGCAGCGAGATGCTCAGAATGGCAGCCACATAAAGCAGGTTTCCTGAGGAGAAGCAAATTCAAAGGAGAAGACATTGGCAAAGGCCGCCAACAAGGCTATATACTTGCTGCAGCGTGCCCCAAGACCACCATCATATGAAGCTAGGATTCAAAGGTACAGGAACAGTTGCAAGAAGAGCCCATCCACAATCACATTGTTATAGCGCATCTGCCTTCAAATGATATGCAGACAATGAACAGCTGACCATTAAAAAAAGAACTGAAAAGTCTTCCCAGCAAGTGTGTGACATTTGTTATCCCGTCACTGGTGGTCAAGTATTCAGCAGAATTGGTTATATGCTGGCATTGGTGTGAAAAAACCATAAATTATACGCGTTAAGCCATTGCTGCGGAGAAGAAAAAAAAAATGCCGACAGCAAACGCGTAAAATGGCGGCCATACAGCGCGGAGCCAGTGAGGTAAAGCAAACTCAGAAAAAAGAGCACTGAAAAAGACCATTTACAGGTCTAAAAACTTGCCTCAGTGTGCCCTGCAGCCTCCAATGCAGCGAGCCATGGTTTAAAAACGGGACCGCTATCAAAAACGGAGCCCTTCAGCGCCGACCGGAGCTCGGTGTCTCGGAGCTACTCAGGGAGGGGCCATCTTGAATCGCCACCGCCGCGCGCCTCCAGGTGCATGGCTTCTTCATCATTAAAGTCACAGAACTTAGAGTGTTTGATAAGTGCATCAAGTCTCTCAACAAACTCATTCATCATCTCACCAGCCTGTTGTCGTGCTTTGTTGAAAATGAGCCTTTCAAAGTCTGCAATGTGCATCAAACTGAACTGAGATTCTTTTATCTTTTGGTATCGCTTTGTTCGCCCTAAGTTGGCGGGGGTATGCCCAGACGTGGGTCCCTTGCTCACTTTGCCACTGGATTCAAGCAAGCCTGGCTGATGATGGCTGGAATGCCAGAAACCGGTCCTAGGATGCTTGTTTCCGGTCCAGGGAAGACATGGCTTGGCAGTTCGGGCTGGACTGTTCCCATGAGGCACAGGGTCAGACTGATTTGCATATGGCCATGTCTGAACTGGGGTGGTGGAGTGAGCTAAAGAATGATGATGGATTAAACCCAGATCAGTTGACTGGGGGTGAGTGTTTGATTGGCTCAAACGTTCCGTCCATCATCCCCTTTTGTATCGCTTTGTTCGCCCTAAGTTGGCGGGGGTATGCCCAGACGTGGGTCCCTTGCTCACTTTGCCACTGGATTCAAGCAAGCCTGGCTGATGATGGCTGGAATGCCAGAAACCGGTCCTAGGATGCTTGTTTCCGGTCCAGGGAAGACATGGCTTGGCAGTTCGGGCTGGACTGTTCCCATGAGGCACAGGGTCAGACTGATTTGCATATGGCCATGTCTGAACTGGGGTGGTGGAGTGAGCTAAAGAATGATGATGGATTAAACCCAGATCAGTTGACTGGGGGTGAGTGTTTGATTGGCTCAAACGTTCCGTCCATCATCCCCTTTTGTATCGCTTTGTTCGCCCTAAGTTGGCGGGGGTATGCCCAGACGTGGGTCCCTTGCTCACTTTGCCACTGGATTCAAGCAAGCCTGGCTGATGATGGCTGGAATGCCAGAAACCGGTCCTAGGATGCTTGTTTCCGGTCCAGGGAAGACATGGCTTGGCAGTTCGGGCTGGACTGTTCCCATGAGGCACAGGGTCAGACTGATTTGCATATGGCCATGTCTGAACTGGGGTGGTGGAGTGAGCTAAAGAATGATGATGGATTAAACCCAGATCAGTTGACTGGGGGTGAGTGTTTGATTGGCTCAAACGTTCCGTCCATCATCCCCCTTTTATATCTTTTGGTATGACTGCATCAGTTTGTGAGATTTTCTTTAGCACTTCTTTCACTCAATCACTGGCATGTTTTTCAAATATTTATTGATTTCCTTATCATCTTCTTCTAGTGTATTTATGAAGTCAGCGAATGTTTCGATCCATGCAGTCCACCTGGCACCAATGTTCTGCTTCCTTGATGTGTCGAATGGCGGTGGTGGTTTCAGAAACACGGCAGCATCGTACTTTGCATGCCCTTCTGTCACCATTGAGAGCTCGATATGTTCAGACAGCATTCTTCATGCGAAGCAGGATTGGCAATCTCTCCACACAAGACTCCCTTGGCTTGGGTCTGGTCGTCTTGTCCAATTTTAAGGTTGTATAGCACTTAACTCGCTTGTGCCGGTAAGTACGTTTCTGTTTTGTACCTGCTTTTTGTCACTGCCTACTAGTGTTTGCTTCATATGGGTGATGGCTCTGTGTTATGGCACGGCACAGTCTCTCTTCTTGCAGCCTTACCAGCAGGTTCTGGGGGGCTTTTCGAATGTTCTCCTCTGCTGGGCCTTCAACTTCTTCTATGGCTGTGTATGGGCTGGAGTAGGGCTTTGACTCCAAATATGCCAACCACAGACTGCTATGCCTCAATTTGGGGTGCAGGTGACACGCACAATCAGTTTGCTGTAAACTCTGAGAGAGAGCAGCCTTGTTTCTTGAGGGCACATATCCCTTACTCATCTCCAGTTGTAGCTTCTTCCCGAGCCTGGGAGCACGCAAATGAAAATGCCACATTCAGAGCTTTGTAACAGACGTCTTTATTCTTCAACACGTATGATCACACTCTGCACACATTGCACCATAACTTTCTTAGTCACACCTTAAAACCTCCCAGCAAACTTCGTAATTTCTGTGTAGAGTCCGCCTAGAACCACAAGGGCCCTAACGTGCATAAAACCAAAGACATTATACTACTGATGTGCACAAGTTTTTCTCCAGTATTGCTTCAGGAATCTTTGACGACTTGCAGCAGTTGAAATTTGTGGGTGGAAAACCACAGCATAGCAGTCATCCCACTAAACTCCTAATTCTGATGAGCCTAGCAACTCAGTTTCCACTCGCACTGAGGGCTTAAGTGATGTGTAAATGTTACCTCAGTATTAGGATTCCTTTATTGGAAGATAGATATTTTTATTGCATGTTTATTTAGTTTGCATGAAAAAATGCATTTTTCGAACATGAAATTCTTTTTTTGGAGCAATACATACTAAACTGTATTTAGTCGCCTGTGGTAAAACATAAGCTAACTGTTTAATTTTATGGTGTGATAGGTAGATTTTATTGAAGACATATTTTCCTTTGCTAAGAAGCATATTTAGCCTGATTCATTAAACCTTTTCTGTAATATCTTGAATTTTATTCCTGTTTTACTCCTTTCTTAAGTGTGAATTAGTCTGGAATAGTAGGGCTTTATTCAGAAAACTTTGTTTGAGAGCACTTGTGTTTTACTCCAGTGTGAAATGTGACTTACTCATGAAGTTCAAGGAGTAAGATATACTTTCTGACAGAAAAACACTTCATGACTCGTGTCCAAGAATAAGCATCTCTTACTACTTGAAATTCAAAAGTAAGTCACAATTAAGACTGGGGTAAGACATGTCTCTTCCTCAAACAGGCCCATTCTGTTTATAGGAGTGAGACGTTTTTAAAGTTACTGTCTAAAAAAGGTACAGCTAAAAGGTGTTTTTTTTACCTTTCATGAAGAAGAGGATAATTAAACAATGGGCAGTTGTGAAGCTCAGTAGTGTGACTTGTGCTGTTGTTACTTTGATTTATACTGAGTTTAAGAACGAATCGTGAACCAGACAACAAATGTGATTGGCTACAAACGTTTTTTTAGGTTGTGCTTGTGGTTCTCAAGCAGTTTAACAACAATTAAAGAACCTTCATAATTGGAATTGCTTTTGCTGATTTTAAAATGTTTCTTTTGCCAGCAGTATATGATGTGTGTGGTTTGAGAACACTTCTTCAATCTCTGATGGGCAAAAGAAATATAGTTGAGCCAAGTGAGCACACTTGGGACACCCCTCAACTCAATATTGGATCAGTGGACATCCAAGAAGAGGTTGAGTCGCACTTTAATTTCTGACGTGGACACAGTAGCACTGCTAACACCGCAATGCCAGGCAGCTGAATGGCTTAC
The DNA here is from genome assembly GCA_963921515.1 of Calotriton arnoldi. Classification (NCBI taxonomy): domain Eukaryota; kingdom Metazoa; phylum Chordata; class Amphibia; order Caudata; family Salamandridae; genus Calotriton; species Calotriton arnoldi. The sequence continues at coordinate 187,818 of CAWUFW010007684.1, forward strand.
AACCTAAACATTCAAAGGGCCGTATTACAGAACGTGCCCCAGGGTCATGTGCGCCAGTTGTGTTCCCCCCCCCCCATGGCACGTTGGTCTTACAGAAGGGGCTGCAAACACCTGCGTGCCCCTTTATGTGAAACTGAATGCGCTGGCACACATGTAGCGCCAGCACTTTCTCAAGAGGGCGTGGCCCCATGCAAATGAGGGAATCCCTTTGCCTCTGCGCCCTGGTGCATAATAAAAGCAGGTACAGAGGCAAATAAGCTGTCAGGAGGTGCACTGTCAGTGCGCCCCCTAATGGCAGTCCTCTGGAGGGGGGAAATGGGGCCCTATGGAACCCCTAGACATCCCCTTGCAGGCAGGTGCAGTCACTCACTGCACCGCCTGCAAGGGAATCTCAAATCTCTCTTTAAAGTGCAGGTGGGTTGCTGCCTGCACAGAGAAACATGAAGCAGCTTTTAAACAGCTGCTCCAAATTTCTCTTGAATGCGCTGCCCTAGGACCGGCGCGAGTTCGAGGCTGCCCTGAGGAGAGCTAATTCTACATGATAGGGCGCACTTTTCCTGTTTGCATCAGGCGCACCAGCTTAAAGGTGCACCATGACGCAAATAGGAAAAGTGTGCCCTATCTATAATAGGTCCCCAGGAAGACAAGGTTAAACCAGCGAGAGGGGTCGCAAGTATAAGTGATAGTAATAAACAACGTATTACATAATGTGGAATAATGATGACAACAATGCAAGCGAGGCATAAGATAAGAGTATACATACAACACTATCTCAAACAAAATGGCACTCTAAATCTTTTTTTTACAACAATGTAGCCATAAAACCACACTGGGGTGCCATACTGAGCAAACAAATGATGGATTTAACCCAGATCTCTTGACTGGGTGAATGTTTGATTTACTCAGCATTCCGTCCATCATTTGTTACTGTATCACTTTTCGCCCTAAGTGGGATGGGTATGCCAAGACGTGAGTCCCTTGTTCACTGTGTGTGGATTCAAGCAAGCCTGACTGATGAGGGGTGAAACCCCGAAACCGGTCCTAGGATTTTTGTTTCTGAACCAGGGAGACCCTGGCCTGGCAGTTCGGGCTGGACTGTTCCCATGAGGCGCAGCGTCAAGACTGATTTGCATATGGCTGGGTCCAAACTGGGGTGGCATAGTGAGCAAAAATCGATGGATTTAACCCAGATCTCTTGACTGTGGGTGAATGTTTGATTTACTCAGCATTACATCCATGATCTGTTGCTGTAGCACTTTTCGTCAAAAGCTCTATCTATGCCACTGCTTAAATGACTTAATTGGTGTTGATAATACAGATCGTCATTGGTCTGCATCTCTCCTTACTGACTGCAACTCCTGGTAAAATTGGGCTCTTTTATGTCTTTATCCACCTTGATGAACTTTGTGCTGCCACAGACCTCGAAGCTGTCATTAACACTGAAGCACCACACCAGCAATCTGGGAATTGGTATGTTGATGAACTCTCCTTCATGTCACAAAAGAATGAGGCTTCAATGCCTGTCTTTTAGTCATCTCAGTCTGTTGCCCAGTATCATCCCCATTCTACTCATGATGAAGGGGGTTTCAAGCTCACCAGTAGTTATCATGCTTTGCCTTTTCTATAGTATTGTTATACAGTTCAGACTCCCTGTTAATACTGTGAATGTATTTCTGCAGGCCTTCATCTACACAACTTGCACCAATGTTGGCCTAAAGTCCAAACACATCTCTCAAGCCATGAAAGCCATATGCTGGCTACCAGCTAAATGGGTACCCTAATCCGTAAGATTCTGCATGGTTGGGCGCCCTACTCCCTCACCAGAGCACACCAACATTGCCAGTTAGCCCGACAAGCCTGCTGATTTCCCACCCTTTGCAGTACACCTTTTGGGGAAACATCTCTCTTGTAGCCCTATCTGATCACCACTCCCTTCGGGATTCCCTTGAGCTGCATTCCCATTTAAAAAATGCTCATTTGAAGTTTAAGCGGGCTGAATAGCTGTTTTCTTTAATGCACTTAGATACTACAACCCTGCATTTATCCACACTTCATGTGCTTCCATTATTCTTCCACACCCTTATCCCATCTGGACTATTCTCGTATGTTGAAATATGTATCTGGTAGGCCAAGCACTACTCAATATAACTCAAATAAATAACAACTAATAAAGGGAATGTGTAAGGCAGTGGGTCAATGTTTAATAGGGAGATACACTTAAAACCATCAATAAAACATGACAACTTCCTTGCATAAGAACTGGTCGAGATCATAGTTCCCCTATATACTACATGCTATTAACCATCCTTGTTAACGTTTCAGGGATGGTCGAGCTGCCCAAAATCAGCACACATCCGAGCTCTCCTCTATTGTTTACTTGCTTATCCAGAAGACAAAGCCTTGACAAACTGCAACCATGGTCCTGAATGCCATTTAAAAACATTGCCCATGGAATTTCAAGCAAAGCCTCTCAGCCTATGCTTCTCAGTCATTTTCAGTCATTTCAGTCAATACTACTGAAGAGAGTGGATTCCAAGGATGGGAAATAACTATACACGGAAGGGAGACAGCCGAGGTATCCAAATAATATAGTTTGAAACAATGTACAACTCACTTAACTTGCACCAGGGAAGCAGAGTTCTTCTGTCTACTTGGTATGCCCAAATGAAGGAAGGGACTAACCTATTCAGTTCAACAAAAAATATTTTTTCAAGCTGATAGGGTAAACATTGAAAAGGGAACAAGCATTCTGATAAGATTTTAAATGTTTCCACAACCTATGGTCCCTCTCGATTTTTGCTAGTTGTGCAGCTATACAGTTAAGCACACACATTTCTGCAGCCTGACTGTTCACTTGGAAACTCAGATGACAAACGGGTCCCCATGTTACCATTTGTTGCATTTCCCATTCTTGATCTCATATTGATTAGGATTCCTTCACCTATTAACCTGATATTTTGGATAATCACTCAGTTATCTGCAACACTGTTGCTATATTTTGGTTCTCCTTATCTAGAACGAGATGTATATCATCTGCATGCAGTATGAAATTCCAAGCAGAGATTATACAGGGGTTAGGTCCAACTTGTTCACTCCTTGTTATAAATCTAGAGAGCTTTGATGAATATGGTGAATAATAAGGGTGACATGACAGAGAACACTCTTGATGGGTCACATATTTAATGACGATGGTGCCAGCAGGGCTTCTCCAGCACTAAACTCAGAGTCATAACGCTGATGAGGTGGCCGAGAAAGTATATTGCACAATACCCAGTTTGTTGGGTCACATTCTTTTTTGCAACTAGGAGTCAAACAGCAAGAGGTTCATTTTTGACCTCAGCATAATCTATAGTCTCCCAATAGCAATTGATATTAGGGTGTAAAAGTTTACCAGGAATAAAACCTACTCGAAAGACTAATTTGTTTTTCAATTTCTTCATTTTATTGGTTATTATTGCATACATGTTTTATATAAGATTTTAATATTCCAAGATGATCATTATGACACTGATGTTAAATTTGTGGATTAAATTGGGTAAGCGTAATATTTATCCAAAAATATGGATATTTGGGAGTAGAAGTGTACAGGGAATAAAACCTACTTGAATGACTAATCTGTGTTTCATTTTTTTCATTTTATCGGTTATTAATGTATGTATGTTTTATGGAAGATTTTAATATTCTACGATGATCATTGTGACATTGATGACTAATTTGTGGATCAAATTCACTAAGGGGCCGATTCCGATCTTGGTCGGAGGCGCACCCAATACCATTCGGTCGGGAAAAAAGCCATGCGAAAGCCTGTTTCCCGACCGATCCGTACAGCACACCGAACGAGTAAGTACGATGCGCACAACAGCACAGAATCCGGCTGAGCCGTACTCACCCAAACCAGGTCCTGTTCCCCGACCGAGGCGAATCCGGAAACGCCGAATCGAGTCGCACGGAAGGGAAAATGCAGCTCCGTCCGGCCGAACAAGTACGATGTGCTTCCCGTTCGCGCCGAACCCGTCGCTACGCACGGCACGTCAAAGCATCCGGGAGAGGCGCACATAAGCTCCGATTCGCGCCACAACACGATCCACGGCTACGAGACGAACACGCCAGCGACGAGGACGAGGCGAAGCAACGAGGACGACGCGAAGCAACGAGAAGGACGAATGACACGAACCAACCATGAATCCCTTCGTCCCGATCATACCAATATTCTACATATACTACCGGAACAGGCACGGACGCGTACGGCGCAGAAGGTAAGTCAGACACCAACCACAAAACACATACAACACGTACACGACACATCACACACACACAGAGGGATGCAGAATATACTTACACCAGCAACAGCAGCACCATAGGGGCGGGATGCCCATCACCAATGCCACATATGCACACAGGGGCCTGGATGCGCACCACCACCCCTACCCAGGGGGGGCTGGATGCCTACCACTACTACCACCCTTAGCCAGGGTGGGCTGGATGCCTACCACTACTACCACCCTCACCCAGGGGGAGCTGGATGCCTACCACTACTACCACCCTCACCCAGGGGGGGCTGGATGCCTACCACTACTACCACCCTCACCCAGGGGGCTGGATGCCTACCACTACTACCACCCTTAGCCAGGGGGGCTGGATGCCTACCACTACTACCACCCTCACCCAGGGGGCTGGATGCCTACCACCACCCTTAGCCAGGGGGGCTGGATGCCTACCACTACTACCACCCTTAGCCAGGGGGCTGGATGCCTACCACTACTACCACCCTTAGCCAGGGGGCTGGATGCCAACCACTACTACCACCCTCACCCAGGGGAGCTGGATGCCTACCACTACTACCACCCTTAGCCAGGGGGCTGGATGCCTACCACTACTACCACCCTTAGCCAGGGGGCTGGATGCCTACCACAACTACCACCCTCACCCAGGGGGAGCTGGATGCCAACCACTACTACCACCCTCACCCAGGGGGGCTGGATGCCTACCACCACCCTTAGCCAGGGGGCTGGATGCCTACCACTACTACCACCCATAGCCAGGGGGGCAGGATGCCTACCACTACTACCACCCTTAGCCAGGGGGCTGGATGCCTACCACTACTACCACCCTCACCCAGGGGGCTGGATGCCTACCACCACTACCACCCCCACTCATAGGATGGACAATGCATGACACAACCAGCACACCACAACCTAGGGAATGCAAGAAAAAGACATCCCCCCAACACCATGACAAGCGTGTGTAGACTGTGTCAAATGCCTACAACACCGAACATGACTTTGAACATACAATGTCACCCCCTAGCACATGTGCCACACATATATGTGTGTGGCACCCACAATGCAAGCAGGCCATGACCATTGTGGCAATGGGGTCCAAACCCCCATCATCACAGTGACCAAAATGTAAGTGTGGGGTCCTGAGCTGAAGCACATTTTGAACATTGTGGCAATGGGGTCTAAACCCCCATCACCACAGTGACCAAAATGTAAGTGTGGGGTCCATAGCTGAAGCACATTTTGAACATTGTGGCAATGGGGTCTAAACCCCCATCACCACAGTGACCAAAATGTAAGTGTGGGGTCCTGAGCTGAAGCACATTTTGAACATTGTGGCAATGGGGTCCAAACCCCCATCATCACAGTGACCAAAATGTAAGTGTGGGGTCCATAGCTGAAGCACATTTTGAACATTGTGGCAATGGGGTCTAAACCCCCATCACCACAGTGACCAAAATGTAAGTGTGGGGTCCATAGCTGAAGCACATTTTGAACATTGTGGCAATGGGGTCCAAACCCCCATCATCACAGTGACCAAAATGTAAGTGTGGGGTCCATAGCTGAAGCACATTTTGAACATTGTGGCAATGGGGTCTAAACCCCCATCATCACAGTGACCAAAAGGTAAGTGTTGACAAAGAAAGAGGTGCAACTGCCAAACTGCATGGATGATTCCTGGTCACAGAACAAAAAACACATCAGTGGCAAAGTAGTGTATGTGTCCCATTGCAACATAAATTGGGTGAGCCAAATACTGCAGTACAAATAAGACATACCTTTGGCCATGTGCAGACAAACAACACCCATGGGGGCTGACACCGTCAACATTCATCAATGACACAATGACAGAAGTGACCATCAGAATGCAGACCCACATATTTGCACCAATGGGCACACAAATGCAGATACCCTGTGGAGACTGCAGATGTGAGGTGAACAGATACCATACCATGGCAGCAATGGGACACACAAACCATGATCATTGTGCTGACCGATGACCTAGGAGTCCCAGGGACAGCAGGGGAAACCCACCAAACTACATACAGCCAATGGCACACCCAAGATATGCCAATGCAGTGGTGCAGATGCACAAACACAAACAGGCAGACCCACACTGCACATCATACACAACAGGTGAGGGGGGGGTGCCAGTGCAGAAACACATCACACATGGCCACTCAACAAGACTCCTGAATGCCTGACACACTGCACACTACGCTGTACATGGACATGACGGCAATACCACACCAACCAATGGGATCCCAGCCACAGTCACACACCAATGAAGAAGCCAAGGTCACCCACAAAGAACACACATAGACAACAACCAACATTGCAGCCCGGAACCTGAGGAGTGCCAGCAGTCACACACACAACGTGTCACAATCACTGAAAGATAACACAAACTGGAAATCACATGACAGGGGCAAACAACAAGTGCCAAGGGGAAACCTGACTGTGACCCATCTGCGTCTGCACACAAACTCAGCCCTGACAGCAAACACACCTATGGGTGACACCCTGATGACCAGTAATGTGCCATGCACCCACATCACAGAGAACCCAGGGAGAAGACTTTGGGGGAACATAGGTCAACTCAGCTAGCATCACAAACAGGTACAACACTAGGGATCACAGCATGCACAGCTAAACGGAAGTGAACACACAGACATGCACATACAACACACACCTTGGGCGCAGGCAATGTCACAGGAGTACACACTGCCATGAGGGGACTCCACTCCTGTGTGAGGAAAGCTGTGCCATATGTTGCCTCAGTAGGGCCCCATCATGTCAGCTGAGCACTTGGTCACACAATCAACAATTAGCACCAAATGAGGGCTCCCGTCACATCAGCCTGGTCATGGAAGTGCCAACGGAATCATCAGCACAGATCCAACACACTTGTATAGCAATGTTGCACTGACAACACAGATGAGTCCTTCCCCATTGATGCCCAAACCTGCATGTCCAGTGGAGATGGCCACACGGTCAGGGAAGTAGACGAATTGAACAATGGCAGGCACAACAGATGTGCAGGGGTGGAAGCCACAGATGTGAAATAGCTAATCCAAGTAGGAAATCCCATTGCCAAATACTGAACACATGACACCCTCAGATGCTGCTATGGATGACATGGATACACCACAGGATAGGACACATTCCCCCTGGACCACATGGGTTCCTGCACAGTAACACTTCATTATCATGAGACCAAATATCACCATCACTGCAGCAAGGGCATGGTTAGCATCATCAACAACATGTACATCAGAAGCATAAGCACTAGAGAACAGAAAGTTGCTTTATTCAGCATATGTGTGGAATGAAAACAAAGTCCAGAAAAACACAAAGGCCAATGGCCAGTCCATTGTAAAAGTCCAAACAGGGTGACAGTGGCAGATGTCACCCTACGCATGCCTGCACAAAACCAGGGACAATCCACTAGGAGGGGCAACTGGGGGGTAGGCCAGGCACCGCAGGGACAGGATCAGGGCTCACCAGGAGGAAGCAGGGAAGGGGTGGTGGGTGCTGGAGAGCCACTGACAACTGCAGTGGAGGTGTCTGACATGGTGTGTGCCGGCACAACTGGGGGCATGACTCAGATGTTGTGGGTGCCGGCACAACTGCAGTGGACCCTGCAGATGGAGTGGACAGGTCCGCCACTGCAGTGCCCAAGTCAGACAGGGTGGTAGTGGACTCCACTGCAGTGCCTACCACTAGGGGAGGAGAATGGGGAACAGGCAAGGTGGGCTGGACAGAGGGGAGGACACCCTCACCACATCAGTGGCACAGACAAGTGCAGCGGGGGTGTGGTGCCGGGAGAGCAAGTGGCAGGGGGAGAAGGCCGGATCCTCTTGGGGTTGGTATATCTGTGGGTGGGGGAACCTGGGGCAGGGTGTGGTGGGGGCACCTGTGGAGTGGGGGCCTGAGGGATGGAGGAAGGAGACCTGGTGCCTGAGCTGCAGGCGGCGGCGGGGTCTTGCTCTTACGACTCCGGGGGGACTTGCGGGTGGGGGCCTCAGTCTGTCTGCGCCTGGGGGAGTGTGTCCGGGGGCGAGGGGCACTCTGCTCCGTGTGGGGGGCTTCCTTTTCCCCCTGGATGCTGGAGCAGCTGGATCGGAGGGGAAGAGGCCGAGGTCACTGAGGAAGAGGCGCGGGTCTTTGGGGTTGCAGGTGAGGCAAGGGAGGGTGTTTTGGAGGGAGAGGCAACTGAGGACTGCGCAGTGCTCGTGGATGCGTGTTTGTGTTCCAGGGCCCCATCCCCTGTGAGTCTGGTTTCAGTCCCCTGACTGTGCGTGCGTGTGCGTTTTGTTTGTGGCGTGTGTGTCTGTGTGCTGGATGTGTGTGTGCTGGTGTGTGCCTGTGCCGGTGTGTGTGTGCTTGGGACGGGTAAGGTGCTGGGGAGTGTGGATGGAGCAGAGGCAGGAGGGGTGAGGGACTGTCTGAGGAGGGACACTGCTACCGTCAGGGAGGAGTCCATGGACCTATTGCCCCTCTGTAGGTCAGACATGCCCGATGAGATGCCCTCCATGAAGGACACCAGCTGAGTCAACAGAGCGGTGTGCGCATGGAGGACACTCAGCATGGCTGTCTGCCCTACATGGAGCTGGCGAAGGAGGTACACAGACTCCTCACTCAGGGCAGCAGGGGACACAGGGGCAGGGGGTGCGGTGCCTGGCCCAAAGGAGACACGCTCCCGAACATGGGAGCCTCCACGGACCTGGGGAATGGGAGCCGATGGGAGGGCGGTGGTGGTGCTGGTGGTGGCGGGGACAGCAACACTAGCTGGGGTGTGGTGGCTGCTGACACCCGCCTCCATAAGGGAGTCATCCTCCGAGTTGCTCTGGTCCTCAGCTGAGGTGGATGGTGCTGAGGACTCCTCGGTGTGGCTCCCTCGCCCTCCGTGCCACTGGGTCCCTCCGACCACTCCTCGGCTGCTGACCCAGTCTGGCTCTCCGGCTCCTCCTGGTCCGTGGAGCTGTCCCCTTCCGTGGCCGTGGATGAATCTGCAAACAATGGGGAAACAGACAGACATCAGTCACCTGCACCAAACGCACACACCACTGTGAGCACAGCACATTACAGAGCAAGCCCTGGCATCATTATTTGTACATTGCTAAAAGTGCCCTAACTGAACAGGAGAAGCCAATTGTCAGTCTGATGCCAACCATGGCACTCACATCCCACATGGCCTTGCACCCATATGTCTGGTGTCTGTTGGATTGCAACACCCCAGTGTGGACACATGCACCAAGTACACAGTAGTTGGACAGTGCAGAGGACACGGTGTGGCATGTGGACATGCACACATCACAGCTCTTGCCACTGAGTCAGTACAGGTTTCCGGATGAAAGGGATGCCCAGAGTCAAATAGGAAATGCATGTGATGCATACCAGCGACAGACACCATGATGCACCCATGTCCTGATAGCCATCGCCACAATGGTGTGCATGTAGCACATGTCACTCCCCTGCAGGATCACCAATAAGTAGACACATGCCATGGCGGAGGCATGACTGCTAAGTCATACATCACTGTCTCAGTGATGTATGACTTGGCAGCCAGACAACAACACTCTGCACTGTGTCACAATAGTACGTCATGGGGAATGCAAGTTCTGGAGCTGCACAAGTGCACATGTACATCCCCCACACAACACATCATCTTAACCCTCATCTGTCCAGGTCATACCTATTGGACATATGGGAGACCTGTGACACTACCCTCTGAACCTGAGCCCCTCACAATCTGCTGTGAATGGGGAACAGCTGCCTGAACTTCACATTCGCATACCCCAGTCTGCACGGGCAGCTGATCAAACACCTATGTGACACACAAGTATCGTCTCCTATGGTCACATCTCCAGGGGCATGCTGAGCCCCTACCAAGAAACACCCCAGCAGTCCTGGCAACTAATCCACAGCACACTGACACAGAGGCAGACACCTGAGGGGTCAAATCACTGCGCACAATGTGTCAGCTGATACACGGGAGTGGGAGTACAGAGTGCATTGCATGGCCTGGAGTAGGCATGACTGTCCTGCCCCACATGAATGAGGGATGAGCCCTGGACAGTGGATAGCTGGCTATGTATGTGTGACACACGTAATCTGCACACTCCTGGGGCCCAAACATTGTTCCCACCCGCTGCATGGGCATGTGCCACATACCCCAGGCACATGTGGTGGCTCAGCTCAGCAAGTGGACCGCATATCAAAGCAACACGCAGATTACATGTCCGAACACAGGCGTAGTGTGAACAATGGACCCACCCATGATGCCCACAACAGAGTTAGGGAAACAGATGCTGTCCCCCACCTTTAGTGAAGCAAACTGCAAGGACACAGTCCCAAGTGACACAATTCCCTGAATGTAAGGGCCACACCTGGGTATCAGATGAGCAGTGGGCAGTGCACAATAGAGGGACATGGCTCCTGGACAACATGACTGCTGCACTGTGGCAGTTGAACCAGGCCAGAGGAGGGCACAAAGCATGTAATACAGAGTTCACAGTGCAGTCTTTGACTCACCCCCTCCTTGCTGCTGTCTGGCCTTCAGCTGCCCATCCAGGTCTGGAAACACCACCGCCAGGATCTGGAGCATGTGGGGGTCAGGGTCCGTGTTCCGCCCCTCCTGCGAGGAGGCGACAGCTTCAGCTGGACCCGTGCAATCCTCCGGGTCCAGCCCCGAAGGTCCTGCCACCTCTTCTGGCAGTTGCGGATCCGGCGCTTGTAGACCCCCACGGACCGGACAGCCCGGACGATGTCCTTCCAGATCTCCTGCTTCCGATGGGCATTAACCGGTCAGGATGACAAAGTGAAAAGGCCATTACTACACATGCAACATATCCGTGCATGACACAGTTGTATATACATGTCTCAATCACAGGGGCACATGATGTACACAGGCAGTGCAAAGCTGCCCATGGACAGTTTGGCAGACGTCACTACATGGTATCATTGCATGGGAAGTAAAACCTTGTTCAAATGCACTGTCACTGCACCATACCTGTCCAGTGCATGTCACTACACACTATGGGGGTGACAACTACTCAGTGAGCCTGCTAGCCAGTGGCGTGCAGACTTTCAGCCTTGCTAGTCAGACAATATGCACATTCAGAAAGGCAGTGCACAGAACACTCACCTGCTCCCCTGGTGTCCCATACAGCTTGCTGTACTGTGGAAGTAGGCTGTCCAGCAGGGCCTGGTTCTCCTCAAGGCTGAAGGCTGGGGCTCTATCCACTGTACGTGCCATTGCAGGGTCCAGAGGGGCAGAGACAGCAGCAGTGCAGTGGCAGATGTCGTCCTGGAGCATGTAGTGCAGGCAAGTGAGCTCTCAGGGGAACAGCCAGCAATATATATGTGCTGGAGAGGCAGATACTGTCCCTTGTGTCCAAAGTGATAGGTCCAAGTCGTTTGCATCTTCTGAATCTGGCCAATCCATGGAATAGCAGCACCAAAACACGCCCACAGCATCCTTCAAATCTTCAACTTCATGACATACATGATTTTGCAACATTGTTGTGGGTGACCAACTAAATTTCCAGCAACCGACTCGTTCGAAATTCGAAAACGCGTCCGTTGCCAGGCAAGGCCATTGTCAATGGGTGCGCACCGATCGGTCCATTGCGGTACAACGCGTACCCGCACACATTGAATGCAATGGGCCGGCTGGGGGCACCGATCGGTCCATTGCGGTACAACGCGTACAGGGGTACAACGCGTACCCGCACACATTGAATGCAATGGGCCGGCCGGGGGCACCGATCGGTCCATTGCGGTACAACGCGTACAGGGGTACAACGCGTACCCGCACACATTGAATGCAATGGGCCGGCCGGGGGCACCGATCGGTCCATTGCGGTATCAACGCGTACAGGGGTACAATGCGTACCCGCACACATTGAATGCAATGGGCCGGCCGGGGGCACCGATCGGTCCATTGCAGTTCAACGCGTACAGGGGTACAATGCGTACCCGCACACATTGAATGCAATGGGCCGGCCGGGGGCACCGATCGGTCCATTGCAGTTCAACGCATCACTGTACATGTGACTGGCATATGTCAGCATGCCTGTCTCAGATGGACATATGCCAGCCACAGATAGCTCCCAGGGAGTGAGGGGCACACCTACATCACGACAGCCTGTCCAAACTTTATCATAAGGCATGTAAGGCTGCATTTCCTATTGTGTGTATGTTGGTGTACATGTTGTCCTGTGGGTGTCACCTGTGGGCAGCCACCCCCAGGCTGTGCACGTGTTCATGGGGACATGATCCTGGGTGTTACGTGTACATGACCACTGTGATGTGCAACTGTTCATATCTGTGCATGTGCCATGGTCACATTTCACAGTGGTGTATGTGTATGTCATGTCACATACCCCGTGAGTCCCATGTGGGACGGTATGTTTGAGCCAGGGTGTCCCGGTGGCACAATAGTGATGGTCCTCCACAGTCTTTGTGCATGTAGTGTTTACAATGTCTCTGATTTCATGTGCACAATGGGAGACAGTCTCCACATCCACGTTGTGTGTGCATGGACTTTGATGTTGTGCGTGTGTGTGTCACAGACGTCCATGTCTGTCCTGCCGTGGCAAGTGGGACCACTACCTGTGGGGGTCATGGTTGTTTTGCTGTGGTGTATACATGATACTCCATGTAATGCCAGTGTCCATGTGGCAATACAGGGTCCCTGGGAATGTACCTGTCGTTGAGCTGTGGTGCCTGGGGCACATCTGTCCTCACATGTCACTGTGGGGGGTGATTGTGACACGGCAGCAGGAGATGGGAACTGTGACACGGCCTCATGATATCCAATGGGCCAACCTGGGACTAATTGATGCCACTTGTTGGACCGTGTTGACAGATGTTGGCCATGTATGTACCATACATGTCCTTACGGAACTGCACACTTCATGTAGTTGTGCCTCATAATGATGTATGTTGGGATATTGAGTGTGTTCAATGCCGCATATGTGGGCTGACTGACAATCTTGCTTACTTCTCCTCTGCACTGCAGGGCTCCTGCTGTCCATCGACCATTCCCAGACCTGGCAACGATGGTGGAACGGGACAGCATCCGACGGTACCGCTTCACCAGGCAGCTGATTGAGGATTTGGCAGTGCAGTTGGCCCCACATTTGCAGCCTGGCCGGCCGTATCCTACAGCGCTGACCCCCAAGGTGAAGGTGATGGCAGCCCTACACTTCTTTGCCACCGGTACCTTCCAACATACTGTGGCGACTGCTGGTGGGATGTCACAGACCATGTTGAGCCGTGTGCTCCGCGATGTTTTGGCGGCAATGTTGCTATTCCTGAACCGGTACATCTATTTCCCTAGACTGCGACGACTCACTGACGTGAAGAGTGACTTTTATGCCCTGGGGAGGATGCCGCATGTCATTGGCTCCATTGATGGGACACATGTGGCTTTGGTACCACCACAGGCTTAGGAGCAGGCCTACAGGAACCGCAAGCACTACCACTCGGTCAATGCACTGGTGGTGTGTCTTGCAGACATGAGCATCACACACGTGTGTGCCCGTTTCCCTGGTTCAGCACACGATGCCTTTGTGATGAGGAGTAGTCGCATCCCCAGGATGATGGCACAGATGCAGAACCAGCGTGCCTGGCTTGTCGGTGTGTACTGACTTTGTGCCATTGTGTGTGATCTGATCTGTAGTATTCCGCCCACTTTTCCAAGTCAGCTAATGTGCACTTGTCTGTCCGTAGGTGACTCGGGATTCCCCAACATGCCGTGGTTGCTGACACCCCTCAGGAACCCTGTGACACCTGCCCAGATGCGCTACAATGAGGCACATGGTCGGACCAGGAGAGTGATTGAGCGGACATTTGGTCTCCTGAAGAGCCGCTTCCGCTGCCTGGACAAGACCGGAGGGTCCCTCCCATATGCCCCTGCGAAAGTGTGCAAGCTCCACAACCTGGCAGTGCGGAAGGAGTTGCCTCTCATCCAGGATGACAATAACCAACATCCGCCACCTGTGGAGGATCCTGGCCTGGACCACGATGCCAGTGACGATGATGATGATGATGATGAGGGTGATGTCCGCACACAGCTCATCACCAACTTCTTTAGCTGAATGTGAGTATCCTGAGGTGTCATGTCAATGATGTGAGTTGGCATGATATGTGTAGGTGGTGCTCTGGTGCTGTTGGAGTGTGTCCATGGGCAACTTGACTGGATGTGTGTTGCGATGTGTGCTTACAGGTGGGCTGTACTCCCCAACAGTGTTGACATGCTAACTTGGTTCTGGGTGGGTATCTTGTAACATGTATTGTGCATGAGTTTTGCTGTTCTGTCCTGTACTCCATTGCTTTTGACTGTGTGTCATTTCTGTCCTTCACAGGGTACTTTCAGATTCGTTTGGTCAACTGTGTCCACCGACGACGTGATTGCACTTCCAGGCTGGTAGCTGTTGTGTCCCTACAGGTGATGTGCGCCACACCCATGGACTTCCTTCCGTCTACAGTTGTTGACTGTGTGCCCGCTGCCAGGTGGGATTACCTTGCATCTGTAGTGGTTACGACATGTTGCAACTGTGTAATAAACCTGTGCTTCACTTTGTCTGTTGTCACACATTTGACTGCCATTTGCTTACTGCACCTATGGGCTACTTGACTACAACTGGGAATGGGTGTGGTGTCTGTGCATTGCACCGTCTTCCCTGGCAACATCAGTGTAGGCAATGAGTCAGATGGCCTAGGTGTGTATGTGTTGTGTAACCCTGGTGGTGTGTCTCCCTCATATGTGTCACGTTGCCTTTACTCACATGCCTGTGTTGTACTTGCTGTTGCAGTTCGCATACACAGTGTAATTTTGCAGTTCATCATCCCCATAACAGCACCCACGTTGGAATCACAACAGAGGCAAGTATGGTGTATTAGTGTGTTTATTGTGATACATTTGTGTGAATAGTGCATAGGATGGGTAGTGCTGTACATAAATCTTGCAATCAGAAGTTCCTAGGTGAATTGAAAGTCCTGGTAGACAGAATCCCCAGTATCGGGGCCACAGTTGTCTGACACATTGGTCCAACTTGTACTCCCCATGCAATGTGTGGGAGTAGTGTTGCCGTCAACAGGGTGAACAGTCTGTGCACAAAGGTGAACATCCAGAACAGGTTCAGGCTTCCTGGGAGTTGCGCTTGGCCATCGACCTCTCACTTGCCCCTCTTCGGACGACCCCTCTTCTTGGGGGGCCCCTCAAGTACAGGCTGCTGCGGTGCAGGGGACTCTCCGCCAAAGTCATCCTCCCTCCCTGTGGCAGTTGCAGTTTGGGCAGCACCAGATGTTGTTGGCACACAGGGAGGTGTGGACTGGTTGCTGTTCATCTGGCGGAGGCATTGTAAAATGTCCCTGTGCACCGCCGTCATCTCATGCAGTGCATCCCACTTGGACTCCACGCGGGACATGTGTGAGTCCACGCGGGACATGTGTGACTCCACGTGGGACATGTGAGAGTCCAAGCGGGCATGATGGGCAGCCTGCTGCTGTTTCATGTCTCTGAGGAGCCCCACTACCTGGCTGAGGTCTCCGGTGCTGGACTGGTACGCATCAGCTATGCGTACCAGTTGTGGGTCATCATGCACACCAGCAACCTCTGCAAGCAGCTGACCTCTGTCTCCCACCCCTCCCACCACCCCTGCTGACATGTGCAGTGCGTGCAGTGGCACGCACAGATGACCCTGGTCCTCCTTGGGGGTTGGTGGTGGTGGTGGTGTCCATGGCCCCAGGTTGGTCCAGGGTCCCTATGCTGGTGTTGCTCCTTGTTCTGTCCATGTCGGCAGGGATGGTAGTTGTGGTGACATTCGTTGGAGGGGTGGGTGCAGGGGGTGCAGCTGGTGGTCCTGCTGGTGCTGCAGCTGGTGGTCCTGCTGGTGCTGCATGTAGACTTGCACCGGATGTGCCAGGCTGGTCTTCTTCGTCCGAGGAGGGCAGAGGCTGTACGACACCAGTGAGCTCCGCATCCTCTTGAGCCTGGGACTGGGACTCCTCAGCGTCTGCTGCTGTGTCCCCATCATCACCTGTTTTTGGGAGACACACACAATGTATGTTATGTTTCTGCAGGCGTCAATGGTTGACACACATGACAGTTGTGACTGTGCCTCTGGGTGCGGGCCTGTACATTGCATTGTCCTAAGTCGTCACAGTCAGGGGTTGATATTGGTGTGGCACATTGTCCTGCATTATTTGGGCATTTCTATGTATTTGTTGGGGTGTGAACATGGTCTGCATTGGTTGTGTTTGGTTGACAGCCGGCCCTCCTTCCCACCCACCCAGCCAGTCAGTTATCCCACCATGGACTGTGCTTGCATTGCAGGGAGTGGAAGTTGTCTCTCAGGATGTCAGTCAGTGGTGTCCTGCTGTTTGTTGATGCACAGTTGCCAGCAGGGCCTTGTGCTCCCCACAGCAGTAGCCAGTGTCAGCCATCTTGTGAGTCCTTCTCCACTCCCTGTGATGTGAGCATGGTTCAGTGTGGTGTTGATGGGCCAGTTGTGAGGCTGAGCAATGTCTGTGACTACCACTCCCATCATGCTATTGCTTCCACCCCACTTGCCAGCATTCCCATGCTTACTTGCTTTTGTGGGGAGTTCAGTGTGTGTGGGTGTGAGGGCAATGGCAAGATGGCTGACAGTGGTGTCCTGCTGTTGGTTGGTGTGCAGTTACCAGCAGGGCCTTGTACTCCCCACAGCAGTAGCCAGTGTCAGCCATCTTGTGTGTCCTTGTCCACTCCCTGTGATGTGAGCCTGGTTCAGGGTGGTGTTGATGGGCCAGTTGTGAGGCTGAGCAATGTCTGTGACTACCACTCCCATCATGCTATTGCCTCCACCCCCTTCCCAGCATGCCCATGCTTCCTTCCTTTTGACTCTGCTTCCCTGTGGGGTGGGCTGGCTGTGCTGACAGGATGGCTGGGAGTGTTGTCCTGGCAGTTGTTTGGCTACAAGTCCCAAGAGTGTCCCTGTGCTTCACACAACATAACCCAGGGTGGTGGTTCTTTGTGGGATCTTGAGTTAGGATGGGAGGCATTGCATTCTACCAGGTGGGTTCTGTGGAGTTTGTGTTGAGGGGGTGTGAGGGGAGGTGCTTGTGACTATGGTCAGTGCTGCAAGTCCTCCTTCCCACCCAGCCAGCCAGATATCCCACCATGGAACGTGCTTGCATTGCAGGGAGTGGAAGTTGTCTCTCAGGATGCCAGTCAGTGGTGTCCTGCTTTTTGTTGGTGCACAGTTGCCAGCATGGCCTTGTGCTCCCCACAGCAGTTGCCAGTGTCAGCCATCTTGTGTGTCCTTATCCACTCCCTGTGATGTGAGCATGGTTCATGGTGGTGTTGATGGGAGAGTTGGGGGGGGGGCAATATGTGTGACTATGACTCCCATGATGCTATTGGCTACACTGACTTGCCCAGCATACACAGAATTCCTTTCTTTCAGTGGTCTTCACTGTGTGTTGGTGTTGTAGTGGTGGCTACATGTCTGGATGTGTTTGTTAGTTCTATTTGTGCCACTGCCTAGCTGTAGTTGTAGTTGTGTTTGTACATGTGATGACACGGTTAAATGTAACTTTGAGATGGCATGTGTTGTGTTTATCTGACTGACATACACATTTTGGGATGATTCTGTTCTGGTTGCTGTGTAATTGCTATGAGTGCATGGTTTGACTCTCCCTTGACAGTGATGTGTGTGTGTATTGTGGCAGAATATTGTGTACATTTGTTGTGTACTCACCAGGCTCTGTGATGTTCTCTAGTCCATATACGCTCACTGGCGGAAGGATGGCCTGCACCTTCTCCTCCCAGGGCCTGAGGTATACTGGCTTGGCAGGAGGGCCACTGCCGGTGTATTGGCTGATGATGTACTCTTTCTTGAGCAGGTCCCGTACCCTCCTGCGCACGTCATACCACCTGTTCTGGATGTCGCTCTTTGTGCGCAGACATGGTGATTGTGCATTCACCCTGTTGATGATCCTCTCCCACATCTTGGTTTTCTGGGAGATGGGGGTCTGTTGGACCAGTGTGCCAAACAGCTGTGGCTCTACCCTGAGGATCTCGTCTACCATGACTTCCAATTCACAATCTAGGAACTTGTGATTCTTCTTGGGGGGCATGGTGATGGGTGGTGATGGTGAGTGATGTGTGTGTTGGTGTGCAGGTGAGGGTGTGTTAGTGTGTGTTTTGCTGGGTGTATGTGAGGTAGGTATTTGTTGGTGTGCTGATGGTGTGTGGCTTGTGTGAGGGATGAGCTGTGGGTGTGTGGTTGCTGTCTCTTGGGTGCTGGCAGTGGAATGGCATTTGCAAAGGATCATGGTTGTGATTTGTGTCCTTTATATGGGTGGAGTAGTGGGTGTGTCTTTGTTCTCTGTCCCCACCCCCCAGTATTTATTGGCTTTGTAATTGCTTGTTTGGCCTTTTTTGTGTGATTTTTCCTTTGTACTGTCTGTGCATGTTGGAAACGTTCTTGTGACCGAGTCGGACCCTGCATTTGTCTCGTACGGTGTTCTCCGTTTCGTTCACGCTGTGTTTGTGCAGTTTTCTATGCTGCGTACGCGTCGGTCGCGGTGTTTTGTGTTGCTTCGGCTCGGTTTTGTATGCGTGTCGGTCGTACGGCTTGTCCTCCGTCCGACTCGCTCGTGGTTCGCGCCTTGCATCGTACTTTGCGGTTTGGAGTTCGCGTGTACGTTTCGGTCGGATTTGTTCCGGGTGCGTGTCGGTCGGTTGGATTCGCGTGTGTTTTTCCGACCGGATTGCTGTTTTCCGTGCGGCTCGGTCGTTCGACTTGGGTTCGGTACATGTCGGTCGGATTTTGCACGCCTTGCATCGTACTTGGCGTGTCGGGCGCCACAGGTACGTGTCGGTCGGTATAATTTCCGGCTCCGAGTCGGTCGGTGCTTTTTCCGGCCCGAATCGGAATCGACCCCTAAGTGTAATATGTAGATTATCATAAAAAGGTTATCATCTACGTTCAGCTCATTTATGGGCTGAGAGGACCCTCAACTCATTGGATCTTTCCCGCTTTTCAGAAAAGTTACCAGCCTCCTTTATTAAATGAGGGCAGTGTCTCTTTCTCTAAATGATATCATCAAAATCTATGACGGGAGTGTCTGCTCTAAGTGTGCAAAATCTTTATCAATGCTCTGCCTGGTTTCTTCCTTCTCACTCAATCTGCATTTTCATGATCTGAGTGGAAGTCTATCCTGGGGGTGACCGCGACTTCCTTTACTTTAATCTTTGTATTCGTTGGATCCCAATGTCCCTTTAAGTGATTGTTCTTTTTGGAATGGTGGGGCAGAACAGAGCAAAGTGATTCTTATGTAATCAGTTGAAACGTGGTGTGCTGTCAGGGTTTTAACCATTTGACTTGCTCTACATTTTCTGTTAATAAATCGTTGCTGCTGCAGTTCTGGCCTTTTTGGCAACTTCCTTTCACAGGCCACAAGCGAGTTTGGATGCAAGACCCCACTTTGAAGTTACCTTGGAGGAAGGTAAAGGTTGGCAACAATTGACAGCAAAAAGGAAGAATTTCACCTCATCTTCAACTCTCCTATGTGGATGGTAGTTGCATCAGTAGGACTTAAAGTGCTTTAAATAACTAGTAATTTTGGTGCGCATAATTCTGGCATTGAGGATTTACAATTTTGCCCTTTGCCTTTGCTTTGAGCATCCTGCACATGCTGCTTTTGACCCATATATTTTCCTCTGCTTGTCAAAGTATTTCTAAAGTAAACATTGCTGGAGTGGCAAGGAAATCACCTGAGCCCTCACAGAGTTTATCTCAAAGGTGAACATTTGCGAGCAGTAAGCAATTCATCACACGAGCTGTCACAGAGCTTGTTTCAAAAATATACATTCCTGGAGCAGATTCCTTGTGCTGTCACAAGCTGCTGTTCGGGTCTTCATTGAGTGCATCATCGGTAATCTGTCATGGAGATTGATCACACCCACAGTAGCATTATTAACATGCAGTGCCACCACTTTTATTGCACTATAACCTGCCTGCTAAATGTGTACGTTGTCGATTCCAAATCACATATATTTCTAAAACTTCATGTCCTGATGGTAACGTGAGGGCGGCTGTCAAATGGAGTCTGTTTAGCAAACAACGGGGCATATCTAGAAGGGCTTTATCTCCGCTTTTAAAGCCAAAAAAGCTGAGATAAAACTATCGCCCTATTAACAAGAGGGTGCTAACATGCATTGGCGCATGTTAGCACCCTTTTACCCGACGTCTCCCTTTGCATCTCTAATGAGATGCAAAGTGGGCGTCACTGGGCAGTACAACCTGATGTGCACATCGCGATATTTACAAGGCTGCCAACGCATTTTAGCAGACGTTAGTTTTGGGCGAAAACCGCTGTTTTCGCCGAAAACTAACGTCTGCTAAAATGCAGACTTAGGCATACCTAATATGGGGGTGGATTGTGCTGATACAACCACAGGGTCGTATCAGCAAGGTTATCGCCGTTTTGCAGGGAACATCGCTGGAAAACCAGCGATGTTCCCTGCAAAACAGCGATTTCCCCCGCTATCGCTGGTAATTATATCGCCCTGGGGAAATGCGTTGTAGATAACGCGCTAACAGGGCGATGTAATCAAGCGATAGACGGCGATAAGTAGAAAAGCGCTAGGCGCGCTTTGCGTTGACTTATCGCCGTCCTCGTAGATATGCCCCAACGTCTCAACAGGTATTAATAAAGGAGAATGTTTCTTTAAAAAAAAGCATGCACATAAAAGTTGCAAAAGAAAGGAGACAGGGAGACAAAGGTAGTTCTAGCAGTTAAATGCAAGAACTAGTCTGTATTAAGCAGAAATAGCAAAAATAAGGAAGGACAAAATGGCAGCACTCAGTTACATTAAATGTACATGTAACCTGTACAGACTTGTGCAAATTAGTGCTCGTAAAAAATAAAGTGAACGGCACAAGTGACAAGTGAAAAACTATACACAGCAATAAAACGGCGCAGGAAAAAGACATAAACACACATGTCAATATATACAGAGGACTTTTGGTGGTTCCCATACATTAATACATAGTTAAAAGTACAGTTAGATTCACTGAACCATGAAAGTAGCGCCAAGAGTTGCGCTGAAGGGTCGACAGCGTTTCGACCTATACAGAAATCAGGTCATCATCAGGACTAGGTTGCGCATTTGTAGGAGTGCAGTGTGTTGACCAGGGGCAAAAATCCAAAGGGGTCAATGCTCGAGGTCACAAGGAAGGGTAGTAGAACGATACCGAATGAAGCTTGCAAGCAGGGGCAAAGTGAATTGGGTAAAGGCAGGACAGGTCAAATACTTCAAAAATGACTGCGGTTTTGAGCTTCGGATAGAGGCGACAAAAGCAAAGTAGGCAAATCCGACAGTTGAGAGCGTGGGATTCGCCGGTGAAGGAGAAACGGAGGTCTGGTAAGTGATTGCAGATTCTCAAGGGGCCGCAGGCTGACCTGCGGAGCTTTCATTTCATTGGCATAACAGTGGGACTGCGTCGGGAAAAGAAAAAACGAAGTAATACTTCTCCTCACTGGTTATTGCAGCAGACTGTTTAGGTCGGCAACACAAAAACATGACTACATTAATAATAACAATAAATAGATAAATAAATAAATGAATGAATAAACGAAGACTATTGTTCAATTTATTTCAAGGGCATAATTTCCTGGCAAAACCGTAGAACAATCTCTGAGTTGTTTGCACATTCTTGCAGTTACTTGGAAGTTTAAAGAGCTGCTAGTTGATGTAGTAGGAGATCGATTGCTAAACCGTACAAACAATGTGCAAATTCAGGAAAAATGGCTTAGTGTTAAAGAATCCATGCTAGAAAAAGCAATAATTATGGCATAAAAGATAGAAAGTAGCCTATCTTTAAGTGCTTAATCTGAATGCTAGTGCTGTTGCATGTGGGAGAAGCAAAACTCGTGAGATACATGTGCAGATTTGAATGTAGTACAGAATAAGCCTCGAAACAAAAGTGCCAATGTTTCTAGGGAAGATGATGTCAAAATTAAGAATCCTTCTTACAGATGTGGGAGTGTTAAACATCTTGCTTCTTCGGCAAATTGCCCTGCAAGTAAAGCAAGATGTTACCGATGAGCTTTTTCATGAGAGTCCAAAGCTACTGCAGGCAACAACAAAATGAATAAAACTGAGTAAAAGTCTACAGCTGGTAGAACAGGAGTCTAGTGAGGAGGATGAGCTTCTAGCTATCAACGATGGTGAGGAAATTGTCAGCATTACAGATTAAAATGACTACAATGTGCTAAATATTGCAGCACCCTATAACCCGCCAAGAAGTGTATCTTTACGTGGTGTTATTGTGGAGATGTGAACGGATTCATGTTCTCCTTACACTGTAAATGACTGGAGGACATGGAAGATGTTAGAGAATGTTGAATTGCAAAAACCTGATGAAAATCCTGTTGGATATTGTGGTGTGAAGTTACCCATAGTAGTGTATTTTGAATCTGTTTAATCTTTCAAGGGCAGGAGTACCCATCTTAAGTGTATGTAGTCTGGAAAGGCCATTTATTGCTAGGTTGTAGAGAACAGAAGGGTTTAGGCATATTTTTGGATTCAAACCATCCAACAAAAGTTGTGGTGATGGAGATAGCTGAGGATGAGAGGTGGAGAGCAGAATTTCCAAGGGTGTTCAATGGTTTGGGCAAGTTGAAGGGGTTCTCCCAATGAATAATAGTGAAGCAAGGATCAGTGCCTAAAGCCCCCAAGGTGATAGAAGTACCTTAATCCTTGAGAGCTGCTTTGAAGTCTGAATTAGAAAGATTGTGTCTAGATGGTGTGATAGAATCCATAGCGGCTTCTGATTCGTTAGGCTCAATTGTGTTGGCTCAAAAACCTGATGGAAAAATATGCATGTGTATTGATTTACATAATCTAAATAGTTGCATTTGGGTCGACTGGCACCAATTGCCAAACATTAATGAAATGTTGAGCACTTTAGGACATGGCAAGGTGTTTTCCACTATTTACCTATCTAAGGCTTATCATCAGATAGTACTGCATCCTGATTCGAGACATTTAATATCTTTTGTGATGCCCAAGGTCCTTACAGGTATTTGTGAATGCCTTTTGTGCTGGTTTCTGCTTCTGCTGTATTCCAGCAAATAATGCAAGTATTAGACTTGTGGTCGTGTTCCAAGATGACATTTTGGTGAGTGGGAAGGATAAATTGGAACATGACGAATTATCACAACAAGTGTTGTGTTGTCTGAGAGATTCTGGGATGATAATTAGAGTCCGAAAAGTGCAAATTTGCTGTGCTGGAAGTGGACTATTTGGGACATGTAGTAAGAGGATATGGAAAAAGGCCCAACATAAAATTGTTAGAAGCCGTAGAGAATGCCCTGAGCCCTGTTTATAAGGAACAATTGCAGTCATTTCTGGGTCTCTCCGAATATTATGCAAAATGTGTAAATCATTTTGCTGACCATAGCAATGAGATGAGACAGGTATTAAAACAAGCATTTGCAATGCAATAGGTCTCACATTTACGCAAGTTTGAGCTATTGGCATTGTAAAGGACAATGTCCTTTATTTATGTTTTGGTTTTTGAAACATAAATAAAAGGCATTGTCATTTACAATGGCGATAGCTTAAACTTGCGTAAATGCGAGACCTATTGCATTGAAAATGCTTGTTTACTTTATGCAATCGCACTAACTTTCACATATTTACAGTCATTAGGGTACAGGGAGATTAAGTGATTTGCTTACAATCACATGATTTTTATGTTTCACAGGCTCCCAAACAGTCAGTGGTGAAAAACGTGTGTATACAACCAAACATTATGAAAATATGTGCTGTCTCATAGAGAGCCAGCAATCACTATTCAGTCGCCAAACACTGTAAATTTAACCAGTCTGGGATGAACAATTTTTCTAAGTTTCAAGTGGCTTACAGAAGAACATACTTTTTGTAGGTTACCGAACAGACAACCAGGTACAATAGAAGTGCAGAGTGGCATATTTCTACATTTCAAGTAAAGAACTCACCAGGATGGTTTTAAAAGTTGGACGGGTAGCAGAAACTTGAGCAAAGAAAATTATATTGAGTCGATCCAAAGTGAGAATGTAAGTACAGAACAGAAATTAGCAACCTTTCACTCTGTTAGGATTTTCCAATAAAACAGAGCCAACCATAACCCCAGCAGAAACTCCTAATCCCAGAAGTGAACAAACAGCATGAATCCATCTTGATGTCGAATTAATGGCTGGATAGGTGGCGACGGTTACCTGATCCCTTAACTTCTTGTACCCTTTCTATTTTTCCTCCTACAATGCTTTATGGTACTATAAAAGATGACCGCCGGCTGGCACCTCCCCACATGCAAACTGCAAACAAACTGAACACAGTTACAACTGTCGAACCCCACATCAATAACACATGCATAACGAGTGCATCTCGTTTTCATCCCGGTGTTTCGGTTTCCCAGGGCTTTGATTAGGTTGAGCCTGAGCCAGCGCGCAAGCGCTACTCTGGCGATCTGTTGTAGGTAGAGTATGGAGGACAAGCCCCGCCCATATTTTTCATTGGCTTGTGTCTTTGTCCTTCGTAAATGCTGGCGTTTGATTCCTTAATAGGCTTGTTAGTCCCTCCTTAATATGGCCATGTCGTCATTTGTATCCTCTCAAAATCAAGAAACCCAGCAGGGGGAAGAGAGAGCGCGTCAAAGCATGTACTTCACTGTGATGTAACGGTTAGAAAAACATACTTTTTCTTAGAGAACCCTCGCCCACCAGGGTTGCCCCTTGGTGGCATGCTTCATCATTGGGGTTCATCCCGATCGGCTGCGGATCGAAGCATGCTGCAACCAGGCGAATACGTGGGAGCCCTTAGAAAAGATGTCTATAATAAAGACAGTGTAGGTGAGGGGAGTAGGAGGTGAGTGCTATCAGGATTAAAAATACCTAACTAGTAGGACTTTTCCATTTATTCCTTTCTCTAGTTGGTATATTTAAAAACAGGGGGTGTTGTTGAAGAAGGAGTCTATTTCTTCAAATCGGTCAACATGTTTCGAGCCTTTCCCCTATTGGCTCTTCATCAGTACCTTAAGGAAACCAGTTCCTATTGGTACCACTCCTTATCGTCCCCTAATAGGAACACAGTCAATGGCATGCCATGCGTGATTCACATAACATTAAGGGTGGGCGTAGTTCGCGAAGTAATGCTTCGCGAAGCTACGCAAAGTGCAGTTTGCGCTACGCAAGCTTCGCGTAGCACTACGCGAACTGCGTAGTGCACTGTTCGCAATGATTGCACAGTGCCGGATGCTTGTCCGCACTGTGCAATCATTGAAAACGGCAACTTGCACAGTGCGAGCTGTCTTTTACTGCCGCTCGAGTAGATTTTTACTCGAGCGGCAGCTTTCTAACGCGGACTGGTAGTTTCTCATCGCGAGCGGTCGCGAGCATACGCGACCACTCGCAATGAGAAACCTGACCTCCCGCGTTGAGAATCTCGCCGGGAGGTTTATTTTCCACGCTCGCGATCGGCAACTTGATGTTGCTGATCGCGAACGAGGAAAAGTCTCGCCGGGATGTCATTTTGCTTGCTTGCGGTCGCCAACTTGACGTTGAGGACCGCGAGCAAGCAAAAATGACCGCGGCACTACGCTACGCTTACGCTACGCGTGTTCGCCCTGTGCTACGTGCAATTCGCGTTGTGCGAAGTAGCGCAGACTTCGCAAACTACGCGAGCGTAGCGTAGCACTTCGCCCAGGGTTACATAACATACATACGATTCATGATAAAGTAACCTGTAACGTCAATCCATATCAGTAACAAGAAATAACAGTCGAGAGTTTAAAAATACATGTCAGCCATGGGCTATACATCTTGATCTTTCTGTGAACACTCTACTGTGAAGGTGCTTAAAAAGCACGTAAAATCAGTGATCACTCGGTGGTTAAAAAGCCATGCTCAGTCCACCGACTTTTTTTCTATTCAGTAGCCGGAAGACATTTAGGAAATGACAATACATCACAAGACAAAAACAAACAAAACAGATATGCCATATTACATTCATTAATGATTCTGTGCTATTGCGTCATGGTCTTGCCGGGGAGGAGGGGGCCTGTAGTCACACCCTATAATAAAATGAAATGCTTCGTCAGTGCTGGTAAAATGAAGAAAATATGAAGAAAAAGGGCCCTACTCCTGCGGGGAGAGAGTCTCCTCGCTCGGCGTTGACAGAAGGTCTGGCGGGATGCCATAGTGAAGTCATTTGTATCCTCCTATGGCTACCGGCCCCTTCACTTGGTTGTTACACGGTATGTGTACTTTTTTTTCTTCATTGAGCTTCTCCTACATTAGGCAGATGACGTGCTTTGCTTACATTCAGCGCGCCATTCCCGCTTTCACTTTCGAAGCAGGGACGATGGCGACCCTTTGTTTGCAATGCCATAGGTCTCGCATTTAAATGCGAGACCTATGGCATTGCAAATATTTATTTGTTTAAACATCTTTAGCGCAGAAAGGAAAGTAACATGAAGGCAGGAGGCTCCGAGTGAGGTATTCCTTCTCTCCACTACTCAGAGTGCCGTGGAAGCCACAACACGGCGACATGGTGTCATATGTGGGGCGCTACATCATTTCAAGGGTAGGAAGGGTGTGCGGAGAGGACAGAGCATTGTCTTCTGCACAGCTTCCCAAATGGCAGAGCAAAGCTTGACACAGAGCTTTAGGCAAGAATCTGATGTGTGGAAACAAAAACCTCTCCAAAATGAGAGCTGTTCTGGGAGCCGGTGGGTGCCCCCTTCACACGGCACAGCCCGTCTCTGAGCAAAGGAGCCCCGCTTCCATTGCATGTAGACTTCTGCCCCCGTTCACGTTTCAGGATTTTATTTTTAATGCCCTCGGTATGTCAAAATATAAATTCACCTGTGACACCCCTGCCCCCAACCCACACCACACACTTTCACCCCACCCACACACTCAGAACGCAGACATTTTCATTTTCTGCCAGAAGTGATTTATATTAGGCCTGGGCGGTAAATTCCGTTCCGCTCGCGGAATTTGCGGAATTTGGGTAATTTCGCGTTCCGCAGAGAACGCGGAATTACCAAAAATTCCGCGATCTGCGGCTTCAGCGGAATTTTTGCTTGTTCGCGCTTTCAAAATGCGTGTTCGCAAGATATTTCTCCCCGAGCACGCAAACAGCGTTCGCGAACAGGAAAAAAGCATCGCGAACGGGCGGAACAAGCAATTCCGCGTGTTCGCAGAACTTTTGCGTGCTCGCGGAGATTTTTAACCATTTTGCGGAGCTTTGCGTAGCGCGACTACGCAAATTCCGCCCACCCCTAATTTATATCACCTTGGGGGTCCTCAGAAGTTGACAACATGTTTGTTGTTGATCGGCTTCATTGTGGTGCTGAAATCTGTTTTACAGAAGCATCGTTAATGTCATTTCTATTGCGCATATAGAGAAAAACATCAACAGAGATGTAATCATTTTTATTTAACAAATAAATGGGCGTAAGTTTTTATTTGAACATACATTATTAAATAAACTCCGCTCTATGAGATACGATAGGAGTGTGTTGGGTTGTTGTAGTATGCTTAAACTAACAACTAGTGATGCTTTTTCTCCAGGGCACTTTGCTCGGATTGTTACCACCTGTCTCGACATTCGATGGACAGTTCCTACTTTTTTGGGAGAAAGTTATTATTCTTGTCAATTTCATTTGATTTAAAAAAAAGAGTGCCCTGCATGTACCTTAACCTCCAGCAGAAATTCCCATTACATCAGCAAAATGTTTGTGTGTTCTGTCTTTGGCAGCTCACTTATATTTCTTGTGTGCCCCAAATGCCTGCGTTTTTAGTCTATAAGCACTATTTACTTTATTGAGTTTCTCTTACTGCAGGCCGGACACGCGCAGCTTCAGCTGAAACCGCTAGTGTTTTTTTAAGCAGCACTGCCGCCCCGTAACACGGGCGCCTGCCTTCAATCACTTTAACCCGGCATTATCTCGTGTCTGTTTCAACCCCCCCCAAGTAAAATGGATTTTGAAATGATTAGCGAATTAAGCCATGTGAATTCCAGGTAGCACATAATCCTGTGCTAATGGGCTGAAACTGACAGCAGCACATCTGTGTTACATGTTATCTGTACTAAAGCCACCTGACGGGTTGTTTTCAAAAGCCTGTTTTATTAACAACAACACCACCACCACCAATACCACCACCACCAATACCATCACCACCAATACCACCAACACCACCAATACCACCACCACCAATACCATCACCACCAATACCACCACCAATACAACCACCACCAATACCACCACCAATACCACCACCACCAATACCACCACCACCAATACCACCGCCAATACCAATACCACCACCAATACCACCACCAATACCAATACCACCACCACCAATACCAATACCACAGCCAATACCAATACCACCACCAACACTACCAATGCCACCACCATTACCACCAACACCACCACCACCAATACCACCACCACCACCACCAATACCAATACCACCACCACCAATACCACCACCACCAATACCACCACCACCACCACCAATACCACCACCAATACCACCACCAATACCACCACCACCAACACCACCAATACCACCACCAATACCACCACCACCAATACCACCACCAATACCACAACACCAATACCACCACCACCAATACCAATTCCACCACCAATACCACCATCACCACCAATACCACCACCACCAATACCAATTCCACCACCAATACCACCATCAATACCACCACCACCACCAATACCACCACCATCAACAACACCACCACCACCAATACCACCACCACCACCAATACCACCCCCACCAATACCACCAATACCACCACCACCAATACCACCACCAATGCCACCACCACCAATACCAACACCACCACCACCAACACCAATACCACCACCACCACCAATACCACCACCAATACCATCACCACCAATACCACCACCAATACAACCACCACCAATACCACCACCAATACCACCACCACCAATACCACCACCACCAATACCAATACCGCCGCCAATACCAATACCACCACCAATACCAATACCACCACCACCAAAACCAATACCACCACCAATACCACCATCACCACCAATACCACAACCACCAATACCAATTCCACCACCAATACCACCATCAATACCACCACCACCATCAACAACACCACCACCACCAATACCACCACCACCACCAATAACACCCCACCAATACCACCACCACCAATACCACCACCAATGCCACCACCACCAATACCAACACCACCACCAATACCACCAACACCACCAATACCACCACCAATACCATCACCACCAATACCACCACCAATACAACCACCACCAATACCACCACCAATACCACCACCAATACCACCACCACCAATACCACCACCAATACCATCACCACCAATACCACCACCAATACAACCACCACCAATACCACCACCAATACCACCACCAATACCACCACCACCAATACCACCCCCACCAATACCAATACCGCCACCAATACCAATACCACCACCAATACCAATACCACCACCACCAAAACCAATACCACTGCCAATACCAATACCACCACACCAATACTACCAATGCCACCACCATTACCACCAACACCAATACCACCACCAACAATACCAACACCACCACCACCAATACCACCACCAATACCACCACCACCACCAATACCACCACTACCACCACCACCAATACCACCACCACCAATACCACCAATATCACTGCTACCACCACTACCACCACCACCACCAATACCACCACTACCACCACCAATACCACCACCACCAATACCAATACCACCACCACCAATACCAACACCACCACCAATACCACCACTACCAATACCACCACCACCAATACCATCACCAATGCAACCAATACCACCACCACCAATACCACCACCACCAATACCACCTCCACACCAATACCACCACTAATACCACCAATACCACCAATACCATCAATACCACCACCACCAATACCAACACCACCACCAATACCACCAACACCACCCATACCATCACCACCAATAACACCACCACCAATACCACCTCCAATAGCACCACCAGCAATATCACCACCATCAATACCACCACCACCCCCAATAACACCACCACCAATATCACCACCACCAATACCACCACCACCACCAATACCACCATCAATTCCACCACAAATACCACCACTAATACCACCACCACCAATACTACCACTGCCACCAATACCACCACCAATACCACCACCACCAATACCACCACCACCACCAATACCACCACTACCACCACCACCAATACCACATCATCATCATCATCATAGGATTTTATTAAGCGCACATATCACCCGAGGGTCTCAGAGCGCTAGCCTAAACCCAAGAACATGAAGGGAAAAGAGCGAAGGGAGATGACAGGGAGAGGAGAGATCAGAACAGCCAGGTTTTAAGAATCTTACGAAATCTTCTGTGGTTGGGTTCCATACATAGATGCAAAGGGAGTGAGTTCCACTGGGTGGGGGCAGATATGAAAAAGATCTCCCGCCATTCCTGGCGGTACAGATCTTAAAAGGGATAAGAAGATGTTTGTTGGAGGACCTGAAGGTTCTGGTGGGGTTATACCAGATCAGTTTTTTTGCAAGATAGTGTGGTCCATTCCCATGTATGGTTTTGTGGACCAGGCAGTTGATCTTAAAGAGTATACGTTTCCTGATTGGAAGCCAGTGGAGAGCTCTCAAACTTGGTGTCGAGGGGGATAGGGAGGGTACATTTAATACAAGTCTGGCTGCTGTGTTTTGTAGCACCTGTATTTTGGTGAGAAGCTCTGCATTAATGGAGGCCATTAGGGCGCTTCCATAATCTAGCCGACTGATGATTAATCCATGGACCAGCGGCATCCGAGATGCCATTGGAACCCATTGAAAGATCCTATGAAGACTGCGCATTAGTCCATAGCAAATGCCCGCCACATGATTAACATAGTCTGTCATAGAGAGGTTGTTATCAATTATCACCCCAAGGTTACAAACCATCGACTTGGGAGATGGACAGGGGCCAAGATTGGGAGGCCACCAATCACTCGACCACAGGGTTTGAGCTTTGCCAAAGAGGATGATTTCTGACTTGCTGGCGTTAAGTTGCAGATGATTAGTTTGCATCCAGATGTTAATGTCAGTCATTCACTTCATAAATCGGAGTATGGTGTTGTTGGATCAGGGCCTAGCGTGATTAGTAGTTGTGTATCGTTGGCATATGACACAGTGTCAAAGCCATACGATCTGATCACTCTAGCTAAAGGTGCCACGTACCACCACCACCAATACCACCAATAGCACCACTACCACCACCAATACCACCACTACCACCAACATCAATACCACCACCACTACCACCACCAATACCACCACCACCAATACCAATACCACCACTACCAATACCAGCACCACCACCAATACCACCACTATCAATACCACCACCATCAATACCATCACCAATGCAACCAATGCCACCACCACCAATACCACCTCCACCACCACCAATATCACCACTAATACCACCACCCCCAATACCACCAATACCATCACCAATACCATCAATACCACCACCACCACCACAAACACCACCACCAATACCAACACCATCACCAACACCACCAATACCACCACCACCAATACCACCACCACCACCCATACCACCACCACCAATAACACCACCACCAACACCACCACCAATAACACCAAAACCATCAATACCACCACCACCACCAATACCACCAATACCAATACCACCACCGCCAATACCAATACCACCACCACCACCAATACCAACAACACCACCACCAATACCACCACCAATACCACCACCACCAACAATACCACCACCACCAATACCACCACCACCACTAATACCACCAACACCACCAATACCACCACCACCAATACCACCACCAATACCACCACCAATACCACCACCACCAATACCAACACCACCAATACCAATACCACCACCACCAATACCAATACCACCACCAATACCAACACCGCCACCACTAATACCAATCCCACCACCAATACCACCACCACCAATACCACTACCACCACCAATACCACCACCACCATCAATACCAATACCACCACCACCAGCAATACCACCACCACCACCAATACCCCACCACCAATACCACTACCAATACAACCAACACCACCAATACCATCACCAATGCCACCACCACCAATACCAATACCACCACCACCAATACCAGTACCACCACCACCAATACCACCACCAACACCACCAATACCAATATGGCCACCAATACCACCACCACCACCAATACCACCACCACCAATACCACCAATACCACCACCACCAATACCAGCACCACAAATACCACCAATACCACCACCACCAATACCACCACCAGCAATATCACCAATACCAATACCACCACCACCAATACCACCACCACTAATACCACCACCATCATCACCATCAATACCACCACCACCAATACCAATACCACCACCACAAATACCACCACCACAAATACCACCACCTCAGCGCCTCTCACTCACTAGTAATAGCAGGGGCACTGTACGAGGCCGGAACTGCAGCCGAGACCATCCCTCCCTCCCTCCATGCCTGCCACAAAGCACAGCCCGCCCTGCACCAGCAGGTAAAGCCAGGGCCCTACTACAGCTGGAGTGTTTTTTATTAGGCCAAAGATAGCAATGACATTATGCAATGCCACACTACATACTCAAATCACAGAGAGGGCAGGAAATAGCCCCCCTCCCGCTCTTCCTCCTGAGCCGCGACAGTGTAATCACAGAGCGAAAGGTGTTGGAGCGCTTTGTTAGTGTTTAGAGCTTGGATCATATGTAACTCTCACTTGACACTTTGTGTCTGTGTAATTTACAACACTTACACATCTTCAATGCACTCTTTATCACTACTTTGGAGACGTCGCAGGCCGGTTGCTTCCTCTGATATTTACAATCTAACAAGCGATTGAGAAAGCCTTTTATTGCATTGCAATAGGTCTCGCATTTGCAAGAGTTTAAGCTATTAGTATTGTAAATGACAATGCCTTTTACTTATGTTTTAAAACCCAAAACATAAATAAAAGGCATCGTCATTTACAATGCCAATAGCTCAAACTCGCGTGCATGCGAGACCTATTGCATTGCAAATGCTTGTTTTTTCATAGCAACATCCCTAGTTAAGCTTAAATCAATAACACCTGATTAACTTTGAGAGGGATTAATTTGTTAGACAAGCACCTTGACGTAATAGTGCGAGCACATTAATAACTAAACCAGAGCATTTAACTAGATTCCCTAAAAATGCTTTTAACTGGATTCCTTAAAAATATACAGCAGTGCGACTCGTCCCCTACCGTGGCACCAGAGCTCTACATCCCCCTTTCCTAACAAATTCAGGAGCATAGGCGAACATGCTGGCTGAGATGAAACTTCAAAGAAAGGCCCGGCAACTACATAAACATGAGGGTTACGTACGCGTCAATTGCAATCTGGAATAGCTGCTCCCAGCATTGCCATGGCACGGTCAGTGACGTGACATATTATCGGGATGGTTTTGGTTCCTTTCAAACCTGGAAGCTGCGTCATAGATCAGTGGGCTAAGCTCCTGCTGGTCGCAGCTGTGAATACTAACAGGGATGACCTAGCTTTTCAGCATACCAATTTCAATCACCAGTGTTAGCTGAGAATAATACACGTTTATCAAGAGCCTAGAAACGATGCAGTCTGATGTATAGACCTACAATAAAACTATTTGTTATCGTTATTAATATTAAATACAGATTGCGGGCCCAACTCTCAAAACATACAGTTAGAACACTTTAGGGTACCCTAAAATGTATGGCAGTAAATTTTCATCCTTTAATATCCATGTTGTACACTGTAAAATCCACTGCAATTTGAAATGACTAGCCACTGAATGTGTGCGTCATAAAAGTAAGATGGCGCCGGCGTGGGGCCTCAGAAAATCGTAAAACACGGAGGAGACTGATCTTCAAAATGGACTTGATGTGACTGACATTCCAAACAAAGGTGCGCCCAAAACTGCTCCACAAATACCACGCCCTAGCCAGGTTTTTACAGTAGCCACATACAGTGGATCTAAAGGAGAAATGTTTCCCCAAGCAATTGTTATCGTAAAAAAAAAAGAAGAAAAGCATTTACAATGCAATAGGTCTCACAATTGCGAGATTTTTTAGCTATTGGCATTGTAAATGAAAATGCCTTTTATTATATTAAAAGGCATTGTCATTTACAATACCAATAGGTCAAACTTTGGCAAAAGTAAGACCTATTGTATTGTAGAACACGGTGTCCGTGAAGCGGGCGCCACGCTCACCAATAAAGTAAAACAAGCATGGAGCGAGAACTGTATGCTGCTCTCAGAGGGAGAGGTTGTGGTTCAGCGGTCAAAGCTGCCAACTCTGGAGCTGGGGACCAGTGTGCGAGCCTTGGCGTCGGCTCAACAACTGTAGTTATTAGCAAATCCGGATTTAGCACTTTAAATTAAAAATAAATAAATAAACGGCATCTCGGAAGGGCAGGGGTGGGAGAAAGATAAAACGAGTTAGGCGAGCTGCACTAGTTAAAAAAAAAGTGACAGGCTGCTTGGAAAGTGAAAGTGCGCATAGAGCGCTGAATGTTTCAGGAAAGCATGTTGTGCCTGCAGTAGGAAAAACTCATTAAATAAAGTAATGCTTACAAACTAAATAACACGTACCGTGCAACAACAGAAGTAAAAGGGCCAGTAGCCATGGGAGGTTACAAATAAAGACAAGGCCGTACTAAGGAGGGATTAACAAAACGATTACTGAATCAGAAGCCAGAATTTCCAAAGGACAAAGACTCAAGCCAATGAAAAATAAAGGCGGAGAGTGGGCGGGTTTTCTCTTCCATACTACAGTACAGCAAGTCTCGCAGAGCAGCCATGCACGCTGACTCTAGGCTCGACCTAAAAAGGGGTGAAGTATGAATGGACAAGGGAGTGTGATGAATCACTTATAAAAGTGAAGTGATACATTGCTACTGCTCCAATTGTGAACCCATTTGACCTCCACTATAAGACAATTGTAATGACTGATGCCAGTGCATATGGATTAGGGGTCCTTCTGATGCAGTTAGATTGTAATAAGGAACGAATAGTGGCATGTGCTTCTTGGACATTGAGAGGTGGAGAGAAAACTTATTCATTCATTGAAAAAGAAGTGCTTGCTTGGTTGTGGGCAATAAAGCATTAACTTACCTACCTTTGGGGAATTAATTTTTGAACTACGCACTGATCACAAGCCACTCATAGATATCATCACAATAGATAGAGCAGAAAGAGCTACTCCACGCGTAGCCAAATGGATTTACAGGTTGCAGGATTATTCATTTTAAGTGAAGTATGTTCCTGGTGCAAAGAACATTACAGCCGATTGTTTGTCCAGACATCCATTAGACAGTGATCAAGAAGTATGTGAGTACAGTTGGTTAGTTGCAAGTATGGAGGAGCTGTCTGAAGGAATTATAAAAGAAGATGCATGGAAACAGAGCCTAAATGAAGATAAAGGATTGTTCGCGTAAGGAACATTTTGAAAAGTTATACAAAGAAGTTTGAAAAAGATGAAATGATGAGTAAATATAAGTTGGTCTGGCCAGAATTGCCAGTTGTTGACAATTTTGGGGCCGATTACGATGCGGCCCGTAAAGGCTCTGACCTGTGCTCAGAGCCTTTTTAGGGCCGCATCATAATGGGCTGCGTGGTTTCCTTTCCGACCGCCTCATTATGATGGAGGCGGTCGGAAAGGAAAGCGGCCGGTCATTCCGGCTGGCTTCCGACGGGCCCGTCTGCCAGTGAGAAGCTGGCCAGTAATCTCAAGGACGGGCCTTTCTGCCCTTGAGATTACAATGCACGGTTTCCGACATGGTTTCCATGCCGGCCGAAAGCGTGTTTGGGGGCCCCCAGCAGGACCCCTTTTGGTGCATGACATTGGGTTGGCGCCTGCCCCCCTGTTGATCCCTGCACCTTGTGGCACGCACCTTGAGGTGCCTGTCACGGGGTGCAGCGATGAACGGCACCTCCCATTTCACTATGGGAGCATGCCTTATGGCCGGTTTACGGCTGTAATCCATGCTCCCATAGTGAAATGTAGGAATTTGACCGAACAGTTTTTGATCGCATCCTAATGAGGCGGTCGGAACCGCCGACCTGATCTCGGTAGGTCCCAGGACTGAGTTGGTGTCGGGCGGAAGCAATTCCGCCCGACATCCAAATCAGGCCCATAGTCTTTAGAGGAGATTGGACTGTTGTCCCTCTATCTCTCCGACAAAGAGTGATGAAATAATTGCACTCATGCCACTTTAGTATATCGACCTTGAAACAAAGAGCCCACAGGGACATTTGGTGGATGACTATGAATTGTGAGTTAACAAAATGTGCAAGAGAGTGCATAAACTGTATGCGCAGTGACACATTTTTGCTGCAAAGGGAATTTGAAATAGTACCAATCAAGGTTCCAGAAGCAAGAAGGTGTAGTTTGACATATGTGGACATTTTGGGTATGGAGATGTGAGAAGTAAGTTTGCCATAGTCTTAGTAGATTACTTCTCCAAATTGCTGGAGGTAAAACTAGTGAGTGAAGTTAAGGCTCAAGATATCATCAATTTTTCAGACCAATTTTTTCATGAGGGAGGGTATTCCCCAAGAAATTGTGACAGATAATCAATTTGTGTTAGGAATGATGTCAGAATATTTGAAGAGTCGCGGGGTAATCACAGAACGGCTTTGGTCCACCCCAGGGAGAATGGCCGTGTGGAAAGATGATTGTTTGCAAATGACTGCGAAAGGTGTTTTGAAGGGAAAGGAAGACTTAAGAAAAATGCTTTGAAATTACAAGACAACTCCACATTCAGTAAATGTAAATTCCTCATTGCCACTGTGGCATGTCCATCTTGAATGGGAAGGGATGATGTAGTACCAAACGATTTGTCTTCTGTATCTTAAAGAGTAAGGGACAGACATGATAAATATAGACAAACACACAATGAAAGGATGCATGCATCTAAATGTAAGTTCTGTGTGGGTGATATGGCGTGGGTCAAATTAGAAGAATGGGTGGGCAAAGGGATATCAAAGTTTTCTGGTCCTAAGAAGATAAAGTTGTGTTTGGAAATGCTGTCATTTTGGAGAATACTGACAAATGGAACATTCGTAGGTTGGCTTTATGTAATGCTGATAATTAATCAATCAATCAATGATTTTCAAAGCTCAACACATCACCTGTGAGGGTCTCAAGGTGCTGGAGTTGCTAACTGCTTCGTTGTGATCAGGTCTTGAATACTTTCCTGAATTGTCAGAGTGATGAAGTGGTCCTGAGGTGCAAGGGAAGGACGTTCCAAGCATTGGCCGCCGGGTGTGAGAAAGAGTGTCCCCCACTGTTACTTCGGCGAATCTGGGGGGTGTCTGTAAGGGAGAGGGAGGTGGTTCGTAGGTGTCTGGTTGGTTTGTGGAAGGTCATGCGTTTATTGATGTATGCTGGTTCATCATTGTGCAGGGCTTTGTATTCGTGAGTCAACATCTTGAACTGGCATCTCTTCTGAATCGGGAGCCAGTGCAGCTTCTTGAGGTGGGGTGTGATGTGGGTCCATCTGGGGAGGTTGGGGATGAGTCTTGCCGCGGAGCTTTCTATTGTCTTTGTGGCGATTCCTACTTAGAGTGTGCTTACGTAGTCCAGCCTGCTGGTGACGAGGGACTGCATGACGGTCCTTCTCGTGTTGACTGAGAGCCACCTGAAGATCTTGCGGAGCATGCATAGGGTGTGGAAGCAGGCGGATGAGACTGAGTTTACCTGTTTCTTCATAGACAGCTTGCTGTCCAAGATGATGCCCAGGTTGTGGGCATGGTCTGTTG
This sequence comes from Calotriton arnoldi, assembly GCA_963921515.1. Lineage (NCBI taxonomy): Eukaryota > Metazoa > Chordata > Amphibia > Caudata > Salamandridae > Calotriton > Calotriton arnoldi. The sequence continues at coordinate 226,085 of CAWUFW010007684.1, forward strand.
GGATAGGGATGGGCTGAGTTCAGCAGGCCACCATGTGTTGTTCCATGGCAATGTGTTGTTCTCAAAGATGAGGACTTCTGTCTTGTCCGTGTCGAGCTTGAGACAGTTGTCCTTCATCTAGAAGGCGACGTTCCTCATATATCTGTGGAAGTTGACTCTGGTGGTGGAGGTGTTCTTCTGACAGCGAGAGGATGAGCTGGGTGTCGTCGGCGTAGGAGATGACGTTGAGTCTGTGCGATCTGACGATGTTGAATGGGGTGGGGCTGAAGGACGTTCCTTGTGGGATGCCGCAGGTGATCTTCCTGTTTTCCAAGGTGAACAAGGGAGACGGATTCTCTGGGTTATTCTAGTGAGGTATGAGGTGATCCATTTTAGGGCATCTCCCTGTATTCCGATGTGGTGAAATCTGTTGATCAAGATGTGATGCGAGATGGTGTTGAAGGCAGCTGACAGGTCTGGGGGGTGAGGGCTACCGTTTTGCCACAGTCCAGGAGCGCCCTCATGTCATCTATAGCTGCGTTCAGGGTTCTCTTGCTGCTGTGTTAGGCTCTGAGTCCGAATTGAGAGGGTTCCAGGAGGTTGTTGTGTTCCATGTGTTCGGTGAGTTGCTGGTTGATTGCCTTCTCGAGAACCTTTGCTGAATAGGGGAGCAGGGAGATGGGCCGGTAGCTCTTTGATTTTGCTGGGTCGGTGGATGATTTCTTCAGGAGGGGCCGCACTTCAGCATGCTTCTAGTCCTCAGGGAAGGAGGCCGAGGTGATGGAAGTGTTCAGGACTTTCTTGAGCTCATCACTAATCGTCTTGCTCCAGAGGTTGAAGATGTGGTGGGGACAGGGGTCCATGAATATTCTCCAGTTCCTGATGGAGATTGTGACTTGAGATGTGAGTGGGTCCCAATGGGTGAGCTGGTGTTCAGGGTTTGTGTTCGTGGGTGTGAGCAGGCTGATGCTGTCAGTGGCGGGGGTTTGGGATTTGAAGTTTTCAGAGATGACTGAGATCATGTTGTGGAATAAGTCCAGCAGGGTCTCACAACGATCACGGAAGGGCGTGATTTCGTTCTCGGCGGCTGTAGGGTTGGAGAACTCCTTCACAGTGGTAAAGAGGGGGAAAAGCAAGAAGAAAGCAGTGAGAATGTAGGAAAAGCAAGGAGAAGGCACTCAAAAAAAGGAGGAAAAGGCGGGAGAAAGCAGTGAAAAATTAGGAAAAAGCAACAAGAAAGCACTCAAAAAATGGGGCAAAAGGAAGGAGAAAACAGTGAAAAATTAGGGAAAAGCAAGGAGAAAGCACTCAGAAAATGGGGAAGAAGCAAGGTGAAGACAGAAACAGAGCAATGCAGCAGCATAGGGAGAGCCAAGCCGGGAATCTGTTCAATGGCGTGGTGCTGAGTTCCTCCATTAAGTAGGTCCTGGGAGGAGAGAGGGGCGCTCTGAGGTGGTGGGCGGGGCTAGGTGGGAAAACGGACAGCAGGTGGGAGTGGCAATGAGGGAAAAACAAGGAGAAAGCAATGAAAACGTGGGGAAAGCAAGGAGAAGGCACTCAAAAAACTGTGGAAAAAGCAAGGAGAAATCAGTGGAAATGAGGGAAAAGTAAAGGGAAGGCTCTCAAAAACAGGGGAGAAAGCAAAGAGAAAGCAGTGAGAACCAGGGAAAAGCAAGGAGAAAGCACTCAAAAAACGAGCGGAAGGAAAGGAGAAAACAATAAAAAAATGAGAGAAAAGCAAGGAGGAAGCACTCAAACAATGGGAGAAAAGGAAGTAGAAAGCAGTGAAAAGTGAGGGAAGAGCAAGGTGAAAGCACTCAGAAAGTGGCAAAAAGCAAGGGGAAGACAGGAGCAAGAGCGATGCAGCAGCACGGGGAGAGCTAGACCTGGGACCTGCTCAATAGGGTCGCTCTGCGGTCTCCATTAAGTAGATGCTGGGATGTTGGAGGGGTGCTGGGAGGTAGTGGGCGGGGCTAGGCAGAGGTGGGAAAACAGGAGGCAGGCGGGAGCGACAATGAGGGAAAAACAAGGTGAAAGCAATGAAAACACATGGAAAACAAGGAGAAGGCACTCAAAAACTGGGGAATAAGCAAAGAGTTATTGAAAATGAAGGAAAAGCAAGGAGAAGATACTCAAAACAGGGGAAAAGCAAGTAGGAAGCAGTGGGAATGAGGGAAAATCAAGGAGAAGGCACTCAAAAATGGGGAAAAAGCAAGGACAAAGCAGTGAGAAGAAGGGAAAAGCAAGGAAAAGGCACTCAAAAAACGAGGGAAAAAGAAGGAGAAAGCAGTAAAAAACTAGGGGAAAGCAAGGAGGAAGCACTTAAAAAACAGGGGAAAAGGAAGGAGAAAGCAGTGAAAAATGAGAGAAAAGCAAGTAGAAAGCACTCAGAAAATGGGGAAGAAGCAATGAAAACGTGGGGAAAGCAGGTAGAAGGCACTTAAAAAAACTGGGGAAAAAGCAAGGAGAAAGCAGTGAGAACAAGAAAAAAGCTAGGAGGAGGTACTCAAAAACGGTGGAAAAAGCAATGAGAAAGCAGTGAGAACGAGGGAAAAGCAAGGAGAAAACACTAAAAAAAATGGGGGGAAAGGAAGGAGAAAGCAGTAAAAATGTGAGAGAACCAAGGAGAAAGCACTCCAAAAATGGGGGAAAAGGAAGGAGAAAGTAGTGAAAAATGAGGGACAAGCAGGGAGAAAGCACCCAGAAAATGGGGAAGAAGGGGAAGCAGGAGCAAGAGTGATGAGTAGCACAGGGAGAACTCCGAGTGGGACCTGCTTAATGGGATCGCGCTGCGGCCTCCATTACGCAGGTCCTAGGAGGAGGGAGGGGTGCTGGGAGGCAGTGGGTGGGGCTAGGTGAGAAACCAGGCAGGAGCAGCAATGAGGCAAAATCAAGCAGAAAGCAATGAAAACATGGGGAAAGCAAGGAGAAGGCACTCAAGAAACTGGGGAAAGAGCAAGGAGAAAACAGTGAATATGAGGCAAAAGCAAGGAGAAGGCACCTAATAATGGGGGGAAAAACAAGGAGAAAGCAGTGAGAATGAGGAAAAAGCAAGTAGAAGGCACTCAAAAAACAAAGGGAAAGGAAGGAGAAAGCAGTGAAAAATTAGGGAAAAGCAAGGAGAAAGCACTCAGAAAATGGGGAAGAAGCAAGGTGAAGACAGAAACAGAGCAATGCAGCAGCATAGGGAGAGCCAAGCCGGGAATCTGTTCAATGGCGTAGGTGCTGAGTTTCTCCATTAAGTAGGTCCTGGGAGGAGAGAGGGGCGCTCTGAGGTGGTGGGCGGGGCTAGGTGGGAAAACGGACAGCAGGTGGGAGTGGCAATGAGGGAAAAACAAGGAGAAAGCAATGAAAACGTGGGGAAAGCAAGGAGAAGGCACTCAAAAAAACTGTGGAAAAAGCAAGGAGAAATCAGTGAAAATGAGGGAAAAGTAAAGGGAAGGCTCTCAAAAACAGGGGAGAAAGCAAAGAGAAAGCAGTGAGAACCAGGGAAAAGCAAGGAGAAAGCACTCAAAAAACGAGCGGAAGGAAAGGAGAAAACAATAAAAAAAATGAGAGAAAAGCAAGGAGGAAGCACTCAAACAATGGGAGAAAAGGAAGTAGAAAGCAGTGAAAAGTGAGGGAAGAGCAAGGTGAAAGCACTCAGAAAGTGGCAAAAAAGCAAGGGGAAGACAGGAGCAAGAGCGATGCAGCAGCACGGGGAGAGCTAGACCTGGGACCTGCTCAATAGGGTCGCTCTGCGGTCTCCATTAAGTAGATGCTGGGATGTTGGAGGGGTGCTGGGAGGTAGTGGGCGGGGCTAGGCAGAGGTGGGAAAACAGGAGGCAGGCGGGAGCGACAATGAGGGAAAAACAAGGTGAAAGCAATGAAAACACATGGAAAACAAGGAGAAGGCACTCAAAAACTGGGGAATAAGCAAAGAGATATTGAAAATGAAGGAAAAGCAAGGAGAAGATACTCAAAATCAGGGGAAAAGCAAGTAGGAAGCAGTGGGAATGAGGGAAAATCAAGGAGAAGGCACTCAAAAATGGGGAAAAAGCAAGGACAAAGCAGTGAGAAGAAGGGAAAAGCAAGGAAAAGGCACTCAAAAAACGAGGGAAAAAGAAGGAGAAAGCAGTAAAAAACTAGGGGAAAGCAAGGAGGAAGCACTTAAAAAACAGGGGAAAAGGAAGGAGAAAGCAGTGAAAAATGAGAGAAAAGCAAGTAGAAAGCACTCAGAAAATGGGGAAGAAGCAATGAAAACGTGGGGAAAGCAGGTAGAAGGCACTTAAAAAAACTGGGGAAAAAGCAAGGAGAAAACAGTGAAAATGGGGGAAAAGCAAGGAGGAAGCACTACAAAATGGGGAAAAAGCAAGGAGAAAGCAGTGAGAACAAGAAAAAAGCTAGGAGGAGGTACTCAAAAACGGTGGAAAAAGCAATGAGAAAGCAGTGAGAACGAGGGAAAAGCAAGGAGAAAACACTAAAAAAAATGGGGGAAAAGGAAGGAGAAAGCAGTGAAAATGTGAGAGAACCAAGGAGAAAGCACTCCAAAAATGGGGGAAAAGGAAGGAGAAAGTAGTGAAAAATGAGGGACAAGCAGGGAGAAAGCACCCAGAAAATGGGGAAGAAGGGGAAGCAGGAGCAAGAGTGATGAGTAGCACAGGGAGAACTCCGACTGGGACCTGCTCAATGGGATCGCGCTGCGGCCTCCATTACGCAGGTCCTAGGAGGAGGGAGGGGTGCTGGGAGGCAGTGGGTGGGGCTAGGTGAGAAACCAGAGCAGCAATGAGGCAAAATCAATCAGAAAGCAATGAAAACATGGGGAAAGCAAGGAGAAGGCACTCAAGAAACTGGGGAAAGAGCAAGGAGAAAACAGTGAATATGAGGCAAAAGCAAGGAGAAGGCACCCAATAATGGGGGAAAAAACAAGGAGAAAGCAGTGAGAATGAGGAAAAAGCAAGTAGAAGGCACTCAAAAAACAAAGGGAAAGGAAGGAGAAAGCAGTGAAAAATGAGGGGAAAGCAAGGAGGAAGCACTCAAAAAACAGGGGAAAAGAAAGGAGAAAGCACTAAAAAGGGAGGAAGAAGTAAGGAAAAAACAAAGAAAAACGGGGGGAAAAGCAAGGAGAAAGCAGCAAGAACAAGGGATAAGCAAGGGGAAAGCACTCAAAAAACGAGGGAAAAAGAAAGAGAAAGCAGTGAAGAATGAGGGATAAGCAAGGAGGAAGCACTCAAAGACAGGGGAAAAGAATGGAGAAACCAGTGAAAAATTAGAGAAAAGCAAGGATGAAGACAGGAGCAAGAGCGATGCAGCAGTACGAGGAAAGCTGCGCCTAGGGTCTGCTCAATTGGGTCACGCTGCAGCCTCCATTAAGTAGATCCTGGGAGGCGGGAGCAGCAATGAGGGAAAAACAAGGAGAAAGCAATGAAAACATGGGAAAAGCAAGGAAAAGGCATTCAAAAAACTGGGGGGAAAACAAGGAGAAAACAGTGAAAATCAAGGAGAAGTTACTCAAAAGCAGGGAATAAAGCTAGGAGAAAGCAGTTAGAACAATGGAAAAACAAGGAAAAAACACTCAAAACACGAGGGAAAAGGTAGGAGAAAGCAGTGAAAATGAGGGAAAAGCAAGGAGAAAGCACTTAGAAAATAGTGGAGAAGCAAGGGGAAAACAGGAGCAAGAACGATGCATCAGCACGGGGAGAGCTGGGCGTGGTATCTGCTCAATGGGGTCCCGCTGTGGCCTCCATTAAGTAGGTCCTGGGAGGAGCGAGGGGAGCTGGGAGGCGGTGGGTGGGTCTAGGCGGTAGGTGGGAAAACTGGCAGCAGGCGGGAGTGGCAATGAGTGTAGTATTTTGTTACTTTCGAGAGGTTTATAGCATTCCACATTTCCCTTTTCTGACACCTGTTGAGTAAGGATGCAGATGTCATGGTATTTTTTCACATAGACGACTGCTAGAAATTTCCCTGAATTGGGCGTGCCAGGTGTTCAGGGATAAACCTGTTGTCTAAGACAACTGAAGGGAAGAGATGGACATCTATTTGAAAGGTGAGAGAAAAAATTACTTTGCAAAAAGGATTTGTCATGCACAAATTTCCATCAGAATTGGTTTTGTACTTAGATGGTTATTAGGCAGAAGTAAATCAAAGATACTGTTTAGGACTTATTTATTTTAACATATGTCTGCCTTAAATTTACCCTCCAGACCGGCAGGTCTTTTTCAGAGATTTCGCCATCAATACCCTTGAAGTGTTGATGGCTGTGAGAAGATGTCTGCCTCTGCAAATGTCAAGCAACGTATCTACAATCAGATGGAAATTGTTCTTTGAAGGTTTTTTTTTGTTACCCCTATTGTGCCCACTTGAGAGGAAAGAGTGTTCAGTACCTCTCGTAGGTAAATGTTTGAATTAAAGAATGTTGGACTTGGCCCTTTTTGCAGGGTCATCCCTAAACTTTTTGCCTTCCTCCTATATTTTTTCTGACCTGTTGTTGGCTGTTTTATGACTCTGGGCACTTTACCACTGCTGATCAGTGCTAAAGTGCATATGCTCGCCCCATTGTAAATTGTGTTATGGATTAGTGACTCCATGATTGGATGATTGGTTTACTTGTCAGTCCCTAGTACAGTGCACTGAGTGTGCCCAGGGCTTGTAAATCCAATGCCGCTGGTGGGCTTGCAGCACTGGTTGTGCCACCCACAGAAGCGGCTTGTAAAATGTGTCTCAGGCCTGCCATCGCAGAGCCTGTGTGCAGCCTAGGGCTGCCATGTCGACTTGGTGAGTGCACCCACTTACCAGTCCCTAAACCTTCCCTTTACTGCATGTTGGTCACCCCTAAAGTAGGCCCTAGGGCAGGGTGCATTGTAAGTATAAGGTAGGACATGCCCTGGTGTGTGTGGCATGTCCTAATAGTGAATTACAGCCATTTTCGTTTTTCACTATTGCAAGGCTACCTGCTCCCCATAGGCCAGAATGGGCAGACTGACTATTACACCTTATAGTCAGAACTGACCCAGGGAACATGGTAGAAAAACAAATTTAGTATGCCTGAACTCAGAATGATAAAATACATCTTTTAGTGAAGTTGGTTTTAACATTCTGTGTTTGAAAATACCACTTTTAGAAAGTGGGTATTTTCTTGCCTAAACTTCCAAGCCTGCCTCTGCTAGGTTGTGTATTCCTTGTCTGGAGATTGAGTGACAGGGGCTGGGGGTGGCTACAGGAGACAGGGTGAGTCAGCGCAGGGCTGAATAGAAAGATCTGCATCCAGAGTGGAGGGAGGAGTTGCACCTGGGTCTGAATAGGGCTGTGCCTGCCTTCCACAATGCTGGCTCCACCTCCTGCCGGGCGGCTGAGCACTCTGCCCCACATTCTGAAAGGAAAGAAGGAGTCAGAAAAACAAAGTGCTCCAGAACTGACCAGAACTGGTTTTGGACTAGGCAGAGGCCTCTCTGCCTTCAGAGAACAAAGAGAAAACTGTGTATAAAAGGGGACCCAGACCCCTAGGAAATTAGATCACTTTTGGGAACAAGAAGAAACCTTTGCTGAGGAGCGGAACCAAGAAGAAACTGAGGAGAAACTATCCCTAAGCCTGAAGTGCTGCTTGGGGGATTGGCCTGCAGTGGTTTGCCTGACTGCCAAAGAGAGGAGAAAGGAACTTTTGCTTTGCTGTGACTTTCATCAACTTGTGAAGGATCTCCAAGGGCTTGGAAGAGAGCTTGCCCCCTGACCGAAGTCCCAGGACCATTGGACTTCACCCCTTTGTGAATTGCTGCTGGAAACTCTGTTTCAGTGGCTACCGAGGTAGGGAGCTGTGACCGACTCTCACGACCGACTCGGTGTCCTGCAAGCACCGCATCGAAGCACCGTCTCGCCCTGCAACGCACGGCCCTGGTCTCACCGACTCCGTCAACGAGCCGCTGCCTGCACCGCATCGAGGGACAACGCGTCCTGCAACGCTTCGCTACGCCGAATCGAACTGGTCCGACCGACACGGTCACTGCTGCTGAGTTCGAGTCCTGTGACCGCACCGGAGTTGGGCACCGCTCGCACGCTTTGCGACGCACCGCCCGACTCGCACCGCTGTCCGGACTGATCGACGCCAGCTCCTGAATCCGGCTCCGTCGCCGCACCGCAACCTGCCAGCACCGCCTCGAAGCACCGTCTCGCCCTGCAACGCACGGCCCTGGTCTCACCGACTCCGTCTCGACGACGTCAACGAGCCGCTGCCTGCACCGCATCGAGGGACAACGCGTCCTGCAACGCTTCCATTTTTGCATCGCGACCGCGACGAACAGCCATCCGGCTCGCACGCCCGTGCCTGCCGCTTCAAGTAAAAGGTACTGTGACCGAGTCTGTCTACGCTGTGTTGGCCCGTCTCGACGCGGTCAGCTGGATTTGTTAGACTCTGTTTGTTCTCGACATCGCCGTAGCCGGAGGAGGCTACCGACTCGCACAGAACCTTGAATTAAGCCTTTTTGATCAGAACTAAGTATTCTTAACAGTATTGTGGATTATTTTTGTCGTTTATGGTCTTGCGATAAATCTATATAAAGTATACCTATTTTTATAAATATATAACCTGTGTGGTGTCCATTTGTAGTGTTGTCACTTGATTACTGTATGTGTTCACAAATGCTTTACACACTGCCTCTGAACTAAGCCTGTCTGCTCGTGCCAAGCTACCAAGAGGGTGAGCAGGGGTTATTTCGGGAGTGTACCTACTTTCCCTGACTAGACTCAAGGGTCCCTATTTGGACAAGGGTACATACCTCTGCCAACTAGAGACCCCCAAATCTAACATTGGTGGTCAGCGGTGAGGATTCTGGACTTGCATTTGTGATTCATGTACAGTGATTGGTGAACACTACTAGTGAGTGCAGACCAAACGCGACCACATACTGTTTTTCTGTTTTATGGTGTCCTCCTGGAGGTATTTTTGATACCATGACTCTGGTTAGTTGTTGCAAAATGGAACTCAACTTCTGGCACATGTTTATCTACACAATGAAGGAGCTACGTGTGTTTTGCAAGGAAAGAGGGCTGCCTGTGAAGAGAAGGTCCAGGGAGGATCTAGAGGCATCCCTATTTCAGTATGAGTTACCCCGCTGGAAGGCAACACTACCAGTTGAGTCTGAGGAGGAGGAATTCCCTAGAAGTGAGGGAGAAACAGAAACAGATAGCTGGCTTCTGGCTTATGAGCAGAAGCTGAGAGAAATTGACGAAGAGCTGAGAGAGATTGATGAGGCTCAGAGGGCCTTAGCCCAAGAAAAAGAAATTTGGGCAGCTCAGGAAGTGAGCTTTGCTGAGTTGGAGGTGGAGTCCAGCTCAGATGGTGGCAGCAAAATTAAGTTATTCAGTGCTGAGAGAGTAGTGCTCACACCCAGAGATGTGGCGCCTGACTTGAAGGAGGGGGTTAACATACACCAGGAGGTTCAAGGACATGAGGTAGCTCCAGTAGTGCGCAGTGTCCCTGAGAGGAATAGGGAAACTGACGCAGGGATTCATGGTCCTAGTGGTGGGAGGGACACTCTACTGACTCTAGATGAGAGGTGCAGGGAGAGGGGTTCCCCCATGGTTGAAGTCCTGGTATGTGAGTGTGAAGACCGCCCAGAAGAGTGTGGGTTGAGTGACAGAGACAGTCAGATACTGTCTTGCCAATCTCAGAAGAGTGGTGTGGGGTACGTGTGCGAGGCACTGGATGGTGAGGTGAAGGATAGTTTGGTTAACCCCTGTGGGGGACTGTGTGATCCAATTGTGGGAGAGCATATTGTAAGTCCCTGTTTTCCAGAGCTATGCCAACACCTGTTGGAGTGTGAGTTCTCTGACCTCAGGGAGCTCACATTGGAGGCGGACCTTTTGGTGGATTCCAGAGGGTCTGAAGAGGCATTGGGGAGTGACCCTAAGAGGAGTGGCTCAGGTGTCTTCCAACCCATAGTGGTGGGAGAGGTTCAGTGTAGCCCAGCTAGGTCCCGTGGTAATGGGAGGGGTGTAGGGACTCACGTCCTGTCTCAGTGGAGAAGGAGTGAATGTGGGGCTGCGTGTCCCGAGGTGCCCGAAACCCAGTCTCAGAGCCTGGATGGTTCTTTAAGGGAACACCAGGTAGGGAGCCTAGGCTGCCCTGATGGGCCGCCTGTTGAGGAGGATCTCCTAGTGTCTAGAGAACCTGGAGCGTCTGTAAATGGAGCTCCCGTGTTTCTGGTGTCTGGCAGTGCCGCTCCACTTGGGAGGGTGCAGAAGTCCAGAGTGAGGGGTGAGAGGGGGAGAGAGTCCCCAGTGGAAGAACCAGTGGGTCAGGGACCAGCCAGAAGGGCTGAGTCACCAGTGAATGACCATGGTGACACCACTTCTGTCCTGGGGGATCTTCACACACTGTCAGACGGACAGGGGTTGGGAGATCTGCACCAGGCAGACTGTCACACAACACCTGAGAGATGTGTTACCCTCTGGGGGGCATGCGTGCGCCCCAGGAAGTCCTGGTGCGCCAGGCAGGTTCTTACACAACTCTAGAGGAGTGTGTTTCCTTTGGGGGGTTGGTGTACCCTCCCGGAAGTCCTGGGTTGCCAGGCACAGGTCCAGCCTAAGGGTACAGACCCTGGGTTGGAGGGCCAGGTTCAGGGTGTCCCCCTGACCTGGAGGAAGGGGCAGCTGCTAACAGTGCCCCTACCAGTTTGTCTTCTGGGGGCAGCGCTCCAGGTGGGAGGGTGCAGGACTCCAATAAGGGGGTGGGGAGAGGACAGCCTCACCCCTGGCCTCTGCCCAGTATAAGGGTACAGACCCTATGCTGGGATCCCAGTTGCAGGATAGAACCCCTGAACTGGTGGGCGGACTGTGCAGGACACCTGCCACAGGTGCCCTGACAATTCTGGTAGGGGGTACCGCTCCTGATGGGAGGGGGCAGTACACTGGAAGGGGGTGCAGAGGGAGGGAGTCCTCGCCTCTGACCCCGGTTCAACTGGAGGGTTTAGACCCTAGATTGGAGGACCAGGTTCAGGGTGTCCCCCTGACCTGGACGCCCAGTTGCAGGATAGAACCCCTGAACTGGTGGGCGGATTGTGCAGGACACCTGCCGCAGGTGCCCTGACAATTCTGGAAGGGGGTACCGCTCCAGGTGGGAGGGTACAGAGCCCCAAGGAGGAGGACCGGGTGTGGGAAAGCCCACCCCAGTCTCCAGTCCAGCCGCCGGGTATAGGCCCGGGGCTGGTGGGTCAGCGCCAGGATGTCATACCTGACCTGACAGGAGGGAGAGTGGACAAAGGGTGCCAAGCACCTGGGGCTACTGCCCCCGCTCTCTGACGCCACAGAGGTTTGAGAGCCCTGAGAGGCATAAGGCCTGGGTCTCATCCCTGACCACTGTCAGTGGCCACTGTGGCTTGCTGGCTGTCTGTTGGGACACACCTGTGAGCAAGTTAAGGTTAGGTGCTGCACAGGTGGTGTCCACAGGTGAGGAGAAGGGTTCCCCATGGATTAGCTTGGTGGGCCCTGAGAGTATGGACAGAGGGATCCAAATAGGTTCAGATTGGCGTAGAACTGGAGTATGCCCCTGCTGTTGTGGGCCAGGGTCCAGGTTCTATCGCTCCAAAGCAGGGAAGCCCATCAAGGTAGTGATTGGTCTACCCTGCGTTTTGGCTGGAAGGGGGTTGTGTTGGACTTGGCCCTTTTTGCAGGGTCATCCCTAAACTTTTGCCTTCCTCCTATATTTTTCTGACCTGTTGTTGGCTGTTTTATGACTCTGGGCACTTTACCACTGCTGATCAGTGCTAAAGTGCATATGCTCGCCCCATTGTAAATTGTGTTATGGATTAGTGACTCCATGATTGGATGATTGGTTTACTTGTCAGTCCCTAGTACAGTGCACTGAGTGTGCCCAGGGCTTGTAAATCCAATGCCGCTGGTGGGCTTGCAGCACTGGTTGTGCCACCCACAGAAGCGGCTTGTAAAATGTGTCTCAGGCCTGCCATCGCAGAGCCTGTGTGCAGCCTAGGGCTGCCATGTCGACTTGGTGAGTGCACCCACTTACCAGTCCCTAAACCTTCCCTTTACTGCATGTTGGTCACCCCTAAAGTAGGCCCTAGGGCAGGGTGCATTGTAAGTATAAGGTAGGACATGCCCTGGTGTGTGTGGCATGTCCTAATAGTGAATTACAGCCATTTTCGTTTTTCACTATTGCAAGGCTACCTGCTCCCCATAGGCCAGAATGGGCAGACTGACTATTACACCTTATAGTCAGAACTGACCCAGGGAACATGGTAGAAAAACGAATTTAGTATGCCTGAACTCAGAATGATAAAATACATCTTTTAGTGAAGTTGGTTTTAACATTCTGTGTTTGAAAATACCACTTTTAGAAAGTGGGTATTTTCTTGCCTAAACTTCCAAGCCTGCCTCTGCTAGGTTGTGTATTCCTTGTCTGGAGATTGAGTGACAGGGGCTGGGGGTGGCTACAGGAGACAGGGTGAGTCAGCGCAGGGCTGAATAGAAAGATCTGCATCCAGAGTGGAGGGAGGAGTTGCACCTGGGTCTGAATAGGGCTGTGCCTGCCTTCCACAATGCTGGCTCCACCTCCTGCCGGGCGGCTGAGCACTCTGCCCCACATTCTGAAAGGAAAGAAGGAGTCAGAAAAACAAAGTGCTCCAGAACTGACCAGAACTGGTTTTGGACTAGGCAGAGGCCTCTCTGCCTTCAGAGAACAAAGGAAAATCTGTGTATAAAAGGGGACCCAGACCCCTAGGAAATTAGATCACTTTTGGGAACAAGAAGAAACCTTTGCTGAGGAGCGGAACCAAGAAGAAACTGAGGAGAAACTATCCCTAAGCCTGAAGTGCTGCTTGGGGGATTGGCCTGCAGTGGTTTGCCTGACTGCCAAAGAGAGGAGAAAGGAACTTTTGCTTTGCTGTGACTTTCATCAACTTGTGAAGGATCTCCAAGGGCTTGGAAGAGAGCTTGCCCCCTGACCGAAGTCCCAGGACCATTGGACTTCACCCCCTTTGTGAATTGCTGCTGGAAACTCTGTTTCAGTGGCTACCGAGGTAGGGAGCTGTGACCGACTCTCACGACCGACTCGGTGTCCTGCAAGCACCGCATCGAAGCACCGTCTCGCCCTGCAACGCACGGCCCTGGTCTCACCGACTCCGTCAACGAGCCGCTGCCTGCACCGCATCGAGGGACAACGCGTCCTGCAACGCTTCGCTACGCCGAATCGAACTGGTCCGACCGACACGGTCACTGCTGCTGAGTTCGAGTCCTGTGACCGCACCGGAGTTGGGCACCGCTCGCACGCTTTGCGACGCACCGCCCGACTCGCACCGCTGTCCGGACTGATCGACGCCAGCTCCTGAATCCGGCTCCGTCGCCGCACCGCAACCTGCCAGCACCGCCTCGAAGCATCGTCTCGCCCTGCAACGCACGGCCCTGGTCTCACCGACTCCGTCTCGACGACGTCAACGAGCCGCTGCCTGCACCGCATCGAGGGACAACGCGTCCTGCAACGCTTCCATTTTTGCATCGCGACCGCGACGAACAGCCATCCGGCTCGCACGCCCGTGCCTGCCGCTTCAAGTAAAAGGTACTGTGACCGAGTCTGTCTACGCTGTGTTGGCCCGTCTCGACGCGGTCAGCTGGATTTGTTAGACTCTGTTTGTTCTCGACATCGCCGTAGCCGGAGGAGGCTACCGACTCGCACAGAACCTTGAATTAAGCCTTTTTGATCAGAACTAAGTATTCTTAACAGTATTGTGGATTATTTTTGTCGTTTATGGTCTTGTGATAAATCTATATAAAGTATACCTATTTTTATAAATATATAACCTGTGTGGTGTCCATTTGTAGTGTTGTCACTTGATTACTGTATGTGTTCACAAATGCTTTACACACTGCCTCTGAACTAAGCCTGTCTGCTCGTGCCAAGCTACCAAGAGGGTGAGCAGGGGTTATTTCGGGAGTGTACCTACTTTCCCTGACTAGACTCAAGGGTCCCTATTTGGACAAGGGTACATACCTCTGCCAACTAGAGACCCCCAAATCTAACAAAGAACATATGAATTAATGACTTTATCAATTAATAATGAATGAGATAATTATGTAGCATGGCTATTGGAAATGAATTGCCTCATAGTACTTCTTGGTAAGTAATATTGGGTGCACAAATGATTCAGAAACAAATTGTCTTTGTTTCCTCTTCAGAAGCCTGGCTTATTGCAATTGACGTACATTGGTGTAATAGTATTTGTACTGAAAAGTGCCTACCTCCTATTGAGCTGCTGCATATTGAGGGAACCAGTGCTTAGTTTATAAAACAACTTAAGTGCTAGGACCCTTCTCAGGAGGCCATTGCAACTTGCACCATCCATAGACCCTGCCAGTACAGCCAATGACAGTAGCAAGAAAGCTACTAACCATCACACTCCCACAAGTCTGTCAATTCAGACTATCTCAGGGCACCCAAAGCCATAAGAATGCGTGGGTGGCGGGTGTTATTTATTTTTTAATGTATATTGAATTATTAAACTCTCTGTAGTGCTTAGCTCTAAATTAGAGACACAGCGCAATGTGTGGTAGGCTGTTATAAGTGTCGGTGTTAACAATAAAGTGCTGGTGCCGAGCACTGGGGGAACTAGAGAAAATTGAGATAAACCACTAAACATTGCCTTCTTGTTGTGAGGCCTTCCTATTGGTGCATTTGTCAGCAGTAAGGATTCCCAAGATTATTTAATCAGCTAAAAGTCTTGCTTCTGCAATAAAATAATTCATAAAAGCGAGGTTTGATGTTTTAGCAGGCAACAGTCTGGAGAATTGAAGGTGCCCCTTCTAAAGTTCATTTTATTCACTGGGCAGGGCGATGGAAGTTTGAATAGTTGAAAGCAGATGAAGGTAGTGGTAAGATGTGCTGACCACAGATCTTATCTGAACCTCAATAGTCAAGAGTTTATGTGGTTACCTGCTGGCTATATTTTAGACCTGGTACTGCTTGGCTTTCGACTGGGCATTTAACAACATGTCTATATGTGTTTTCTAAATACTTTACAACTGAAGGTAAGGCAGACTAGGTGATTTTGAATCTCTGATGTTAGTTCATTGGCTCCAAAGAGAGTCCAGCATTAGGACCACTAGTACACTGGCCTTGCCTCGACATTGCCTCTGCAAGAATTAGTGTGATCCAGCGAGGTATGAGCAATAAAGGGTAGTAACCCCGCATTAAGCAAAGATAAAAAATAGCACCTTTAGGGCCGCACTACAAGTGCCTGTGTCAGGGGATGTTAATAACATGGAGTTAAAGGTATTGGGGGTCCTGTTAGCCTCAGCTATGCAAACTTAATGTTATTGGTTGGACCTGAGTCTGCCGAGTAATGTGGAATTATAGGTAAAATCTGTAATTTTGGGTCTGATTCCACTAGTACTTCATCACTCTTATCCACAGTTTGCCTCTCAAGTTTTGGCAGGTGTTAGGAGCCAAAATCTTCAGGAGTAACATGGCAGGTCTATGATAGTTCACAGACCTCATCATTTCTGATGAGGATGGTAACAGAGTTACAGACACCATCAGGAAGAGCAGACTATCATGGGCCCATGCTTGATCCTTCAGCGTTTTAAGCTGGTAATGGCAACCGGGCTTTCTCTCTTCTCTTCTCTTTTACATGGCGCGTTCACTTATAAGAAGGCTAAACTTGCTGTCTTGTTTGGTGGCAAAACTTTTCCCACAAGGTATGCAAATTTGGGGTGAAATATCTTTTTTATTTAACAACAAGGTTTGACCAATTTATAATAATTTTGTAATCTAGGTCTTTTCATCTTTAATATGAGATGGGTCCATATGCCTCCCTATCAAGCATCAGTTTTTATATACAAGGTATGTAAGGTTAAGTGTACTATTCATTATTGACGATTTACTTTATGAACAGATATTTTCTAATAGGATAACATGTCCTAAAATTATATAGATGTGAGTTGTTGATATATCTCTTTGTGTGTCATAACACTGAATTCATGTGTTGGTGTTTGTTGTATCCATTCAAATACTTAATTTTGGCATACATGCCTTAAAAGCTTTCGCATACACTGGACTTAAAAAGAGTCCATCTTAATAATACATTCTCCTAGATAAATATTTAAAAATCAAAACTTTAACTTTACATTAATACTATAAAAAGTCAAATTAGATCATGACATCTTAAAAAGATTAAAATTCGGTTCAACATAGAAAGTGCATGTATACGAGAAGATAATACAATCATGTTGTCAATACTCAAATTTTGTCAATGCTACCTGCTTCTCGATGGAGGGCTCTCTTTTGCATCCTAGTCCTGTTACTTATAATTGGTGCAAAATTGTACAGAAACACATTGAGGCAAAATAAGTTTTATAAACAAGGAGAACAAGGCCCCTTCATATTCTTCCTTCTTGGGCCTTTTTCCTGATGCCACACATGTGGCCAAGGAACTTGGCAACTGCACAAACAAAAAGTGGTCTGGTATCTGATTTAAGAATTCGCATGGCGTCCTGAAAGTTACGTGTACCCATCTGTTCACAGATTTGTTTAATCCATTTTGATCTGGGACGTGCATAAGCCGGACAGGCAAACTTAACATGGGCCACAGATTCCGTGAGTGCCTTGCAGCAGGGGCAAATACTTGATTTTTGTGCTTTACTATGACATTTACCAAGAAGGTCATTCAAGGGGAGAGTACCAAACCTAAACTATATGTACAGCTTTCCGTCATGAGGAATTTGAATTAGATCAAGATAAGGCTCCAGGGACCTAGCCTGTTTGTGGAGCATGAATTCTGTTGTTAATTTCCCCCAATCAGTCCTGCGGAAGTCAACTTCTGTAACCCAATCCCAATAGTGCCTCTTTACTGTATTTGTTTGGAACAGGGATAGATTGGAGCCTTCGCAGGCTTCCCGAAGCCCTATATCTGAAAGAAGCTCCTTATATTACTTAACCACCGAATCTTATTGCAGTTATCTAGGCGGATTACTTCCGCCATGGCTTCGGCATATGGCGTCAGTTCCGGGGTCCTCCTGATCCTGGCCCAGAATAACAGTGAGCGGAGCTTGGCTATGTCGGTAATGGATTGTCCTCCCATATCTAACATTAGGGGATGAAGTGGAGTGCTCTGGGGCAAAATCACTCGATTTCTTAAAAATGTGTACTCTGATCTAGTGAGCTCCTCTATTTTGTTGAAGCCCCACAATTCTGACCCATACAAGGCAGAACTAACTGCTTTTGCGTCATAGACTTGCAATATGGCAGCAACCGGTCTACTGAAGGAGGAGCGGTGTTCTTTCCCCAAGGCCCCAGTTATTTGCTTGTGTTTGAGTGCCATCTTTGTTAAGTGGGGTTTCCAGCACATTGTCTCAGATAATTTAACACCTAAATACTCAAATGTGCCTACTCTTTCCAGTGGTGCCCCTGCCAGAGTAGGCCTACCCCTAAATGATTTATGGGGGTGTAGGGTCATAAATGTAGTTTTCAACGTATTTATCTTGAGGCCCCGGATGTGGCAGAAGTTTTTTAATTGATTTAGGAGTAATTGTAACCCCCCGGGGTTTTTGACACAATCAGGGTTTCATCTGCGAATAATAGAGTCACTATCTTTTTCCCGCCTAAGGATGGAGCATCGGCAGCTCTCGGGATAAGAATCGTAGAACGTCATTCATGTATAGGGAAAAGAGCGCAGGTGTCAAAACACATCCTTGACAAACTCCCCCACTGACTGGAATTCATTCTGTGAGTTGCCCCTGCAAGCCCCACCTTACCCGGGCAAAGTTATCTTCATGAAGTCGTACGACCAAGTTGAGCAATTCGTTGGGATTCCCATGACTTTGAGAACTTGCCAGAGCTTCTGTCTAGGCACTAAGTCGAAAGCTGTCTTTAGGTCAATGAGGGCCATATACAGGCTGCCCTGACCAATGACCACAGTTTTCCAGTATAAGAGGAGGAGGCGAAAAACCTGGTCTTTTGTCCCCATCTTTTTTCTGAAGCCCGCTTGATATGATGATAAGATGGTGTTTTCATCAGCCAATGCCTTGATCTTTTGTAGAAGAGCTTGACTAAATACTTTTTGTAGTGCATCTATTAGGGTGATAGGCCTATAGTTGCAGGGTTGTTCCCTATCCCCCTTTTTATATAAGGGGACAACCTCTGCCGCCCGCCAGGACCCTGGGACCGGGGCACCTCTAGCTATGGCATTTGAGAGCAATAAGATGTAACAGAACCAGCTAGAGATGTCAGATAGAAAGAGGTCCCCTGGTATACCATCGGGCCCTGGAGCATTTGCCCAGACTACACGGCCAATTGCGACTTCGATATTACTTAAGGAGAAAAGATCCCTTCCCGAGGTTTGAGGTAGACTAGGGGCTTCCCCTGCAGAAGGCAGTACATCAATATCTGAGTAGATCTTTTTAAAGTGGTCATACCAAGCTGGGGCTGAGATGTAATTTGGGGGGGAGGGGCCCCAGTTTCGTCACCCCATACGATTAAAGACCAGAACTTTTTAGAGTCTCTGGCATTACAGGCTTCTTTAATTGACTGCCAACGAGATTCATCCCACCCTCTTTTTGCTTTTTGAAGGGCTACCTGGTAGCTATTCCTTGTAGTCCTAATTTGCCCACTATCTTTGGATTTATTGCCTTGGCTAATTTGGATCTCAGGGTTCTACACTCTTTGTTAAACCATGGTTCTGGGACCCCTTTTGCGTTTCTAGACTTTGTATGGTGCCCAGCTACAGTAAAATAAGAGCCCGTTTGCTCAAAGAGGTGAGAGTGGACATTATTTACTTCGGCTAGCCCTCCTGGTATCTCGAGCAGGGGCTGCAGTTCTGATATCTGTCAACAAATCCTGATGCATACCTAAAAGCTTATCTTCTCGTAAAGTTATGTTTCACCATTTTAGTCGGCGATTATCATTAGATGGATAGACTTCCTTCGTTACCTGTTGAACTGAGGCCTGTGTACTTGAGCCGCACCACAGAGGAATCATAATTAAGCAAAGCGGATTGTGATCGGTGTCAGTAGTTTCACCCACAACCATATCAATAACACTCCTCCAAAGCCTCAGATCTAACATGATATAGTCGATACGGGTTGGGCTATTTGCCCTTTTGAAGGTATTTGCTCCCATTTTATCTGATTTTGTCCTACCATTTGTTGCCCTTAGCCCAAACTCTATGCTTAAAGCATTTACTTGCAACACCACCTGAGACCAGGTCTTAACCGGGGAAGAGATCTAATGGGGGGATTGACCACTTTAGATCTTCCTCATTTGATTCCGTCACATCAGTTTTGTCTAGGGGTTCAAATGCGACGTTAACATCGCCTGCTATTATCAGCACATTTTGAGTCGTTCTCTCATCCAACAACTCCTTAGAGTTGTTGGAATGTGCCTGATGATCTGCCCCCCCCCCCTTGTACCTCTGGTGCATATGTTATATATTTCGATGGGTTTACCTGAAGGGCCCTTAAGACAAATCCCCAAGATATCCGGACTATCTGAGCAAAGGAGTTTGTTGTATCCTCACTGAAATGTATTAAAATGTAACTGTTACATTAATGAATCTCTCAGTTACAGCTGTTTTATTACAACAACAAAGTTCTATACCTTTTTTTAATTGTGTTTCTTATTTAGTGGAGATGAATCACAGTAGCAATGTATATTTTTATGACCTGATGAATACACTAGACAGAGGGGTGAATTACAAGTTAAGGCATTATTTATTATCCCTGAAAAAGAATGATACCATGGGGTACTTTATTTATTGGTGCGATAAATAACACCTATTACGAGTTCATGGGGAATACTATGTGGATTATGGTAGTACTCCAATATCTGCATGATATGGTAAATACCGTATGTTTTTCCCTGTTAAATTTTGGCAGGTTTAACCTGCCAAAGTTTACCAGATGTTTAGTTATTTAATGCATCCAATAATGATTGGATCCGATATATACCTTCAAACTCGTAATTCCAGCCTATGCGTAAACTGAAGTTTACTCATGGTTGGAATATCACGAGCAACTCTTAATCAGCCCCACAGTGTTTAATTAGTTGAGCAAAAACTAGATGGCTTTAATTTATAAGTGTCTCACAAAAGCTAGAAAACTAGACATAACAAAGACTACAGGTGATCATCTCATTTTGACTTGTGAAGTGATGGTCCTGCAGGACATAAATCCCTATAAGAATACCTGTGGGTAAAACCTTGGGTCTTTCATGAATTGTTATATCCAAAGGAGGGACTGAGAGCTGGGTTATGAGGTCCTGCACACTTGCTCCCAAAAGAGACTAGTATTTAAAGAAGGTATGCAGTTCCTATGTGATGGGATGAGGGTTAGGAGGAAAGGAAGTGAAGGGAGAAAGACAGGTCTATCATCGTGTTGCCCTCACACACCCCTGGGGGTGTCATGCTTCATCATAGGGCGGGTGCCCCTCGTCAGGCCGGCGCTGCAATGCCTGACGGGCTCCCGGAACCGGGGCTCTTTATCGGGGATCTTTTAAAGAGGAAGCCGTTGGGTGCGTGCGGGTGTGAGGGTGGGGTAGTGCACAAAAGGAAGTGAAATAAAATAGGTAAAGAGCAGTCCTCTAAAGTCACATTTTTAATAAAAAGGTTGCTCTAGCCTAAATAAAAACAAAAGTGCGCCCCTATAAGGATATTAATGTTCCTAAGGGGCAATCTAAGTGTATAAGGTCAACATGTTTCGTGCCTATATTTGCCCCTAACGGGTCAATTGGCACTTCTTCAGGACCGTGCTAAAGATGAATGCGTGCACTACCGCCTGGTAATAAATTAGTGGATGTAAATCACCAGGGGCGGTAGAGACCCTAGTTGACGTTCACTAGGGGCTAGGTAGACCCCTAGGCAAACGTACTGGGCCGACGGGGAAAGGCAGAGCATGTAGTTACTCACGGTAATGGATTCAAAGAAGCAACTTGCTTTGATCCTACCCTGGCTCCTGGGCCCCTATTTTATTTCACTTCCTTTTGTGCACTACCCCGCCCTCACACCCGCATGCACCCAATGGCTTCCTCTTTAAAAGATCCCCGATAAAGAGCCCCGGTTCCGGGAGCCCGTCAGTCATTGCAGCGCCGGCCTGACGAGGGGCACCCGCCCTATGATGAAGCATGACACCCCCAGGGGTGTGTGAGGGCAACACGATGATAGACCCTTCTTTCTCCCTTCACTTCCTTTCCTCCTAACCCTCATCCCATCACATAGGAACTGCATACCTTCTTTAAATACTAGTCTCTTTCATGAATTGCCCATACATGTGGCTTTGGCCTTTATGTCTGATTTAATGCCTCCAATATTAGCATCCTTATGGTGTGGATAGAGATCACTATTATCCTAATAAACGTTTGGAATAATAGGATACAAAACTTGATGACTGATATAACCATTGTTATGTGTCATGTTAAGTTAAGTTATGTCATGTTTAGTTAAGTTATGTCATGTCAAGTTATGTCATGTCAAGTTATGTCAAGTTAAGTTATGTCAAGTTAAGTTATGTCAAGTCAAGTCATATCATGTCGTGCCATGTTATATTATATTATGTTATGTTATCTAATCTAACTTTGATTTTTATAGCCATACCACCCATGAGGGTATCTTGGCACTTTGCATGATGTGGGGTGTGCCTCACCGGGGCTACTTGAAGAGCCTTGTCTTCAGCTGCTTGCGGAATTCAGGAATCGAAGAGATTCCTTAATTATATATCAATAATACTGCTGCATACATCGATTCCATTATTTCTGTTCATGTTTATTTTATATTTGAGGTTGGATGGTGAACATAGTGTGTACATCTGACCCTTTGTGTTGTTGGTTACTATCATACTGAGGGCATGAGTTGCTATATTTACATGAGATTCTAAAGACAGAGTGTCATCAACAAGTGCTCGAAGATTTTGGTTCTGTCTGCAGTGGGGTGGAGAGCGAGCTGGGGGAGAGCAGCCCGTTAAATGGCTTGTGGGGAATAATGTCAGTGGGACACAGGAGCAGGACCTCAGTCTTATGAAGATCTAAGGTTAAGCCAATTGTATTTCAACTCTAGCTGTACAGAGGGAATGCATTTCAAAATTAACAGGTAATTTGTAGACACATTCTGATTTTTTGAATTGGGTTTTAGTCTCATTTGTATGAATGGTGTAGTCAAGTTTGTATCCACCCGAGATCATAGCTTTCGAGCTCTGTATATATTGGAAAAGACCAGTTCGAGGGGCTGAAACCTATGGGGCACCACATGAGTTGTCACCAGTTTCAGAAAGAAGAGATAGCTTCACCAGCCATATGTGATTAACCATAATAACACAAGGCCCATTGTGACTAATCCCCCAATGTCACAGGCTCTTCATGAAAAAGGAAACATTAAAGTGAGATGATATTTGAGCAATAGGCTTCTCTGAGTATCCAGCAGGAGGATTACCAGAGACATTAAGAGTTAGTAACTGACTGATCCTAGTGTATCGAGAATGGAGAAGAGTTGTTGTAGTCAGATATGCTGATATCTTAGGTAGGCAGGAAGTGGGCAACATGTAGCAAGTAGGGACTAAGAGCTATCCAACTTGTGAGCATCTGGTGGGATATTAGTTCACCTTAGCGCTGGATCAGCAGCTACTCTTAGACTGTAGCCATCAGCCATTCCTGCTTGACTGTCCTGCTCGCCTCTCGCCTTCCAAACTGAAACATCAGGCTTAGCTTGACGCATAGCTGGGCACATGAGGAACTTAGGAGGAATTTACTTATTACCTTTTCACATGACATACTAGGCCTCCTCATAATTTATTCTGCTACCACCCAAAAATTGGTGAAGACACATTTGCATTTACCCCATCGTGTAACAAAGGTGTGTCCCTGCCTATAGGGGAAAGATAAAAAAAATGCCACCACACCAGTATGTGTGAGTCATTAGGACTTGAGGGATACAAGTATGTGTTGCCTGTGGGAGATTTTTGCACAAGCATACTGGAATGGAGTAATGTGGTTGTTCTATGTTTGCCCTTCTGCAACCTACTTTCCAGAGAAAGCCACCCAGCCACCTATGTGTATATGATGTCTACATCAACGACGGAATGATGTTGGAGAGTTTCCTGGACCCACTGGCCAGGATTGAGTCAGTGTAGAGGCTTACTTGTGATATCACATCAGGTCGATTTAGTGCATAAACACACTGGAGCAAGATGTGAGCTTGCCTCTGTACACGTTAGTAGTATCCTAGACCCCCTCGTGAAAGAGTGTTGCCACAGCGGGGTGCATAGTGCACCAGTGGGGAAAACAGGGCTATCAAGGGTAGTATTTAACTGACGTAGGATGAATGGATAAGCTTGAATATTTGAGTATTTTGGGGTACTGGAGGCCTCTTGCTATCTATGATTTCATGTGAGCCTTGCAGCATACATATTACAGAGTAGGAAGTCGTGGCATTGTTCGTATGGGTTTTAAATCTATTTCAAGTACCGCAGCACACATTGAGGTTTCATACAAAAAAGCACTAGATACTACGGATCAATGTACTAAACCAGCTACAGAGTGGGGCGGCTGCACAACCGGCATGGACCATGTCCTAAGCCACCTGACACAGACTCCTTCCACGTGTGTATATCTATAGAAGTATATTTAGATATAGATATTCACACATACATACAAGTCCGATTTAGACATGTTAAGCAATCAAAGCTGCATTTCAATGAAAAGTAGTTGTACAAATTAACCTGCGTGACAAGTTGCAGGGTCTGTGTTTTCTGTATCACCACCTGCCACATTCAACCACTGTGGTGGTGGGGCCCAAGAGGCAGGCAGGACAAAATAGAGCTGGTGTACAGGCCCCATCGTGACCCCTTCTAGAGACACCAACAAACCTCACTGCCTATGGTGTTTTCAGCTCCTTTACCCACAAATCAACATTTGCTGCATTGATGTTTTTTGGTCTATTTGTTTGCCAGGTATGTCTTGGTTTCATTTTCATTTTC
Source organism: Calotriton arnoldi (assembly GCA_963921515.1). Classification (NCBI taxonomy): domain Eukaryota; kingdom Metazoa; phylum Chordata; class Amphibia; order Caudata; family Salamandridae; genus Calotriton; species Calotriton arnoldi. The sequence continues at coordinate 249,998 of CAWUFW010007684.1, forward strand.
CTGTCGCTAATAGAACAAATAGAACAATATTTTCTGATCACGTTATTTGATCCTATATAAGAAGAGGTAGAGGGGGGTCCGAGGGAATTTTTAACGACCTGCAAGGATTACATCCCCAATTATTAACTCAATATCAACACAGAAATCCTTGGGTCTGGAATAGGTTCAACAAGCATGTAAAGTGACGTGCAAAATCACACAGGAAAACCTGTGGGATAATCCCTTTCACGACGAAATTCCTCACCCACCATAGGTGGCATGCTTCATCATTTGGGTTTCTCCTCTCGGTGAGAATTCCTAGTCCACCTAGGGCTATAACTCCCTCTCTGAGAGGAAGGAGCTCAGGGATGTTTTTGTATTCCTACTCTACAGAGGATATACTAAATCCAAATAGATGAAAGACGAAGGTCAGTCGGGTGAGGGCGCAGCGCAACTAAGAATGAACTGTGAAGGGGAGGATATTAAAACTGACTAGCTGGAACAAAAGAAAAGCCTTTAATAACTTGTTCACGCTGTCAGTATTAAAAACAGTGCACCTGCAGTATGGATTTAAAACTGCATGTGTAAGACGAAAAGGTCTACATGTTTCAGCCAAGGTGACCCAACAGGTGTCTAGGCTTTCGTGAGGGCCTTAAAAGGGTGCTGCTGCTGGAAAACAGTGAAATAGTGTGAAAAAAATACAATTAAATTTGTTCAAGTTTCAAACCAGTAATCCTCCTACTTTCAGGTCCAGGCTTTACTGGTCATGCCTAAATGAAAGGGAGAAACAAGACAAAGGGGCCGATTCCGATTCGGGCCGGAAATCTCTCCGACCGAGCCGGACCCGGAGAGATTTCCGACCGAATCGGACCCGTGCAGTCCGACCGAACGAGTACGATGCGCACGTATGCCATCGGACTCGATTCGGTCGGACTCCCATTGAAGTCAATGGGAGCCTGTCGTACAACGCGTACGCGGGCTCCCATTGACTCAATGGGTGCGATGCGGACAAGTGCGCCCCCTACAGCGTGTACGCGGCGAGGCGACTCGCGCCGTACACGCACAGGTAGGGGGACCCATGGGTCCCCCTGTGTGCGACTCGCGCGGCTACGCGTACAGGGGGTCCGACACGGACCCCCAAAGTACGGCTCCGACTGCTCTTTCGAGCCGGAGTGCGCGGCTCGGTCGGACTGCTCGCGGCGCGCGATCGTACTTACCCGGCCGGGGAACGTCTCCATTGCGCGGTGCAAGTCGAGTCCGAGCGAGTCGGTCGGTGCGGTTTGAGCCGGAACGAGTCGGTCGGAGCGGTCGGGACGCCCGGACGAGTCGGTCGGCGAATTCGCATCGTACTCGCTCGGCCGGACCCGCGTACGATTCGGTCGGGAAACAGGGCTCCGAATCGGATCCGGTAAATCCGAATCCGATTCGGAGCCCTACCGGCCGAGATCGGAATCGGCCCCAAAGTGGGAGAACATAAATGTAGTCACTTTTACCATGCTTACAAACGTATTTTGTGAATAGTGTGTGATCATCTTCTCACCACATGTATGAGACGCAACTTGCGAAAAATAAAAGTTAATTTACCAATTTACCTCACCCGACTGACCTTCGTCTTTCATCTATTTGGATTTAGTATATCCTCTGTAGAGTAGGAATACAAAAACATCCCTGAGCTCCCTCCTCTCAGAGAGGGAGTTGTAGCTCTCAGTGAGACTAGGAATTCTCACCGAGAGGAGAAACCCAAATGATGAAGCATGCCACCTATGGTGGGTGAGGGATTTCGTCCTGAAAGGGATTATCCCACAGGTTTTCCTGTGTGATTTTGCGCGTCACTTTACATGCCTGTTTAACCTATTCCAGATCCAAGGATTTCTGTGTTGATACCGAGTTAATAATTGGACCTGGCACCATTGGCGTGTGTCTCCCTTCCATTTTTTGCTGTTGCCTCCTGTATTTTTGCTATGTTTTTGCTGGTCTAGATGCTTTGGGCACTTTGCCACTGCTATTCGGTGCCAAAGTGCAAGTGCTCCCTATTGTAAATTGTTGTAATGGATTAGTGACTCCATGATTGGCTTATTTGATTTACTTGTCAGACCCTAGTACAGTGCACCATGAGTGCCCGGGGCCTGTAAATCAAATGCTGCTGATAGGCTTGCAGCACTGATTGTGCCACCCACAGAAGCAGATTGTAAACTATGGCTCAGGCCTGCCATTGCAGAGCCTGTGTGCAGTCTGGGACTGCCATGTCGACTTGGCAAGTGCACCCACTTGCCAGTCCCTAAACCTTCTCTTTTCTACATGTTAGTCACCCCTAAGGTAGGCCCAAGGTACCCCTATGGGCAGGGTGCATTGTATTTGAAAGGTAGGATATGCCCTGATGTGTGTGGCATGTCCTGATAGTGAATTACAGCCAATTTTGTTTTTCACTATTGCAAGGCTATCTGTTCCCATAGGCCAGAATGGGCAGTTTGATTATAACATCTTATAATCCTAACTGACCCTAGGAACAAGATGGGAAAATAAAGTTTAGTATGACTGAACTCAGAATGTTAAAATACATCTTTTAGTGTGGGTGATTTTTACATTCTGTGTTTGAAAAAACCACTTTTAGAAAGTAGGTATTTTCTTGCCTAACCATCCAGTATGCCTCTGCTAGGTTTGTGTATTCAATGTCTGGTTTGTGAGTGACAGGGGGCTGGAGAGGGCTTTGGCTCCAGGAGTCAGATGGGTCAGGGCTGGGCTGAATAGGACCTGCATTGAATAGAGAGTAGGGGGAGGAGATTTCCTTTCACTTGCCTGAGCCTTCATAGAATAGAGAGTAGGGGGAGGAGATTTCCTTTCAGCTACCTGGGCCAGGTCAGCTTTCAACAATGCTGTATGAAAATTAAAGTTGTGCTGTTCCTGAATGATCTAGAATTTAGCAGTATACAAGGGACAGTAGGCTACAGTGTCAAAAGAGATGGGAATCCATTTCTTTGGAATGTAATGCCCTCACACACCCAGTTGGGTGTCATGCTTCATCATCGGGCTGCTCCTCGTCTGGCCGGCGCTGCAATGCCTGACAGGCTCCCGATGAGGGGCACTTTGGCGGAGATCTTTTTCCAAACAGCCGTTTGGTGCCGTCGGTGTGAGAGATTTAGTGAGTGCAGATGAATAAGTGGGGTGTGATGTTTATGTGAGTTAAAACCAGGTCTGCTTTCAACAATGCTGTCTCCACCTCCTGCCAGGAAGCTGCACCAGGGAGGACAGACCTGGTTTTGGCTGGGCACAGACACTCTCTGCCTTCAGAGAACAAAGGATTTTGCAGTATAAATATTGGGGCCCAGACCCCAGAACTTTAGATCACTTCTGGGAATCAAGAGGAACCCTTTGCCAAGGAGAGAAACCAAGGAAGCTGAAGGAGGAGACTGCCCCTGTGCTGTTTGCTGTTTGGGGTTGGCCTGCAGTGGTTACTCATTGCCAAGGAAAGGAGAAAAGGAACTTTGTGTGTACTTTTACTATCTTGAGGAAGATTTCCAAGTGCTTGAAGGTGAGCTTGCCTCCTGTTCTGAAGTCTCAGGGACACAAAGACTTCACCACCAGCTCCACCTGAATTCCCTTGCTGGGAGTTCTACATGCAGAGCGGTGCCTGCTGTTGTTTTGGGCCCTCTGGAGACTGCGTGACGCTGGGAGCTGGAAGCGCGACGCATCGCCGAAGAAGCGTGTCGCCACCGCAGCTGTTCGCCGTCGCATCGCAGAGGAAGCGCTTCGCATCACCGGAGAAGCGTGCCGCCGCCGCAGAGGTTGCCGTTGCATCACCGGAGAAGCGTGTCGCAGGGCCTGTCGCGGCTCCAAAGTTCATCGATTTCGCCGCACGCATCGCATCCACGTTGTCGCATTGCATCAAAGACACCATTTTGCCGCACCGGATTGTCGCATCGAGGCGCTATTGTGTCGCATCGCACAGGATCACAGTAAGACACAGACGCTTCCCCTCCTCTCCATTAAGGAACAGAAGCATCGCCTCCCCTGCGCTGCAGTAAGGAACAGGTGCGTCGCCTCCCCCTGCGACCCTTTTGTTTGTTTTGCGTGACGCATCCAAGGTACTTTGAGAGTAAAGTGTCGCATTTACCATCTACATTGAACTAAGCTATTTCTACCATCTGAAAGTCATATTTTCATTACTGTATTGTGGATTTTTGTCGTTTGGTCTTGTGTTAAGTCTAGATAAAGATTACTTATTTTTCTAAACTGGTGTGGTGTCCATTTGTAGTGTTTTCACCGTATTACTGTATGTGTTCACAAATGCTTTACACACTGCCTCTGAGATAAGCCTGCCTGCTCGTGCCAAGCTACCAAGGGGGTGAGCAGGGGTTATTTTAGGAGTGTATCCCCCTTACCCTGACTAGAAGCAAGGGCCCCTATTTGGACAAAGGTACCTACCTCTGCCAACTAGAGACCCCCATTTCTAACATTGGTGGCAGCGGTGGGATTTGGACTCGCATTTGTGACTCATATACAGTGATTGGTGTACACTACTAGTGAGTGCAGGCCTCAACGCGACCACATACATTTTGGTGGAATTTTTTCCTTGGGACTTCTATTTTTGCTAAAAACTGCCAGTCCTTGTTACCATGAGCAAGGCAGCATCCAACGCATCTATGGATCTACAATTTGAAGAAGATAGGGTTGATACCTACACTGTGCCACAGCTTAAAACCTTCTGTAAAAGATTTAAAATCCCTGTTAAAGGCATCACCAAGAAGGTAGAGTTCCAAAAGGCGCTGAGGGCCTGGTTGGAATCTAGAAATGCTCCTGAGCATCCTGAAGAGCCTAGGGATGGGGCAGAGAATACAGATGGGCAGCTGGATGGGCCATTGGGCCTGACCATGGAGAAAGTACCTTCCAGGGCAGGCAGCAGTGTTTCTTCAAAGGGCCTGTCCCCAGAAGAGCTGGAGGACAGGGAGAAGGCTAGAATGCATAGGATGGAGCTAGCCAAGCTCAAACTGGGTGGTTAGATTGTTTGTTTGTTTGTTTGTTTAATGTTTTATATAGCGCAAACCAGACCCCAGGGGGTATCAGAGCGCTTTACATTTAGGATTATTGCGTTACAAGTTACATCAGTTACAAGAGCATAGCAAAGTACAGTAAAAAAATCATGTTGCGAGAGTTCGTGGGAGGTAGGGGGAGGAGGAAGGAGCCAAAAGTAGGGAGAAGAGGGGGAACTATGTCCAATGTCCATCTGGGTAGGTGACGGTCGAGGGGGATACCAGGGCCAATCTCCTCTTTAGCTGTCTAGCAGCTCCACCGGGCATCAGCCATGTTGCTCAGGTCTCAGTGTTCAGGAATAAAAACAGATTAGACCCGAAGGTATCAGAGCGCTTTACATGAATTCCACAGAGTTCCAAAATTACATCAGTTACAGGTTACATCAGTTGCAGGAAACATATAAAGATCTTTGAGCGTAGAAGGGTAAGGGGTAGGGTAACGGGGTAGGGGGGAGATACAACAGAGAGACAAAGGGAAAAATCTGCCCAAGGTCCGGCTGGGTAGGTGACGGCCGAGGGGGAAGTCAACAGCCCATCTCCTCAATAGCTATCAGGTAGCTCCACCGGGCATCAGCCAAATAGCTAGGTCTCCACAGAACAACATTTAGAGATCATAGAGGACAGGATGAATGGACCGTAGAGGGGTAGGGTGAAGGGAAAGGAGGGAGGTATGACAGAGAGATGAAGGAAAGTCTGTACAAGGACCGGCTGGGTAGGTGACGGCCGAGGGGGAAGTCCACAACCCATCTCCTCTTTAGCTATCCAGTAGCTCCACCGGGCATCAGCCAGAAAGCTAGGTCTCCACAGAACAACATTTAAATCATAGAAGACAGGATGAATGGAGCTTAGCGGGGAAGGGTGAAGGGGAAGGTGGGAGGTACGACAGAGAGACGAAGGAAGGTCTGACAAAGGACCGGCTGGGTAGGTGACAGCCGAGGGGAAGACCACGACCCATCTCCTCTTTAGCTATCCAGTAGCTCCACCGGGCATCATCCAGAAAGCTAGGTCTCCACTGCCAGAGGAGAGATCGACAAGGTCTAAGTCCTGATGGGTTATCATGATGGGGGATAGGTTTAAGGTCAGGTCGAAGTTCAGTTTATGTCCCAGAGTAGTGGCACAACGTGGTAGGGACTACAGTGGGAGCCGTCTTGAGGTCAGGCAAGGGAATTCTGAAATTGGTGTTACATTCGGCCGGTCCCAATGATATCTTTCGCTCGAAAGGGGGTGTTTGTTGAGCAATGGGGCAGCTAGAGGCCAGAGCTAGTGACCGCTCGCCTCCCAAGGAGGAGGAGAGTAAAGCTGTATTATAGCAACAAGCGGGAGAAACGGCCGCCATTTTGGGATCAGGCGGGGGGCCTCCTATATCCCTCTTACTCTTCTCTTGAAGATAAATTAGCCTCAACAAAAAATGAGGACGAGTCTTGAGGTGCTGTTGGTTAAAAGGTAGGTGGATGGCAGGGTATCAGCTGGATATTTAAATGCTAATGATCCCGGCCGCGGGAGCTTCTTGTCCAGCTTCAGTTTGGCAGCAATCTTGGTACTGTCTGCCTTAGTGCTGAAGGGTCCTTGGTGTTCAATGGACCAACTCTAAGTCGGGCGTGCAAGCCTGAGGGCAATGATACAGGGATTCAGCAATACCTGCTGTTTTGAGGCCACCAGTGGATGTTGCATCTGTGGCGAGCCTCCGCTCAGTACTGCCTCGCGATATTGAAGTGAGACGGTGATAGCAACCATTAAGGGGTCAGGCAGCCCGGACCGGCACCCCGCGCCTGTCTGTGACAGCCGCCATTATGAAGTCAGGCGGCCCTGGTCCAGCATCCTGTGTTGTTTACAGCACTTCAGAGGCAAAAACCTTCACCCCCAAAGCTTGCGGTGTTGCATCTTGGACCCCCGGTTCTCAGTGGGGACGCCGGTGTCACCGCCCGCCACCCAGATGGAATTAGAAAGCAAGAAGTTAGCCTTGGAAGAAAAGAGAATGCATTTGGAGCATGAGAGGATGTTGAGGGGGTTGGAGTTGAAAGCCAAGAGTTTAGAAATTACTCCCTCTGGTGGCAGCACACCATCCATGCCTGTAGAAACAAGAGTATTCATCCCCAAAGATGTAAGGAGTTCCATAAGCATGAAGATATTGGGCAATGGTTTAAGGCCTATGAAGTAGCTATGACATCCCACCGGGTCCCTGAGAAGGATTGGGGAGCGGGGTTGTGGGGGCGGTTTCTCAGTGATGGGCGGGACACCTTGTTAGACTTGCCCTCTGAGGACCAGAATTCCTATGTCCACATGAAGGTCGCCTTAATGACCAGGTATGGGTTGACCCCAGAGCTTTATATACAAATGTTTAGAAATTGTAAGAAACTGGAGTCAAGCACTTGGGTGGAATATGTGTCTTTTTTTTGCAGAGCATTGGATGGTTGGGTAAAGGGTAGCAAAGTGAATGATTTTGAGGCGCTCTATGACTTGATTGCATGGGAGCACTTGTCTAGTAATTGTTTTCCAGAGCTACGCCAGCACCTGATTGATAGTAAGCTGACTATCCCTAGGAAGCTTGCTGAGGAGGCGGACCACTGGGTTTGAATCCGGGTCCATAAGGGTCATGTGGGAGACTTCGCCAAAGGTGGCCAGGGTCCCCAGCAGAAGAGTGGGGGGACAAGGGTAAACAGAGGGAGTTCCAGAAAGGGCCCCAAAGTAATCCCCAAGGGAACCAAGGGAAGGGTTCCCAGCCTCCCCCTGAGAAGAATACAGGGGCCCGACAGATAAACCTGTTCAGAGGGGTCCCAAAAGATGTTTTAGTTGTGGTCAGGTGGGCCACTTCTACTGGGAGCCTCAGTGCCCCAACAAAGGTAAAACAGCACCACTGGTGCACCGCCCCGGCAGATGGCTAGTGTAGCCTTGGGAGAGGAGATGGGTGCCCAAGGTGGGTGGGGTCCCGCAGAGATGTCCCTAGTCTCTTTAGGAGACAGTGAGATGGTCCCCAGGACCCAGCTGCCTGATAACACTAAGAATTACAGGCGGTGGGTGACCATCAATGGCCAAAGGGTGGAGGCTCTGAGAGACACCGGAGCCAGTGTGACAGCTGTCAGTTGTCGGCTGGTGTCTGAAGAGCAGGTGATCCCCCATGCATTTTACCCTGTAGTTGCCGATGACAACTCAGAGAGCCACTGCAAGGTGGCCCAGGTTCCCTTTGAGTGGCGGGGGGTCTCAGGTACCTTTCAAGTGGGCCAGCTATGCCTGTTGACTGTCTGCTAGGCAATGATTTGGAAAGCTCCCCTTGGGCTAAGGTGGAGCGAAGAGCTCATTCTGCCTGCCTGAGTGGGCATGTGTGACCACTCGGTCCATGGCAGCCAGTAAGGGTATTCAAGAGGACCTGAAGCCTGAAAGAGTGGCCCAGGTGCCTGCCTTAAACAGAAGAGGTAGGTGCGCTGAAACCAGCCCCCAACGTTCCCACGGTCCAGGAGGAGGCAGACCTTGAGGGGGATGCCCTGAAACCTACAGGGGAGCAAGTAGCTGAACTGGGGGACCTGCCTGAGTTGACCCATTGGCAGCAGGAAGGAGGACCCTCCAGGGAAGAGTTCTGCAAGGAGCAGAAGCAGTGCCCTTCTCTTGTGGGTTTGCGGCAACAGGCCACAAACCAGGCAGCAGGTGATCAGTCTGGATCACATTGGATCTACTGGGAGAATGGTCTCCTGTATAGCGAGCCTAAGTTGCTGAGCCTGGGTCAGCCCGTGTGCTGGTGGTACCCGAGCGCTTCAGAGCCTTCCTACTGGGTCTGGCTCATGATGTACCGTTAGCAGGAGATTTGTGGCAAGACAAGACCTTTGAAAGGCTTGTCACCCACTTTTATTGGCCCCAAATGCGCAAGAGTTCAGATACTCATTGCAGGACCTGTCAGACTTGCCAGGCAAGTGGTAAGAGTGGGAGGAAGCACAAGGCTCCTCTCCAACCTTTCCCTGTGGTCAGCACCCCTTTGAAAGGGTGGGCATTGACATTGTGGGGCCTCTGGATCCCAAGACAGCCATGGGCAACAGGTTCATCCTGGTCTTGGTGGACCATGCCACCCGGTGCCCGGAAGCCATCCCTCTCCGGACTGTGACGGCCCCCGTGGTGGGACGTGCATTGATGGGGATTTTCTCCTGTGTGGGGTTCCCCAGAGAGGTGGTGTCAGACCGTAGTACCAACTTCATATCCAAGTATATGAAGTCCCTGTGGCAGGAGTGTGGTGTAACCTAAAAGTTCACCACTCCTTACCACCCCCAAGGTAATGGGCTGGTTGAGAGATTCAACCAGACCCAAAAAGGCATGATTATGGGTCTTGAGGAACCTATGAGGCGCAAGTGGGACGTCCTCTTGCCATGGCTTCTGTTTGCTTACAGAGAGGTGCCACAGAAGTCCTTAGGGTTCAGCCCCTTTGAACTGCTGTATGATCACCCTGTAAGAGGACCTCTGAGTTTGGTAAAAGAAGGATGGGAGAAAGCTCGCACTAAACCTCCCCAGGATGTATATAGCTACATGCTGGCATTCAGAAACCAAACTAGGCGTTTCAGACAACTCGCTCAGGCGAATCTGGAAGCCAGCCAGGAGGAGATGAAACGGTGGTATGATCAGAATGCCACTCTGATCGAGTTTCAGCCTGGTCAGAAAGTGTGGGTCAAGGCCCTCGTGGAGCCTTGTGCGCTCCAGGATAAGTGGACCGGACCATTTGAGGTGGTGGAGCGCAAGAGTGATGTCACCTACTTGGTGGACTTGCAGTCTCCAAGGAACCCTTTGCGGGTCCTGCATGTAAACCGCCTGAAGCCCCACTTGGAGAGGTCCGAAGTGGGCATGCTCCTAGCGACAGATGATGGAATGGAGGAGGAGACTGATCCTCTTCCTGACCTCCTGTCTGCAAAAGAGCAAGATGGGTCAGTGGATGGTGTAAACCTCTCTTCCACACTGACCCCTGAGCAGCAAGATGACTGTCACCAACTGTTGGGACAGTTTCCTGATCTGTTCTCCCTGACTCCCAGTGTCACTGGTTGGTTCATCCATGATGTGGACACTGGGGACAGTCCTCCTGTAAAGCACAAAACTTACAGGGTGACTGACAGGGTGAGAGCTTGCATCAAGGAGGAGGTCTCCAAGATGTTTGCATTAGGGGTGATTGAGTCCTCTAACAGCCCTTGGGCCAGCCCAGTGGTCTTGGTCCCAAAGGCTGCCGCGCCTGGTGCCACACCCGAGCTCCGGTTCTGTGTGGACTACCGAGGACTCAATTCAGTTATCAGGACTGACGTGCACCCCATCCCCAGAGCTGATGAGCTAATTGATCGGTTAGGGACTTCCTGGGACATCAGTACGTTTGACTTGACATCTGGGTACTGGCATATTGCCTTAACTGATGGGGCAAAAGAGAGGTCAGCATTCTCCACACCAGATGGGCACTACCAATTCCGGGTTATGCCCTTTGGATGAAGAATGCCCCTGCCACCTTTCAGCGGTTGGTCAACCAGGTGTTGGCTGGACTGGAAGATTTCAGTGCCGCCTACCTGGATGACATTGCAGTGTTCAGCGCCAGTTGGGAAGAACATCTGCACCAGTGTTGATGGCACTGCAGAGGGCAGGCTTCACGATCAAGGCGAGTAAGTGCCAGATCGGGCAGGGTTCCGTGGTGTACTTGGGACACCAGGTTGGGAGCGGCCAGGTGGCGCCCCTACAGCCCAAGATTGATACCATCCTGGCTTGGGGACCAACCTGTAGCCTTCATCAGTAGGAGGTTACTTCCACGAGAACAGAGGTGGAGTGCAATTGAGCGTGAGGCATTTGCTGTGGTCTGGGCACTGAAGAAGTTGAGACCATACTTGTTTGGGACTCACTTCCGGGTTCAGACAGACCACAGGGCCCTCAGATGGTTGATACAGATGAGGGGTGAGAATACAAAGCTGCTGAGGTGGTCCACTTCCCTACAGGGGATGGACTTCACGGTGGAACACCGCCCTGGTACAGAACACGCCGATGCTGATGGTCTGTCCAGATTTTGCCGCCTTAGTGAAGAGAACTCCCAAGAGGGTGATTAGTTCTCCCCACATTTCAGCTGGAGGGGACACGTGTTAGACCTGGCACCTTTGGCGTGGGTTTCCGTTCCATTTTTTGCTGTTGCCTCCTGTATTTTTGCTATGTTTTTGCTGGTCTAGATGCTTTGGGCACTTTGCCTCTGCTATTCAGTGCCAAAGTGCAAGTGCTCCCTATTGTAAATTGTTGTAATGGATTAGTGACTCCATTATTGGCTTATTTGATTTACTTGTCAGACCCTAGTACAGTGCACCATGAGCGCCCAGGGCCTGTAAATCAAATGCTGCTGGTGGGCTTGCAGCACTGATTGTGCCACCCACAGAAGCAGCTTGTAAACTACGGCTCAGGCCTGCCATTGCAGAGCCTGTGTGCAGTCTGGGACCGCCATGTCGACTTGGCAAGTGCACCCACTTGCCAGTCCCTAAACCTTCCCTTTTCTACATGTTAGTCACCCCTAAGGTAGGCCCAAGGTACCCCAATGGGCAGGGTGCATTGTATGTGAAAGGTAGGACATGCCCTGATGTGTGTGTCATGTCCTGATAGTGAATTACAGCCAATTTAGTTTTTCACTATTGCAAGGCTATCTGTTCCCATAGGCCAGAATGGGCAGTTTGATTATAACATCTTATAATCCTAACTGACCCTAGGAACAAGATAGGAAAATAAAGTTTAGTATGCCTGAACTCAGAATATTAAAATACATCTTTTAGTGTGGGTGATTTTTACATTCTGTGTTTGAAAATACTGCTTTTAGAAAGTAGGTATTTTCTTGCCTAACCATCCAGTATGCCTCTGCTAGGTTTGTGTATTCCATGTCTGGTTTGTGAGTGACAGGGGGCTGGAGAGGGCTTTGGCTCCAGCAGTTTGATGGGTCAGGGCTGGGCTGAATAGGACCTGCATTGAATAAAGAGTAGGGGGAGGAGATTTCCTTTCACTTGCCTGAGCCTTCATAGAATAGAGAGTAGGGGGAGGAGATTTCCTTTCTGCTACCTGGGCCAGGTCTGCTTTCAACAATGCTGTCTCCACCTCCTGCCAGGAAGCTGCACCAGGGAGGACAGAACTGGTTTTGGCTGGGCTCAGACACTCTCTGCCTTCAGAGAACAAAGGATTTTGCAGTATAAATATTGGGGCCCAGACCCCAGAACTTTAGATCACTTCTGGGAATCAAGACGAACCCTTTGCCAAGGAGAGAAACCAAGGAAGCTGAAGGAGGAGACTGCCCCTGTGTTGTTTGCTGTTTGGGGTTGGCCTGCAGTGGTTACTCATTGCCAAGGAAAGTAGAAAAGGAACTTTGTGTGTACTTTTACTATCTTGAGGAAGATCTCCAAGGGCTTGAAGTTGAGCTTGCCTCCTGTTCTGAAGTCTCAGGGACACAAAGACTTCACCACCAGCTCCCCCTGAATTCCCTTGCTGGGTGTTCTACCTGCAGAGAGGTGCCTGCTGTTGTTTTGGGCCCTCTGGAGACTGCGTGTCGCTGGGAGCTGGAAGCGCAACGCAACGAGGAAGAAGCGTGTCGCCGCCGCAGCAGTTGCCGTTGCATCGCTGAAGAAGCGTGTCGCCGCCGCAGCTGTTCGCCGTCGCATCGCCGAGGAAGCGTGTCGCATCACCGGAGAAGCGTGCCGCCGCTGCAGAGGTTGCCGTCGCATCACCGGAGAAGCGTGTCGCAGGGCCTGTCGTGGCTCTAATGTTCATCGATTTCGCCGCAAGGCCGTCGGGCGTGCACGCATCGCATCCACGTTGTTGCATCGCATCAAAGACGCCATTTTGTCGCATCGCACCGGATCGTCGCATCGAGGCGCCATTGTGTCGCACCGCACCGGATCACAGTAAGAAACAGATGCTTCGCCTCCTCTCCGGTAAGGAACAGACGCATCGCCTCCCCTGCGCTGCAGTAAGGAACAGGTGCACAGCCTCCCCCGAAGCAAGGAACTGACGCATCGCCTTCCCTGCGACCCTTTTGTTTGTTTTGCGTGACGCATCCAAGGTACTTTGAGAGTAAAGTGTTGCATTTACCATCTACATTGAACTAAGCTATTTCTACCATCTGAAAGTCATATTTTTATTACTGTATTGTGGATTTTTGTCGGTTGGTCTTGTGTTAAGTCTAGATAAAGATTACTTATTTTTCTAAACTGGTGTGGTGTCCATTTGTAGTGTTTTCACCGTACTACTGTATGTGTTCACAAATGCTTAACACACTGCCTCTGAGATAAGCCTGCCTGCTCTTGTCAAGCTACCAAGGGGGTGAGCAGGGGTTATTTTAGGAGTGTATCCCCCTTACCCTGACTAGAAGCAAGGACCCCTATTTGGACAAAGGTACCTACCTCTGCCAACTAGAGACCCCCATTTCTAACAGGGATGTAATCCTTGCAGGTCGTTAAAAATTCCCTCGGACCCCCCTCTACCTCTTCTTATATAGTACTATTGAGCAGCTACGGCTGTGGGTCCATTGATCAAGTCCATTACTTTACCGGACTTCCTTTTCCGCTCTTTCTCGAGGTTAGGATCCCGTTGAGACCAAGCTCTGAGGCATTACCCTATTCTTTAGAACGCCATGACTGAATTACAGGGACTGGCCTTTGATGAGGCCACTGGCCAAGCCATACTGACTACACCCAGCATTATAGAGACTATTCAAAGTGGTACATCCACACAGGGTGATGATTGGTCAAAATTGCTTGTATTAAAACGCACACATTCCCGCACTTACATACACGGGGCAATTATGACCGAATATTTACGGGGTAATTGTGCCCCCAATGGTTTAATCGTCACTAATACACCTAGATTGTTTCTTGACGATAAAACATTCCTGAAAGACTGGTCTCTCATCGCTTGGCGGTGCACGAGAGATTGGTTAAACTTAATCATTAGCACAGCCAAACGTATTGCAGACACCATCCTTGTTGAGATCCAGACTCTGGAGTCTCAAATTAAATCAGTGATCTCAGTGACCCTGAACAAGAAACAGGCTGATGAAACAAACAAGACGAATAAAGAGTTCAAGGAATCGGTTCTAGCAACAAAGATCAATAAATTTTAAAAGGATTTAGCACGCTTCTCGTTCGAGAAGGTGTATCCCTACATCAGCGAGAACTATGTCCCTCCACAATACAACCAAAGGGGTAAGAGGTATGGGTCCAATTACTCTACCTCTGGCAGAGAAGACGGGTCCAGTGACTCTGACTCTGCCGCGAATGTGGAACCCAAAGGAAGAGAAACCAACAGAAGAAACAGGAACAACTGGAGGGGGGCCAAAGAGGCCCTCCGCCACCACAATGGTGGCCACCTGTACGTTATGGCTACACCAACCCACCATTCCAACCACCTTTGCTGCCTGACCATCCTCATCCCCAGTTCTTTCCTAACCAGCCTTTTTAAGGGCCTGGCCGGGGGAGATCAAGGGGGCGAAGAAGAAATCAACAAGCTCTCGTGCATTGGAGTCCGCCACTATACCTGAGAACGACACGGAGCATGACGAAGCCTGCAGCACAACCGGGGAGTAGCCACGAGGAGACTTAGTGGTGAATCTGAGTGACCGACAATTGACAGAAACTGAACTTTCAGTTCTCAACAAAGGCTTGGGTTTTGTCCCATCAAATAAAGGCGACACTTTTATGATCAAACAAGAATTGGCTGGTTTCTTTCGTAAAATCCGCCTCCAATTCTTCTTTTAAGATAAGCCAAGAGAGGTTTCGGATGACGAACCAACTAACACTGGTCTCAAAACAAGATCAACCTTTAATCCATCGACACATCTGATTCCATCTCAGGTTTCTACCTTTGAGAAAGCGGTTCTGGAGGATGTAACCACTTTGTGTGAGGCCAACAACAGACACTTTCAGAACTTACCCAAATGAGAACAACTAGCAATACAGACGCTGTCCAACGATGAGTCAATCATTATAAAACCAGCTGATAAGGGGGGCGCTACTGTCATCATGAATGCGTCCTCCTATCGCACGGAGTGCTGACGACAGCTTGAGAACAAGTGTTTCTACAGACCCTTGAAAATGGATCCGACGAAGAGATTATCTCTGGAGATTAAGAAGATGGTTGATGAGGCTAAGGAGAATGGTTGGATTACGACCCAAGAAGCATCTTTCTTGATCACCTCTCATCCTATTACCCCGTATTTTTACGTACTGCTGAAGATACACAAAGAGCAACGACCACCTCCCGGGAGACCCATCATCTCCGGAATTGGCTCTATTCTTGAGCCTCAGTCCACATTCGTGGACCACTTTCTTCGACTGTTGGTGGCGGAGATGCCAACGTATGTTCAAGATACTAAAGATCTTCTGAGACTACTCTCTGAGACTCCTTTTGATGAAACCCAAGACTATCTTGTTTCTTTCGACGTAGAGTCTCTGTATACTTGTATCCCTCAGGATGAAACATTAACAGCGATACAGACTCTGCTCATGGATAGAGACATGGATACCATCACTCCGGTACATTTTATCATGGCCTGCGCTCGCCTTGCCATGAAGGAGAATTTCTTCAAATTCGAAGAGGGCCTGTATCTACAGACATCAGGTATGTCTATGGGCAGTGTTTTTTCTCCTAGCTTGGCGAATTTATACGTACATCGCTTTGACCAGGAGCAGATTCTTACAGAAAACAACCCATACAGAGCACACATCTTGATCTGGAAACGCTATATTGATGACGTGCTTGTCATATGGCGTGGTACACCGGACACCATTACCCAGTTCCACAAGTGGCTGAATACAAGGAACGAGTTCTTGAAGTTCACCTATGAATTCAGCAAAACAAGTTTGCCATTTTTGGACATTCGGATTTTCCCAGAAGGAGAAGGCCTGGGAACTGAACTCTACAGAAAACCAATGGCCAGGAACTCTCTATTGTCTTATCAAAGTTACTATCCCCAAATCCCTCCGTGATAATTTACCATATGGGCAATTTTTACGGATCAGGAGGAACTGTTCCACGAAAGAGAAATACACTGAACATGCTAAGAATTTGTCCTCCCAATTCAAAGACAGACATTATCCATCTAGTCTGATTCGTAAGTCCAGGAAGAGGGCTGCTAATAACAATAGAGAGGCGTTGATCGAAACTACAACACCTAAAGAGGACTCGCCTAGAATCACATGCATGAACACGTTCGGCAGCTACTCGAATCAAATTAAAAAAAGTATCCTGAGACATTGGAAAATTTTGAACATCGGGAACGCTTCAATTCCTCGACCACTATTTGCTTTCAAAAGAAGCACAAACATTAAAGATCAGCTTGTTCACACTCGCCCTATGCTCAAGAAGTCCCATGACCAGGAAACTCTATGGGGCCTACCAGCAATCAGGGGGCATTACCCCTGCGGCGGTTGTGCTATATGCCCCCAAACCAAACACACTGTCTCCATAGACATTGGAACTGAGAGACCATGGACACTTTCCCGACACACGAATTGTAACAGCGAGAAACTGATTTACTTGATCACATGCCCCTGTGGCCTACGATATGTAGGCATGACGACACGCAAGATTAAAACTCATATCATGGCGAATAAGAGCACTATTCGCTGCAGGAAACAATCAACTAAACTGACCAATCATTATTTGGAGAAAAATCATCAACCAGATGATTTGAGCTGGACGGTACTAGAACAACCATGGATCCCTTCGCACGTTACAGATATTTCCAAATTTCTATTTAGACGTGAACAGAGACTTCAGAGTGATAGTACAGGCCTGAATGATGACATTCCATGGACAGCACTATAAAACGAACTTTTCCATGCTTGTGCTGTATTAGGTCTCTTTTCTCACTGATCCATACTGTAATGCAATAGGTGGAGTGACCACTATATTGCACACATCATGAAGGTATCATGAGCACCTTCCCTGATTATCCTTGATAACACGTGGTGACACAGACTGTGTATTCTGATATACATAAACATCTATGTAACGATTGAACAGTGTCATTTACATTCACCGTATAGTGCACTCAACAGTCCTGCAGTCACTGGAGAGGTCTCCTATGACTCAAGTAGGTCTATAAGGGTGTTTACATCCAAGTGGGGTAACAATTAGTTTTCTACAGCCTTATCTCTCTGCTCCCAGATTTTGCCTTCACATGCCACAGGTGAGGTGCGTGCATAAAAGTGTCATACCATACATCTACAACGTTCTTTCTAGTATTTCCCCTGTAATCAGCAGAGTGCACCATGTGTGTTGTAGTACCCCGTATTAACATTGGATACTAAGGTCTCTCGCACAAATACACTGTGGAATTTATCGGACCACCGTGTAAGTCCTCAGAGCATATGAACACGTACTCAGGCAGGAGGCACTGGTCTCGTTTTTTAGCAACAGGCTTAACAATGCCAAAATTGTAATACTACTGGAGGAAACTTGCAGAAACTACCATTCCCGGTATGCCTGCCCTGTTTTTCCATGTTTTTTAACTTTTTTTACCGTACGTGACGCACAGTGACATCATTTTGAAGTCACGCGCTGTTGCCGGCTATTTAAATGAAGCCGGTTTGCCTAAACCCCCACCTCCGGTTGCAGCTTGTGTACCGCCAGGAGTACCGATGGAGAGGTAACTGGGGTTTTTATGGCTGGGTAGCTTTACATATTTACGCTTGTCCGAGCCATCGGGCACTGCACTGTAATTTTTACTGAGTAATTTTTACTGAGCGGTTGCAACAATAGTTATAACATGTTTTGCAGTGGCCGTTAGACGCCCCTTTGGGTAATCAAGTACATATCTGTTATCACCTTGGGGGCATTGAGCAATGGGTAACGCAGTGGTCACGACTGTCTCTGCTGTGTTTATGACGTCCTCAACACACTGTGTGGGTGCGAGCACTTAACGTGGTTCGTACAGACTGAGGATGATCGTAGTTCGCTGGAAACATAATATTGGTATGTGCGAGCACTTGGTTCGCACTAGCGGTTATTGTGCGCAGTGGCTTTCACAATCGTGATCCCCCTTGTTCCGACATCTGATTGCAATAAAGACTAGTGGATACATGCAGGGACTACTACTCCCAACATGCCAGTCTCTTTTTTCATGTTCTGTCCCGTGATTTTGAACGTGTGCAACGAGTTTGGACGTCATCTCACGTCATGCATCGTTGCCGGCATTTTAAAAGTAGCCCAAAAGCCTAGCCCCCACCTCCAGCCGCAGCTCGAGTACCGCCCAGGGGTACCGACGGACAGGTAGGTGGGGCGCTGAAAGGCTATTTTGATCCCCCCTTTTTTAGATCCTTAGATTTTGATTGTGACATAGATCGTATTGTGTCTCTAAAGTTTTGGTTACTGCATCTTTTACCATAACGCAGTAGGTATTTGTTGGCACCTCGTTAGCTTAAGATTAATAGCTAGCGCAGCGGTACATTTATTTTAGCAGACAGCGCCAATATTGAAAGAAATGTTGCAGGTGCGAGCATGTAACTCGGCTCACTATGACCTATGATCACCGCAATTGTCTGGAATCACTATCGTCTTTGCAACTAATAATATATGATACATGTAAGAGCTTATCTTTGACTGCAGTAGCAATCAAGATTTTGGTAATTAGCTGCGTGAACAGAATGCTAAACAATATAAATGCATATGGGGGATCACAGGGTGCTCCTGGAGGGGGTTCCCTCTTGTGGCAGTTAACGATAAATGGCTAAATACTTACACCAATAAAAAGTGGAGAGCCTAAGATGTTTACACTACCGGAATACTGAGAGACACGTTGTGAATAGGTATGAGGATCTGGTTGGCACAATACTCACCCGGAGGACAACTACAGACTAGAGGTGACATTGTTAGCGCCCTTATGTCTAATATCTCCAATTAGACATTGTTAGAAATGAGGGTCTCTAGTTGGCAGAGGTAGGTACCTTTGACCAAGTAGGGGCCCTTACTTCTAGTCAGGGTAGGGGGGCTACACTCCTAAATAACCCCTGCTCACCCCCTTGGTAGCTTGGCACGAGCAGGCAGGCTTATCTCAGAGACAGTGTGTAAAGCATTTGCGAACACATACAGTAATACAGTGAAAACACTACAAATGGACACCACACCACACCAGTTTAGAAAAATAAGTAATCTTTATCTAGACTTGACACAAGACCAAACGACAAAAATCCACAATACAGTAAAAAAGATGACTTTCAGATGGTAGAAATAGCTTCAATGTAGATTGTAAATGCGACACTTTACTCTCAAAGTACCTTGGATGCGTCACGCAAAACAAACAAAAGGGTTGCAGGGAAGGCGATGCGTCAGTTACTTGCTTCGGGGGAGGCGGCGCATCTGTTCCTTACTGCCACGCAGGGGAGGCGATGCGTCTGTTCCTTACCGGAGAGGAGGCGAAGCGTCTGTTTCTTACTGTGATCCAGTGCGATGCGACAAAATGGCGCCTCGATGCGATGTGACGATCCGGTGCGATGCGACAAAATGGCGTCTTTGATGCAATGCAACAACGTGGATGCGATGCGTGCACGCCCGACGGACATGCGGCGAAATCGATGAACTTTGGAGCCACGACAGGCCTTGCGACACGCTTCTCCGGTGATGCGACAGCAACCTCTGTGGCGGCGGCACGCTTCTCCGGTGATACGACACTGTTCCTCGGCGATGCGACGGCGAACAGCTGCGGCGGCGACACGCTTCTTCGGCGATGCGAGGGCACCTGCTGCAGCGGCGTCACGCTTCTTCCTCGTTGCGTCGCGGTTCCATCTCCCAGCGTCACGCAGTCTCCAGAGGGCCCAAAACAATTGCAGGCACCTCACTGCAGGTAGAATTCCCAGCAAGGAAATTCAGGGGGAGCTGGTGGTGAAGTCTTTGTTTGTGTCCCTGAAACTTCAGAACAGGAGGCAAGCTCAGCTTCAAGCCCTTGGAGATCTTCCTCAAGATAAAAGTACACACAAAGTTCCTTTTCTCCTTTCCTTGGCAATGAGTAAACCACTGCAGGCCAACCCCAAACAGCAAACAGCACAGGGGCAGTCTCCTCCTTCAGCTTCCTTGGTTTCTCTCCTTGGCAAAGGGTTCGTCTTGATTCCCAGAAGTGATCTAAAGTTCTGGGGTCTGGGCCCCAATATTTATACTGCAAAATCCTTTGTTCTCTGAAGGCAGAGAGTGTCTGTGCCCAGTCAAAACCAGTTCTGTCCTCCCTGGTGCAGCTTCCTGGCAGGAGGTGGAAACAGCATTGTTGAAAACAGACCTGGCCCAGGTAGCTGAAAGGAAATCTCCTCCCCCTACTCTCTGTTCTATGAAGGCTCAGGCAAGTGAAAGGAAATCTCCTCCCCTACTCTCTATTCTATGAAGGCTCAGGTCAGTGAAAGGAAATCTCCTCCCCCTACTCTCTATTCAATGCAAGTCCTATTCAGCCCAGCCCTGACCCATCAGACTGCTGGAGCCAAGGCCCTCTCCAGCCCCCTGTCACCCACAAACCAGACATGGAATACACAATCCTAGCAGAGGCATGCTGGATGGATAGGCAAGAAAATACCTACTTTCTAAAAGGGGAATTTTCAAACACAGAATGTAAAAATCACCCACACTAAAAGATGTATTTTAACATTCTGAGTTCAGGCATACTAAACTTTATTTTCCTATCTTGTTCCTAGAGTCAGTTAGGATTATAAGATGTTATAATCAAACTGCCAATTCTGGCCTATGGGAACAGATAGCCTTGCAATAGTGAAAAACGAAAATGGCTGTAATTCACTGTCAGGACATGCCACCCACACCAGGGCATGTCCTACCTTTCACATACAATGCACCCTGCCCTTGGGCCTACCTTAGGGGTGACTAATATGTTGAAAAGGGAAGGTTTAGAGACCGGCAAGTGGGTGCACTTGCCAAGTCGACATGGCAGTCACAGACTGCACACAGGCTCTGCAATGGCAGGCCTGAGCCATATTTTACAAGCGGCTTCTGTGGGTGGCACAATCAGTGCTGCAAGCCCACCAGCAGCATTTGATTTACAGGCCCTGGGCACTCATGGTGCACTGTACTAGGGTCTGACAAGTAAATCAAATAAACCAATCATGGAGTCACTAATTCATTACAACAATTTACAATAGGGAGCACTTGCACTTTGGCACTGAATAGCAGTGGCAAAGTGCCCAAAGCATCTAGACCAGCAAAAACATAGTAAAAACACAGGAGGCAACTGCAAAAAAATGGGAGGGAGACCCACGCCAATGGTGCCAGGTCTAACACGTTCCCCCTCCAGCTGAAATGTGGGGAGAACTACCCTACCTCCTGGGAGTTCTCTTCATTAAGGCGGAAGAATCTGGACAGACCATCAGCATTGGCGTGTTCTGTACCAGGGCGGTGTTCCACCGTGAAGTCCATCCCCTGTAGGGAAATGGACCACCTCAACAACTTTGGATTCTCACCCCTCATTTGCATCAACCATCTGAGGGGCCTGTGGTCTGTCTGAACCCGGAAGTGAGTCCCAAACAAGTATGGTCTCAACTTCTTCAGTGCCGAGACCACAGCAAATTTCTCACGCTCAATTGCACTCCACCTCTGTTCCCATGGAAGTAACCTCCTACTGATGAAGGCTACAGGTTGGTCTAGGCCCTCCTCATTCATCTGTGAAAGTACAGCCCCCACACCATGCTCTGAAGCGTCTGTCTGCACAATGAATTCCTTTGAGAAGTTGGGCGCCTGAAGCACAGGCGCCGTGCACATGGCAGTCTTCAGGGCATCAAAAGCTTTCTGACAGGTGTCAGTCCAGTTCACTTTCTTGGGCTGCTTCCTGGAAGTCAGCTCTGTCAAGGGTGCAAAAAGGCTGCCATACCCCTTGACAAACCTCCTGTAGTACCCAGTGAGTCCTAAAAAGGCTCTCACCTCTGTCTGGGTCTTGGGGGGTTCCCAAGCCAGGATGGTATCAAGCTTGGGCTGTAGAGGCGCCACCTGGCCGCTCCCAACCTGGTGTCCCAAGTACGCCACAGAACCCTGCCCGATCTGGCACTTACTCGCCTTGATTGTGAGGCCTGCCCACCGCAGCGCCATCAACACTTCCCAGAGGTGGCGCAGATGTTCTTCCCAACTGGCTCTGAACACTGCAATGTCATCCGGGTAGGCGGCACTGAAATCCTCCAGTCCAGCCAACACCTGGTTGACCAACCTCTGAAAGGTGGCAGGGGCATTCTTCATCCCAAAGGGCATAACCCGGAACTGGTAGTGCCCATCTGGTGTGGAGAATGCTGACCTCTCTTTTGCCCCATCAGTTAAGGCGATCTGCCACTACCCAGATGTTAAATCAAACGTACTGAGGTACCGGGCAGCCCCTAACCGATCAATGAGCTCATCAGCTATGGGGGTGGGGTGCGCGTCAGTCCTGGTGACTGAATTGAGTCCTCGGTAGTCCACACAGTACCGGAGTTCGGGTGTGGCACCAGGCGCGGCAGCCTTTGGGACCAAGACCACTGGGCTGGCCCAAGGGCTGTTAGAGGACTCAATCACCCCTAATGCAAACATCTTGGAGACCTTCTCCTTGATGCAAGATCTCACCCTGTCAGTCACTCTGTAAGTTTTGTGCCTTACAGGAGGACTGTCCCCAGTGTCCACATCACGGACGCACCAATCAGTGACACTGGGAGTCAGGGAGAACAGATCAGTAAACTGTCCCAACAGTTGGCGACAGTCATCTTGCTGCCCAGGGGTCAGGGTGGAAGAGAGGTTTACACCATCCACTGACCCATCTTGCTCTTTTGCAGACAGGAGGTCAGGAAGAGGCTCAGTCTCCTACTCTATTCCATCATCCGTCGCTAGGAGCATGCCCACTTCGGACCTATCCAAGTGGGGCTTCAGGCAGTTTACATGCAGGACCCGCAAAGGGTTCCTAGGAGACTGCAAGTCCACCAAGTAGGTGACATCACTCTTGCGCTCCACCAGCTCAAATGGTCCGGTCCACTTATCCTGGAGCGCACAAGGCTCTACTGGGGCCATGACCCCACACTTTCTGGCCAGGCTGAAACTCGATCAGAGTGGCGTTCTGATCGTACCACCGTTTCATCTCCTCCTTGCTGGCTTCCAGATTCGCCTGAGCGAGTTGCCTGAATTTGCCTAGTTTGGTTTCTGAAGGCCAGCATGTAGCTATATACATCCTGGGGAGGTTTACTGGAAGCTGTCGCCCAGCCTTCTTTTACCAAACTCAGAGGTCCTCTTACAGGGTGACCATACATCAGTTCAAAGGGGCTGAACCCTAAGAACTTCTGTGGCACCTCTCTGTAAGCAAACAGAAGGCATGGCAAGAGGACACCCCACTTACGCCTCATAGGTCCCTCAAGACCAATAATCATGCCTTTTAGGGTCTGGTTGAATCTCTCAACCAGCCTATTACGTTGGGGGTGGTAAAGAGTGGTGAACTTGTAGGTTACACCACACTCCTGCAACAGGGACTTCATTTACTTGGATATAAAGTTGGTACCACGGTCTGACACCACCTCTCTGAGGAAACCCCACACGGGAGAAAATCCCCATCAACGCACGACCCACCACGGGGGCCGTCACCGACCGGAGAGGGATGGCTTCCGGGTACCGGGTACCGGGTGGCATGGTCCACCAAGACCAGAATGAACCTGTTGCCCATGGCTGTCTTGGGATCCAGAGGCCCCACAATGTCAATGCCCACCCTTTCAAAGGGGGTGCTGACCACAGGGAAAGGCTCGAGAGGAGCCTTTTGCTTCCTCCAACTCTTACCACTTGCCTGGCAAGTCTGAAAGGTCCTACAATGAGTATCTGAACTCTTGCGCATTTTTGGCCAATAAAAGTGGGTGACAAGCCTTTCAAAGGTCTTGTCTTGCCCCAAATGTCCTGCTAAAGGTACATCATGAGCCAGAAACAGTAGGAAGGCTCTGAAGCGCTGGGGTACCAGGCTCAGCAACCTTAGGCTCGCTATACAGGAGACCATTCTCCCAGTAGATCCAATGTGATCCAGACTGATCACCTGCTGCCTGGTTTGTGGCCTGTTGACGCAACCCCACAAGAGAAGGGCACTTTTTCTGCTCCTCACAGAACTCTTCCCTGGAGGGCCCTCCTTCCTGCTGCCAATGGGTCAGCTCAGGCAGGTCCCCCAGTTCAGCTACTTGCTCCCCTGTAGGTTCCAGGGCATCCCCCTCAAGGTCTGCCTCCTCCTGGACTGTGGGAACGTTGGGGGCTGGTTTCCTGCACCCCCTACCTCTTCTCTTTAAGGCAGGCACCTGGGCCACTCTTTCAGGCTCCAGGTCCTTTTGAACACCCTTACTGGCTGCCATGGACTGAGTGGTCACACACGCCCACCCAGGCAGACCCAACATCTCCAAATGAGCACTTCGCTCCACCTTAGCCCAAGGGGAGCTCTCCAAATCATTGCCTAGCACACAGTCAACAGGCATGGCTGGCCTCACAGCTACTTGAAGGGTACCTGTGACCCCCCTACTCAAAGGGAACCTTGGCCACCTTACAGTGGCTCTCTGAGTTGTCAGCGGCAACTACAGGGTAAAATGCATGGGGGATCACCTACTCTTCAGACACCAGCCGACAACTGACAGCTGTCACACTGGCTCCGGTGTCTCTCAGAGCCTCCACCCTATGGCCATTGATGGTCACCCACTGCCTGTATTTCTTAGTGTTATCAGGCAGCTGGGTCCTTGGGACCATCTCACTGTCTCCTAAAGAGACTAGGGACATCTCTGCGGGACCCCACCCACCTTGGGCACCCATCTCCTCTCCCAGGGCTACACTAGCCATCTGCCGGGGCGGTGCACCAGTGGGTGCTGTTTTACCTTTCTTGGGGCACTGAGACTCCCAGTAGAAGTGGCCCACCTGACCACAACTAAAACATCTCTAGGGACCCCTCTGAACAAGCTTACCTGTCGGGGCCCCTGACTTCGTCTCAGGGGGAGGCTGGGAACCCTTCCCTTGGTTCCCTTGGGGATTACTTTGGGGCCCTTTCTGGAACTCCCTCTGTTTACCCTTGTCCCCCCCACTCTTCTGCTGGGGACCCTGCCAACCTTTGGCGAAGTCTCCCACATGACCCTTGTGGACCCGGGTACTAACCGAGCGGTCCGCCTCCTCAGCAAGCTTCCTAGGGATAGTCAGCTTACTATCAATCAGGTGCTGGCATAGCTCTGGAAAACAATTACTGGACAAGTGCTCCCATGCAATCAAATTATAGAGCCCTTTAAAATCATTTACTTTGCTACCCTTCACCCAACCATCCAATGCTCTGCCAAAAAAGACACATATTCTACCCAGGTACTTGACTCCAGTTTCTTACAATTCCTAAACCTTTGTCTATAAAGCTCTGGGGTTAACCCATACCTGGTCATTAAGGCTTCCTTCATGGGGACATAGGAATAGTGATCCTCAGAGGGCAAGTCTAACAATGAGTCCCACCCAGCACTGAGAAACCACCCCCACAACCCCGCTCCCCAATCCTTCTTAGGGACCCGGTGGGAGGTCATAGCTACCTCATAGGCTTTAAACCATTGCCCAATATCTTCATTCTTATGGAACTCCTTAATGACATCTTTGGGGATAAATACTCTTGTTTCTACAGGCACGGATTGTGTGCTGCCACCAGAGGGAGTAATTTCTAAACTCTTGGCTTTCAATTCCAGCTACCTCAACATGCTCTCATGCTCCAAATGCATTTTCTTCTCTTCCAAGGCTAACTTCTTATTCTCTAACTCCATCTGTCCACCCAGCTTGAGCTTGGCTAGCTCCAACTTATGCATCCTATCCCTCTCCCTGTCCTCCAGCTCTTCTGGTGGCAGGCCCTTTGAAGAAACACTGCTGCCGACCCTGGAAGGTGCTTTCTCCCCGGTCAGACCCAATGGCCCATCCAGCTGCCCATATGTATCCTCTGCCTCCTCCCTAGGCTCTTCAGGATGCTTACTGGCATTCCGAGATTCCAACCAGGCCCTCAGCGCCTTTTAGAACTCTACCTTCTTGGTGAGGCCTTTCACAGGGATTTTAAATCTTATACAGAAGGTTTTAAGCTGTGGCACAGAGTAGATATCAACCCTATCTTCTTCAAATTGGAGATCCATAGATGTGTTGGATGCTGCTTTGGTCATGGTGGCAAGAATTGGCAGTTCTTAGCAAAAATAGAAGTTCCAAGGAAATAATTCTACCAAAATGTATGTGGTCGCGTTATGGTCTGCACTCACTAGTAGTGTACACCAATCACTGTATATGAGTCACAAATGCAAGTCCAAATCCTCACCGCTGACCACCAATGTTAGAAATGGGGGTCTCTAGTTGGCAGAGGTAGGTACCTTTGACCAAGTAGGGGTCCTTGCTTCTAGTCAGGGTAAGGGGGATACACTCCTAAATAACCCTTGCTCACCCCCTTGGTAGCCTGGCACGAGCAGGCAGGCTTATCTCAGAGGCAGTGTGTAAAGCATTTGCAAACACATACAGTAATACAGTGAAAACACTACAAATGGACACCACACCAGTTTAGAAAAATAAGTAATCTTTATCTAGACTTAATACAAGACCAAACGACAAAAATCCACAATACAGTAAAAAAGATGACTTTCAGATGGTAGAAATAGCTTAGTTCAATGTAGATGGTAAATGCAACACTTTACTCTCAAAGTACCTTGGATGCATCACGCAAAACAAACAAAAGGGTCGCAGGGAAGGCGATGCGTCAGTTCCTTGCTTCGGGGGAGGCGGCGCACCTGTTCCTTACTGCCACGCAGGGGAGGCAATGCGTCTGTTCCTTACCAGAGAGGAGGTGAAGCGTCTGTTTCTTACTGTGATCCGGTGCGATGCGACAAAATGGCGCCTCGATGCGATGCGACGATCCGGTGCGATGCGACAAAATGGCGTCTTTGATGCGATGCGACAACGTGGATGCGATGCGTGCACGCCCGGACTTTGGAGCCGCGACAGGCCCTGCGACACGCTTCTCCGGTGATGCGACGGCAACCTCTGCGGCGGCGGCACGCTTCTCCGGTGATGCCTCACGCTTCCTCGGCGATGCGACGGCGAACAGCTGCGGCGGCGACACGCTTCTTCGGCGATGCGACGGCAAATGCTGCGGCGGCGTCACGCTTCTTCCTCGTTGCGTCGCGCTTCCAGCTCCCAGCGTCACGCAGTCTCCAGAGGGCCCAAAACAACAGCAGGCACCTCACTGCAGGTAGAATTCCCAGCAAGGAAATTCAGGGGGAGCTGGTGGTGAAGTCTTTGTGTCCCTGAGACTTCAGAACAGGAGGCAAGCTCAGCTTCAAGCCCTTGGAGATCTTCCTCAAGATAGTAAAAGTACACACAAAGTTCCTTTTCTCCTTTCCTTGGCAATGAGTAAACCACTGCAGGCCAACCCCAAACAGCAAACAGCACAGGGGCAGTCTCCTCCTTCAGCTTCCTTGGTTTCTCTCCTTGGCAAAGGGTTCGTCTTGATTCCTAGAAGTGATCTAAAGTTCTGGGGTCTGGGCCCCAATATTTATACTGCAAAATCCTTTGTTCTCTGAAGGCAGAGAGTGTCTGTGCCCAGTCAAAACCAGTTCTGTCCTCCCTGGTGCAGCTTCCTGGCAGGAGGTAGAAACAGCATTGTTGAAAGCAGACCTGGCCCAGGTAGCTGAAAGGAAATCTCCTCCCCCTACTCTCTGTTCTATGAAGGCTCAGGCAAGTGAAAGGAAATCTCCTCCCCTACTCTCTATTCTATGAAGGCTCAGGTCAGTGAAAGGAAATCTCCTCCCCCTACTCTCTATTCAATGCAAGTCCTATTCAGCCCAGCCCTGACCCATCAGACTGCTGGAGCCAAGGCCCTCTCCAGCCCCCTGTCACCCACAAACCAGACATGGAATACACAATCCTAGATGTATTTTAACATTCTGAGTTCAGGCATACTAAACTTTATTTTCCTATCTTGTTCCTAGGGTCAGTTAGGATTATAAGATGTTATAATCAAACTGCCCATTCTGGCCTATGGGAACAGATAGCCTTGCAATAGTGAAAAACGAAATTGGCTGTAATTCACTATTAGGACATGCCACCCACACCAGGGCATGTCCTACCTTTCACATACAATGCACTCTGCCCTTGGGCCTACCTTAGGGGTGACTAATATGTAGAAAAGGGAAGGTTTAGGGACTGGCAAGTGGGTGCACTTGCCAAGTCGACATGGCAGTCCCAGACTGCACACAGGCTCTGCAATGGCAGGCCTGAACCATATTTTACAAGCTGCTTTTGTGGGTGGCACAATCAGTGCTGCAAGCCCACCAGCAGCATTTGATTTACAGGCCCTGGGCACTCATGGTGCACTGTACTAGGGTTTGACAAGTAAATCAAATAAGCCAATCATGGAGTCACTAATCCATTACAACAATTTACAATAGGGAACACTTGCACTTTGGCACTGAATACCAGTGGCAAAGTGCCCAAAGCCTCTAGACCAGCAAAAACATAGCAAAAACACAGGAGGCAACAGCAAAAAAATGGAAGGGAGACCCACGCCAATGGTGCCACGTCTAACAGACATGATACTAAGACTTGGAACTATGGAATTATAAGATATAAGCTGTCAGATGGCTATTTGACAGAACTCATGAACCTATGAGTAAGTCTCTTAAAGATGTAGATAAACATCACATGGATAATTCCCGCAGAGACCATGGACAAGTATTATATCTACAACTTGTCAAGACCTTTTTATGGCATATTAATGACCACCTATGTCATCATAAGGGTAATTTCTTTCAATAATGTTAACTGTACTTTAAATGTTGGCGTATGGGTTAGCCCTTCCCTTTAGCTGGTTTCCTTGGTGATCTGTTTGAATCTCGCATAAACTTTGAAGATGTGGTAATGTCAATATAATTTTGGTTATGGTTGACATTTTTTCAAACCCCCCTATATTTATTTACAGAGCGGTGCCTCCTTCCCTGAGCTGTTGCCAGGTAGAGGTGAGGCTACTTATCCGTGCACTACGGGTAAAATAAACCAATTAACTCTTATTTTTCGCAAGTTGCGTCTCATACATGTGGTGAGAAGATGATCACACACTATTCACAAAATACGTTTGTACGCATGGTAAAAGTGACTGCATTTATGTTCTCCCACTTTGTCCTGTTTCTCCCTTTCATTTAGGCACGACCGGTAAAGCCTGGACCTGAAAGTAGCAGGATTACTGGTTTGAAACCTGAACTAATTTAATTGTATTTTTTTCACACTATTTCACTGTTTCCTAGCAGCAGCACCCTTTTAAGGTCCTGACGAAAGTCTAGACACCTGTTGGGTCACCTTGGCTGAAACATGTAGACCCCTTCGTCTTACACATGCAGTTTTAAATCCATACTGCAGGTGCACTGTTTTTAATCCTGACAGCGTGAACAAGTTATTAAAGGCTTTTCTTTTGTTCCCGCTAGTCAGTTTTAATATCACCCCCTTCACAGTTCATTCTTAGTTGCGCTGCGCCCTCACCCGACTGACCTTCGTCTTTCATCTATTTGGATTTAGTATTTCCTCTGTAGAGTAGGAATACAAAAACATCCCTGAGCTCCTTCCCCTCAGAGAGGGAGTTGTAGCCCTCGGTGGGACTAGGAATTCTCACCGAGAGGAGAAACTCAAATGATGAAGCATGCCACCTATGGTGGGTGAGGGGTTTCGTCCTGAAAGGGATTATCCCACAGGTTTTCCTGTGTGATTTTGTGCGTCAATTTACATGCTTGTTGAACCTATTCCAGACCCAAGAATTTTTGCGTTGATATCAGGTTATTTGATCATCAAATGAAATTTTATAATATCCAATCACCCATTAAAAATGCTTTTTTCATCATTGTTAACTAAAACTCACTTCCCTACACTCACAGTACAATATATCCTTTTACGTATGTGTATACATTGATGGCAAATGCAAACTTTTCCAGTGCCTCCCTCTTAATCCTCAGTGCCATTCGGATCCTGTGCAGTGCAACATTCACAAATGCAAACTGCGACATCACCCAGTCAACTGAAGTGATTTTATCATTTTTCAAAATGCCCTTTTTCAATCATGCTTCTGTTTAAAGTCGCATTTGCAGTTTTTCCTTGTATTCCTTTTGCACAACTACAGGGTGAAAATGTTTCCCAAAGAGTTCATGCTCGCAGAATAAGTGTTCATGAATTGCGAAATAAAATGACAAATTCAGCACTTGTTCCGGAAGATGGATGGATTTTGAACTTTAGGAGAAATAACGGCATGTGCCTAACACTCCCTTTGTTGCAAAATGTGATATTAATCACTTTTTATGGGTCAGCTACTAGCAAAAATGCGTTTCAGGTGCACACAGGCTGACAAACCTTTAGATGAACTGAAGTAAAGAATTTCATTAACATGAGTCATTCAGATAAGACTTCAGTGAACTGTCACGTAGAATTCTGAACTTGCACATCGACTGTGGCTATTTAAAGCACTAAAGTTAAGAGATGTTTTCCCCTTGTATTCCACATGTTTTCTTTCACAATTTGCCGGTCCTTACACAACTTCATGAATGAAACGCCAGGCAGGTTTCACTCCATTTGATTGCCTACTTCTTGTAAAACAATATAATCATTCAGTCTTCACACTTTCATTTTTGTTCAAACCTCTGATTTAATTAACTTTTGCTTAAGAATACAGCTTTCCCTTAGTTTCATCGAACCTCAAAAAATCCTAGCAACTATCTCACCGTAGAATGTTTGGCAGCCGAGTGCCAACACCTTTAGACTTATGGAATCTCTTCGGAGATCAACAGAAATTCATAAATTGTGAAAGTGGTGGAGCGGTGCACTACCAAAGAGTTTTTTTCAATAAATCCAAATGTTCAGTTGGTTAAGTGGTGATCAATCCTTTATTTTCAATATCAAAATATACAGATTCCAGCCAACGCGTTTCGTTCATACATAAAATGAACTTCTTCAGGGCAAATGGTGATGTGAAGAAGACGCAGGAACAAAGAGGCAATGAAGATCCTTAGGTCTGGGCTCATTGGAAGAGGCGTTCGTACGTGAGGGCATGCATTCGGCCCAATGACGTACGTCTATGTTCCATGTTCCTGCTGTCGACACACAAGTGCTATGCTTTGAAGGCTACCATGATAAGTACCTGGTGGTTGTGTCTCTGGGGACACCGTCCTATTAGTATCGTCTGGTCGGCAGCCGGAACATAGACGTACGTCATTGGGCCGAATGCATGCCCTCACGTCCGAACGCCTCTTCCAATGATCCCAGACCTAAGGATCTTCATTGCCTCTTTGTTCCTGCATCTTCTTCACATCACCATTTGCCCTGAAGAAGTTCATTTTATGTATGAACGAAACACGTTGGCTGGAATCTGTATATTTTGATATTGAAAATAAAGGATTGATCACCACTTAACCAACTGAACATTTGGATTTATTGAAAAAAACTCTTTGGTAGTGCACCGCTCCACCACTTTCACAGTTTTCTCTCTGCCTGGCAGCTGGCATCCAACAACGGCAGGTGCAGGAGCTGTATGTGCACATCCAATCATACTACCCGCTACAGTTTCATATACAAAAAAGGAACAAAGCAGGGAGGTGTGGTTACTCAGATCCGCCGTTGCTCATCCATTCCCCATCAGAAATTCATAAATTACCCATATAAAAGATTAACATAATTTGTTAGCACTTCGAAGCCTTCTATTTTTTTTCCAAAGGACGACTGTCAATGGGAGAGATATGTTGTGAAAAAAACAACCAGGTCAACTCACACCCTTCGCATTAGCAGCTGGCTAAAGTACTTTGGGATTTGGCCCACCTAAAAGACATTTCGTTTGTCAAAGATCCACGTCAAGGAATAGACAATGTGAAATCGGATGCTCTACAGAAAATGTATCTTAGTGCAGGAGTCCTCCAATGGTGAGTCAAACTATTGAAGGAGGACTTTTGGAAGTGTCTCTGAATCCTTCCTCTTAATGATTACATTTAATTTTAAAGGTGCCCTCAATTTAAAATGTAAAATTTCATTTTAAAGGTGCACCCAAGGGTGCTCCCAAAAGGAACTATTTCAAATACTTTTAAATTTCTTTGACTTGTTTCTTTGTGTGTCTCAAACCTCCTCACATATATTCAAATCTATGCAAGTACTTGTGATGATACTCACATTATCTGCCTGTCAAATCTAATTTACAATCCGGAGAAAATGCAGTCGCAAAAATCAACATTCATTACAGAATACACATAAAAAGATATCACATGTATCAACTGCAGATACAAACTTGGGAAACAGGCTATCAACCCTCAAAGTTAACTAACAATAACAAACAAAGAGGGTGTGGTCACGCAGGCAACCAAGATGGCAGCCTAGCAGAGAACTCCGCTCAGCAAGAATGATTCTTGGCAGCAGGGAGCCGTCATATATGACTGATACCCCCTCTCTGCATGCAGGGCCGGACTGGCTACCGGGCATTTCTAAGTAAACAATGCAAATCAAAATGGTTTTAACCTCTTCGATGCTCATGACGGAATGGTTCCGTCATGAGCATCGGTGCCCCTGTGCTCATGACGGAACCATTCCGTCATGAGGCCAGGGGCACGAAATCCCTCTGCTGCAGACAGCAGAGGGATTTCCTTCTCTCCCCCAAAGCCTCAGGAGCTTGGGAAGAGCTTCCCCAGCTCCAGAGGCCCCCTCCCTGGTTTCTGTGCAATGAGGATTAGCGCGCACGTCGCGCTGTCCTCATTGCACAGAAGCCGAAACTGAAATGAGCCTTTAGGCTCATTTCAGTCTCACTTTCTATGTGCTCAGGGGGCAATCTCAGCCCCCCGGGCACATAGAAAGACTGGAGAGAAATCATTGGAAAGGGGTAGAATCTCCCCTTTCCAATGGTACCCCTCCCCAGTAGATCCCTGCTTGGGGCATTAGCTCCCAATCTGCAACCCCGGGGGGGGCAAAAAGCCCACTAGTCGCCAGGGATTTTTTTGGGGCAAATTTGAATTAGGGTGGGGGCTGCCCAAAACGGGCATGCCCATGCCCCCACCCCCTCCCCCGCAAAAATTACAGCCTTCCTCCCCCCCCGGGGGGGCAGATGGGGCTGTAGCCCCCAATCTGCCCCCCCCCGGGGGAGCAAAAAGCCCACTAGACGCCAGGGATTTTTTTGGGCACATTTTAATTAGGGTGGGGGCTGCCCAAAACGGGCATGCCAATGTCCCCACCCCCCACCTGCAAAAATTACAGCCTTTCTTCCCCCTCTGGGGGGAAGATGGGGGCAGTAGCCCCCAATCTGTCCCCCCCCAGGGGGGGCAAAAAGCCCACTAGACGCCAACGATTACGCTGGCTTTTTTTATGCGTGGGGGTGGAGGCTGCCCAGAATGGGCATATCAATGCCCCCACCCCCCAAAAAAATAGCCACAGTGTTTCTTCCCCCCTTGGGGGCATATCGGGGCAACCCCACCCACTGATATCCCCCCCAGGGCGGCAGAAAGCCGACTAGGCACAGATTTGTTTTTAGCAATATGCCTACCTGTGGATTTTGGGCCCTAGCGCAGCCGGCACATAGGGAAAACTAGCAAACCTGTACATTTTTGAAAACTAGACACCCAGGGGAATGCAGGATGGTTTGACTTGACTGACTCTCACCAGGTTCTGTTACCCAGAATCCCTTGCAAACCTAAAAATGTGTCCAAAAAAACACCCTTTTTCCTCACATTTCTGTGGTGGAAAGTTCTGGAATCTGCGTGGATCCACAAAATTCCACCCACTCCACGTTCCCAAAAGTCTTCCGAGAAAAATGGTACCTCACTTGTGTGGGTGGGTCAAGTACCCGCGACAGGCAAGGGCCCAAAACCTAGTGAGGCGACATCAAAATGAACTATCACAAACCAACCTGGTTTTGCACGGGGGGTCACCTGGGTTTTTGTCCCAGGGCTCGGGGGCCATCCAGGGAAACCTACCAAACCCATACATTTCTGAAAAGTAGACACACGGGGCATTCCAGGGAGGTATGGCTTGCGTGGATCCCCCAAAATTTTCTTACCCAGAATCCCCTGCAAACCTCAAATTCAGCTGAAAGAATCACTTTTTCCACACATTTTTGTGTGGGAAAGTTGTGGCATCACCG
Organism: Calotriton arnoldi; assembly: GCA_963921515.1. Classification (NCBI taxonomy): domain Eukaryota; kingdom Metazoa; phylum Chordata; class Amphibia; order Caudata; family Salamandridae; genus Calotriton; species Calotriton arnoldi. The sequence continues at coordinate 284,063 of CAWUFW010007684.1, forward strand.
GGCTGACACAAATTTCCTACCACCCAGTGTTCCCCCAGGTCTCCTGATAAAAATGGCGCCTCACTTGTGTGGGAGGCCCAAGTATCCGCGACAGGCAAGGGCCCAAAACGTATTGAGGCGACATCAAAATTGCCTATCACAAAACGACCTGGTTTTGCAAGGGGGTCACCTGGATTTCTGGCCCCGTGCTCAGCGGCCAGCTAGGGAAACCTACCAAACCCACACATTTCTGAAAATTAGACACCCAGGGGATTCCAGGGAGGTATGGCTTGCATGGATCCCCCAACGTTTTCTTACCCAGAATCCCCTGCAAACCTCAGATCTAGCTAAAAAAAAATCACTTTTTCCACACATTTTTGTGTGGGAAAGTTGTGGCATCACCGGGCTGACACAAATTTCCTACCACCCAGCGTTCCCCAGGTCTCCCGATAAAAATGGTGCCTTTCGTGTGGGAGGCCCAAGTACCCGCGACAGGCAAGCGCCCAAAAGTATTGAGGCGACATCAAAATTGCCTATCACAAAACGACCTGGTTTTGCAAGGGGTCACCTGGTTTTGGCCTGTGCTCGGCGGCCACCTAGGAAACCTATCAAACCCACACATTTCTGAAAAGTAGACATCCGGGGATTCCAGGAGGTATGGCTTGCGTGGATCCCCCAACGTTTTCTTACCCAGAATCCCTGCAAACCTGAAATTTAGCTGAAAAAGCACTTTTTCACACATTTTTGTGTGGGAAAGTTGTGGCATCACCGGGCTGACACAAATTTCCTACCACCCAGCGTTCCCCCGGGTCTCCCGATAAAAATGTTGCCTCACTCGTGTGGGAGGCCCAAGTACCCGCGACAGGCAAGGGCCCAAAAACGTATTGAGGCAACATCAAAATTGCCTATCAAAAAATGTTTTGGGCCTTTGCCTGTCGCGGGTACTTGGGCCTCCCAAACGAGTGAGGCACCATTTTTATCGGGAGACCTGGGGGAATGCTGGGTGGTAGGAAATTTGTGTCAGCCCAGTGATGCCACAACTTTCCCACACAAAAATGTGTGAAAAAAGTGATTTTTCCAACTAAATTTCAGGTTTGCAGGGGATTCTGGGTAAGAAAATGTTGGGGGATCCACGCAAGCCATACCTCCCTGGAATCACCTGGGTGTCTAGTTTTCAGAAATGTGTGGGTTTTGTAGGTTTCCCTAGGTGGCCGCCGAGCACGGGACCAAAAACCCAGGTGACCCCCCCTTGCAAAACCAGGTCGTTTTGCGATAGGCAATTTTGATGTCGCCTCAATACGTTTTGGGCCCTTGCCTGTCACGGGTACTTGGGCCTCCCACACAAATGAGGCACCATTTTTATCGGGAGACCTGGGAGAACACTGGGTGGTAGGAAATTTGTGTCAGCCCGGTGATGCCACAACTTTCCCACACAAAAATGTGTGAAAAAAGTGATTTTTTTCAGCTAAATGTCAGGTTTGCAGGGGATTCTGGGTAAGAAAACGTTGGGGGATCCACACAAGCTATACCTCCTGGAATCCCCCGGTGTCTAGTTTTCAGAAATGTGTGGGTTTGGTAGGTTTCCCTAGGTGGCCGCGAGCCCCGGGCCAAAAAGTCATGGGACCCCCCTTGCAAAACCAGGTCGTTTTGTGATAGGCAATTTTGATGTCGCCTCAATAGGTTTTGGGCCCTTGCCTGTCGCGGGTACTTGACCCACCCATGCTAGTAAGGTACCATTTTTCTCGAAAGACTTTGGGAAACTCGGGGTGGGTGGAAATTTGTGGATCCACGCTGATTCCAGAACGTTCCACCACAGAAATGTGAAGAAAATGTGGTTTTTTGGATAATTTTTTAGGTTTGCAAGGGATTCTGGGTAACAGAACCTGGTGAGAGCCAGGCAAGTCACCCCATCCTGGATTCCCCTGGGTGTCTAGTTTTCAAAAATGTATAGGTTTGCTAGGTTTCCCTAGGTGCCGGCAGAGCTAGCGTTCAAAAACTACAGCTAGGCCCTTTGCCAAAAAAGTGTCATTTTTCACTGTGAAATTGTGGTGTGTCCATGTTGCGTTTTGCGCCGTTTCCTGTCGCGGGCACTAGGCCTACCCACGCAAGTGAGGTACCAATTTTCTCGGAAGACTTTGGGGAATGCGGGTGGGTGGAAATTTGTGGATCCACGCAGATTCCAGAACTTTCCACCACAGAAATGTGAGGAAAATGTGGTTTTTTTGATAATTTTTTAGGTTTGCAAGGTATTCTGGGTGACAGAACCTGGTGGGAGCCAGTCAAGTCACCCCATCCTGGATTCCCCTGGGTGTCTAGTTTTCAAAAATGTATAGGTTTGCTAGGTTTCCCTAGGTGCCGGCAGAGCTAGGGTTCAAAAACTACAGCTAGGCACTTTGCCAAAAAAGGGTCATTTTTCACTGTGAAATTGTGGTGTGTCCACGTTGCGTTTTGCGCTGTTTCCTGTCACGGGCACTAGGCCTACCAATGCAAGTGAGGTACCATTTTTCTCGGAAGACTTTGGGGAATGCGGGGTGGGTGGAAATTTGTGGATCCACGCAGATTCCAGAACTTTCCACCACAGAAATGTGAGGAAAATGTGGTTTTTTTGACAATTGTTTAGGTTTTCAAGGGATTCTGGGTAACAGAACCTGGTGGGAGCCAGTCAAGACACCCCATTCTGGATTCCCCTGGGTGTCTAGTTTTCAAAAATGTATAGGTTTGCTAGGTTTCCCTAGGTGCCGGCAGAGCTAGGGTTCAAAAACTACAGCTAGGCACTTTGCCAAAAAAGGGTCATTTTTCACTGTGAAATTGTGGTGTGTCCATGTTGCGTTTTGCGCCGTTTCCTGTCGCGGGCACTAGGCCTACCCACGCAAGTGAGGTACCATTTTTCTCGGAAGACTTTGGGGAACGCGGGGTGGGTGGAAATTTGTGGATCCACGCAGATTCCAGAACTTTCCACCAGAGAAATATGAGGAAAATGTGGGGTTTTTGACAATTTTTTAGGTTTGCAAGGGATTCTGGATAACAGAACCTGGTGGGAGCCAGTCAAGTCACCCCATCCTGGATTTCCCTTGGTGTCTAGTTTTCAAAAATGTATAGGTTTGCTAGGTTTCCCTAGGTGCCGGCAGAGCTAGGGTTCAAAAACTACAGCTAAGCACTTTGCCAAAAAAGGGTCATTTTTCACTGTGAAATTGTGGTGTGTCCACGTTGCGTTTTGCGCCGTTTCCTGTAGCGGGCACTAGGCCTACCCATGCAAGTGAGGTACCATTTTTCTCGGAAGACTTTGGGGAACGAGGGGTAGGTGGAAATTTGTGGATCCACGCAGATTCCAGAACTTTCCACCACAGAAATGTTAGGAAAATGTGTTTTTATTGACAATTTTTTAGGTTTGCAAGGGAATCTGGGTAACAGAACCTGGTAGGAGCCAGTCAAGTCACCCCATCCTGGATTCCCCTGGGTGTCTAGTTTTAAAAAATGTATAGGTTTGCTAGGTTTACCTAGGTGCCGGCAGAGCTAGGGTTCAAAAACTACAGCTAGGTACTTTGCCAAAAAAGGGTCATTTTTCACTGTGAAATTGTGGTGTGTTCACGTTGCGTTTTGAGCCGTTTCCTGTCGTGGGCACTATGCCTACCCACGCAAGTGAGCTACTATTTTTATCGGGAGACTTAGGGTAATTCAGATTTGTAAAGCAAATGTTATTGCCTATTGACTTTCAATGCATTTCTGCCTTCCAAATGAAAGACAATGTGTAAAAAATAAGTCATTTTGAAAAATGACCGATAATTCTCATGCTAGTACGAGTATTCCCAATTTCGGAAATGTGCAAATATCTACTGTTTCTAAACTCTATATTTTGTTCCCATTTCAGAAATACATAGGTGTTTTTCATACCGATTTTTCCATGTATACATTTTCCCAGAATAATTGCTATATACCCGGTACATAATAAAAAACCATTGCAAGTCGCTGCTCAGTTTTTGGCTCTGGGTTCATCGGGTTTTTAGTGAGCCTACAAGTCCTATATATCCCCACAACCAGTAAGGTCCCACAGATGTAACGGTATATTGCTTTCAAAGAGCTGTCATAATTAGAAGAAGTTACAGGTGAAAACGTTGACACAAAAGGCTGTTTTTTTCAACTAATTTTCAAATTTTCCTATATTTAACTGTTAGTTTCTATAAAGAAACCTTGAAGGATCTACACAAATGACCCCTTGCTGAATTCAGAATTTTGTCTACTTTACTAAAATGTATAGCTTTCCAGGATCCATTATTGCTTTCATACCCATTTATACCATTAAGTGGAAAGAGGTTGAAAGCCCAAAAAATAGCAAAAATAGGCTATGTCCCAGAAAAATGCCAAAACTGTGTAAAAAATGTTGGTTTTCTGTCATTCCCTAAAAGCTGGGAAAATGGTGATTTCAGCCCCATAAACCCTTTTTTGATACCATTTGCAGGGAAAAACCCAGACGCTTTCATTTGCAGCACTTTTTTCAGATTTTTCCCCCCAAAAAACTAAATGTAGCTGTATTTTGGCTAATTTCTGGGTCGCCTCCAGGGGAATCCACAAACCCTGGGTAGCTTTAGAATCCCCATGATGTTGGAAGAAAAGGACGCAAATTTGGCGTGGATACCTTATGTGGTCAAAAAGTTACAGGGGCCTAAGCGCGAACTACCCCAAATAGCCAAAAAAGGCTTAGCACGGGGGGGAAAAGGCCTAGCAGCGAAGGGGTTAAAGTATGCTTTAAAACCATTTGTTTTGCTTTCTTTATTTAGAAGCACATGCAGGTCCCCATCAACAAAATCAGCCCCCACTGCAGTGAAATCGGCCCCCAGCTTGGCAGCCCACCAAAACGCCCGGTAGCCAGTCCGGCCTTGTCTGCATGTGGAGGACATGCTAAGCTCTGTCGGTCCAAGGGGACAGTGTGGAGCCATTTTTGAAGGCGTTGTGGCCTTTGACTGTGACTGTGGCCTATCTAAGTGTCCTGGCCTTAGAGGCCTGGCAGTGACAGGGGCTACTGGTGAACCTGAGGCCAGCTACCTTGCTCATCTGCTTTGTTGGACAGTAGTGTCTTGCTTTGTCCTTCTGGGTTCAGCGATATTTGTGATGTGCCCACCCGAGCCCCGGGAGGTGGCGGTAGGTGCTGGCTGGATTAAGATTGCGGCAGGCATTGCGGAGGACTCCAAATGGCTCTTAGGTAATTCACAGACTCTACCTCCTCCCCTTGTCATCGAATTACCTGCGGCCACCGAGGGGAGCCCTACCTGATTTACAGTGCAGAGTCTGCTATTTTCTGGAAGCCTTAACATCAGGTATTCCATGCTATATCCAGCATGACTAAAGGTGGAACTGGATGGTAAGGTCTTTATCTTTCATTGCGCCACAGTGGCCACCAATTTTTACAAGTCACTCTCTCTAGCCATGAACTCTCCTAAATCCTCCGCCAGATCCCTGAGAGGTGACAGGTTTGACCAATGGAGGAAAACTGCTAGAGAGAGGACTGACACAATGTGTTGGGCTTGTATTTCACTTCTTATTTTCACTATTTCTGCAGTGTTGTTTTCATAACTGCTCTTTTTGCAATGGTTGTGTTGCAAGTACCATAATCGCACCCCTCACATATGTTCTATACAGTGTTGGTCACTGAACTCTGTGTTTGCTAACTTGAATTGCCATAAAGGCCATCTGATTAGACTTGCCTTGGAGCGATGGTTGACCTCATAGTGTATATCACGTCTGTTGGTTTTGGCTTTGTTCATCAGTTTTTGTTCTAGGGGCAGTGGCACTGATAGTTGAGGTTCTCAGTGTGGGACTATGATTCCCTAGTAGAGGAAGTTCCCACATTGACTCACTAGCGGGGAGTAAGACCCCAGACACAGACGGGCTCACCACAGATTTTCATAAGGTGTACAAACATATTCTCACCCCCCACCTCATTGAGGTGTACAAAGAGGCACTATGTGATGGGGAATTGCCGCCTTCCATACGGGAGGCGATTATCTCTCTTCTCCCTAAGCCTGGGCATGAGCCTACTAAATGTGCCTCTTACTGACCCCTCTCGTTGGCAAATCGCTATAACAAAATACTTGCTAAAGTCATTGACACCAGGCTTTCCCTCTTACACCTGCACAGGGGCATTGACTTCCATCATGACCGCCTCTTACTGTCTATGTATGCAAATGACATATTGCTGTTTGTGAGGGACATGGAGGTCAATCTCGCTCCCCTGATGCATGAAATTAGCGAATTTGGTATATACTCTGGTGTTTCCATTAACTGGTCTAAGACAAACCTTTTCCCTGTAACTGAGAGCACAACACAAGTCACTCTGGGATACCCTATTAGTTGGGTTACCGATTCCGGCAAATATCTGGGTATGCTTCCGTACAGAATGCCAGAGCAGGTCCTTTGGCTCAGTTATGTCCCAGCGATCGATATCCTATCACAATAGGTGGATATGTGGCTCAAACTCCCACTGTCCTTAAAGGGCAGTCTTGCCCTAATTAAAATGCTTGTTCTTCCTAAATTATTATACTTATCCACAAATATCCCTATACCTGTTCACCAGAATTTTTTACCAAGCTTTGGACTCCGCTGATAAAATTAGTCTAGGCAAATAGGCCAGCAAGGATCAGTTGCAACTTGTTGGTCCTCCCATATGCGAAAGGAGGGTTTGAGCTTCCAGACCCAGGAATGTACTACTTAATGACTCAGTGTCACTTAGCCAAATTCTGGTACAACCATGATGCCCTTATCCATTATCCCTTATCTTATTCCCGAGCAGGATCAAACAGTAATGGGATCCCTCCAGCCTCTCTTTTACCAATAGGTCTTTCCAAACCGCAATGGGAAATTAAAACAATTGCTACTACCAACTGTGCCTGGAGATCCTTTTGTCACAAAGTCAGAGGGACATGCTAGTACTCATCTGCCATTATGCTGATATCCAATCATCTGCCACCACTTACGGCCAAACGTTCTGTGCCGAACACCCTGCTTAAGATGGCTATAGCCGAAATGCGCCATCTATATACAGATGGGAATTTTCTGTTGTTCACTCCAGAGGAGAAGCCACCACACTTTTATTTTTATTTACACAAGGCTACATACCACTGTAAAGGATGCTATATCGGGTTTCCCGGACAAACCTACTGACTTTTCCCCATTTATGCAAATTATAACCTCGGCCGATGCCTCTGGATGGGTCTCTAGGCTCTGTGCCCTCTCTCACAATGCAGAAAAGGTCGGTCTGACATGGCTAGTGCATCTTGGGAGGGAAAGCTGGGCAAGTCCCTGACTGAGGCCTAATGGACATATTGATGTATACAAACTGGTGTAATCTATGAGTTATAGGCACAAGCTATTGCACTAAATGTATCTACACTGTGCCTACAGTACCCCATTGCGACAGCACATAATAGACCCATCTCGCTCCCATAGTTGCCTCCTGTGCTGATAGGGCAATGTTGGGTTTCTCCACCTTGCTTGGTAATGTCCCCATATTTCCAATTACTGGTAGGAGGTTCACTGGGTTGTGAAAAACATGACACTGAACTTGGTAGAATGACATTGTTGGGCTATATGAAGGATATTCCACATGTTGTGCGCTGTTTGACTGCACTGTCCCTCCTGTTAGCCAAGAGTAGAGTGCTATGAATTGGGGTAGGACTAGAGTACCTATCTGCACTGATTGGTTGCTCAATATGGCGACTTGTAACAATCGTATAGAAACCTATGCCTTGATGCAGCCTCCCATCTTCAGACCTCAGGATATCTGGGCACTCTATAGGTCTTATCTCCTTCAGAGTGAGGCAGATGGGCCTGACGACTCTGATGAGGGTGAAGCCGAATAACTACTCCTCTTAAACATTGTTGCTCATTGGTCTAGTTGTCCTTTACTTTATAATTGTGCTTTTCTATTTGTCAATGATTTTTTTTCATTCCACTTTTTATTTTATGTTTATAATTAGTATACACTGTTGTAATAATCTGTTCAAAGGTGTACTTTACCTTTGCACTGTCTTGTACCTATGATCCCTTATGATCAGGGCCGCTGGAATTATGCGGCAGGGGAGGGCCAAATTATGCGGCAGGGTTGAGTACATTATGCAGCAAGAAAAGGAAAAAAATATGTGGTGTGCTTGTGAAATCTATTGTATTAAATATATCTAAAAAAGACTTACATCCCGCCTTCACTACTTATTGGTCCTTGTGCTTGTCACTTTAGGTTTCCTCATTTCTATTGGTTGTGGGTATTATATTTCCTATTCTTCCATGTGTGTTTTTCTTTAGCAGGCATCCACTTCAGTACTTGTTTTTGTGGCAACTTTGCCTGTCTGCACGCATTTGTTAGTGTGCCACCAAATGACACGTTTACAGCGTGCAAGTCTTCCTTCGCGAAGCCCCCGTGCAGTGATAAAAGCCCGTCCTCCTCCTCCTGCTCCTCAGCACACACTTACCCCTACCTCTAAAGAGCAAAGCAGCATCCTATGTCTGCTGCCACACAGAAAAGTGGCACTCTATGGCCCGGCACGTACTAGCAATCAATTCTAGCAACTGCAGTCCCACCGGCTAAACCTGCACCTGGTATGTAATCCTCCACCCCTTTTAGCCAGTGCAGCTCCGATCTTCCGCACTTGCTTGTTTGCTTCATCGAAGAAGGCACTGTTGATGGCAGATGCCTTCTTAATGTGCACCGGTCACGGGCACAGCTCGAGGCAGTAGTCGCCACTCATGCTCACAGCCTCTGCAGTTGCCTCCGGCAAAGCATACCAGAAACCACATGTGCCCCAGGTCACGTGTAGGGGCTGGTGTTAGCTGGCCGGTGTCAGTACCAGTGTCTGCGTCTGTCCTTCTTCTACGTCTATGCCTTGGCGCAGAATAAAGAATGTCATGTTTTGGTCCCTCCTTTCTGTCTACTGTCTGGACCGACTAGCAGCTGATACCATTGACAGCTGGGAAGACCTTGTCCTTTTTTTGTGCCTATGACTGCTGAAAACAAGTAGATGAACTGCCAGGTCACAGATTCACAGACACATAACTTGTACGGTTACTTAAAATTAGTAACAGTGCACAAGAAAATGTTGGGTTTTATGCTACTGACATTTATGAAACCGTGTACATTAAATAATACCAGGGCACAAGTCCTAAAAAAAGAAGTGGGGGACGCTGACGTCACGACAGGAAGTGACGTCACGAAAGGTGGCTTGCACCATCAGACTCATTGCCTCCCCTCGCTCACCCCTTAGATGCGATTGCATCAGAGAAGCCAGCGCGTGAGCAGCGTTCTGAATGAGCTCCCATCTTGCCCCAGAGAGGCCAAAGGGTGAATGTGTGGCTCCATTTGCTCCAGTTATCGAGCTCCCGGTAAAATAAGTGGGGGGACGCCGTCCACCCGCGTGGTACCCCGACTCGAGCCCTGTGTTCTTCATGTGCTGTCGACTTCAAAACTAGGGAACTTGGATCGAGTTCTGGCATGTACTCGACATCCTGTGATTCATGGTAAATCATTTGATCTTCCCGTGCCTCACAAAACAAGTATTTGCAATGCAATTAGTCTCGCATTTGTGAAGGTTGGAGCTATTGGTGTTGTAAATGATATTGTTTTTTACTTATAATTTTAGGTTTCACCTGCCCCATGCTTTAAGGCGACATGAGTGTTTGTGGCCTCCCCCGTGGTTAGTTCCCTATAGAGTGCCATGAATATTTTAAGCATATCCAATTACTAACTTATACAGAACATTTGCTTAGGATAACCCTTTCAGCTTTAATTTACTGACATTAAAAACAAAACCACAAACAATTGCTCCAACTGAAACTGAACCACAGGGCCAGGCACATGGAAACCAAGATATCTTTCATTTTCTGAGGTTGGTTGAAACTGCGAGTGGCTAAGGCTGGGGCCATGCGGCCCTGGTCACGTGATTATAATTAAGCGCGAGCATTGTTGTCACAGGCTTTGTTGGGAACCAGGGCAGGAGCGGCTTGTGAAGGTAAGAGCGGTGAGACGGGGTTGGGGGGATTTGACAGACGACGACGAGGGAAAATTAATTATTTATTTAATTTTCCCTCATCGTCGTCTGTTGAATCCCCCCCACCCCACCACCCCACCTCCCTTTCCTGCACGGGCCACTCCTGGACTAGGGCGAACAGTTGCTCAACCCTTCTAGGAATTTTATTGACTTTGAACGGACTAAAGGCCAAGTGGATTTGCCACGATTCAAACCTGTGATGTACAAGTGAACACAGATATCTACAATACTAATGCCATGCCCTTCTCCCTTTCTTTCTCTCCCTCTCTATCATTCTCTCCCTCCCCTTTCTCTCTATTTTGTATCTCCCTTTTTTTCTTACTACCAACCCTTTTTTATACTTTCACTACTTCGCTTTAATTCTTTCTACTGCCCCTTCTCTTCTCCCTAACTGCCATAGTCCCTCACTTTCTCAATTCTTCCCAACCTCCTTCCCTTTCTCTCTTCCACCTTCTGTCCGTTTACTTAACTTCTTCCTTTCTTTGAGTGTTTCGCCTCTTAAAACAACGCTCTAAGGCTCCAGAGACATATTTCTTTTAGAAATGTATAAAGCCTTTGTTTAACTTGCCAAATATATATTGGTAATGATCCTAGTTTTGGGTGCAATGAATGCTTGGTTTTTCATCCACGTTTTACCTATTCTCCCCCTAGCTGCACTAATTTCAAGCCTACATATCAGGTACATGTATTTTTATCATAGTACTACCTCATTTACCTAATTCCCCTATTTTATAATAAAACCATTAACAACACAACACATTGCCGTTCTTAACAATCAAGTCATAACACTTCAACAGACTTTCAATAGCTTATATTGCACAACTATTCACCAAACTACAACTTACAACAAAAAACTAATTATTATTAATGCATTTACCAATGCTTGTTGCAGTTGTTTACACCATCTGTGCATTGGTTGCATCCCATTAGTTCCAGTTTAACACTCAAATATAGCAATAAGCAAAAGAAAGATGTGGGCCATCCACTGCACTATTAGTAACTTTTGAACCTTTTGAATTTGAAGCAATTTTATTTTGTTAAAATTTGCATATTATGCAGAAGATGGTGGATTATGTGGATAATGCAGCAAATCTATAAATATGTGGAAAATGCCGCACCCGCACTGATAGGGAAATACTGGCACCCTCCCAAGAGCAAGTGAATGAAACTTACCAGACATAGCAGGTTGCTCAGAAACAGAGCAAAATTTATTTATTGGTACCAAATGCATGTATCATTGTTGATCAGCAAGGAAGAAGCCAGGTCTCCTGCCTTAGGGGCTCTCAGACTGCTTCTTCCCAGAGTAACTGGTTTCTGGGTGCTATATACATTTAGTAATGGCATGTCAGCGGAACTACAATAAGGCACCAAGCCAAATATGGCTAACAGGGATGTGCAAGATCTGCACCATGCCAATTATAAACAGCTAGATATGGGCAGACCAGAAAGGCTGGCTCAGCACTTTGTAAGCAACGTGCACAACCAGATAAGGAAACTATCATGAAGTCAGGACAAGCAAAGTGACCTCTAAGGGGGTTCAGAATAGCTGTTGAAACTTGTCCAGTCAAGGTCAGATAGGAAGCCCTTTGGAGCTCCAGGCCTCATGTTAGTATGATATATCTAAGCATCATATCTTTGAAGTGCATACACATGAATTTATATGGACATATATCTATATATATTTTTCAACAATCCTCCCTTTAGGATAGTCCTATCCTTCATTAGTGTAAAACCAAAATATATATATATATATATATATATATATATATATATATATATATATATATATATATATCCTACAGTATCCTACGCGTTCAAGGTTCTATGGAACCGAAACGCGTTGTGGATTAAACGGTGTTTGGGCATCTATACGGAGTCGTGTGTGTTACTGAGAGCGCGCTGACTTTGCTACTGTAGGATATTGGATTACCGGTGTGCTCCGCCGGTGTGCGCGCCACTCTCCATGGGTCCCAGCGGTCCGGAAGGAGCGGCTGCAGTTTGAATATATATATATATATATATGTATATATATATATATATATATATATATATATATATATATATAAAACATAGTTACATATCTTTGGATGGCATTACACAGTGTTTGCATAAAATACATATATTGTCACATTGATACATCCTGATGAGATAATTATTTTTGAACATGAACACAATGATATGCTAGTATTCAATTCATACTACTTCTTATGTGCATTATTGTATCAGCAGGCTGTGGTGATACCAGCAGCATACTTATAATTAAGTGTCCAGCAAATATTGTTTGCTCTATGCAATGCATAGTGCTACAGTGTCACTTAGCCACTCCGTTCCCGGGCACTTTCTGTAAGTGTCAGTAATTTAAAGGCATGCAGTGAGCGGTCATCTGCTTCTCCTCCTGGTCCGCAGTCGTCTTGTTCAGGGGCGGTTTCACGGACCTGCCCTGCGTTGTCCTCTTCAGTCTATTTTTGTGCAGATGCAGACCATCACCTTTCTTCGAGACTGCGTCGTGTACTTCACTCAACAGCATCAGTTGGTGTCACGTCCCTTTGACACTTTATGATGGGACCTCATGGATCATTGAAATGGTCTGGTCTGTCCTCTCCTTGACTGTTGTGTTGCGCAGGTCCTCTGGTGACAGATGGTCATCAATTTCTGGGACCGTCCTCTCAGGCATTGGGGTGCTGCCCTGCATCTTGTCACCTTAATTCATTCATGGTGTTGGTTCACCGTCTGTGGTCCAGTCCACCTAGAACTAAGAGAAACAGTTTTATTTTTCTCATCATGACCATGTCTCCATAGTTGCTTTAGAAGTCTTTTCCCCATTGCAGGCAGTACTAAAGTCAGAGCATCAGGACCATTTCAGGCCTGTTCCATCAGTTGCCTTTACTAATAACCTATTTTTTTTATTTTGGAGCTCATTTACTCCTCCTGGCCTCAACGTTGGAGGGTGGTATGGGGTATGCATGTTATACTTTATTCCCAAAACAACATCTTTTTTGCATAAATGCTGTCACTAAGGGATCTCCTCTATCGCTATTTATGCCCTGGTGGACCCCTAACCTTGGAGAGATGGCTTTCCTGAAGCACTGCGCACTCGCCGCTGCAGCATTCTTCCGTATTGGACACACCTCCGTTCATTTTGAAAACGTATCCAACCACACTAACGAATATTTCAATCCATTTACTGGGGAGCAAAATGCCTCTGCGCATTCATCCTCCCTTGTGCAATATCAGAGGGTCCCTGCTCCACTCTTGTAAGGGAAAGGAACATACTGCTTTGGGCATCTCACCCTGGCAGGCCCACACTCTCTTCATTATTCGGCTCACATCCATCATCAATCCACCCTCTATGTTCATCTGGTGTTGCAGACCATTGTGCTTCATTTACATTAGCGTGCCTTAATGCTTTTAATCATTAGTCCCATCTGCACTGGCTGTAACATGCTCTCTTTTTCTGCTGTGTCAGCGGTGGCATTACCTTTGGCTAACTTAGTATTAGCTCCTATCCTGGGGTATAATAGTATTGCTTTTAACATGCTCCTTACTAAAGGACCATTTTTAATAAGGCGCCCTGCTTCTGTTATGAATCCGTGATACTTTCATAGTTGTCCAAAAATAAGACCTGCAAAGCATAATGTGAGTCAGTGTAAATGTTAGCAGTTTTCCCCTTAGATATGGTGTATGCTATCGTTACAGCATACCCTGCTCTGTAATCACTGTTTATCAGTCTGCTGGAGGAACCATCAGTGTACCACTCATATAGTCTGCCTTTTCTAATAGTGTCTAATCTTGGCGTGGTGCCGTTTTCTACAATCTCAACACCAACATACTTAGGGGTCTCATCTGTCTCTAAGATAATCGATCTCATCAGAATAACCTATTGTAGGTAATACTGTTGCCAAATTAACAGGTGGGCATCTTATTATGACATTACAGTTAGACAACATGGAGCCATTATAACCTGTGTGCCTGCCAGCAGAAAAATGTTATGTCGCTCCAGATGACAACAACAACCGTACCAAATGTGGCGCCTAGACAATACAAGTGTAGTCCAACACAATGAGAGCCGTCCTCTCCACCATCACAGCTGCCGACCCCCAATCACTTCTGAAGGCAAAGTCACATAGTAGGTTCCCACAGGCCTTTCTTTTCCAGCTGTGTCAGCACACCATTGGCAACACCACATCATTTGCAATGTCATTTTGCTTTGAAACAGAGATGGAAAGGCAGTTTGTAGTCAGGCAGTTCCCATGATGGCGCAGTACACAATGTCTCGTTCAATTCTTGAAACAGTTTGCAAATTCATTAGTCATAGCATCTGCATTCAGGGACCCACTGGTGGCAGTAGTTCATTATCCCCAGGAAGGACATCATTCCTTTCTTGGTGGGCAGGAGCTGAATGCCCTGAATCAATTTTATTCTGTCAGGTGGCATGCGGCGTGTACCTTGGAATATCACAAAACCCATGTAAGTCACCTAGTTTTGGCAGCACTGGCATTTTGACAAACAGGCGTTGTGTCTTCTCTTCTGGAGGTAGTTCAGCAGAGCTACAGTGTCTTTTTCACATGCTTTCACAGGCCTCAAGTGATGAAGATGCCACGAGGAGGTAATCAGCGTACTGCAAGACGATGCTACCACCTTCCAGGCATAGGTGGTCCAAGTCTCTCTTTAGTGCCTGCGCATTGACCTTGGGACTCACAGTGAATGAAGTGTACTGGGTATCTTAGCACGACGGCAAAGAGGCTTTCACTATGTGGATGGACTTTAATGCTAAAACCCACTGAGGAGAGAAAATACTCTGCCTCTACAGGTATAAATGATAATATAGTACTGGTGTCAAGCACAACAGGCTCTAAGGGAACCACAGGTTCATAAGGTAATCATTTTATGGGGACAGGATGTTTTCACCATCCTCTTTTTTTTAAATTTTAAATATGACTTTATGGGGGAGGGCTTTTTTCCAAACCTCTCAGTTCCCTAGTTCTAGAACCATATTGTTAGTGATTTGTACAGCCATTTCACTTTCATATTTATGAAACTGCAGTCTATCAGCATCATTCATCATCTCTCAACACATCCATAAGTGCTCTACAGGGGGTGCATACAACAGAGAATCCTTACTTAGTAAGTGCCCTGTTCTAACCTATCCTTAGGTACTTGTGAATAAATTCCATTTATTAAAAATATATATATATATATACTGCTGCAAAAGATTTTTTCCAGAGAGGCCATATTCATTTATATTAAAATTGTGAAATGTATCCCTTTATCTCCCACCTTAGTGGAAACATCTCCCACCTTAGTGGAAACATGAGATTCTCCTTGGGCGTGTTTGATACCTTCACCCTGAAACACTGGGCACAATAACACTGATACCCTACTCTTATCTACTCTCTGGTATCTATGCTGCGCCCCTTGATGATGTTATTCAGTATGATAAACCCCACCCGGCATATCTCCTACAAAGGCATTATTTCTCAAGAAAATAGTGATATCCCCATCTGCTCCTAACAGAATATTCAATATTTCCTTTAGCCTATGTTACCTAAAACAGATCTGTGGTGTCCAATCTAGTTCCAGGAGGGCTTAATCAAGGCCATAATTTAATTGTAACAACGATGTAAATTCTTCCAATTATTAAATGTAGTTAAATTACTAATGACGATATCCTGAATATCATTAACATGAATTGAGCATTAATTTGACCCTAATTTTCCTAGGCACATGATAGCCTCAGACATCAGAGCTAAGTTTATTTTAACATTCTCATAAATGAGCAATTTTTAACTGCTATGATCTTCTTTGTACATTACCCGTAGTGTTTTATCCTACAATGTTATAATCAGGAAATTTAATTAATACAAAGGAATTAAGTTATTGTTAAACTACTCTTCAACATTACAAGCATGTATTATATATGTATCTTTTTCCTATTTAGAACCAGTTGCACTTTAATGTGCGGTTTTTTATACGTGTGAAGTTTTCTACATGAAGCATTTGCTGTAGACCAAAATAGAAGCAAAACTGCTCAAAAGGAATATCTTCCCCCTTTAACCAAATAAAGCCCTGTTTATTTATTTATTTGTATTATTACTACAAGTGCTATAGACTAAGGGGCCGATTCCGATCTCGGTCGGAGGCGCACCCAATACCATTCGGTCGGGAAAAAAGCCATGCGAAAGCCAGTTTCCCGACCGATCCGTACAGCACACCGAACGAGCAAGTACGATGCGCACAACAGCAAAAATTCCGGCCGAGCCGTACTCACCCAAACCAGGTCCTGTTCTCCGACCGAGGCGAATCCGGAAACGCCGAATCGAGTCGCACGGAAGGGAAAATGCAGCCCCGTCCGGCCGGACAAGTACGATGCGCTTTCCGTACGCGCCGAACCCGTCGCTACGCACGGCACGTCAAAGCATCCGGGAGAGGCGCACATAAGCTCCGAATCGCGCCACAACACGATCCACGGCTACGAGACGAACACAGCACAGACGAGGACGACGCGAGGCGACGAGGACGAAGCGAAGCGACGAGGACGAAGCCAAGCGACGAGGACGACGCGAAGCAACGAGAAGGACGAACGACACGAACCAACCATGAATCCCTTCGTCCCGATCATACCAATATTCTACATCTACTACCGGAACAGGCACGGACGCGTACGGCGCAGAAGGTAAGTCAGACACCAACCACAAAACACATACAACACGTACACGACACATCACACACATACACTGGGAATCTGAATATACTTACACCAGCAACAGCAGCACCATAGGGGCGGGATGCCCATCACCAATGCCACATATGCACACAGGGGCCTGAATGCGCGCCACCACCCCAACCCAGGGGGCTGGATGCCAACCACCCTCAACCAGGGGGGCAGGATGCCTACCACTACTACCACCCTCACCCAGGGGGGCAGGATGCCTACCACTACTACCACCCTTAGCCAGGGTGGCAGGATGCCTACCACTACTACCACCCTTAGCCAGGGGGCAGGATGCCTACCACTACTACCACCCTTAGCCAGGGGGCAGGATGCCCACCACTACTACCACCCTTAGCCAGGGGGGCTGGATGCCTACCACTACTACCACCCTTAGCCAGGGGGCAGGATGCCCACCACTACTACCACCCTCACCCAGGGGGGCTGGATGCCTACCACTACTACCACCCTCACCCAGGGGTGGCAGGATGCCTACCACTACTACCACCCTTAGCCAGGGTGGCAGGATGCCTACCACTACTACCACCCTTAGCCAGGGGGCAGGATGCCTACCACTACTACCACCCTTAGCCAGGGGGGCTGGATGCCTACCACTACTACCACCCTTAGCCAGGGGGCAGGATGCCCACCACTACTACCACCCTCACCCAGGGGGGCTGGATGCCTACCACTACTACCACCCTTAGCCAGGGGGCAGGATGCCTACCACTACTACCACCCTCACCCAGGGGTGGCAGGATGCCTACCACTACTACCACCCTTAGCCAGGGGGGCTGGATGCCTACCACTACTACCACCCTTAGCCAGGGGGCAGGATGCCCACCACTACTACCACCCTCACCCAGGGGGGCTGGATGCCTACCACTACTACCACCCTTAGCCAGGGGGCAGGATGCCTACCACTACTACCACCCTCACCCAGGGGGCAGGATGCCCACCACTACTACCACCCTTAGCCAGGGTGGCAGGATGCCTACCACTACTACCACCCTTAGCCAGGGGGCAGGATGCCTACCACTACTACCACCCTTAGCCAGGGGGCAGGATGCCTACCACTACTACCACCCCAACCCAGGGGGCTGGATGCCTACCACTACTACCACCCTTAGCCAGGGGGCAGGATGCCCACCACTACTACCACCCTCACCCACGGGGGCAGGATGCCTACCACTACTACCACCCTTAGCCAGGGTGGCAGGATGCCTACCACTACTACCACCCTTAGCCAGGGGGCAGGATGCCTACCACTACTACCACCCCAACCCAGGGGCGGCTGGATGCCTACCACTACTACCACCCTTAGCCAGGGGGGCTGGATGCCTACCACTACTACCACCCTTAGCCAGGGGGCAGGATGCCCACCACTACTACCACCCTCACCCAGGGGGGCTGGATGCCTACCACTACTACCACCCTTAGCCAGGGTGGCAGGATGCCTACCACTACTACCACCCTTAGCCAGGGGGGCAGGATGCCTACCACTACTACCACCCTTAGCCAGGGGGCAGGATGCCCACCACTACTACCACCCTTAGCCAGGGGGCTGGATGCCTACCACTACTACCACCCTTAGCCAGGGGGCAGGATGCCCACCACTACTACCACCCTCACCCAGGGGGGCTGGATGCCTACCACTACTACCACCCTCACCCAGGGGGGCAGGATGCCTACCACTACTACCACCCTCACCCAGGGGGGCAGGATGCCTACCACTACTACCACCCTTAGCCAGGGGGGCTGGATGCCTACCACTACTACCACCCTCACCCAGGGGGGCAGGATGCCTACCACTACTACCACCCTTAGCCAGGGGGGCTGGATGCCTACCACTACTACCACCCCAACCCAGGGGGCTGGATGCCTACCACTACTACCACCCTTAGCCAGGGGGCAGGATGCCCACCACTACTACCACCCTCACCCACGGGGGGCAGGATGCCTACCACTACTACCACCCTTAGCCAGGGTGGCAGGATGCCTACCACTACTACCACCCTTAGCCAGGGGGCAGGATGCCTACCACTACTACCACCCCAACCCAGGGGGCTGGATGCCTACCACTACTACCACCCTTAGCCAGGGGGGCTGGATGCCTACCACTACTACCACCCTTAGCCAGGGGGCAGGATGCCTACCACTACTACCACCCCAACCCAGGGGGGCTGGATGCCTACCACTACTACCACCCTTAGCCAGGGGGCTGGATGCCTACCACTACTACCACCCTTAGCCAGGGGGGCTGGATGCCTACCACTACTACCACCCCCACTCATAGGATGGACAATGCATGACACAACAAGCACACCACAACCTAGGGAATGCAAGATTAAGACATCCCCCCACCACCATGACAAGCGTGTGTAGGCTGTGTCAAATGCCTACAACACCGAACATGACTTTCAACATACAATGTGACCCCCTAGCACATGTGCCACACATATATGTGTGTGGCACCCACAATGCAAGCAGCCCATGACCATTGTGGCAATGGGGCCTAAACCCCCATCATCACAGTGACCAAAAGGCAAGTGTGGGGTCCATAGCTGAAGCACATTTTGACCATTGTGGCAATGGGGTCTACACCCTCATCATCACAGTGACCAAAAGGTAATTGTTGACAAAGAAAGAGCTGCAACTGCCAAACTGCATGGATCATTCCTGCTCACAGAACCAAAAACTCATCTGTGGCAAAGTAGTGTATGTGTCCCATTGCAACATAAATTGGGGGAGCCAAATACTGCAGTGCAAATGAAACATTCCTTTGGCCATGTGCAGACAAACAACACCCATGGGGGCTGAGACCGTCAACAGTCATCAATGACACAATGACAGAAGTGACCATCAGAATGCAGAACCACATATTTGCACCAATGGGCACACAAATGCAGATACCCTGTGGAGACAGCAGATGTGAGGTGAACAGATACCATACCATGGCAGCAATGGGACACACAAACCATGATCACTGTGCTGACCGATGACCTAGGAGTCCCAGGGACAGCAGGGGAAACACACCAAACAACATACAGCCAATGGCACACCCAAGATATGCCAATGCAGTGGTGCAGATGCACAAACACAAACAGGCAGACCAACACTGTCATCATACACAGCAGGTGAGGGGTGGGGGTGCCAGTGTCCCCAGGCAACCACACAACACATGAGGAGAGCTGAATACCAATCATACAGATGTGCATACACTGCCACACTAAGGTAACTCATGGATCCAAATCCCCTATGTGGGCAAGCAGGCATTGTCAGGTGAGAGGGAGCACAAAACACACATGTCACACAGGCACGTAGGAACAACAACTGACACAGCAAGTCACAGACACACCACAGCACCACCCCCAGGGCCCCCACAATGTGGTGACCCTGGGCTGAATAAAAATACCACTGTGATGACAAAGCTAAATGTCGTTCACACTATGAACCACAGTCAGGTGTCCTGAGCAACAAACTACCATCACACCTACACAAGCACAAATCAATCAGCATGGCCAGTAAGCCAAGGCCAACATGGAGGCAGGGGCCTAGCCGGGCAACAACTCTCATCTGCACACACTCAACACCACACCCCTCGACCTCCAACAATGTGCAGCAGTGAAGTACACATGCACTGGTGACATTGCACATGCACCCATGACTATTCCAGGGTGGTGGGTGGGAACCAAGGTGTAGAAACACATCACACATGGACACTCAACAAGACTCCTGAATGTCTGACACACTGCACACTACGCTGTACATGGACATGACGGCAATACCACACCGACCAATGGGATCCCAGCCACAGTCACACACCAATGAAGAAGCCAAGGTCACCCACAAAGAACACACATAGACAACTTCCAACATTGCAGCTCTGACCCTGAGGAGTGGCAGCAGTCACACACACAACATGTCACAATCACTGAAAGATAACACAAACTGGAAATCACATGACAGGGGCAAACAACAAGTGCCAAGGGGAAACCTGACTGTGACCCATCTGCGTCTGCACACAAACTCAGCCCTGACAGCAAACACACCTATGGGTGACACCCTGATGACCAGTAATGTGCCATGCACCCACATCACAGAGAACACAGGGAGAAGACTTTGGGGAACATAGCTCAAGTCAGCAAGCATCACAAACAGGTACAACACTAGGGATCACAGCATGCGCAGATGAATGGAAGTGAACACACAGACATGCACATACAACACACACCTTGGGTGCAGGCAATGTCACACGTGTACACACTGCCATGAGGGGACTCCACTCCTGTGTGAGGAAAGCTGTGCCATATGTTGCCTCAGTAGGGCCCCATCATGTCAGCTGAGCACTTGGTCACACAATCAACAATTAGCACCAAATGAGGGCTCCCATCACATCAGCCTGGTCATGGATGTGCCAACGGAATCATCAGCACAGATCCAACACACTTGTATAGCAATGTTGCACTGACTACACGGATGAGTCCCTCCCCATTGATGCCCAAACCTGCATGTCCACTGGAGATGGCAACACGGTCAGGGAAGTAGACAAATGCAACGATGGCAGGCACAACAGATGTGCAGGGGTGGAAGCCACAGATATGAAATTGCCAATGTAAGTAGGAAACCCATTGCCAAATACTGAACACATGACACCCTCAGATGCTGCTATTGATGACATGGATACACCACATGATAGGACACATTCCCCCTGGACCACATGGGTTCCTGCACAGTAACACTTCATAATCATGAGACCAGATATCACCATCACTGCAGCAAGGGCATGGTTAGCTGCACCAACAACATGTACATCTGAAGCATGAGCACTAGAGAAAAGAAAGTTGCTTTATTCAGCATATGTGTTGAGGCCAAACGAAGTCCTGAAAAAGAGCAAAGGCCAATGGCCAGTCCATTGTCAAAGTTCAAACAGGGTGACACTGGCAGATGTCACCCTACGCATGCCTGCACAATACCAGGGACAATCCACTAGGAGGGGCAACCGGGGGGCAGGCCAGGCACCGCAGGGACAGGATCAGGGCTCACCAGGGGGAGTCAGGGAAGGGGTGGTGGGTGCAGGAGAGCCACTGACAACTGCAGTGGAGGTGTCTGACATGGTGTGTGCCGGCACAACTGGGGGGCATGACACAGATGTCGTGGGTGCCGGCACAACTGCAGTGGACCCTGCAGATGGGGTGGACAGGTCCGCCACTGCAGTGCCCAAGTCAGACAGGGCGGTAGTGGACTCCACTGCAGTGCCTACCTCCAGGGGAGGAGAATGGGGAACAGGCAAGGTGGGTTGGACAGAGGGGGGACACCCTCACCACATCAGTGGCACAGACAAGCGCAGCGGGGGTGTGGTGCTGGGAGAGCAAGTGGCAGGGGGAGAAGGCCGGAGCATCTTGGGGATGGTATATCTGTGGGTGGGGGAACCTGGGGCAGGGTGTGGTGGGGGCACCTGTGCAGTGGGGGCCTGAGGGATGGAGGACGGAGACCTTGTGCCTGAGCTGCAGGGTGGTGGCGGGGTCTTGCTCTTAGCACTCCGGGGGACTTGCGGGTGGGGGCCTCAGTCCGTCTGCGCCTGGGGGAGGGTGTCCGGGGGCGAGGGGCACTCTGCTCCGTGTGGGTGGGCTTCCTCTTCCCCCGGGATGCTGGAGCAGCTTCATCGGTGGGGAAGAGGCCGAGGTCACAGAGGAAGAGCTGCTGTGACTTTGGGGTTGCAGGTGAGGCAAGGGAGGGTGCTTTGGAGGGAGAGGGAACTGAGGACTGCGCAGTGCATGTGGATGCGTGTGTGTGTTCCAGGGCCCCATCCCCTGTGAGTCTGGCTTCAGTCCCCTGAATGTGCGTGCGTGTGCGTTTTGTCATTGGCGTGTGTGTCAGTGTGCTGGATGTGTGTGTGCTGGTGTGTGCCTGTGCCAGTGTGTGTGTGCCTGGGATGGGTAAGGTGCTGGGGAGTGTGGATGGAGCAGAGGCAGGAGGGGTGAGGGACCGTTTGAGGAGGGACACTGCTGCCGTCAGGGAGGAGTCCATGGACCTATTGCCCCTCTGTAGGTCAGACATGCCCGATGAGATGCCCTCCATGAACGACACCAGCTGAGTCAACAGCGCGGTGTGCGCATGGAGGACACTCAGCATGGCTGTCTGCCCTACATGGAGCTGGCGAAGGAGGTACACAGACTCCTCACTCAGGGCAGCAGGGGACACAGGGGCAGGGGTGCGGTGCCTGGCCCAAAGGAGACACGCTCCCGGACATGGGAGCCTCCACGGACCTGGGGAATGGGAGCCGATGGGAGGGCGGTGGTGGTGCTGGTGGTGGCGGGGACAGCAACACTAGCTGGGGTGTGGTGGCTGCTGACACCCGCCTCCACAAGGGAGTCATCCTCCGAGTTGCTCTGGTCCTCAGCTGAGGTGGATGCTGCTGAGGACTCCTCGGTGTGGCTCCCTCGCCCTCCGTGCCACTGGGTCCCTCCGACCACTCCTCGGCTGCTGACCCAGTCTGGCTCTCTGGCTCCTCCTGGTCCGTGGAGCTGTCCCCTTCCGTGGCCGTGGATGTATCTGCAAACAATGGGGAAACAGACAGACATCAGTCACCTGCACCAAACGCACACACCACTGTGAGCACAGCACATTACAGAGCAAGCCCTGGCATCATTAGTTGTACATTGCTAAAAGTGCCCTAATTGAACAGGAGAAGTCAATTGTCAGTCTGATGCCAAGCATGGCACTCACATCCCACATGGCCTTGCACCCATCTGTCTGGTGTCTGTTGGATTGCAACACCCCAGTGTTGACACATGCACCAAGTACACAGTAGTTGGACAGTGCAGAGGACACGGTGTGGACACATCACAGCTCTTGCCACTGAGTCAGTACAGGTTCACGGATGTAAGGGATGCCCAGAGTCAAATAGGAAATGCATGTGATGCATTCCAGCGACAGACACCATGATGCACCCATGTCCTGATAGCCAGCGCCACTATGGTGTGCATGTAGCACATGTCACTCCCCTGCAGGATCACCAATCAGTAGACACATGCCATGGCGGAGGCATGACTGCAAAGTCATACATCACTGTCTCAGTGATGTATGACTTTGCAGCCAGACAACAACACTCTGCACTGTGTCACAATAGTAGGTCATGGGGAATGCAAGTCCTGGAGCTGCACAAGTGCACATGTACATCCCCCCACAACACATCCTCTTAACCCTCATCTGTCCAGGTCATACCTATTGGACATATGGGAGACCTGTGACACTACCCTCTGAACCTGAGCCCCTCACACTCTGCTGTGCATGGGGAACAGCTGCCTGAACTTCACATTTACATGCCCCAGTCTGCATGGGCAGCTGATCAGACACCTATGTGTCACACAAGTATCGTCTCCTATGGTCACATCTCCAGTGGCATGCTGAGCCCCTACCAAGAAACTCCACAGCAGTCCTGGCGACTAATCCACAGCACACTGACACAGAGGCAGACACCTGAGGGGTCAAATCACTGTGCACAATGTGTCCTCTGATACACGGGAGTGGGAGTACAGAGTGTATTGTATGGCCTGGAGTAGGCATGACTGTCCAGCCCCACATGAATGAGGGATGAGCCCTGGACTGTAGGCAGCTGGCTAAGTATGTGTGACACACGTCATATACATACTCCTGGGGCCCAAACATTGTTCCCACCCGCAGCATGGGTGTGTGCCAGGTACCCCAGCCACATGTGGTGGATCAGCTCAGCAATTGGACCACAGATCAAAGTAACACGCTGAATACATGTCAGAATACAGGCATTGTGTAAGCAATGGACCCACCCATGATGCCCACCACAGAGTCAGGGAAACAGATGCTGTCTCCCACCTTGAGTCAAGCAAACTGCAAGGACACAGTCCTAAGTGACAGAATTCCCTGCATGTAAGGGCCACACCTGGGTATCAGATGAGGAGTGGGCAGTGCACAATAGAGGGACATGGCTCCTGGACAACATGACTGCTGTACTGTGGCAGTTCAACCTGGCCCGAGGAGGGCACATAACATGTTAGACAGAGTACACAGTGCAGTCTTTGACTCACCCCCTCCTTGCTGCTCTCTGGCCTTCAGCTGCCCATCCAGGTCTGGAAAGACCACCGCCAGGATCCTGAGCATGTGGGGGGTCAGGGTCCGTGTTCCGCCCCTCCTGCGAGGAGGCGACAGCTTCAGCTGGACCCGTGCAATCCTCCGGGTCCAGCCCCGAAGGTCCTGCCACCTCTTTTGGCAGTTGCGGATCCGGCGCTTGTAGACCCCCACGGACCGGACAGCCCGGACGATGTCCTTCCATATCTCATGCTTCCGATGGGCAGAAGCCTGTCAGGATGACAAAGTGATAAGGCCATTATTACACATGCAACATATCCGTGCATGACACAGTTGCATATACATGTCGCAATCACAGGGGCACATGGTGTACCCAGGCAGTGCACGGCTGCCCATGGACAGTTTTCCAGAAGTCACTACATGGTATCATAGCATGGGGAGTAAAACCCTGTTCAGAAGCACTGTCACTGCACCATACCTGTCCAGTGCAAGTCACTACACACTATGGGGGGTGACAACTACTCAGTGAGCCTGCTAGCCAGTGGTGTGCTGACTCTCAGCCTTGCTAGTCAGACAAAATGCACATTCAGAAAGGCAGTGCACAGAACACTCACCTGCTCCCCTGGTGTCCCATACAGCTTGCTGTACTGTGGAAGTAGGCTGTCCAGCAGGGCCTGGTTCTCTTCAAGGCTGAAGGCTGGGGCTCTCTCCACAGTACGTGCCATTGCAGGGTCCAGAGGGGCAGAGACAGCAGCAGTGCAGTGGCAGATGTCGTCCTGGAGCATGTAGTGCAGGCAAGTGGGCTCTCAGGGGAACATGCAGCAATATATATGTGCTGGAGAGGCAGATACTGTCCCTTGTGTCCAAAGTGATAGGTCCAAGTCGTTTGCATCTTCTGAATCTGGCCAATCCATGGAATAGCAGCACCAAAACACGCCCACAGCATCCTTCAAAATTTCAACTTCATGACATACATGATTTTGCAACATTGTTGTGGGTGACCAACTGATTTTCCAGCAACCGACTCGTTCGAATATTCGAAAACGCGTCCGTTGCCAGGCAAGCCCATTGTCAATGGGTGCGCACCGATCGGTCCATTGAGGTACAACGCGCACAGGGGTACAACGCGTACCCGCACACATTGAATGCAATGGGCCGGCCGGAGGCACCGATCGGTCCATTGCAGTACAACGCGCACAGGGGTACAACGCGTACCCGCACACATTGAATGCAATGGGCCGGCCGGAGGCACCGATCGGTCCATTGCAGTACAACGCGCACAGGGGTACAACGCGTACCCGCACACATTGAAAGCAATGGGCCGGCCGGAGGCACCGATCGGTCCATTGCTGTTCAACGCATCACTGTACATGTGACTGGCATATGTCAGCATGCCTGTCTCAGATGGACATATGCCAGCCACAGATAGCTCCCAGGGAGTGAGGGGCACACCTACATCACGACAGCCTGTCCAAACCTTATCATAAGGCATGTAAGGCTGCATTTCCTATTGTGTGTATGTTGGTGTACATGTTGTCCTGTGGGTGTCACCTGTGGGCAGCCACCCCCAGGCTGTGCACGTGTTAATGGGGACAGGATCCTGGGTGTTACGTGTACGTGACCACTGTGATGTGCAACTGTTCATATCTGTGCATGTGCCATGGTCACATTTCACAGTGGTGTTTGTGTATGTCATGTCACATACCCCGTGAGTCCCATGTGGGACGGTATGTTTGAGCCAGGGTGTCCCAGTGGCACAATAGTGATGGCCCTCCACAGTCTTTGTGCATGTAGTGTTTACAATGTCTCTGATTTCATGTGCACAATGGGAGACAGTCTCCACATCCACGTTGTGTGTGCATGGACTCTGATGTTGTGCGTGTGTGTCACAGACGTCCATGGCTCTCCTGCCATGGCAAGTGTGGCCACTACCTGTGGGGGTCATGTTTGTTTTGTTGTGGTGTACACATGATACTCCAGGTGATGCCAGTGTCCATGTGGCATTACAGGGTCCCTGGGAATGTGCCTGTCGTTGAGCTGTGGTGCCTGGGGCACATCTGTCCTCACATGTCACTGGGGGGTGACTGTGACACAGCATCATGATATCCAATGGGCCAACCTGGGACAAATTGATGCCACCTGTAGGACCGTGTTGACAGATGTTGGCCATGTATGTACCATACATGTCGTTCCGGTACTGCACACTTCATGTAGTTGTGCCTCATGATGATGTATGTTGGGATCTTGAGTGTGTTCAATGCCGCATATGTGGGGTGACTGACGATCTTGCTTACTTCTCCTCTGCACTGCAGGGCTCCTGCTGTCCATCGGCCATTCCCAGACCTGGCAACGATGGTGGAACGGGACAGCATCCGACGGTACCGCTTCACCAGGCAGCTGATTGAGGATTTGGCAGTGCAGTTGTCCCCACATTTGCAGCCTGGCCGGCCGTATCCTACAGCGCTGACCCCCAAGGTGAAGGTGATGGCAGCCCTACACTTCTTTGCCACCGGTACCTTCCAACATACTGTGGCGTCTGCTGGTGGGATGTCACAGACCATGTTCAGCCGTGTGCTCCGCGATTTCTTGGCGGCAATGTTGCTCTTCCTGAACCGGTACATCTATTTCCCTAGACTGCGACGACTCACTGACGTGAAGAGTGACTTTTATGCCCTGGGGAGGATGCCGCATGTCATTGGCTCCATTGATGGGACACATGTGGCTTTGGTACCACCACAGGCCC
This sequence comes from Calotriton arnoldi, assembly GCA_963921515.1. NCBI lineage: Eukaryota > Metazoa > Chordata > Amphibia > Caudata > Salamandridae > Calotriton > Calotriton arnoldi. The sequence goes on from CAWUFW010007684.1 coordinate 311,592, forward strand.
AGGAGCAGGCCTACAGGAACCGCAAGCACTACCACTCGGTCAATGCACTGGTGGTGTGTCTTGCAGACATGACCATCACACACGTGTGTGCCCGTTTCCCTGGTTCAGCACACGATGCCTTTGTGATGAGGAGTAGTCGCATCCCCAGGTTGATGGCACAGATGCAGAACCAGCGTGCCTGGCTTGTCGGTGTGTACTGACTTTGTGCCATTGTGTGTGATCTGATCTGTAGTATTCCGCCCACTTTTCCAAGTCAGCTGATGTGCACTTGTCTGTCCGTAGGTGACTCGGGATACCCCAACATGCCGTGGTTGCTGACACCCCTCAGGAACCCTGTGACACCTGCCCAGATGCGCTACAATGAGGCACATGGTCGGACCAGGAGAGTGATTGAGCGGACCTTTGGTCTCCTGAAGAGCCGCTTCCGCTGCCTGGACAAGACCGGAGGGTCCCTCCCATATGCCCCTGCGAAAGTGTGCAAGATTATCATCGTCTGCTGCATGCTCCACAACCTGGCAGTGCGGAAGGAGTTGCCTCTCATCCAGGATGACGATGACCAACATCCGCCACCTGTGGAGGATCCTGGCCTGGACCACGATGCCAGTGACGATGATGATGATGATGGTGATGGTGATGTCCGCACACAGCTCATCACCAACTTCTTTAGCTGAATGTGAGTATCCTGAGGTGTCATGTCAATGATGTGAGTTGGCATGATGTGTGGGTGGTGCTCTGGTGCTGTTGGAGTGTGTCCATGGGCTACTTGACTGGATGTGTGTTGCGATGTGTGGTGACAGGTGGGCTGTACTCCCCAACAGTGTTGACATGCTAACTTGGTTCTGGGTGGGTATCTTGTAACATGTATTGTGCATGAGTTTTGCTGTTCTGTCCTGTACTCCATTGCTTTTGACTGTGTGTCATTTCTGTCCTTCACAGGGTACTTTCAGATTCGTTTGGTCAACTGTGTCCACCGACAACGTGATTGCACATCCAGGCTGGTAGCTGTTGTGTCCCTACAGGTGATGTGCGCCACACCCATGGACTTCCTTCTGTCTACAGTTGTTGACTGTGTGCCCGCTACCAGGTGGGGTTACCTTGCATCTGTAGTGGTTACGGCATGTTGCTACTGTGTAATAAACCTGTGCTTCACTTAGTGATGTGCGTTGTCTGTGGTCACACATTTGACTGCCATTTGCTTACTGCACCTGTGGGCTACTTGACTACAACTGGGAATGGGTGTGGTGTCTGTGCATTGCACCGTCTTCCCTGGCAACATCAGTGTAGGCAATGAGTCAGATGGCCTAGGTGTGTATGTGTTGTGTAGCCCTGGTGGTGTGTCTCCCTCATATGTGTCACGTTGCCTGTACTCACATGCCTGTGTTGTCCTTGCTGTTGCAGTTCGCATACACAGTGTAATTTTGTTGTTCATCATCCCCATAACAGTACCCACGTTGGAATCACGACAGAGGCAAGTATGGTGTATTATTGTGTTTATTGTGATACATCTGTGATAATAGTGCATAGGATGGATTGTGCTGTACATGAATCTTGCAATCCCAAGTTCCTAGATGAATAGAAAGTCCAGGTAGACAGGATCCCCAGTATCGGGGCCACAGTTGTCTGACACATTGTTCCAACTTGTACTCCCCATGCAATGTGTGGGAGTAGTGTTGCCATCAACAGGGTGAACAGTCTGTGCACAAAGGCGAAAATCCAGAACAGGTTCAGGCTTCCTGGGAGTTGCGCTTGGCCATCAGCCTCTCACTTTCCCCTCCTCGGACGACCCCTCTTCTTGGGGGGGGCCCTCAAGTGCAGGCTGCTGCGGTGCAGGGGACTCTCCGCCAGAGTCCTCCTCCCTCCCTGTGGCAGTTGCAGTTTGTTCGGTACCAGATGTTGTTGGCACACAGGGAGGTGTGGACTGGTTGCTGTTCATCTGGCGGAGGCATTGTAAAATGTCCCTGTGCACCGCCGTCATCTCATGTAGTACATCCCACTTGGACTCCACGCGGGTCATGTGGGAGTCCACACGTGACATGTGGGAGTCCACACGTGACATGTGTGACTCCACATGGGACATGTGGGAGTCCAAGCGGGCATGATGGGCAGCCTGCTGCTGTTTGATGTCTCTGAGGAGCCCCACTACCTGGCTGAGCTCTCCGGTGCTGGACTGGTACGCATCAGCTATGCGTACCAGTTGTGGGTCTTCATGCACACCAGCAACGTCTGCAAGCAGCGACCTCTGTCTCCCACCCCTCCCACCACCCCTGCTGACATGTGCAGTGTGTGCAGTTGCACGCACAGATAACCCTGGTCCACCTTGGGGTTGGTGGTGGTGGTGGTGTCCATGGCCCCAGGTTGGTCCAGGGTCACTGCGCTGGTGTTGTTCCTTATTCTGTCCATGTCGGCAGGGATGGTATTCGTGGTGACAGTCGTTGGAGGGGTGGGTGCAGGGGGTGCAGCTGGTGGACCTGCTGGTGCTGCAGCTGGTGGTCCTGCTGGTGCAGCATGTTGACTTGCACCGGATGTGCCAGGTTGTTCTTCATCGTCCGAGGAGGACAGAGGCTGTACGACGCCAGTGAGCTCGGCATCCTCTTGAGCCTGGGACTGGGACTCCTCAGCGTCTGCTGCTGTGTCCCTATCATCACCTGTTTTTGGGAGACACAAACAATGTATGTCATGTTTCTGCAGGCATCAGTGGTTGACACACCTGACAGTTGTGACTGTGCCTCGGGGTGCGGGCCTGTACATTGTATTGTCCTAAGTCGTCACAGTCAGGGGTTGATATTGGTGTGGCACATTGTCCTGCATTATTTGGGCATTTCTATGTATTCTCTGGGGTGTGAACATGGTCTGCATTGATTGTGTTTGGTTGACAGCCAGACCTCCTTCCCACCCACCCACCCACCCAGTCAGTTATCCCACCATGGAACGTGCTTGCATTGCAGGGAGTGTAAGTTGTCTCTCAGGATGTCAGTCAGAGGTGTCCTGCTGTTTGTTGGTGCACAGTTGGCAGCAGGGCCTTGTGCTCCCCGCAGCAGTAGCCAGTGTCAGCCATCTTGTGAGTCCTTCTCCACTCCCTGTGATGTGAGCATGGTTCAGGGTGGTGTTGATGGGCCAGTTGTGAGGCTGAGCAATGTCTGTGACTACGACTCCCATCATGCTATTGCCTCCACCCCCTTCCCAGCATGCCCATGCTTCCTTCCTTTTGACTCTGCTTCCCTGTGGGGTGGGCTGGCTGTGCTGACAGGATGGCTGGGAGTGTTGTCCTGGCAGTTGTTTGGCTAAGAGTCCCAAGAGTGTCCCTGTGCTTCACACAACATAACCCAGGGTGGTGGTGCTTTGTGGGATCTTGTGTTAGGATGGAGGGCATTGCATTCTACCAGGTGGGTACTGTGGAGTTTGTGTTGGGGGGGGTGTGAGGGGAGGTGCTGGTGACTATGGTCAGTGCTGCAAGTCCCCCTTCCCACCCAGCCAGCCGGATATCCCACCATGGAACGTGCTTGCATTGCAGGGAGTGTAAGTTGTCTCTCAGGATGTCAGTCAGTGGTGTCCTGCTGTTTGTTGGTGCACAGTTGGCAGCAGGGCCTTGTGCTCCCCACAGCAGTAGCCAGTGTCAGCCATCTTGTGAGTCCTTCTCCACTCCCTGTGATGTGAGCATGGTTCAGGGTGGTGTTGATGGGCCAGTTGTGAGGCTGAGCAATGTCTGTGACTACGACTCCCATCATGCTATTGCCTCCACCCCCTTCCCAGCATGCCCATGCTTCCTTCCTTTTGACTCTGCTTCCCTGTGGGGTGGGCTGGCTGTGCTGACAGGATGGCTGGGAGTGTTGTCCTGGCAGTTGTTTGGCTAAGAGTCCCAAGAGTGTCCCTGTGCTTCACACAACATAACCCAGGGTGGTGGTGCTTTGTGGGATCTTGTGTTAGGATGGAGGGCATTGCATTCTACCAGGTGGGTACTGTGGAGTTTGTGTTGGGGGGGGTGTGAGGGGAGGTGCTGGTGACTATGGTCAGTGCTGCAAGTCCCCCTTCCCACCCAGCCAGCCAGCCAGATATCCCACCATGGAACGTGCTTGCATTGCAGGGAGTGTAAGTTGTCTCTCAGGATGTCAGTCAGTGGTGTCCTGCTGTTTGTTGGTGCACAGTTGGCAGCAGAGCCTTGTGCTCCCCACAGCAGTAGCCAGTGTCAGCCATCTTGTGAGTCCTTCTCCACTCCCTGTGATGTGAGCATGGTTCAGGGTGGTGTTGATGGGACAGTTGTGGGGGGGCAATATGTGTGAGTGCGACTCCCATGATGCTATTGGCTACACTGACTTGGCCAGCATACACAGAATTCCTTCCTTTGAGTGGTCTTCACTGTGTGTTGGTGTTGTTGTGGTGGCTACATGTGTGGATGTGTGTGTTAGTTCTATTTGTGCCACTGCCTAGCTGTAGTTGTGGTTGTGTTTGTACATGTGTTGGCACAGTTGGATGTGACTTTTTTGATGGCATGTGTTGTGTTTATCTGACTGACATACACATTTTGGGATGATTCTGTTCTAGTTGCTGTGTAATTGCTATGAGTGCATGGTTTGACTCTCCCCTTGACAGTGATGTGTGTGTTTTGTGGCAGTTTATTGTGTACATTTGTTGTGTACTCACCAGGCTCTGGGATGTCCTCTAGTCCATATACGCTCACTGGCGGAAGGATGGCCCGCACCTTCTCCTCCCAGGGCCTGAGGTATACTGGCTTGGCAGGAGGGCCACTGCCGGTGTATTGGCTCAGGTGGTAGTCTTTCTTGAGCAGCTCCCGGACCCTCCTGCGCACGTCATACCACCTGTTCTGGATGTCGGTCTTTGTGCGCCGACATGGTGATTGGGCGTTCACCCTGTTGATGATCCTCTCCCACATCTTGGTTTTCTGCGACATGGGGGTCTGTTGGACCAGAGTGCCAAACAGCTGTGGCTCCACCCTGAGGATCTCGTCTACCATGACTTCCAATTCACTATCTAGGAACTTGGGATTCTTCTTGGGGGCATGGTGATGGGTGGTGATAGTGGGTGCTGTGTGTGTTGGTGTGCAGGTGAGGGTGTGTGGGTGTGTGTTGTGCTGGGTGTATGTGAGGTAGGTATTTGTTGGTGTGCTGCTGGTGTGTGGCTTGTGTGAGGGATGAGCTGTGGGTGTGTGGTTGCTTTCTCTTGGGTGCTGGCAGTGGAATGGCATTTGCAAAGGCTCATGGTAGTGATTTGTGTCCTTTATATAGGTGGAGTTGTTGGTGTGTCTTTGTTCTCTGTCCCCACCCCCCCAGTATTTATTGGCTTGGTAATTGCTTGTTTGGCCTTTTTTGGTTGATTTTTCCTTTGTGCTGTTTGTGTATGTTGGAAACGTTCTTGTGACCGAGTCGGACCCTGCATTGGTCTCGTACGGTGTTTTCCGTTTCGTTCACGCTGTGTTTGTGCAGTTTTGTATGCTGCGTACGCGTCGGTCGCGGTGTATTGTGTTGCTTCGGCTCGGTTTTGTATGCGTGTCGGTCGTACGGCTTGTCCTCCGTCCGACTCGGTCGTGTTTTTCGCGCCTTGCATCGTACTTTGCAGGTTGGAGTTGGCGGGTACGATTCGGTCGGATTTGTTCCGGGTGCGTGTCGGTCGGTTGGATTCGCGTGTTTTTCCGGCCGGATTGCTATTTTCCGAGCGGGTCGGTCGGTCGGCTTGGTTTCCTGACGTGTCGGTCGGATTTATCGCGGCTTGCATCGTACTTGGCGTGTCGGGCGCCACTGGTACGTGTCGGTCGGTATTTTTTCCGGATCCGAGTCGGTCGGTGCTTTTTCCGGCCCGAATCGGAATCGACCCCTAAATGTAGAACTTGCATTTACACAATTATAAATGTACATGTTTACATCAGGAAATGCTGTGATGCTTTCATAGTCTAATGTAGGCCCCTAAAATTTGAAATCACATTTTGTTTTAAGATACTTTAAAAGGTCTGACTTATTTTATTTCTATAAATACTGCTTTTAGCGTGCACTAGAGACCTTGTGCGTGTGACTCTCTGAAATCATTTAGATAAAATCAATGTTATCAGTGATCTGCTAACAGCTAGTGTAAAATAAGGACTGTCACAGTAGCTAACCTCAGATAAAAAAAATGCTCAAAACTCCCTGCGTCGACATTTTGCTTTGAGCAGTGCTAGTTAGTGCTAAATACAGAACTTGGCCTCTGACCCTTAAACATGTTGTCCCCTGTCTGAGCAAGGTTATCCCCATGTGGCCATCACAATTCAAAGTAACTCTCCAGAAACATGACTGAGGGTGCCTCCACTGATATTTTAAAGGTAGGATGTAACTTTTGCTGTTTTATTCTTTATTCCTGTGCAGTATGGCTAACAAATGTAGAATGCTAGAATGCGCCAAGAAATTAATTCTGGGCATAAAGCCATTCAATGTAGTTCACATGTCTCTAGAGCTACTCTCTTTGCTTAACTTTTAATAGCCTTTGTATTTGAGACTGCAGCCATTGGGCCATACTAGAAATCATATTTTAAGTTTGTTCAAAAGATACAGTAATATTGGCATAGTTGGAGAAACTAATACTCGCCCTTTTACTTTAGTACACAACATATTTACCCATTTAGACATTGAAATCTGAATGCGCACTTTGCATATGTTGATTTTTTACATTGCTACATTTTATTTATTTTTTACAGTAGGATTATTAGACATTATAAAGATCATAAAAAAGCAGAAAACGATTTTAGTACAATAAATTATAATAATATTTTACATGTAGTCATTATTGAATAATAATCACTAACCCTTTGGTTGTTTCTACGTATGAAAAGTAAGTTTTATTCGTTTCATTTTGCCTTTAAATGCATTTATTTATAACACCTACAAACCCTCTTTTAAAACTAAGCACAGAAGCTTTGATGAAACATAGAAAGTTTGTTTCACCCTTTAGAAATAAGTATTTCACCCTTTAGAAATAAGTAATTATTTACCATCAGATCCACAAATGTGCTTCCTAGGAAAGAAACAGGAAAGAAAGTCCTGACTTTTATCCCTTTTCTTTTATCCAAAATAATGAAACTATATTAACTTTCAAAACTAGTTGTCTTTAATGCACGTGCTTTTATGTGCCACTTCATACTAACTTGCAACCTAGTGCTGCTCCCAGTGTTTATTTGCAGCGTGTGTTTTGGGTAGGGCCTGGCTTATTTATTTAGCTGTTTTTTATGACCAGCAGATGTCAGCTTTCACAGTTTTTCTCAGGAGGGCAGTTCCAGGGCTCCTAAACCCTGTCCGACAATTAACGACACAGGGCCCCTATGATGCTATCTGTTTCTAAAATAAAATAAAAAGGTATATATTGGACTGCCATTTAAATACAATTCTCCCAGCTGTCCAATATGACAGCAATGTGCTATGTTCTTATGTCCTCACAGAAACCCAAAAAGGGCGATAAACCACTCATTACCTCCCTCTGATCAAATGTGTCCCTTCGGACAGACAGTTTGAGCAGCTGCTAACTCTCTCTTGCTGGTGCTGGTAATGAGCTCAGTTTATTCTATTAAAAACCAGGCATTCTAAGCCAGTCAAAATCTATCATTTGCAGTGTGATAAACAGAGGACGCTTTCCCCTTTTTAGCAGTTCACCCCTACAGCAGCCACCAATTACTCATATAATGTGAATTCTTTTAATATTTAATGTCATGCATCTAAGGAGAGTCAAATCTACGCCACATTAATGATAAATTCTACTTAATTTTCCTATTTGTATTAAAGATTTACATGGGGTATACACTATTGACATATTGAGTTTACTTGAAATTTCATTATAAAGTGCTATGCCATTAGAGTGCTGCAACATTTTGCACAGGAGCCGTTTGAAACCCTAGGCCTGTGTTCGCATTTTACTGCTACTTTGACTTGGCATATGAAACATCTTTCCAAGCTCTGAACTCCTATTTTTCTACATATAAGATACCCCTAAGATGCTAGGTAGCTGATAGGCAGTACTAACAAAAGGTTGGGCATCTATTTTTAATTTTTGTTATGTCCTAGTTGTGTAAAACACACAAATTCGTTTTTCTCTGTAAGGCATACTTTTTTTCCTATTGAGTGCCTTTTTTTAGGTAAAGTTAGTTTTAACATTACTATGTTAAAATTATTATTATTTTTAGTATTATATAGCTCTAGCTATACCCAAAGGTATCAGAGCGCTTTATTTGTTATGAGATAACATTTAACAAGAGGTACATAAAACATGAACAATCCTTAATACATCAATTATGTACATAAAAACACAAAATATCTTCTCTGAAACATAGGACAATGTATGCAAAGTCCATTCTCTTTTATTATGGAATGCTTGGCATTTCTGCCTCGATTTTTAATTCTAATTTTTACCATTCTGGGAATATAATAATTGAAGTTTCACACATCTATACTTTGTTACAGCTACACTTTCTATAGTAGCGCGCAACTACTTCACATATTTTATATAATCTATATTCTTACCTTTATTTGCAGGGCTATCTGGTGATGATTTGTTTTGAACTTTTCTCTCCTGCCAGTTTTAAAACAACTTTCTAGTGGACTTACCATGATTTTCTCCAGAGAAAATGTGCTTTTTACTCACAATGTGCACTTACACCCTGAAAGATAAATACAAAAGGTCTCCTACAAGGGAAAAAGTTGTTAGGTAGTGGATAGAATGAGTTAAAAAGAGGAAAATCAACAATTATGGAGCAGCCAGAGACATCACATAAAACCATTTTGCTTCTCTAATGCAGTAAGGCTCTTATTTTCATATAATTCAAAGAAAACATTTCAAGGAAACATAGTGGCCCATTACTGTTGAAGATCAGTACACTATTTAAATGCAGTCATTCATCCATGACATACTACGCATATTTCAAACTCATTCCTCTGTGTTCCGGTGCAACCCGCAAATCAGAAGCTCCACTCACTATATTCTGGGAGGGTTTCTTTTTCTGGGGAAAATCAATACCCCATCCTGGCACAGGCTCTTCTGCAGTGGTTTTTATAAGACCCCCGAAGGGTGTAGCCACTTGTCAATATTTATTGACATAAAGTAACTTAGGGGCCTATTATGATGGCGGTGGACTTTGTCCACCCGCCACCGTAACGGTAAACGGGACCGACCGCCAGAGGTGCGGCGGTCCCTCAAGGCCAATTAGGATGCGCCCGCCACCCTGGCGGGTGCATTCTTGCCATTAACATTGCGGCGGGCGGTGCTGTAAACAGCACCCGCCGCAATGTTAAAGGTGCATGTAGTGCATTGCAATGCACAATGTGACAGGCACCGCGCGGTTCCTGCCACCTTATGTATGGCAATGAAGGGGGGTACCACAAGTACCCCCCTGTGTAGCCACCCACCCCCCCGGGGGCCCCCAACGGGCCCCCGAAGCCAATCTCTGCATGCCTTCCCATGGCGGAGTCTCCGCCATGGAAATGCATGCACACCGAATGCATCATAATATGGATGGCGGTGCCTGCAAGGCACCGCCACCATATTGTGTGCCTTTACCACCCAGCCGGCAATCTGACCGGCGGAAAAGCGGCGGACGGTCTTTCCGTCCCTTGTGGTGCCCCTCGCCATACTAATATGGCGGGGTGACACAGGGACATTTGGTGGGCGGATCGCCACAGCCGGCCTGGCGGTGACCACCGCCGGCCCGGCAGTGGCGATCCGCCCATTATCCTAATGGGCCCCTTAGTTACTTGTCAGTCCCCTGTTTCACTACTTCTTATATGTGTAGGTACACATAAATTATTCCCTAACCCAGGCTCTCCTGCAGTGGAAGCCACATATCAATCACTGTATTGATACAGAGAATATTTTAAAAACATTCTCTACAGTCCCCTGTTTAGTTTAAATGCCAGTTAATGCCCCTTTTTATTAATACCATGTGTTAAATACGCATTTGAAAGGCAAGGTATCCCTCGCACTTCTGACACCATTCTGATAGGGAAATACTGGCACCCTCCCAAGAGCAAATGAATGAAACTTACCAGACATAGCAGGCTGCTCAGAAACAGAGCGAAATTTATTTATTGGTACCAAATGCATGCATCATTGTTGATCAGCAAGGAAGAAGTCAGGTCTCCTGCCTTAGGGGCTTTCAAAGACTGCTTCTTCCCAGAGTGACTGGTTTCTGGGTGCTATATACATTTAGTAATGCCATGTCAGCGGAACTAGAATATGGCACCAAGCCAAATATGGCTAACAGGGATGTGCAAGATCCGCACCATGCCAATTATAAACAGCTAGATATGGGCAGACCGGAAAAGCTGGCTCGGCACTGTGTAAGCAACGTGCACAACCAGATAAGGAAATTATCATTAAGTCAGGACAAGCAAAGTGACCTCCAAGGGGGTTCAGAATAGCTGTTGAAGATTGTCCAGTCAAGGTCAGATAGGAAGCCCTTTGGAGCTCCAGGCCTCATGTTAGTATGATATATCTAAGCATCATATCTTTGAAGTGCATACACATGAATTTATATGGACATATATATATATTTTTCAACACGCACCATCCATAATTCAAGTGGCCTTGCTTATGATGTACGATGATTACTGTTCTTTGTCAGACTGTAACTGTGGAACCATTCCAGTGCATGATCGCATTATCTTTGACTGTACTTGTTTTGTTGGATCTGAAATAAAAAATTTAAAAAAATGACAAACAAAAATATCAACTATTTTCAGAAAACAGTTTGTGGTGATGTGCTGACTCTTTAAAAGTACACTGTTGTCCTTTCTTTTTCGAAAGGCCTTCTAGCTCCTAGACAGGTAGATATGTCATCCTTTCTCTTAAAACCTGTGAATTGTATTATCAGCATGCTCTGCTAGCTAGTAACCAAGAGGTAACGATTGATCCCCAGGAAGTAATGCCTTTATCAAGCCCTAGTTGTTAGCTGGTCAGTGTGCATGAAAATAAAAAGCCTGCTTAACCACTCCTTTTTAGAAATTCCTGACGCCTCAGCTTCCCCTGCTTTGTCTCCTTCAGACACTCCATCAAATGGCATTAAGTATAAATATTTTATGGATGTGTTTAAATTCAGTTCATCTCAAATATAAAACAATTCATTGATTTAAAATTCACATTTTATAAACTATTAGTATTTTTTAATGATAAAGAAATTTCTATGTGGGTGTAGATTCAGAATATCGACTGTAGAATATCGCGTGGCTCAAATATTGTGACCAAAATATCGAGGACCAGACTATCAACAGGTGAGAATGTATATATTTTATATACCTAACTCCACACATATCTACCTTGACTATATATAGGGATAAAGATGGTGAGTTATAAATAGTAAATCTATACTTAGCTATATGCACCTATCACCTCTATATTTTGGTTTTCGATATTTTGGTCCCACAATAGTGTGGTCACTCAATATTCTATGCTCAATATGCCGGACCACAACCATTGTCAGGGTGCTAATCTTATTTAAACATACTTTGCCAGATTCTCATCTTGTGATTGCTCGATTATTCACATTTCACAACAAAATAACTGAGAAATTAACCTCTCAAAGAATTTGAGGCATTCTATCCAGAGGTACCTTTGCTGCTTCAGACTGGGAGCTTCATCAAGTGTGATCGGTACAATTCATTGGGCCTGCTGCAGCCAGATAGGTATATTTCTGAGCTCCACAATGCCAGATGGCTTTCAGTGGGAAGGTAGCACAAACAACTGTGAATGGACAGACAGCGGACAGGTTCAAGGCTGGCCAAAATGCGCATAAACTCGGGTAGGAAAGGTATTTAGATGAGGCAGTACACTCTTTGACCAGTCGAAGCACCAACAATTAGGCTTAGATGAGAGACGTTCTGGTGTACTTCCTCAAAGTTATTCCACTTAGCTCCTGGAAGACTGGGGCTACTGTTGGTCAAATCTGTCCCAGGGGCCCTTGATTGAAGTTGAGATACCGACTGCACTTTGGCTACACTCAGGGCTACTCCTGCTAATAATGTTGCTTCGGGTAGAGTGTAGGACTCCATTTGATGAGGGCCACAATAATGCTCAGCCAGGCCAGTGTGGAGAGATAGTCAACTCCACTGCTGGAATTATAGCAAATAAAGTTGTTAATGTAGTGTTTTTTGTGCTCTCCTGAGGCGTCAAAGAACAAGAACATGCCAAGACTGTCATGTGAAGTGCATGAAATACTAAAATGAGAAGAGACAGTTTTCTAAAGTAGTGAGGACATACTAACAGCTTGCACTCATCTTATTCCTGCTATTCTCCCACCTACAACATTGTCAACTCACCTCCTAGCCTGTGGCAGGTAATTTTCAATGTAGTGTTAGACCTACAGATTGTGGCAAAATCCTCCGGCTTTTGGGAATGGTGTGCCTGATATGTCGGCAGTACAAAAACAGGGACCAGCTGGAAGAGAGTACAAGGAAATGTGGAATTTGGCTGCAGATCCTTGACCAACATCATGCCTGAGTGTGAGTACCTAGGAAATGATTTTAGCTAATTTAGTTAGTTAAAATGTATGCTTTCGATGGATAGGAATACTGGATAATTTTTTATTTTTTTGAGTGAGAGGCGCCTTTGGAGTGTTTGCTTTCAAAGTAGTATACTGGCAACGTAAAAAAAACTAAAACCAAAAAGTTAAAAATTAAAATACCCAAAAAGTATATTTTAATAAAAGAAAATAAGGCATTTCATTAAAAAAAAAATGTTAATCGGTGTTGTGCTGTGGTTCACGTAGCACTGATTTGGTCGGAAAATGTTGTTTCCATTCAAATAAGTATTTAAAGGACACACGCAATGAGGACCTAAAACGCATGTGTCTTTTGTAAAATTTTGATTCTTATTTGATTTTTGGTTTATATTCACACCAGGCCCACCTGGACTTGTAGTTGTGCAAACTGTCGACTGTTCTAGTAGCGACTTTCAACTTAGATAAGGAGTGCTACGTTTAAGTTGGTGGCAGTGGCATCCAGTAATTCGAGCAGGCTGGGGGCAGGCGCACACATGCCCACTCACTCACACCCAAAATATCATACACAGGCCATGGGAAGGAAGTCTCGGTTGTTCCTGGTGATTGGGACTGCCACCTCCTCTCTCCTTCTTATCACAGAGTAGAATGGGGTCAGTGAGACTGCTGACCCCACCTCATTCTGTGACCAGGGTAATTGATAGACACTCAGCCCTGGGCACTTCAGGGCTTAAAACTGAAGAGCCGAGGTCTGAGGATATCAGTGATGCTCTCTCCGCCCTTATGGATGAGCCACTGCTGGTTGGTGGATTCTCAGAAAGTTCACTATTTCTATATAAGACGCTGTTTCACCTCTGCTAAAATTACTTGCTGGACTCTAACAAAATTGATCAACCTCCTCCATTGACCAAAACCAGCATTGCCCCTACACACAGTTTCAACTTTGGCTACTGGCAGTCGGCCTGCTTAGGCCCGCTATATCACGAGATCTCCACCAGGCAGAGGAAGATCACAGTGCTATCAGCAGAGCTGCTGTCATGGTGACTCTGCTGAAAGCTCCGAATATTTGCTGTGTGGCTTCCAAGTTCAATGCACTCACAGAGCAAATGTTTTGTAGTTTAAAAAACCAACCCCCAAAGCATGAGTTTGTTAAAAAGTTAAAACATTAGTGGCACTGATGCACTGTTAATTTTTTTCCCCAGTACGTAGGAATCATATTTCCTGTTTGGGACCACCAGGCATTCTCTTGCAGTCCAAAACAAGAGACAATGCCCATTCTCAACAGGGTGGACATTCATTAACCCATGCACAATCTCTATCTAGCCGTCACTCAAGGATTTTGCAATTGGAAATATAGCGACTCTCATAACTCTAAATAGAATAGGGGAACAACGAGTTTGGGGGAAGGGGACTCTGCTACATTTTTGATGGTTTACCCTGTCCTGCAAACTCTAATTAAGCCCCTATGTTTTCCCTCTATCAGGTGGTTAAATCCGTGCAAAAAAGACTTCCTTGAAGATGGTGATGATCCGTGATTTACAAAGTGCGCAGCTACTCCTGGGAGTGTCCGTTGCTGAACTCACAGGTAAGGGCAATTTAGCTTTGAGAGAAGAGCCATGTTTTCAGCCTCTATTCAAAGGTAGATTCAGACTCGACTAAGCGAAGATCCAGCGGGATATTATTCTAGGCAGAAGGACCGAGATAGAAAAAGAATGGCTGCTCGTTTCTTGTGTATCTTGATTAAACGCCCTGTTTGAGGAATGCAAATTTCTAGTTGGAAGGTGTGATCGAATTCTGAAGACTGTCATGTGTAGTGCATGAAATACTAAAGTTAGAAGAGACAGTTTTCTAAAGTAGTGAGGACATACTAACAGCTTGCACTCATCTTATTCCTGCTATTCTCCCACCTACAACATTGTCAACTCACCTCCTAGCCTGTGACAGGTAATTTTCAATGTAGTGTTAGACCTACAGATTGTGACAAAATCCTCCGGCTTTTGGGAATGGTGTGCCTGATATGTGGGCAGTACAAAAACAGGGACCAGCTGGAAGAGAGTACAAGGAAATGTGGAATTTGGCTGCAGATCCTTGACCAACATCATGCCTGAGTGTGAGTACCTAGGAAATGATTTTAGCTAATTTAGTTAGTTAAAATGTATGCTTTCGATGGATAGGAATACTGGATAATTTTTTATTTGTTTGAGTGAGAGGCGCCTTTGGAGTGTTTGCTTTTAAAGTAGTATACTGGCAACATTAAAAAAACTAAAACCAAAAAGTTAAAAATTAAAATACCCAAAAAGTATATTTTAATAAAAGAAAATAAGGCATTTCATTAAAAAGAAATGTTAATCAGTGTTGTGCTGTGGTTCACGTAGCACTGATTGTCAGAAAATGTTGTTTCCATTCAAATAAGTATTTAAAGGACACACGCAATGAGGACCTAAAACGCATGTGTCTTTTGTAAAATTTTGATTCTTATTTGATTTTTGGTTTATATTCACACCAGGCCCACCTGGACTTGTAGTTGTGCAAACTGTCGACTGTTCTGGTAGCGACTTTCAACTTAGATAAGGAGTGCTACGTTTAAGTTGGTGGCATCCAGTAATTCGAGCAGGCTGGGGGCAGGTGGGCCACACACGCACACATGCACACTCACTCACACCCAAACGATCATACGCGGGCCATGGGAGGGAAGTCTCGGTTGTTCCTGGTGATTGGGACTGCCACCTCCTCTCTCCTTCTTATGGGTCAGCCAATGGGAGGAAGAGGCAGACCGTACCTCATCACAAAGTAGAATGGGGTCAGTGAGACAGCTGACCCCACCTCATTCTGTGACCAGGGTAATTGATAGACACTCAGCCCTGGGCACTTCAGGGCTTAAAACTGAAGAGCCGAGGTCTGAGGATATCAGTGATGCTCTCTCCGCCCTTATGGATGAGCCACTGCTGGTTGGTGGATTCTCAGAAAGTTCACTATTTCTATATAAGACGCTGTTTCACCTCTGCTAAAATTACTTGCTGGACTCTAACAAAATTGATCAATCTCCTCCATTGACCAAAACCAGCATTGCCCCTACACACAGTTTCAACTTTGGTCACTGGCAGTCGGCCTGCTTAGGCCCGCTATATCACGAGATCTCCACCAGGCAGAGGAAGATCACAGTGCTATCAACAGAGCTGCTGTCATGGTGACTCTGCTGAAAGCTCCGAATATTTGCTGTGTGGCTTCCAAGTTCAATGCACTCACAGAGCAAATGTTTTGTATTTTAAAAAACCAACCCCCAAAGCATGAGTTTGTTAAAAAGTTAAAACATTAGTGGCACTGATGCACTGTTAATTTTTTTCCCCAGTACGTGGGAATCATATTTCCTGTTTGGGACCACCAGGCATTCTCTTGCAGTCCAAAACAAGAGACAATACCCATTCTCAACATGGTGGACCTTCATTAACCCATGGCACAATCTCTATCTAGCCATCACTCAAGGATTTTGCAATTGGAAATATAGCGACTCTCATAACTCTAAATAGAATAGGGGAGCAACGAGTTTGGGGGAAGGGGACTCTGCTACATTTTTGATGGTTTACCCTGTCCTGCAAACTCTAATTAAGCCCCTATGTTTTCCCTCTAATAGGTGGTTAAATCCGTGCAAAAAAGAATTCCTTGAAGATGGTGATGATCCGTGATTTACCAAGTGCGCAGCTACTCCTGGGAGTGTCCGATGCTGAACTCACAGGTAAGGGCAATTTAGCTTTGAGAGAAGAGCCATGTTTTCAGCCTCTATTCAAAGGTGGATTCAGACTCGACTAAGCGAAGATCCAGCAGGATATTATTCTAGGCAGAAGGACCCAGATAGAAAAAGAATGGCTGCTCGTTTCTTGTGTACCTTGACTAAACGCCCTGTTTGAGGAATGCAAATTTCTAGTTGGAAGGTGAGATCGAATTCTGGAAGTCAAATAGCTAGCACCAGTATGACGAAGTGCTCTGTGATTGAGTACAAGTTCTTTAAACAAAATGCGGCTCCTCATCGGGAGCCAGTTTAGAGAGTGAAGATGAGGGGACATCTGCGTTCTCAACGGAAGATTGAGGAGTAGACGAGCTGCCTGCATTTTGCACAGCCTGGAGTCAGTTAATCAGGTAGTTGAACAGACCAAGGTAAAGGGTATAATCCAGCCTGGACATGAGTGCTTGAATTACTATTTTCCCGGCGGGGAGAGAGAGGAAATGAAGAATCTTTTTCAGTATGCAAAAGAGGCCAAAACAGGACCTACCACAGAATTAACTTGTTGCTGGAAGGACAGGAGGTTCAGCTAAACCTACTTGGGAATACAAGCTGTGCGACGTCCAAACAAAATCAAGGCTCCAAAGCCTAGCTTTTTGAACTTTGATGAAGAGTGCTATTTGTAACATGGAAGACTCAAGCAAAGTTGCTTTCTCTCTTTAAAAGGTGGTTACTCCACTGCCAAAATCACTTTGTCTTCTCCAGCCGGAATGTCACACTACTCCCATTCAGAAAAGCTGCCCGTACAACCCGGCATAACATTTGGGCTCCAAAACAAAGGGGCAAATTTCTTAAAAGATAGTGCACAGCAGCAAATCAACTAATGTTGCTCCGCTCCGTTGCACTGGGGTAAAGAGCATCACACAGCAATATCTTTTAAGGTATTGCACTGCTGCTTCTTACACCAGCGCTGACACACAAACAGGATGCCTAGCGTCACACATACACCTTTGCACAGTAGTGCAAATGTGTTCACACCTTTTTTTAATTTTTTTAAATCTTTTTATTAAACATGACAGGTTAAAATAACAATCACCATGTAAGGCAAACAGTAATGACATCACCCTTATACATTACAGTCCACATCATCACATGCAAGAGTCCTTTTTCCCTTTGCACCATTCTCCCCTAGCCCACACCTATCATCATTTCCTCCCACTACTATGGGGAGTCTTCCATTTGGTCGTCTCCCCCAGATAGTCTCCCCCCAATCGGAATTGCACACAGGTTCCCTCGATACGTGTTCCACATGCCCCAAATCTGTTCCCACTGTTTGGGGCACCCTCTGCATGTATATACCGTTTTTTCGGCCACCATGCACCAATATAGGTCTTTCTCCCACTCCCGCCACACATGCACTCCTTTATAGTGGAAAGGTATTTGTATGATGCTTAGACTATATTTTAATCTGTTCACACATTGGTTTTGTGCTGTACAGTGCAGTACACAAGCAAAATGTGAAAAGTTAGGAGAAATGAAAACATGCTACCAATTTTAGTAAATAGGACATTGTGACAAAAACATGGGTAGTAGAATGGAAACATGACCCATTGACACAAAGCAGTGCAAAGTGCTATTCACTTATTAATGCAACTGTTCAGCACAGTATAGTTTTCCTCTGAAAAGCAAATATTTTATCAATACTTTGCACCAGTTTTCATGATTTTGCACTGGTAAAGCCTTAATAAATGTGCCCCAAAGTTGGGCAAATAGTACTGACATTGTTCCCTGGCCTCCAGTTATTTATCTCTTTTATCATATGAAATTTTGCAGGAAAGGTTTCTTAAAGTGGCACGTTTTAATAGCCAAGAGGCAACCTCTCAGTAGCCAAAGCACCACCCCTAGGAAAAAACATAAAGAAAGCTGTTTCCATCCAAAGTACTAAAAAAGCAAATGATAATATCCTTCTTTGGACGCTATAACGAGTGTCTTGGTACCGGTTTGATATTTATCACACCCAAAAAAATGTATACCCTGGGGATCTTTATTTATTAGATACGATAAATACCACCAATGACTGTCTTCCTGTGAAAATCAGTTACACCATGAGAATTTTGGTGGTTTTTGCACCAAAGACCTGGGTGTCCTAGTCTTTACCAGGTGTTTTTTTTTTCACCTGGCAAATTTAAGGAGGTTTGCTCTTCTATAGTTTATTGGGTTAAAAATCCAAGTCAAATTTTATCACGCTCTTTCATTACTGGGTGCAATAAAACCTGTGCGGGTGTCGAACTTTAACAAGACACTCACAATTGAGCCCTTTATATCAATGAGGCTTCAGAATAGATGAAGCATTACGATAGCGACCCTACAGTTAGTTGTTGAGGCCCAGGGCCTTCTAAATGTTGATGATTCCTGCTTGCTTGTCTTTTCAGTGCCCACTGAAAAGACTAACTAAGCAATTCTTCTATCAAACTTAAAGACCACAATTGACTTAATCAAAAAGGTCCTGGACTTGTTCTCTTTCTTTTAATCATGGATATTTTCTACATCTATGTTCTTTGGCAACTAAATGAAGCCACTACATGTGGCCACTAGCAGTTCTATTATAAAATCTGATAGTCTCCATCCATCAATCCACAGTGACACTCAGGGCTGCCTGATGATCACTCTTGGAGATAAAATTAAGACCCTAAAATTCTCCCTCATGAAAATTTAAAGATGGATCCCTTTATTCCTAAAATTCCTTAGACAATTGCATTAATTTCTTTATTTTCATTCCCAAAACCCCACAACTGTATCCAGATTTGGATCTCACGAGTGTCCCATTTCAATACCCAATGGATGTAGGCAACACAAGCAAAATCTCTGAGATTCACAATGGACTCAATTCCTATGTGGCTTCTGATTTGAGGGTGGAGTCTGTTTATGTGTCACTCAGATGGTGGAAACGCTCCCCACATCAGTCTCCCCAATTCAGCCCTGACCATGCTGAAAGTCGTTATTGATTCAGCAGCGATACTGCAAAAACATCTCTTCTTTTTTCAGTTCAATTTGCTCTCTCCATAAGCCTTCTTTAGATGCTCATCTCAAATTATATTCCTCAAGCAGACATATGGCTTCTCAGGTAAGGTAACCCTAGGCAAGGGATTTAGTCAAACAAGGAGCAAAGAATTTCTGTGCCTCAACCCCCTGAGAGTGAAGAAATTTAAGAGTGTAAATAAAACGTTTTTTAGTACAGCACTCAAAGCCTGAAAGTATCTCCCCATTGTAGTAGGCTAACTACCAACTTAAGGGGAAACCAAAAACCTTCAGTTTTGCTGCTTCTCTTAAAGTCTAAGGGCCCGATTATAGTGTGTGGTCGGACAGTGTGCAACTCTAGTGCCTGGATGATTTCAGGAGTGCATGCATAGCATATAGGTGATTTATAGAGTGCATGGATAGTGCATACATAGCACCCAGCAGATTTGATGAGTGCATGAGTAGTGCTTCAGTGATTGGATGAGTACATGGCTTCTGCGCATGTGTTTTTGGTTGAGTGAACAGGTAGTGCCTGGGTGTTTAGATAAGTACATGGATAGTGCCTGAATAATTGAATAATTGAATTAGTGCATCAGTACTGCCTAGCTGATTAGATGAGTGCATGGATAGTGTCTGAATGATTGCATGAGTCCATTGTTAAAGCTTGAGTGATTGGATGAAAGCAAGTGTACTACTGGGGTGATTGTATTAGTACAACAGCATTGCCTCAGTAATTGAATGAGTGCATAGGAACTGCATGTGTGATAGGTTCACTGCAATGGTACTGCCTGCATAATTGGAGGAGTGCATGGGTTGTGCCTGGGTGCTTGAATGACTGCATAGGTACAGCCTTGGTGATTGTATAAATGAATGGTTGGTGCCTGGGTGATTGGATGATGAATGCATAGGTAGTGCCTGCATAGTTAAATGACTACATAATTTGTGCCTGTGTGATTGCAAGACTGCATATGCAGTGCCTGGATAATTGAATAAGTGCATAGACCGTGCATGAGTGATTTGATGAATGCCTGTAGTGGCTGAGTGATTGGATGAGCGCCTGAGTACTCATCCAATCTGAGTACTGCCTGGATTACTGTGAAAGTACCTCCATTGCTGTTAGATACATAACAGTTCATATCTATGACTCATTGCTTAAGTCCTTCTATCAGTATGAAACTACCTGTTTTAGTGTATCTATCCTTTTCTACTGAGCTATGTGTGAATGAAGTCTAGATATCACACCTGATATATAGTTGGATACATGGCTCTCTAGGAGCTTACATTTCTCTGTTACTCAGCGTGCACATGCAACAGTAACTTTCTAAAACTGAAAACAATTCTCACTTTTTCAAAGCACAAAACCTTTTCTTAATGGCATACCTACATCATTTCTCAAATATTTCTTGTGTCTTTAAAACATATATTCAGCATTTCTACAAGAAAAGTTACACACCAAGTGAAGCTAGCACAATAAGTCTCAAGAGACATTCTGCACTATTAACCTCCTCAATTATAAACAGAGCATGTTTAAAGAAATGCAACACCCTCACCATATACATGAAATTTTCAACAGCCTTAAAGACATAGATCATATGGAAACATATATGTGATTTCATGATAGATATACACCTTTAGGCCATCTTTTCAAAAATATATAGATCTCTGCATCTTTAAGTAAACTCAAGAGTCTCATTGTACATATAACTATCTACAACCAGAAAAACCATATCTCACCATCTAAACACATGCAAACCGGTCATATAAGTTAAAAACCACATTGTCAAATACTTCCTAATACATACCTAACAAGTATTACTACTTTATAATTCATATACAGGCACAGCACATTTTCTTATCTTTTATTCATGACTACACTACTCTGTTTATTAATGTGACTAAAAGTACTACAATGCCCAAAATGCAAATAACATAGATCTGTCTGTTTTGCACATGATGCTTAGACATTTAAAACAGTCATTTTTAAAGGCATTGCTCATGCTAACTTTCAACAGTACTAACATCTTAAACACATACCCTCTGCCAGATACAGTTCATCTGATATACTTTTTTTCATATCACTGTGATACTCTTTTATTTTTAATCAAACTCCCATATACATCTTCATTTCTAATGTACATTTTTTAAATAATTAAAAAGTTATATACATACCAGTGAATTGAGTTTGTAGATTATATTGTTGTTTTAGCTCTTTCCGGATAGTTTTGACACTGTTAAGATTTGTAAAAACTAAGCACAAGAATGGTACACCACTCTCATACAAGCAACTATAAAATGGTAACCTCTTCAACTTTCCACATTCTGATCATGAGAAAGGCAGCAAATCAAATCGTCTTTCACTTTAGACTACTCTATTTCCACTTGTGAATGGTTAGCATCGGTTAACACTTTCTCTCTCTTTCAAAATGAGGTTCCTGTCTCCGCATGTTCGTGTTGTTTTCACGATCATTGCTGAGTAAAAAAAATGGGAGATCAAGCCAATATTTAGGTTCAGTTTTTTAAAATGTAAATACTACGCAACAGTTTATTACATAGTCCTCAATTGAAAATTAAAGTTTATCATTACTTAAATTGTGTCATAACTCCTCAACTTAAAAAAAAATATTTTGTCTCTTTAAAACCCTCCCCCCAATACACTCTTAGCCCAGTGTATCTAGCAACCCAGTGGAACCAGTAGGTCACAAGTTCACAGCACATTCTAAAACGAATATGCTACCTCCAAAGGAGATACAGCAGGTGTGGTTTACTCCACAGATTCAAAAGCATATCCATGTCTGTGTTACATTTCTTTTTTTAAATAACAGCCAATAATAGCACTTCTTGCTAATGCATCCAACACACTACCTAATTTGATGCACTTACATGCTGACACAAGCCAATGAAATATATCAAACACCTCGATTTTAACTGCTTTTCATTTGGAAAACTAACTAATTCAACTGCAGCCTTTTCCAGACTGCTATTGCTCCTTCCCTTCAAAATGCTTAGAGTGTGAATTATTCACCACAGCTATGTCTATTGGGCTAAAGAGGCTTAAAAAAAAAAGAGGTATTGACAGGGACTTGGGTTTGGCAAATGTGAGGATTATTTGGGTTGGCCAGAGAGGGTTAAAGTTTCATCAGTTGCTGGCTTTGGTTAAAACCATTGTGGATTGCCAAGCTCCTCACCTCATGATTGTGCACTGTGGTGGCATGATCTAGGCACACTAACTGGGGTAGGGCTGGAAATCCTAATGAAGGATGCCTTTGCAGAACTTGTGTCCCTTTTCCCTCACACTGTCTTGGTCTTCTCTAATATATGCCAAAGAGAGAAACAGAAATTGGTCAAATCAATTCTGTCTACAGATTGACAAAGTCAGGAAACATGTTAATAAAACTGTTTCTGCATTCCTTAGAGACCAACATGGGCTCAATCTATAACAGCAGCCTGTGTTTTGAAATGCATGGAATTTATAGAAATGATGGAGTGCACTTTACAGACAAAGTCAACAGGGTGTTTCTAAGTAACCTGAAACTCTGCATTCGGTCTTACGTGTAGCTGTCATATACACACAATCAACACAAAGGCTCCTGTCAGAGCCACCCTAGTACCTGAAATCTTGTTAATTCTCTTTCAAAAGATCCTTTTTTTTATTTTTGGGAATCTTTGCGACGATGTCGCGATGGTCGGGAAATCATCACGAATCGCAAAACAAAAGCAGATATCCAATGGCCACTAACACATGCGAAAATAATAACTAAAAAATCGATTCTAATCAATGCACTACACATATTACTATATACATGCTTCTTTAAAAAGCATGTTTAAACTCGTGTTTTTGTACTAAATTTCTTTGAAAACCATCTTTAAAACCTATTTTCTGTTTTTGCGGTTATTAACCCCTTCGCTGCTAGGCCTTTTTGTTAGGATTTGCGCCATAAACATGGCTAATCCTCATACTGTGTATTAGAATTGACCCAATATATGTAGCATGCTCAGTCTTTATTTCTGGTTTGCTATATTTTGGTTTGCTTTATGGAATTGCAGAAGTGTGAACATTCATGCTTTTATTTTTCTTGTATAAACTGGTATGATATGCTGTAATACTGTTATAAACATTAGGTAGTTCTCGGTATCTGAATCCATTTAGCTTGAAACAATTTGATTCAGCAGAACTAATGACAGTTAACATGTGCCTGCCACACCCGCTTTACAGTTGGCAATTTGCATAGGAAACCATGAATCAGCAGGACTAATGACAGTTAACATGTGCCTGCCCACCCGCTTTACAGTTGGCAATTTGCATTTCTGTTAAACCACCCCACCCACTTGAAGCCTATAAAAGGCTTGAAAGCAGAATGAGACGTACTTGCGCTCGTCTTCACGATTCCCCACTTACCTGATTTCCTTCGAGTTCCCGCGCCGCAGGCAGTATTCCTCCTTTTCGGTTCCAGTCAGTCCTTGTTGGTTTCCAGGATAACTCCACGACTTCCTCCTTCGTTCCGTCTAGGAAATAACTCCGGCCTGTAACAAATAAAGAAAAAGCAGCGCTCAGTCAAGTAAGGCATTTCTAAATAACAAAGCTTGCAGTGGAAGCGCGTCAAAGATTAAATAGGTACTTTTCTGTTTTATTCCAAAGGCTGATAATTTACGACTTTAGCGCTCTCAGAGGAAATGCTCCAAGGTTCCTTAAATTATAGTTTCTTCGTATTTCAAGAGTGAGACAAATAAGACTTTTCAAATTAAAGAGAGACAGACTCATTTCCTACTCAGGAATAAGTGGACATTTTCTGCTGAAACTTATTTTGTGTTGTTTTACTTTTATTTTGTGATATTCTTGAAGACAAGAAAAAGGTGTTTTTGTTAGTAAGTGTTTCATGGAACATTTAAATTTCAGTTATTGGTGTGTTATGCTGAAAAGGTGACAAGGTATTCTTTTATTTCACTACAGAGAGCAGCATTATACACATGTGTTTAAGAACGTCACTTTAAGACCGTGATGCATCTGATGATAAAAGGGAGACATTATCTCTGCTAAATGTTGAGCAGCAAATTAAAGTGAAAGGTATAATCTTTATGTACAATGTAAAACAGGATACTAGTGGATGTATTCAATTAAGTAGGTTAATGAATGTTTATTGATCTTTATCGTTTGTACATAGATATTGTCCCAGAAGAATTGCTGTGTTTACAGAGTGGTTAAGGTATCGCGATCAGCGCCACAGTCGTGCCAAGATCCGAATCCAGCAGAGTGTTTTCTTTCTGTTCTTTTTTATTTTGCCCCATTTTTCCCTTCCCCTGAAGATCTGTTCTTGTTAAGCTGTGTTATACATGCGGTTTGACAGGCATAGATTTTTGGGGGCGTAGAGAACAAGCATTTCATCTCTCAAATCGAACATCCTGGATTTCAGGTGAGTGGAGACTTGACACTTTTCCCCCCCTGTGCTAAGCCTTGTTTTGGCTATTTGGGGTAGTTCGCGCTTAGGCCCCTGTAACTTTTTGACCACATAAGGTATCCACGCCAAATTTGCGTACTTCTCTTCCAACATCATGGGGATTCTAAAGGTACCCAGGGTTTGTGGATTTCCCTGGAGGGGTCCCAGAAATTAGCCAAAATATAGCTAAATTTTGTTTTTTGTTTTAAAAATGGGAAAAAGGGCTACAGATGGAAGCGCCTGGTTTTTTCCCTGCAAATGGTATCAACAAAGGGGTTGTGGTGCTGAGATCACCATTTTTCCAGCTTTCAGGGACAAGCAGACTTTTGTCAGAAATTGTAATTGTAATTGTGATTTATAGAGCGCGTTATCACCTACAGGTCTCTAAGCGCTTATGAGAGGAATCCCAGCCCTTGCAAGTGATGTGCGGAAGTTCATTAAATTACTCCCCGTCAGCATAAAGCACTGTTTTTAGCTTCTTCCTGAACGGAAGCAGAGTGTGTTCCTTACGTACATTCTCCGGCAAGTTGTTCCAGATTTGAGGAATAGATGTTGAAAAGGCTCTTCCTCCTTTGGAGGTCAGTTTAAAGCGAGGGCAAACCAAGAGATTGCCCTCCGAAGACCGCAACATCCTAGCTGGGGTGTATTTGACTAAGCGCTCCTTAATGTACCTAGGGGCTTGGCCGTAGACGGCTTTGTGTGCAATGCAGAGGCCCTTAAATTGTATTCTCTGCTTAACCGGAAGCCAGTGCAACTGACGCAGGAGGGGGGTGGCATGGGTTCGCCTGGGTACTCTAAAAATTAATCTGGCGGCATCATTCATGACGACCTGTAGTCTGGCCAGCAAATTTCTCGGGAGACCAATGTATAGGGAGTTGCCATAATCCAGTCGTGACAATATCAAAGCTGATACTGCCGTTCTAAGCGTGTTGAAAGTGAGAAGTGGGGCCAGTTTTTGCAGCTGTCTCAGCATGCCCGTGCAAGTTCTCACTACTGACGATACCTGCTGGATCATGGAGAGCTTGGCATCAATCTTAATGCCCAAACTTTTAACCACCATGGCTGGCTCTGGGGGTGTGCCCAACTCTTGGGGCCAAAAAAGGTCCCTCCAAGGGTTAGAGTCTGAGGTAATGACCAGCACCTCTGTCTTATCAGGGTTAATCTTAAGATCGTTGGCCGTCATCCAGTTGACTGTAAATTTCAGAATGCTTTGAAATCTTGTGTGGGCAGTCGGAGCATTATCTATCTGGATGATGAGTTGAGTGTCATTCGCATAATTATAAATCTGACACTCCATCTGATTTAGTGCAGCTACCAAAGGCTGGAGGTAAGCGTTAAAAAGGAGAGGTGACAGCGCCGAACCCTGTGGTACCCCACAGGAGAGAGACCCTAGATCAGACACATGGTCGGTCAACTGTATCCGCTGAGAACGGTCCTTCAAAAAGGAGGTCAGCCACGCCAGGGCAGTGCCTTGGATGCCCATCTCCGACATTCGCAACAGTAATTGGTCATGATTGACCGTGTCGAATGCCGCGGAGAGGTCTAGCAAGACCAGGGCACAAGGTTTTTTATTGTCAGCCCTTAATCTTAATTCATCCAGCACAGACAGCATCACCAGTTCCGTGCTGTGATGAGCCCTGAAGCCTGCCTGGTTGGATTGTAGAAGGTGATTCTCTTCAATGTGGTGGCACAGGGATTTTAATACGTGTTGTTCCAACACTTTAGCCAGGAACGGAAGTTGGGAGATTGGCCTGAAATTTTTTTAATTTCCCAGGTCGGTCCCTGTTTTTTTTTGGAGCGGGATAACACGAGCTTCCTTAAAGTTAGAGGGGACATACCCTTCTTCCAAGGATGAGTTGAGAAGCGAGAGCACCTCGCTTTCTATCCCCGGTAAGGCTGCCCTGAAGATTCTAAGTGGGCAGGGGTCTGAAGGGGACCCTGACTTTACCCGCTCAGCTAGGAGGGATAGGGAGTCAGGGGTGAGCATGGGGAAAAGAGTGAGAGGTTTTACACAAGTGAGGGACGGAGGTGCTGGAGCTAAAGAACAAGTGTGTATGGAAGTGGTATGAATTTCCGTTAGTAAATCTTCCACTTTCGTTAAGAAGAAAGACTGGAATCTGTTACAGTCCTCCAAACAGAAGGTAGGTTTCCGTTCCTTGACCTGTCTCAGCTCTTTCAAGATCCGAAAAATCTCCTTTTGTGTATTATCAGCCGCCACAATCTTTTCTTCGTAAAATTCTGCTTTCCTAATGTGGATTGCCTTTTTATAGCTCGCAAACATAACATTATATTCTAACCAAAATGTTTTACACAGTTTTGGCATTTTTCTGGGACATAGCCTATTTTTGCAATTTTTTGTGCTTTCAACCTCCTTCCAGTTAATGGTAGAAATGGGTATGAAAGCAATAGTGGATCCTGGAAAGCCATACATTTTAGAAAAGTAGACAAAATTCTGAATTCAGCAAGGAGTCATTTGTGTAGATCCTTCAAGGTTTCTTTATAAAAACTAACAGTTGAATATAGGAAAAATTGAAAATTAGTTGAAAAAAACAGCCATTTGTGTCAACGTTTTCACCTGTAACTTCTTCTAATTATGACAGCTGTTTGAAAGCAATATACCGTTACATCCGCTGGACCTTTCTGGTTGTGGGGATATATAGGAATTGTAGGTTCACCAGGAACCCGACGAACCCAGAACCAGTAACTGAGCAGTGTCTTGCAATGGTTTTTTATTATGTACCGGGTATATAGCAATTAATTTGGGAAAATATATACATAGAAAAATCGGTATGAAAGACACCTATGTATTTCTGAAATTGGAACAAAATATAGAGTTTAGAAACAGTAGATATTTGCACATTTCCGAAATTGTGAGTACCCATACTAGCATGAGAATTATAGGTCATTTTTCAAAATGACTTTTTTTACACATTGCCTTTCATTTGGAAGGCAGAAATGCATCGAAAGTCAATAGGTAATCACAGTTACTCTACAATTCTGTATTATCCTAAGTCTCTCGATAAAAATGGTACCTCACTTGTGTGGGTAGGCCTAGTGCCCGCGACAGAAAACGGCTCAAAACGCAACGTGGACAGACCACATTTTCACTGTGAAAACGGACCCTTTTTTTGCAAAGTGCCTAGCTGTAGATTTTGAACCCTAGCTCTGCCAGCACCTAGGGAAACCTAGCAAACCTATAGGGTGATTTGACTGGCTCTCACCATGTTCTGTTACCCAGAATCCCTTGCAAACCTCAAAATGTATCCAAAAAAACACATTTTCCTCACATTTCTGTGGTGGAAAGTTCTGGAATCTGCGTGGATCCACAAAATTCCACACACCCCGCGTTCCACAAAGTCTTCCGAGAAAAATGGTACCTCACTTCTGTGGGTAGGCCTAGTGCCCGCGACAGAAAATGGCCCAAAACACAACATTGACACACCACATTTTCACAGTGAAAACGGACCCTTTTTTTGCAAAGTGCCTAGCTGTAGATTTTGAACCCTAATTCTGCCAGCACATAGGGAAACCTAGCAAACCTATACATTTTTGAAAACTAGACACCCAGGAGATTCCAGGATGGGGTGACTTGACTGGCTCTCACCAGGTTCTGTTACCCAGAATCCCTTGCAAACCTAAAAATGTGTCCAAAAAAACACATTTTCCACACATTTCTGTGGTGGAAAGTTCTGGAATCTGCGTGGATCCACAAAATTCTACCCACACCGCATTCCCCAAAGTCTTCCAAGAAAAATGGCACATCACTTGTGTGGGTAGGCCTAGTGCCCGCAACAGGAAATGGCCCAAAACGCAATGTGGACACACCACATTTTCACAGTGAAAACTGACCCTTTTTTTGCAAAGTGCCTAGCTGTAGATTTTGAACCCTAGCTCTGCCGGCACCGAGGGAATCCTTGCAAACCTATACATTTTTGAAAACTGGATACCCAGGGGAATCCAGGATTGGGTGACTTGTCTGGCTCTCACCAGGATCTGTTACCCAGAATCCCTTGCAAACCTCAAAATTTGTAAAAAAAAAACACATTTCTGTGGTGGAAAGTTCTGGAATCTGCGTGGATCCACAAAATTCCACTCACCCTGCATTCCCCAAAGTCTTACAACAAAAAAGGTACCTCACTTGTGTGGGTAGGCCTAGTGCCCGCGACAGGAAACGGCCCAAAACGCAACGTGGACACATCACATTTTCACAGTGAAAACTAACCCCTTTTTTGCAAAGTCCCTAGCTGTAGGTTTTGAACCCTAGCTCTGCTGGCACCTAGGGAAACCTAGCAAACCTATACTTTTTTGAAAACTAGACACCCAGGGGAATCCAGGATGGGGTGACTTGTCTGGCTTTCACCAGGTTCTGTTACCCAGAATCCCTTGCAAACCCCAAAATTTATTTTAAAAAAACACCTTTTCCTCACATTTCTGTGGTGGAAAGTTCTGGAATCTGTGTGGATCCACAAAATTCCACACACCCCGCATTTCCCAAAGTCTTCCTAGAAAAATGGTACCTCACTTGTGTGGGTAGGCCTAGTGCCCGTGACAGGAAACGGCCCAAAACGCAACCACATTTTCACAGTGAAAACTGACCCTTTTTTTGCAAAGTGCCTAGCTGTAGATTTCAAAGCCTAACTCTGCCGGCACCCAGGGAAACCTAGCAAACCTATACATTTTTGAAAACTAGACACCCAGGGAAATCCATGATGGGGTGAATTGTCTGGCTCTCAACAGGTTCTGTTACCCAGAATCCCTTGCAAACCTCAAATTTGTCAAAAGACCCACATTTTCCTCACATTTCTGTGGTGGAAAGTTCTGGCATCTGCGTGAAACCACAAAATTCCACCGACCCCGCGTTCCCCAAAGTCTTCTGAGAAAGATGGTACCTCACTTGTGTGGGTAGGCCTAGTGCCCGCGACAAGAAATGGCCCAAAACGCAACGTGGACACACCACATTTTCACAGTGAAAGCTGATCCTTTTTTTGCAAAGTGCCTGGCTGTAGATTTTGAACCCTAGCTCTGCCGGCACATAAGGAAATCTAGCAAACCTATACATTTTTGGAAACTAAACACCCAGGGGAATCCAGGATGGGGTGACTTGTCTGACTCTCACCAGGTTCTGTTACCCAGAATCCCTTGAAAACCTCAGAATTTGTAAAATAAAACACATTTTCCTCACATTTCTGTGGTGGAAAGTTCTGGAATCTGTGTGGATCCACAAAATTCCACCCACCCCGCATTCCCCAAAGTCTTTAGAGAAAAATGGTACCTCACTTGTGTGGGTGGGTCAAGTACCCGCAGCAGGCAAGGGCCCAAAACCTATTGAGGCGACATCAAAATTACCTATCACAAAACAACCTGGTTTTGCAAGGGGGGTCCCATGAGCTTTTGGCCCCGGGCTCGGCGGCCATCTAGGGAAACCTACCAAACCCACACATTTCTGAAAACGAGACACCTGGGGGAGTCCAGCAAAGTATGGCTTGCGTGGGTCCCCCAACATTTCCCTACCCAGAATCCCCTGCAAACCTCAAATTTTGTTAAAAAAATCAATTTTTTCTTACATTTCTGTGTGAGAAAGTTGTAGGATCACCAGGCTGACACAAATGTCCTACTACCCAGCACTCCCACAGGTCTCCCGATAAAAATGGTACCTCACATGTGTGGGTAGGCATACTGGCTGCAACAGGAAATGGCCCAAATCATATTGTGGAGACTTCAAAGTTACCTATAATCAAACTACCTGGTTTTGGGAAGACACCTGGTTTTTTGGCCCCCGGCTCGCCGCCATCTAGGGAAACCTACCAAACCCTCACATTTATGAAAACTAGACACCCTGGGGAGTCCAATGAGGTATGGCTTGCATGGATCCCCCAACGTTTCCCTCCCCAGAATCCCCTGAAAACCTCAAATTTAGCTGAAAAAAACATATTTTCCACATATTTGTGGGTGGAATTACCGTGCCGGCACAAATGTCCTACCCCACAGCATTCTCCTTAGTGTCCCGAGTAAAATGATACCTCACTTGTGTGGGTGTCCAATGCAGAATTGGCTAAAAATGTATTTTTAAAAAAATTTAGCGCTTAGATTTGTCAGTGCTATACCCTAAGGGGCACATGCATCAAAGGTTTTTGCGATCGCAAACGGTGCGAATCGCAAAAATCGGCCGTTTGCGATCGCAAATTGGCTTTTGGAGATGCATGAAAGTGTTTCCTATGCGCAATTTAAGAATTCGCAATTAATTGCGAATTCCTAAATTGCGATTGCATTAAGGAATCGCAATTTGCGATTCCTTAAATGCAATGCTAGAAGCACTTTCAAATAGCGATTTCGCTATTTGGGACCGCAAATTACAGACAAATCAAACTTGTCTGTAATTTGCAAAACCTTCGAAAAATGCTCTAAAATGCATTTTTTTAAGTTTTAGGTTACACACACACATGCCCTTGGGGCATGTGTGTCGCAACATGGGTGCACATCACAATTTCAGGGGTGCAACAGGGTGTCATTTTGACACCCTGGCACCCTTGAAATTGCATTCTCAATTTGCGATTCTCTAATTGCGAATCGCTAATTGAGAATGTCTTCCCATTCATTCCTATGGGCCTCTAGGCCCATAGGAATTAATGGGGAGGTATTCCTTAATTGCGACTCGCAATTAGCGAGTCGCAATTAAGGAATGTTTAGGAATCGCTATTTTTATAGCGATTCCTACATGCATAGGCTTTTGCGATTCCTTAATTGCGATTCCTTAAAAATCGCAATTAAGGAATCGCAAAAGCCTACCTTGATGCATGTGCCCCTAAATCCCTATGTTTTGGGCTTTTCCCAGTCACAGGCCCTTGCCCCACCCACACAAGTGAGGTATCATTTTACTCGGGAGACTGAGAGGGACGCTGTGGGGTAGGACATTTGTGACGGCATGGTGATTCCACCCAAACATATGTGGAAAATGTGGTTTTGCAGCTAAATTTGAGGTTTGCAGGGCATTCTGGGTAGGGAAACATTGGAGATCCACGCAAGCCATACCTCGCTGGACTCCCCCGGGTGTCTAGTTTTCAGAAATGTGTGGGTTTGGTAGTTCCCCAAGATGGCCACCGAGCCCGGGGCCAAAAACCCAGGTGACTCCCCTTGCAAAACCAGGTTGTTTTGTGATAGGTCATTTTGATGTCTCCTCAATACGTTTTGGGCCCTTGCCTGTCGCGGGTACTTGACCCACCCACGCGAGTGAGGTACCATTTTTATCGGGAGACCTGGGGGAACGCTGGGTGGTAGGAAATTTGTGGATCCACGTAGATTCCAGAACTTTCGCAGACAGAAATTTGAGAAAAAAGTGATTTTTTCAGCTAAATTTGAGGTTTGCAGGGGATTCTGGGTAGGAAAACATTGGGGGACCCACGCAAGCCATACTTCGCTGGACTCCCCCGGGTGTCTAGTTTTCAAAAATGTGTGGGTTTGGTAGTTTCCCATGATGGCCGCCGAGCCCGGGGCCAAAAACCAAGGTGACTCCCCTTGCAAAACCAGGTTGTTTTGTGATGGGTCATTTTGATGTCTCCTCAATACGTTTTGGGCCCTTGCCTCTCGCGGGTATTTGACCCACCCATGCGAGTGAGGTATCATTTTTATCGGGAGACCTGGGGAACGCTGGGTGATAGGAAATTTGTGGGTCCACGTAGATTCCAGAACTTTCCCAGACAGAAATTTGAGAGAAAAGTGATTTTTTCAGATACATTTGAGGTTTGCAGGGGATTCTGGGTAGGAAACCGTTGTGGGACCCACGCAAGCCATACCTCTCTGGACTCCCCGGGGTGTCTAGTTTTCAGAAATGTGTGGATTTGGTAGGTTTCCCTAGATGGCTGCCCCATCTGCCCCCCAGGGGGGGCAAAAATATTAAATGTTGCCAATACTTTTGGGGGGAGCAAAGGCCCTTGCCCAAGGGGCCACTCCCCCCCTCCCTGGCATCTAGTGGGTGGATCCCTGCTTGGGGATCCACTGGGGAGGGGTACCATTGGAAAGGGGAGATTCTCCCCTTTCCAATGATACCTCTCCCGTCTTTCTACGTGCTCAGGGGGCTGAGATAGCCCCCTGAGCACATAGAAAGTGAAACTGAAATGAGCCTAAAGGCTCATTTCAGTTTCTATGAAATGACGTCAGCACGATGTGCGCGCTGATCGTCAGTTCATAGAAACCAGGGGGGGCCTCGGGAGCTGGGGAAGCTCTTCCCCAGCTCCCGAGGCTTTGGGGGAAGACAAGTAAATCCCTCTGATGCCTGCACCAGAGGGATTTCCGGTGCCATGTGCCAGGACAGCCGGGAGCCGTCCTGCACACATGAGCACCGTGGCGCGGGACGGCTCCTGGCCATCCTGCGCATGCAAGGGGTTAAGGGCGGTGTGATGACGTTGTTACCCCCAACGATCGTGCCTTTTCCAAAAATTGTAAAACACATATATGCACACATATTACAGTATTTTATACTGTAGGGGTTTATTACTGTATTGTCAATTTTTTCTAGTGCGTTTCTATAAAAACCAGCTCTAAGACCTATTTTCCATTTTTGCGGTGATGCCGGGACGCACGATGACGTCGGTGCCCGCGATCACCACGGATAAGTTGCGAAAACGCAAAGCAAAATCAGGAATTCAATTGCCACCACCACATTAAAAAATTATAACTATATAATTTATTCTAACCATCACACTAGATAAATCACTTTCTAAATAACTCCATAAAACATTTGACCATCTCTCAATATCTCTATTACAGTGTGTATTAATGATTCACTGGTTTATGTGAATAATTGCATAAGTCTCCAAGTGGGTCTGTAACTAGCTGCATGAGTCTCTCAGTGGGTACAGAAGTCTCTGAGTGGGTATATGAGTGGGCACATGAATCTTTGATTGAGTTTGTGAGTGGTTGTAAAAGTCTCTCACTGGGTATGAGTGTGGGTGTGTGAGTGTCTGAGTGGGTAAATGAATGGGTGTATGAGTGTCTGATTGGGTATGTAAATGGGTACATGAGTCTGTCACTGGATCTATGAGTGGGTGCATACGTGTCTGAGTGGATCTGTTAGTGGGTGCATCAATCTATCATTGGGTGTGTGAGTGGAAGCATATGTCTCTCAGTGGGTCTGTGAGAGGGTGTGTGTGAGTGTCTGAGTGGGTTTGTGACTTGGTGTATGAGTCTCTGACTGGGTGTATAAGTCTCTGACTATGGATGTGAGTGGACGCATGAGTCTCTGAGTGCATCTGTGAGTGGGTGCACGAGTGTCTGAGTGGGTCTGTGAGTGTGTGCTTATGAGTCTCTGAGTGGGTCTGTGACTGGGTGTATATGTCTCTGACTAGGTTTGTGAGTGGGCGCATGAGTCTCTGACTGTATCTGTGAGTGGGTGCATGAGCCTCTTAATGCTTATAATGCTTATATGAGTACACATGTGGATGTCTGAGTGAGTCTGTGAGTGGGTGCATTAGTGTATGAGTGGGTATGTGAGTGGGTGTATGACTGTCTGAGTGGATATGTGAGTGCATACATGGGTCTGTGACAGTGTGTACAGATAAATATATATATATTTATATTTCCACCAATATTCGCAAAGACATCGCGATATTCCAGGTGGCCCCGAGATGGTACATGGCCAGCGCTGCTTTGTTACAAATACCGCGCTCGATTAAAAAGATCAATTTTGGACACATAACTTGTGTCACTAACACTCCCATTTCTCAAAGACGGGGTCACAGTACCTCCGATCTGACCCCTTATCTCAGCTTTCACAGAAATTTTCAAGTCTGGGAACCATTACCTATCGATAAAATGGCTGCTGCAGCTTTCTATTCAAGTTTGGTCCAGCCAATCAGAGCATTTCCGCTGGTGCGCGCACTCACGATTTACTGCAATGTCGCCATGAAATTACAGCGACGATCGTGAAATAGACATAAAATATTCCCTGCCAGAGATATCACTATATTGTTTGGATTTAATTTCACAAAAACTACTCAACAAATTTTCACCAAATAACAAAAAGCACAATCTGCGTAACAACATTGACCTTTCTGCCAAATTTGGTGTAATTCCGTGCAGCGGTTAAGGCTGTAGGTTCCACAACGAGTTCCTATGGGAATTAACATTACATATGCACTCTTATTTTGCGCCCCTATTTCTTGATCCCCACTGCACGGATCAACCCCAAGCTTTCCATGACACACAGAACCTACCTTGACACTATTTGGGGAAGATTTCATGAAGATTGGTCAAATAACGCCAAAGTTATAGGCAAGTCATAAAATGCTTATCCCATGGAAACTAGGTCCTAACTATAACCGCCTACTGGCGACTGCCAGTAGGTTATATATATATATATATATATATATATATATATATATATATATATATATATATATATATATATACAACGCTCCAAGTGCATCAGAAACAAATCACTCTCGGACGGGTGCTCTCATGCGGCGATGCGTTCCGCTCCTATATTAGCTCCAAATTCCCATGTATGGGGAAAATAAGCACTCACGGGTGGCGTTTTCAAAGATCTTTATTCTGTAAACAAACGCGTTTCGGCGGTCTGCCTTCTTCGGTGTTACCAACACACCGCGGGCAGCCGTCTTTTAATCACTTACTACAAAAAGGGTAAACATCAACAATGGACACAATGGACCCTACAGATAGCGTTCAAAATATCGCGCCATCTTTTAACACATAGCATATACCTATGGTTCTTACAAAAGCTAATACCTTGCAAAGTAAAACGTGTACACAACTACACATTCACAGTCCAAAATATCATTAAACATTTATGATATACACAGTGAGATTATTCACGTGGTACTGTTAATGCATTTAGGCGTTTCTAAATTCTATCGCCTCTTCTCAATTCAATAATATTATTAAATGCGCTTCTCGTGCAAAGTTCATTTAAATAGTATACATCATCCTTTGTATAAAATCATCAAGCCGTGGATCGGCCAAGGTCCACTGCATAGTTGTTACCCTTATTCTATCAATTCATTGACATGTCACAGGTAATTGTCAGCTACAGACTATTAAAATGCCTAAATCATGACAACCATCCATACCATTAGACACCTTAACATAACATTTCTTAGCTGTAAATCGGCTTAGCCCTGCTGTACCTAAATACCTGTATGTTAAAAAATCCTTCATTACAGCTTCAAGAAAACGAACAAATATTACCCACATATCCAAAATCAAAATTTGATAATTTAAATACCCAAGTGTGATACCAGTTCCTCACTACTATTTAACCCTCTAGGGAATTTTGTCTGTAAGTCAATTATATACCGTGACTCTAATCTACGCAGTTTTTTCAATCTATCTCCACCTCTTGTATGGTCTTTAACATGATCTAAGCCATAATACTGTAACACATTTCTATTGCTCATGTGTTTCTCAGCATAATGCCTTGCCACTGGGTACGATGCATCGTTCTTAGCTATCGCCCTTAGATGTTCCAAAATTCTAATTTTCAGGGGGTGGATAGTACTTCCAATGTAGCATAAGCCACATGGACAGACTAAACAATAGACCGCGTAGGTAGTACTACAGGTCAAGAATTTAGTTATGGGTCTTTTCAAATTGATGTCAGGAATATTGTATGACAGAACTCTCTTGCTATTAGTGCAAGCTTTGCACTTTCCACATGGAAAGAATCCCCGCATTTCCTTCAGAGTTCCCATCGCTCGTGGTTGCTTCTCTAAATGACTATGAACTAGTATATCTTTTAAAGATCTAGCCTTTTTAAAAGTTACTAATGGAAATGTCGGAATATCGTCACTTATGACATTATCTGTTTTTAAGATATGCCAATTCTTTCTCATTGTACGTTTAAAAAAATTAGCCTCAGCTGAATAGGTAGTAATCATCCTAAACTTTCCTTCATTAACATCGCTGGACCCTCTCTTTCGAATTTCTTTGTCTTTTAACAATTGTTGTCTAGGGATCTCTCTTACTTTTTGAAGTGTACTTTCTAAAAGTACCGAGTCATAACCCCTCACCTCAAATCTAGCCAAACTTTCTTTGGCTGCCACTTCGAAGTCACATGTTCTAGAACTATTTCTCTTTATCCTTAGTAATTCTCCATAGGGTATACTCTGTTTCAATTTGGGTGGATGACTACTGGTTGCAAATAAAGTTGAATTACCCGCTGTTGTTTTTCGGTACAGGGCTGTATTTAATTGACCCTCTGACACAAATACCTTCAGGTCAAGGTAGTCCACTGCCACTGGACTCACTATTCCCGAAAAGTGCAGATTCAAATTATTCTCATTTAGCTTATCAATATATCCCCATGCAGATTCAGGAGTGCCCTCCCACACAATGAAAAGGTCATCTATATATCGATACCAAACTATAGCTCGACCTTTACTTTGCCCTTTCTCATAGGTTCTGGGCACCTGCTCCTCCCACCAGCCAACGAACAAGTTCGCATAGCTGGGAGCGAAGCAGGTGCCCATCGCCATACCAGAGATCTGTCTGAAAAAAATTGTCCTCAAATACAAAGATGTTATTTGTAAGGCAAAATGTCGTAAACTCCATCAACATGACATTGTGTTCAGCAAACCGTAATTGTCTCTTATTCAAATAAAATTGTACAGCTTTTAGACCATCACCATGATTTATACACGTACATAAACTAGTGATGTCTAACACCACTAGTTGATATGAAGGGTCCCAAATTATATTATCAATTTTATTCAAGAAATCTTTTGTATCCTTGATATAGGAGTCTAATTCCATCACAAATGGAAAAAGGAAATAGTCAATGAACATGGATAAATGTTCTGTCAAGCTCCCCTGTGAAGACACAATTGGCCTACCTGGTGGATGCAGGCTATCTTTATGGAGCTTCGGAATATGATAAAAAGTGGCTATGACTGGATTGCTATTTCGTAAAAATAAGTGTTCTTCCGTTCCCAGCATAGATTTGTCATACCATTTCCTTATCAAAGTCTCATAGCTAAACACACTTTGTTGGTAATCCTTCTGTGTGGTCGGTATATAATATTGATTATCTGATAATTGTCTCAAGGCTTCTTCACAGTATTGCGTCCTTGTTTGTAAAACCACATTTCCGCCTTTATCTGAAGGCTTAATTACAATCGACGTATCCTGCAATAGACCTTTCAGTGCCTGTTTCTCATCAATCGTCAGATTGTCCTTCCTGGGACTTCTGGAGTTTTTGCATCTGAGCTTCAGTAGATCATTAACCATAGCTTCCGAGAAAACATCTATCGCGTCGAATGGCATCTGCGGTATAAATGTAGATTTAGGTTTAAATGGACTTTCTTCCATTTCTTGATCAATACCTACTTGTAACGCTCGTGTCGCTATGTCCTCCATAATACCAGATTGATTGTCCAAAGTTGTATGGAGATTATGTAAAAGTTCCACTGCTGATAGATCATTACAAGTTAAAAGGTCAGTTGCTGTAATCCTTGCAAATGGTTGCTTAGTCTCTTTCAAAGTTGGTCTCAATTTGAAGTATTTATATAGCTTCAATTTCCTTATGAAACCCGTGAGTGCTTATTTTCCCCATACATGGGAATTTGGAGCTAATATATATATATATATATATATATAAAGTCCAATACTCACTCCCAAATCCGAATGACTCCGACACAGCTCAGGGTAAAACAAATGGATTTATTCAGCAACTTAATCTCAGCGCGTGGTTCTTTGAGTCCAAGAAACGCTATGGCAGACGCGTTTCAGCCGTAAGGCTTTCATAAGTGCCAGTTTCAAAGCAGGTCCTTTCACCTGGGGGTCATTTAGATCTTGTGATACTGCTGTTACCACTCCCAATGGCTTGATGTCTCAGCCCCTCCTCTGCTTTAAAGCCATATTACACCTCGCGCTGCACTTCCAGCTGCTGCATGCTGGGACCAGTGGTCCGATGTGGATACCCATTCAGTAAGTGGGATAATCCAAACACCCGGTGGTGTCCCAATCCTGTTGGCTCACGGACCTTATTCCACTGCAGCTGCTGATCTCCGTGAAAGAAAGTACCAAGGCTGAAACCACTTGTCACCCCTGCAGTATGTACTGCTTCCTCTCTCCCCATGCAGTAAAGTGATACACTATGGTGGTAAGATCGCTTGGGGGGGCAACGCGTTGTATATGAATACAATATCCAATCTTGCTGGCTCACGCGTCGCACCAGACCGAGAGGGCGTGCCGGTAACCAGTGCCTGCAATACTGGCTAAAACATGAAGTCCAATACTCACTCCCAAATCTGAATGAGTCCGACATAGCTCAGGGTAAAACAAATGCATTTATTCAGCAACTTAATCTCAGCGAGTGGTTCTTTGAGTCCAAGAAACGCTATGACAGACGCGTTTCAGCCGTAAGGCTTTCATCAGTGCTGGTTTCAAAGCAGGTTCTTTCACCTGGGGGTCATTTAGATCTTGTGATACTGCCATTACCACTCCCAATGGCTTGATGTCTCAGCCCCTCCTCTGCTTTAAAGCCGTATTACACCTCGCGCTGCACTTCGACCTGCTGCATGCTGGGACCAGTGGTCCGATGTGGATACCTATTCAGTAAGTAGGATAATACAAACACCCGGTGGTTTCCCAATCCTGTTGGCTCAAGGACTTTACTCCACTGCAGCTGCCGATCTCCGTGAAAGAAAGTACCAAGGCTGAAACCACTTGTCACCCCTGCAGTATGTACTGCTTCCTCTCTCCCCGTGCAGTAAAGTGATACACTATGGTGGTAAGTCCGCTTGGGAGGCCAACGCTTTGTATATTAATACAATATCCAATCTTGCTGGCTCACGCGTCGCACCAGACCGAGAGGGCGTGCCGGTATCCAGTGCCTGCAATACTGGCTAAAACATGAAGTCCAATACTCACCCCCAAATCCGAATGAGTCCGACACAGCTCAGGGTAAAACAAATGGATTTATTCAGCAACTTAATCTCAGCGCGTGGTTCTTTGAGTCCAAGAAACGCTATGGCAGATGGGTTTCAGCCGTAAGGCTTTCATCAGTGCCGGTTTCAAAGCAGGTCCTTTCACCTGGGAGTCATTTAGATCTTGTGATACTGCTGTTACCACTCCCAATGGCTTGATGTCTCAGCCCCTCCTCTGCTTTAAAGCTGTATTACACCTCGCGCTGCACTTCGACCTGCTGCATGCTGGGACCAGTGGTCCAATGTGGATACCCATTCAGTAAGTGGGATAATCCAAACACCCGGTGGTGTCCTAATCCTGTTGGCTCACGGACCTCACTCCACTGCAGCTGCTGATCTCCGTGAAAGAAAGTACCAAGGCTGAAACCACTTGTCACCCCTGCAGTATGTACTGCTTCCTCTCTATATATATATATGCCGAAACGTGTAATGCCATTTTTGATGAAAAGAGAATAAAAAAATCTACTGATTAATTAAACCCCCGGTGTTGTCGGTACCTGTGCTATGTTGGAGCAGGAGAGGACGTTTTATATATATATATATATATATATATATATATATATATATATATATATATATATATATATATATATATATATATATATATATATATATATATATATATATATATATATATATATACCCAAAAAAAAGAACTGCTTCTTTTAGGAAAAGCCACACTGGTAGTTAACAGTTCTTAGCATGGAGGTGCAGCGGGCTGGAAAATGAACACGAAGCCCTTCGTAACAGCCTTACACGTTTCGGGCGCGAGCGCCCTTGTTCACAGGCAGCCAGGAATCAGACACCGGAAATTGCAATCACTTATTTTTATTTTCAAACGTGCCCCGCCTCAATGGGCCCCTGAGCACTATGGTTTTCGTAGTGTTGCACCATAACTCCCAAGTGGGATCCCGTGTCATGTTCCATTTAATAGACAAAACTTAAAACCACAGTGGGTCGGCAATCATGTAAAACAGTCCAGTTCGTTGCCATGACCATTCCTCCCATGCGGAACACCACCAGTCTAGAAACCAGGTCCTCCTGGTCCCCCAATCCGCACAAGCGCGGCGGGCAATCCCCCCGACTGGGCCAGCCGACGAAATCCAAACAAAAAAGAACAGCTCCTTTTGGGAAAAGCCACACTGGTAGTTAACAGTTCTTAGCATGGAGGTGCATATATATATATATCAGAACAGATTTCCCCAAAAATTCCCCACAATCCGAGGAAAAAGGAAAAGCAGCACAGCCAGGTTTCAGCAGCTCGGTGAGTTTTTTATTCAGTCATAAATTTGACAACCATTAGTGCATGACAGAGACCAACGCGTTTCGGCTGGAGCCTTCAACAGGGTATATATATATTTTTCCACCAATTTTGCCACATACTGCCGAACATACTCTCGGGCGGGTGCTTCCAGTGTGACTGTGGCAGTCACATAACAATTTTCACCAAAGTCCTCGCATAAACGAAGTTGGAGCACACAACGGTATTCATGCCTTTCATTTATTTGTATTTTAAAATTTGCAGACGCGTTTTGGCATTCCCTGCCTTTTTCAATGCACTTAATTCATTTCACCCGTATTTAAAACTTTTTCATGGTGAGGGATGATGGACTAACATATCATTATATTTATAACTCTTTCATGTCCGCCATTGCTGCATGATACATTTTACATTTTCTCTTAGTGAGTATGGCTTCATGTTCATAAAATCTCAATTGTCACTATAGTAGGTAACATGCAAGCCAACATTGTTCGTAACACCAGTTCGCTCACCACATCCGGGTGATGAAATGAAGGCAAATCCTCGCCCTGCCGTGCTCCTGCCTCAATGGTGTGTAGCCATAGGTGCCGGTTTTGTAACCAAACAAGTATGTTCGGCAGTATGTGGCAAAATTGGTGGAAAAGTGATGGGAACTGCCAGAACCGCCGCCTACCTCTTGGAATGTGATGTCCATCGACACCAGGTCGGCGTTACGAGAACGTAAGGAATTTGGTTACAAAACCGGCACCTATGGCTACACACCATTGAGGCAGGAGCACGGCAGAGCGAGGATTTGCCTTCATTTCATCACCCGGATGTGGTGCATTCATTTATTTCCTTTATATCCAGAAACCTAATTTAGGATACGCCTATGAGAAGAGGAACTTACGGCTGGAGTTTTCCTTTGATAATAAGGAGAGCTGGTACGACTGACTTGGGCTCCCTTATGGTAATGAAATGCCCTACAGTGATGTGTGTATGATATTTTGAAAGTGGAGAGATAAGATGTGTTATAGTAACCTGGCCATTGTGTTATTTTGTCATTTGACAGTCATTTTAAGAAAATTGCACCAGTGTCCGATACTAGCGACGAATGACCCTGCCCTGACGAAATTGCCTGAAAGATTGAATGGCAATGAAACATGTCGGCTAAGAAAGGAAGTGGTCTGCATATATGCAGCCGGTTTTAAATTTCTGAATAAGCGCACAAGAAAAGAATAAAATTGGTAATCTGTGCGTCTTATTTCAGTTTTATACTGCACTGGGTCTTGTTTGTTTGGTAGTTGCAAAGCACATAGGGTGTTTTTTGAATTGTTTGATCACCTTTTTTGGGACACTTATAAGTTTTAGCAAAATGGTTACCGATGATGATAAAAGTGAGCATAGCTGGTGAGTACCAATCAGCAAGCTCGACTGGTGGTGCGCACGTGAGGTGCCATTTTGCTTTTTTCACAATTTTTGAAAAATTA
The DNA here is from genome assembly GCA_963921515.1 of Calotriton arnoldi. Taxonomy (NCBI): domain Eukaryota; kingdom Metazoa; phylum Chordata; class Amphibia; order Caudata; family Salamandridae; genus Calotriton; species Calotriton arnoldi. Next base: position 353,883 of record CAWUFW010007684.1, read on the forward strand.
ACAGATCTATGGGTGTGTTTTTTTGGTATATGTACCATTCTTGCCCATCTTTAAGAATAGATGGGGTATGACTGTCATTTGATATAAAAACACTATTTTATAAAAAGAAGGCAAATGAAGTGGAGGGACACTACCTCGAAAAAAAGTGAGGTGTGACCGATGTAGATAAATGAAAAAATTCCACGTCCACATTTATGAATCTAAGAGCCTGAGGTGACAGGTCTTGTGTGTATTTGATATAAATTGAGAGGAGGGCGACCTGTTCTTTTTGTTCCCTCTACAGCTCCATATTGATAGAATAGTTACCTGAGATATCATGACATCATCAAGTGAGTCAAGTGAGTACAAGTGAGAGTACGTGTTTTTAAGAGTTTATGGGTGTTAAACATATATACTAACCTACTACAAAAGTTAAATTAGTATTCTAGGTGCACTATTACTGAGTGATGCTACTTCTAACATATATTATGTGAGTGGCTGTGTGACTGTATGTATCCTTGTGTGTATGGGTATGTGAGTGACTGTATGGGTGTGTAAGTAGCTGTGTGGGTGAGTGAGTGGCTGTGTGAGTGGCTGTATTAGTGAGTGAGCGGGTGTGTCAGTGGCTGTATGGGTGAGTGAGTGGTGGTGTGAGTGGCTCTGTGGGTGGGTAAGTGGGTATGTAGTGAATGTATGGGTGAGTGAGTAGGTATCTGAATGGCTGTATGAGTGAGTGACTGTGTGTAAGTGGCTGTATGGGTGAGCGAGTGGCTGTTTGAGTGGGTGTTTGGTTAAGTGAGTTGGTATGTGAGTGGCTCTTTTGGAGAGTGAGTGTCTGTGTGAATGGCTGTATGGGTGAGTGAGTAGATGTATGAGTGCTTGTATGGATGTGTGAATGGGAATGTAGTGGTTGTGTGGGTGTCTGAGTGAGTGTGTGAGTGCTTGAATGGGTGGGTGAGTGAGTGGCTGTGTTGAGAGGATGTATGGGTGAGTGAGTGGGTATGTGAGTGACTATGTAGGTAAATAGGTGGGTGTGTGAGTAGCTGTAAGGGTGAGTGTGTGGCTATGTAACTGGCTGTACAAGTGAGTGACTGGTTATATGAGTAGCTGTATGGGTGAGTAAATGGTTGTATGAGCGGCTGTATGACTGAAAGAGTGGGTGTGTGAGTGGCTCTATGGAGGAGTGAGTGGATGTGTGAGTACTGGTATGGGCCTGTGAATGGGTATGTGTAGGAAAGTAGGATCTACTTCTTATGGTTACCCCTACTGTTTTTGACTAGTCTGACTGGGATCCTGCTAATCAGGACCCCAGTCTATCTGCTTTCTCCCTAAACTGCTATGTTATGTACTTAGGTACAATCCAGATTGGATACACGGGTGCCCTTGTCAGTCCCTAGTATATGGTACCAATGTACCCAGGGCGTAGATACCCCAGAGGCCTCCCACGGGATGAAGCATGTATTATGCAACCCATGAGAGGCCATGCAAAATGGAACTACAGGCCTGCAATTGCAGCCTGTGTAAGTTGGTGAATGCACAACTTACTTAAGATATAGGTTTACTATATCTAAGGGTCACTGCATTTAAAACCTATCAGTCACCCCTATAGCAGGCCTTTACAATCCTGAAGGCAGGGTGCTTGGTTCTAAGTGAGAGGGTGTCACTGCATGAGCAGAACACCCCTGCAGCCTACAGAGTCCATTCTCTAGGGTTGTCAGTGAGACAGCCATATACGACATATAGAGGGGCATTATGCGACCGCGTAATGACCAACTCTAAAATGGCTGAAACAAACCCTTTCGTGTTTGGTGTCAAACATGTTGGAATCATACCCCCAGCCTTGTAACCGGTGTAGGAGGTATGATTCCACCCCTCAGAAGTGAGCTTCGTGAGTTCCCTGGTGTTCCCGGTACCAGTCTTCTAGTCCCGGACAGCACAAAATGGTTGCTGCCTACCAGAGGCACATTTCTGCCCTCCTGCTGCTGAGCCAAGCTCGAGCAGGGGAAGGCAGAACAATAGGCATCCTGTCACAGGGAGGTGTGACCACCTCCCAGACAGGATTTAGTGTATTAGGACTGGGTGGGTGCGCTTGCTAGCGACTGAAAGTCTGCATGAGGGGCACATTTGGTGTTCCTGTGCATAGTCCAGTTCAAACCAGTCCCAGGAGCCGTTGGCTCCCGCTCTGGTGCGAAAATGGACAAAGGACATGTGAGTAACCTCCCCAATGTCCAGACCCTCCCCTGGGAGAGTCCCCTGGATCTTCCCAACCCTCTTCCATGGGTGCTTAAGGGCTTACCTGGCTGTAGGACCTTAGATTCGACATGGAGAAGATTCTGAACAAGAAACTACTGCACTTCGACCATTTGGACACTCTGGACTTCGCTGGACTACGTTTGGGCCCAACTTCATCTCCCACTCAGTCTGCTGCATGGTCTGTGCCCATGCACCATACAGGATCTGTGTTGGACCTGTGAAGCATCAAGCACAACTGAAGATAATCTCCCCTGGAGTGAAGGAGTCACTCCCCTGCATTCGCAGGCACCTCAACACTGCTGACTGGTCTGCTGATCCTGAGCTCCTACAGACTCCAAAGGGTTCAGCAACACAGGAGGTAGATTTCTAAATCCCTTGAGGCTTGAGCTGCCTTTTTGCCAAGTTTGAGGCCAGTGTCCCTTGTGGGGGCTGCAATACCCGAACCCCTTTGCACCGCGTGTATTTGCAAGTGCATATGCTTGTTGGCATATTCCAAACAAGTGCATTGGGCTCTGAGTAGCCCCAACCTCTGGCACCATTTCCTATTAAGAACTTTGATCTCTTCACACTGAGTGCTCTGCGGGCTGTTGTTTGGTGAAATCGCTTGAGGTCCTCTCGCGACTCCTGTGCCTCTGGCCTGTGGGTCCAATTGAGGGTCAACTTTGCTTTTCTTGGGCTCCCCTGATTGCTCCAGGCTCACCCTGACTCATCTGTGCCTGGGGAGTCTTCTGGGCCTTTCTGGTCCGAATTATTCCCCTCCTTGACCTTCTGCTTAGGTTGCTGTTGCCAAGGCTTGTTGGCGCTCCCGCAGGACACCGACCCCTCAGCACTCGACATCCTATGTAAGACAGCTTGCATACGGCTCCTGGTTGTCCTCAACATCTCCTGGTCCCCGTAGCTGCAGAGTCAAGGATTCCATCAACCAACCTGAAGCACCCAACATCGGTGGGCATTCGTCTACCGAGCCCCTGGTCACTCTCACGTGACCCAGACTCTGTCCCCTCTGCTTTCAGGTACTTCTCGACAAGAATTCATCTTTCGATTCCAATGGACACTTTTCTTCCTTCCAGCAGCAGTGCTTCTTTGAAGTCCTCCCTTGGGTTCAACAGCTGTTTCCGACGCCACTTCAGACCTATGCACCCGGCTTCCCTGGGATAGGTAACTTGGGTACCTCAGTATCCACGGGTGGGGTGGCTCTCCAACCTTCTGTCTTCCACCGGGTTTCTTTGAAGTCCACTGGGAAGGGTCCTTAAACTTTAAAACTTCAACCACGACTTCCCCATAGACGTTTACGGAGCACGTGGTGTGTTCCCACACTGTACACGCACTCCGTGGGGTCCCTATCAACTCACCTTGGGTGGTTCCTTGGGGTCCCAGCAATTCTACGTCCTCTCGACACTGTCTTGACTCGAGTCTTGGTTCTTACACCACTTTCTTAGTATATGGTTTCGTACCCCCCTGGGGCCCGCTGTGTATTAGTGCTATTTACTGTCATTTCTGTGCTTAAGTATTGTGTGCTTTGTGATTATCTCCGTGTAGGAGATACTGTGTCATACTAGATAGTGTTATAGTAATAAATACATATTTTTATATCTACTATGTGGTTCTCCTTTCATTTAACCACTACTATAAGATTGCATTCTGGTGAAACAAGCTGCTTAACATTCCTTCAAGACTAAGCCTGAAGGCTGCTCTCAACAGCTACCACTTGGATAGCTTTCTAAGGTTATCTTTGACCTCTTAAATCACCATAAGGGTTGTTTGGACAGGCGCAAGGTGCCCACTTTAATTAGTGGACAGCATATACCAGGCCAACTTCTCACATTGGTGTGTAGCGGTTGGGATTCAAGCCTGCATTGTTTTACCAGGTAAATCCTTGTATTGATTAACTGAAAAACCACTAGTACTAGGTACATATAATACAAGCTTAGATTAAGTAAGTTCCGTTGAACTTAGGGTTGGGTAAGTCAAGGGTCTAGCACACCCTTTCTCAAAACTCAGAGAGTTTAGTTTCCACTAGGTTAGGTAGGTGCAACACCACACCACACTTAATATGTCTGCAAAAGGAGATGCCAGTGAATCTCTGCCTTCTAGATACAGTGAGCTTTCGTTCCAGGAACTGAAAGCCCTGTGTGACTCTAGAAAGTTGAAGACAGGGAGAAGTGCCAACACTTAACACCTGGTAGAGGTGTTACTTCTAGATGACTTAAGGAAAACCCCTGGGTCAGATGAACAGGAGAGAGTGGGTGGGACAGGGGATGAGGATAAGTCAGGAGGTGACACCTTGTATGACTTAGACTCTTACCCTGACTGGGGGGAACCTGATGGTTCCCACCTGGATAATTCAGATCTTCAAGAGGAGAATGGAGGAGGCCATGAGGGTACCCTCTTTACTCCTCCTGGAAGAGTGCAGAGTTTACCAAGGAGATATAGATCTCCCTCTGCAGAATCTAATCACTCAGGACAGTCTGTAGGGACCTCTGTATCTAGCAAGAGGGACCACTCTTTTGATTGGGAGTACCAACGTCTTGAGCTTGAGAAAGCTAGGCTTAGGCTCAGGCAAGAGCAGTTGGCCCTTGATAAGGAGTCCCTACAAGTGCAGAGAGCTAGAAAAAAGTTGGGACTAGAGTCCCATGGTGGCAGCAACAATGTCCCTAGAGTTAAGGAACATTCCTTTGATAATAGGAACCTGAGCAAGATTGTGCCTCCCTACCATGTTGGGGACGGTATTCACAAATGGATAACTGCTTTAGAGAGGGCCTGTAAAGTACAAAGGGTCCCTCAAGAGCAGTGGGCAACTATCTTGTGGCTCTCCTTTGCTGGCAAAGGTAGTGATAAGCTCCTCACTGTTAGAGAAGAGGATGCTGACAATTACTCAGTTTTGAAGAGTGCTCTCGTTGATGGGTTTTTGCTTAACCACTGAACAGTACAAGATTAAGTTCAGAGACACCCAGAAGACACAGAATCAAGACTGGGTAGACTTTGTGGATAGTGCTATTAAGGCTCTGGAAGGCTGGTTACTTGGCAGCAACGTACATGATTTTGTAGGATTGTATAATTTGATTATGAGGGAGCAGATCCTTAATAATTGCAAAAATCAGTTATTGCATCAATAGCGGTTGGACTCTGATCTGATTCCTCCCCAAGAATTGGGAAAGAAGGCAGATAAGTGGGTCAGAACCAGGGTGAAGCAGAAAAACCAGAACTCTGGTGGTGACCAGAAGAAGCAAGATTCTAAAACTCCAGATAAGTGTAGGGACAAGGGTAAATATCAAAAACAGTCTTCTTCAGGGCCCCAAAAACCTGCATCTGGGGGGGAGTCACAATCCAACAAAGGTAAAGGCAAAAAGAAACCTTGGTGTTACTTTTGTAAGGTAAAGACCCATTGGACAAAAAATGCTGATTGTCCAAAAGCCAAGGAAAATCCTCCTACCACCACTGCCCCTAAGGCACCTGTGCCCCCTAGCACAACTACAAGTGGTGGTACAGGGAACAAGGGATTAGTAGGGTTAACATTGGGCTCTGAGATGGGTTCTGGCCTAGTCAGAGCTCCAGCTCAGGCTGTGCTTGTCTGTGATGGTGGCATGGATCTTGCCACCCCATTTGTCAGTCCCAGTAATCTGGGCAAATACAAACATCAGCCTTTAATAAATGGTAAGGAGGCCATGGCATACAGGGACACAAGTGCAAGTGTCACTATGGTGACAGAGGATCTTATGGCCTCTGACCAAATCATACTTGGAGAAATGTACTAAGTGGCCAATGCAAACAATGTCAGGACTGACCATTCCTTGGCAGTTGTTAATTTCAGCTGGGGAGGGTAACTGGCCCTAAGAAAGTTGTGGTTAGCTCAGCCCTACCAGCGGAATGTTTGTTGGGCAATGATTTGGAGACTTCAGCCTGGGCTGAAGTGGAACTTAGGACTCATGCAGCAATGCTGGGCATCTCTGAAGATGTGTTTGCTGTGACCAGGTCACAGGCCAAACTGACAACCATTGAACAGGCCCTGGATCCTGAAACAATGGACATGGGGCCTTCCAAGAGAAGGAGCAGGAGTGGTAAGGCTGTGTCTTCCCCCCAGACTCAGAGTGAGGATCAGCCTCTTGAGGGAGATGATCTTAGTCCCTGTGAAGGAACTGTCTCAGAGGGACTGGAACCTGATCAGGATGAGTTCTTGGGGACAGGGGGCCCTTTCAGGGCAGACTTGAGTTTGGAACAGCAAACATGCCCCTCTCTTGAACCCCTCAGACAGCAATCTGCTGCTGAGGCTCCTGGGAGTGTCAGTGGATCCCACAGGATCTATTGGGATGAGGGACTCCTTTACTCAGAGGGTAGAGACCCCAAGCCTGGTGCCACCAGGAGATTGGTCATACCTCTGAAGTTTAGGGGCTTCCTACTCACCTTGGCACATGACATTCCCTTAGCAGGACACCTAGGCCAAAGTACGACTTGAGACAGGCTTGTCCCTCACTTTCACTGGCCTCACATGTCTGAGGACACCAAGGAGTTTTGTCGCTCCTGTACCACCTGCCAAGCCAGTGGTAAGTCAGGTGGTACCACAAAGACCCCCCTCATACCACTACCAGTGGTGGGGGTTCCCTTTGAGAGGGTTGGGATTGATATCATTGGTCCCATGAACCCTCCTAGAGCATCTGGACACAGTTACATACTAGTGGTAGTGGACCATGCCATTAGGTATCCAGAAGCAATACCCCTTAGAACCACCACAGCCCCTGTGGTGGCCAGGGCCCTCCTGTGAATTTTTTCCAGAGTGGGTTTCCCTAAGGAGGTCTTAACTGACAGAGGTACAAACTTCATGTCATGTTATATATCTGCACTGTTGAAGGAGTGTGGAGTGAACTATAAGTCCCCCACACCCCATCACCCACAATGCAATGGGTTAGTTGAAAGGTTCAACAAAACCCTCAAGGGCATGATCATGGGCCTCCCAGAAAAGCTTAGGCGAAAATGGGATGTTCTGTTTCCCTGCCTTCTCTTTGCCTACATAGAGGTCGCACAGAAGGGAGTTGACTACAGCCCTTTTGAACTTCTGTTTGGGTATCAAGTTAGGGGTCCCCTGTGTTTTGTGAAGGAGGGTTGGAAGTTACCTCTCAAACCTCCTAAACAAGACATTGTGGACTATGTACTTGGTCTCCGCTCCCGGATGGCTGAGTACATGAAGAAGGCCAGCAAAAACCTTGAGGCAAGTCAAGAATTACAGAAAGCTTGGCATGACCAAAAGGCTGTCCTGACTGTTTACCAGCCAGGGCAGAAGGTATGGGTGTTGGAGCCTGTGGCCCCAGCAGTTCTCCAAGACAAGTGGAGTGGGCCCCATACCACAATTGAGCAAAAGGGTGAGGTCACCTATCTGGTGGACCTTGGCACTCCCAGGAGCCCCCACAGGGTGCTCCATGTGAACAGGCTCAAACCTTTTGTGGACAGGGCTGACATGAGCTTGCTCATGGCAACGGGTGAGGGACAGGAGGAAGAGAGTGACCCTCTCCCTGATCTCCTCTCACAAAACCCTGATGATGGGTCAGTTGATGGTGTAGCTTTGGCAGGCAGCCTCAGTCAATACAGGCACATGTTCACTCTGACTCCAAGTGAGACCACCTGGTGTACCCATGAAGTGGACACAGGTGAGAGTCTACCTGTTAAAAATAAGATTTATAGACAGCCTGACCATGTCAGAGATTGCATCCGGACAGAGGTCCAAAAGATGCTGGAGTTGGGAGTGATTGAACCCTCAGATAGCCCTTGGGCTAATCCAGTGGTCCTGGTACCTAAACGTCACACCCAGGGTGGTAAAAGAGAGATGAGGATTTGTATGGACTACAGGGGGCCTAATGCAGTCACTAGGACTGAAGCTCATCGAATTCCTAGGGCAGATGAGCTGATTGATACTTTGGCCTCAGCCAAATTCTTGAGCACGTTTGACCTCACTGCTGGCTATTGGCAAATCAGACTAGCTGAGGATGCCAAACCAAAAACTGCATTTTCAACCCCTAGTGGGCATTATCAATTTATTGTGATGCCCTTTGGTTTGAAGAATGCACCTGCCACATTGCAAAGGCTGGTGAACAAAGTCCTTAGAGGCCTGGAAGCCTATAGTGCAGCATATCTTGATGATATAGCTGTCTTTAGCTCCACCTGGGAGGATCACCCGGTCCACCTGAAGAATGTTTTGGAGGCTCTGCAGAAAGAAGGCCTCACTATCAAGGCTACTAAGTGCCAGATCGGGCAGAGCAAGGTTGTGTACCTGGGCCACCTTGTGTTTGGAGGCCAGGTTCAACCATTACAGAGCAAAATCCAGACCATAATGGACTGGGTTGCTCCAACTACCCAGACTCAGGTCAGAGCTTTCTTGGGCTATTCCTGGGTATTTCCTGGGTATTATAGGAGATTTGTAAAAGGATATGGGTCTATCTATAGTGACTCCCTTGAATGATCTCACCTCTAAGAGAATGCCCAAGAAGGTTCAGTGGACAGTTAGCTGTCAAAAGGCATTTGAGGATCTCAAGCAGGCCATGTGCACTGTTCCCATTCTGCAGAGTCCTGACTACTCCAAGCAATTTATTGTCCAAACAGATGCATCTGAGTTGGGGTAGGGGCTGTGTTGTCACAACTTAATGCAGAGGGTCAGGATCAACCAGTAGCTTTTATCAGCAGAAGGTTGACCCCATAGAGAAACGTTGGTCAGCTATAGAGAGGGAAGCCTTTGCTGTGGTCTGGGCCCTGAAGAAGCTGAGGCCATACCTGTTTGGCACTCATTTCATTGTTCAGACAGACCATAAGCCCCTCCTATGGCTAAAACAGATGAAGGGTGAAAACCCCAAACTTTTGAGGTGGTCCATTTCCCTACAGGGGTTGGACTATACAGTGGAACATAGACCTGGGAGTAACCATGCCAATGCAGATGGACTCTCCAGATATTTCCACTTAGAAAATGAAGACTCAACTGTGCAAGGTTAGTCTCATCTCCTTACGATTGGGGGGGGGGGGTTGTGTAGGAAACTAGGATCTGCTTCTTATGGTTACCCCCACTTTTTGCAAAATGTAATACTGTTTTTGACTAGTCTGACTGAGATCCTGCTAATCAGGACCCCAGTCTATCTGTTTTCTCCCTAAACTGTTATGTTATGTACTTAGGTACACTCCAGATTGGATACTGGGGCACTCTTGTCAGTCCCTAGTATATGGTACCCATGTACCCAGGGCATAGGTACCCCAGAGGCCTCCCATGGGCTGAAGCATGTATTGTGCCACCCATGAGAGGCCATGCAAAATGGAACTACAGGCCTGCCATTGCAGCCTGTGTAAGATGGTGCATGCACCACTTACGTAAGATATAGGTTTACCATATCTAAGGGTCACTGCACTTAAAACCTATCAGTCACCCCTTTAGCAGGCCTTTACAATCCTGAAGGCAGGGTGCTTGGTTCTAAGTGAGAGGGTGCCACTGCATGAGCAGAACACCCCTGCAGCCTACGGAGTCCATTCTCTAGGGTTGCCAGTGAGACAGCCATATACGACACATAGAGGGGCATTATGCGACCGCGTGATGACCAACTCTAAAACGGCTGAAACAAACCCTATCGTGTTTGGTGTCAAACATGTTGGAATCATACACCCACACGGTAACCGGTGTGGGAGGTATGATTCCACCCCTCATAAGTGAGCTTCGTGAGGTCTCTGGTGTTCCCGGTACCAGTCTTCTAGTTCTGGACAGCACAAAATGGTTGCTGCCGACCAAAGACATATTTCTGCCCTCCTGCTGCTGAGCCAAGCTCGAGCAGGGGAAGGCAGAACAGCAGGCATCCTTTCACAAGGAGGTGTGACTACCTCCCAGACAGGATTTAGTGTATTAGGACGCGCTAGAGGCAGCACATAGGATTTCTATTGACTCTGCCAGACGAGTCAGTTACAGCAGGAGCGCCTGGTAAAGGGCTCCACAACCTGCCTTTTCTTCACTCTGTGCACGCTCGCTCTCATTGCTTTTCTATGTGCACTCGCTTCAATTTTAAATACAGCTATTTCAAGCTTTTAAATATTTGTTTTAAAAAAGTCACGTATATTGTGTACTCACCATTTACTGCTTACTAAGGGTCGCTCAGAGGGGTGCCTCCCCGGTCCACCACGGATTGTTCCGCTTGAGTGGAGGGAGTGTTGCACAACCCGGAAGTGACGCGCAGTTACCAGGTCAGCTGTTCAGCTGCCTGGAACTACAAATCTACATGCCCTGGCCGACGCGCAGCAGACGCGCTAGAGGCAGCACATAGGATTTCTATTGACTCTGCCAGACGAGTCAGTTACAGCAGGAGCACCTGGTAAAGGGCTCCACAACCTGCCTTTTCTTCACTCTGCGCACGCTCGCTCTCATTGCTTTTCTCTGTGCACTCGTTTCAATTTTAAATATAGCTATTTCAAGCTTTTAAATATTTGTTTTAAAAAAGTCACGTATATTGTGTACTCACCATTTACTGCTTACTAAGGGTCGCTCAGAGGGGTGCCTCCCCGGTCCACCACGGATTGTTCCGCTTGAGTGGATGGAGTGTTGCACAACCCGGAAGTGACACGCAGTTACCAGGTCAGCTGTTCAGCTGCCTGGAACTACAAATCTACATGCCCTGGCCGACGCACTAGAGGCAGCACATAGGATTTCTATTGACTCTGCCAGACGAGTCAGTTACAGCAGGAGCGCCTGGTAAAGGGCTCCACAACCTGCCTTTTCTTCACTCTGCGCACGCTCGCTCTCATTGCTTTTCTCTGTGCACTCGCTTCAATTTTAAATACAGCTATTTCAAGCTTTTAAATATTTGTTTTTAAAAAGTCACGTATATTGTGTACTCACCATTTACTGCTTACTAAGGGTCGCTCAGAGGGGTGCCTCCCCGGTCCACCACGGATTGTTTCGCTTGAGTGGAGGGAGTGTTGCACAACCCGGAAGTGACGCGCAGTTACCAGGTCAGCTGTTCAGCTGCCTGGAACTACAAATCTACATGCCCTGGCCGACGTGCAGCGGACGCGCGCCGCTGGCGCGCCGAAGGCGCGCCTAAGGCAAGCCCGTCTGCGCCCGCCCGCACCTGGATGTCACCAGGAGCCAGAAATCCTGCTGGTGCCTCCCTAAATCGGGTAATTAGTCCTGACCAGCGTACTAATTATACCAGCCAAGAGATAACGCTCATTAGGGACCACATACGAGCTCCCGTAATGAATATGAAAGTGAACTCCTGCACCCACAAATTCCCCAGAATAGTGGAAGGCCCCCTCGCGTGTACAAACTGTAGATTCCAGAGTATCTCCCCCACACCACCCACTGACTCTCAAAACCCAACCCACCACCGCAAAATGGGTGAGGATAGGGCAAGCTGGGATTGTTTCCTGGCCAATGTTCACTCACTCCCTAAACACGCTATCAATATCTGGGACTTGCTCTCTTCTTCCTTCCTAGACATTGGATTCCTAACAGAAACTTGGATGAAACCATCCTCGTCCCCAGCAATTGCTATGGCGCTGCCAGACGGATACCGCATTTTGAAATTAGACAGACCTCGTAAGGTAGGAGGAGGGGTAGCCATTATATACAAAGACCCGATTAAAGTAACATTATTAGATCAACTTAGCAACGACAAAATTGAAATTCTAGCGTTTAGATTAGACCTCCATGCACAGTTGAGCTGGAAAGGAGCCCTCGTATACCGCCCCCCTGGACCACTCCTCGATTCCATCACTCTCCTATTAGACATGATTGCCCCACATGTAATATCTTCTAACAAATTCCTTCTACTAGGCGACTTCAATGTCCATAGTGAGAACCCAGAAGACCCTAAGGCCTCTGCCCTCCTGACCGAGCTAGCGACACTAGGACTCATAATAATCAACGAGGCGCCGACGCATATTGCGGGTCACACTCTGGACCTAGTTCTCTCCAATTCCCCTCACACACTGTACAAATCTACCACGCCTCTGACCTGGTCGGACCACTCCATAATTGCATTTGATCTAGTGGGCCCCTCTGCGCACAAATGCGTGGAAAAACCTACCACGCGAGCCTATAGACAATGGCACAAATTAACACCCACACTCTTTAGGGACACTTTTATCCCTCCCCACCTTTCATCATCTGACACGGTAGAGAAACGATTAACTGACTTTCAGGACGCAGTACTAGTTACTTTAGATGTATTAATCCCCCTGAAAAGATCATCTGCAGCCCCCAAGCGTCCTCAGACCCCATGGTATTCTACAGACCTTCGGTCCGAAAAAAGTCAGTGCAAAAAGCTAGAGCGTCGATGGCGCCGAACCCAGGAACCTTCTGACAAAGAAAAATACAAAATTGCCATAGACTCTTACCATAAAAACATTAAAGTCGCTCGAAAAAAACACATAGCCAATCAGCTAGCACAAACAGATAATACCCCTAAAGTCCTTTTTCAAGTACTCAACACCCTCATTAATCCCAAAGCTTGTAATCCGGAAGATGCGCCAACCCAATCACTTTGTGATAATATTGCTGATTTCCTTTCACAAAAGATTGACAACATTTACAATAAAATTACCTCTACCGTCACAAGTACAAGTCACAATCCGACTGCAATACCCTCCCTGGACTCACACAATTCTCTCACTCTGAAAGAATTTCCTCTGCTCACCATTAAAGACACAGAAAATCTGTTACAATCTTCCAAATCTGGATCCCCTAAAGATTTAATCCCAGCTAAAATCTCCAGAGGTCTTGCAGCGGAGCTGGCTGCACCTCTGTGCTCCATCCTAAATAGTTCAATCAAGGAAGGCAAGCTTCCTTCTGAGTGGAAAGCCGCCCAGATAATGCCCATTAGAAAAAACACTAAATTGCCCCCTTACGTAATCTCCAACTATCGTCCCATCTCACTACTCCCTCTCCACAGCAAAATACTGGAAAAGCATATTAACACTCACCTATCCACCTTCATTGAATCGTCTGACTGTCTTGACCACTCACAATCAGGATTCCGTCCCAGGTACAGTACGGAATCAGCTCTGGTTAATGTCATGGATGACATCCGAATGCATGCGGATGCTAGCCGAGCAGTAATCCTCATACTGCTCGACCTCTCCGCAGCAATCAACACCATCTCACATCAGATTCTGCTGGAGAGATTACGGGCTATAGGCATTCAGGACAACGCACTAAACTGGCTGAAGGACTTTTTAAAGGGGAGAACTCAAACAGTCAACCTTGGTCCTTTTAAATCTCAGACCACTAAGGTATCTAAGGGCGTGCCTCAGGGCTCCTGCCTCAGCCCTTCACTATTTAATATATATGTCACCCCACTCGCAGCACTCTTAAGAAACATCGGGTTTACTCCCATCTCTTACGTGGACGACACGCAACTCCTTCTCTCTTTCGATAAAAACACCCCTAATATCAAGAGCATTTTCGCAGAGGGCATGAAAACTATCACAACGTGGATGAGCAACAACTTTCTGCAATTAAACGCAGATAAAACAGAAATAATGCTGTTTAAAGATGCAGTGACCAGCTGGTCACCTTGTTGGTGGCCAGAGGAACTGGGTCCTGCACCATCCTCTAAATTAGTGGTTAAGAACCTGGGTGTGCTAATTGATAGCAAACTCAATCTGGAAGAGCATATAGTTGCAACTAAACGGGCATGCTTCCATGCACTCAGCCTGCTCCGCAAAGTTTTTCACTTTCTCCCTTCTTCCACACGTAAAACCTTGGTACATGCTATGGTCCTCAGTCGACTAGATTACAGCAATGCCCTGCTGATCTCTGCTAAGACAACCTCCTTGTGCAGTTTACAAGTGGTCCAGAACACGGTGTCCCGCCTGGTAACCAGTGCACCCCTCCGAACTCCCTCACGCCCCCTGCTCCGTAAACTACACTGGTTGCCCATACACAAAAGAATTGAATTTAAAATTGGCTGTTTGGTGTTCAAAGGCCTTAACAAAATGGGACCGAGATATCTAGCGGACAAATTGGTCAGATATACACCCTCGCGTACCCTTCGATCAAAAGATAAGGGTCTCCTCATCGTCCCGCGCATAAAACAAACCAGATTGGGAGGCAAAGCGTTCTCCTACTTAGCCCGACAAATCTGGAACCAGTTACCTTTGGACATCCGCCAATGCACTAGCTACTTGATCTTTAGAAAGAAACTCAAAACATCACTCTTCTAGCTCCTGTGTCTTTCACTCTACTCGTCCTCAGCGCGGAGATACCCCATCCGGGGTGATTCATGCGCTCTATAAATGACATAAATAAATAAAATAAATAAAATAAATAGGACTGGGTGGGTGTGCTTGCCAGCGACTGAAAGTCTGCATGAGGGGCACATTTGGTGTTCCTGTGCATAGTCCAGTTCAAACCAGTCCTGGGAGCCATTGGCTCCCGCTCTGGCGCGTAACTAGAAAAAGGACATGTGAGTAACCTCCCCACTGTCCAGACCCTGGGAGGGTCCACTGAATCTTGCCAACCCTCTTCCTTGGGTACTTAAGGGCTTACCTGGCTGTAGGACCTTAGATTCGATGTGGACAAGATTCTGAACAAGAAACCACTGCACTTCGACCGTCTGGACACTTTGGACTTCGCTGGACTTCGCTGGACTTCGTTTGGGCGCGACTTCATCTCCCACTCAGTCTGCTGTATCGTCTGTGCCCATGCACCATACAGGATCCATGTAGGACCTGTGGAGCATCAAGGATAACCAAAGATAATCTCCCTTGGAGTAAAGGAGTCACTCCCCTGCTTTCACAGGCACCTCAACACTGCTAACCGGTCTACTGATCCCAAGCTCCTATGGACTCCAAAGGGTCCAGCAACACAGGAGGTAGGTTTCTACATCCCACGATGCTTGAGCTGCCCTCTTACCAAGTTTGAGGCCAGTGTCCCTCGTGGGGGCTGCAATACTTGAACCCCTGTGCACCATGTGTATTTGCAAGTGCATATGCTTGTTGGCGTTTTCCAAACAAGTGCATTGGGCTCTGAGTAGCCCCAACCTCTGGCACCATTTCCTACCAAGAACTTTGACCTCCTTGCACTGAGTGCTCTGCGGGCTGTTGTTTGGTGAAATCGCTTGAGGTCCTCTCGCGACTCCTGTGCCTCTGGCCTGTGGGTTCAATTGAGGGTCAACTTTGCTTTTCTTGGGCTGCCCTGGTTGCTCCAGGCTCGCCCTGACTCCCCTGTGTGTGGGGAGTCTTCTGGCCCTTGCTGGTTTGAATCGTTCCTCTCCTTGACCTTCTGCGTGGGTTGCCATTGCCAAGGCTTGTTGGCACTCCCGCTGGACACCGATCCCTCAGCACTCGACATCCTTTGTGGGACAGCTCACATCCAGCTCCTGGTCATCCTCAACATCTCCTAGTCCCCGCAGCTGCAGAGTCAATGACTCCATCAACCAACCTGAAGCACCTAACATCGGTGGGCATTTGTCTACCGAACCCCTTGTCACTCCCAAGTGACTCAGACTCTGTCTCCTCTGCTTTCAGGTACTTCTCGACAAGAATCCACCTTTGGATTCCAACGGACACTTTTCTTCCGTCCAGCAGCGGCGCTTCTTCGAAGTCCTCCATTGGGTTCGACTGCGGTTTCTGACGCCACTTCAGACCTATGCACCCGGCTTCCCTGGGATAGGTAACTTGGGTACCTTGGTATCCACGGGTGGGGTGGCTCTCTAACCTTCTGTCTTCCACAGGGTTTCTTCGAAGTCCACTGGGAAAGGTCCTTAAACTCTAAAACTTCAACCGCGACTTCCCCATAGACTTGTACGGAGCACGCAGTCGTGTTCCCACACTGCACACGCACTCCCTGGGGTCCCTATCAACTCACCTTAGGTGGTTCCTTGGGGTCCCAGCAATTCTACGTCCTCTCTACACTGTCTTGACTCGAGTCGTGGTTCTTACACCACTTTCTTAGTATATGGTTTGGTTCCCCCCTGGGGCCCACTGTGTAATAGTGCTATTAACTGTCATTTTTGTGCTTAAGTATTGTGTGCTTTGTGATTATTTCGGTGTAGGAGATACTGTGTCGTACTAGATAGTGTTATATTAATAAATACATATTTTTATAACTACTGTGTGGTTCGCCTTTCATTTAACCAATACTATAAGATTGCATTCTGGTAAAACAAGCTGCTTAACATTCCTTCAAGACTAAACCTGAAGGCTGCTCTCCACAGCTACCACTTGGATAGCTTTCTAAGGTTATCTTTGACCTCTTAAATCACCATAAGGGTTGTTTGGACTGGTGCAAGGTGCTCACTTTAATTAGGGGACAGCATATACCAGGCCAACTTCTCACAGTATGTGAGTATTTTTGTGGGTGTGAGTTGGTGTACAAAAGGATGTATGGGGGTGTGAGTGGGTTACGGAGTTGCACTACACGGAATTCCACAGAGTTAGATAAAAACTCTTTGGAATTCCACGGAGTTCCACGAGCGGGCAGAGTTGCTTCACTCGCCCACCCCTAATTATTGGAAACTCCTTGCTTCTCGCAAAACCCCACCCTCTTCAGCACTCTCCCCCGACTCCTTCCCTCTCCCTTTCCCATGCTAACATATCATTTCAAACTGTTAGTTTCCATCAAGGCACATTAACACATTTGAATTGATGTATTACGCATTACGCTCTTTTGCGTGCCAATCTGTTTATGATTAAAATAGAAAATCAATACAAGACTGATTCATAGGCAAACAAAGCCTGACTGCGGGAACAGCCATTCCAGATGACATAAACGTATAATAAAGATTTCCAAACTACAAAATACAGTTCCTGCAATGGATAGCAGTAGCTCTGTGAAACGTTTAAGGCACCTGCGGGCAGAGCCAAGAAGTTAACAGGCCTAGAACTGCTGATAAACACCTTTGACGCACTAAAACCTCTGATCAAACCTGAAAACACTTACCCGCTTCGGGTGTGCCATGTGCTCAGATGTGGAGTGAACCATATGGGAGAAGGAAGGGGGGCACAAAGTTGTATTAATGAGCAGTGCACTTGTGAAGCATGCAGAATACCCCCAGTTATTTATAGATATTCAGAACTGACTGAATGTGGTAACATGCATAATGTAAAATGTGTTTCATGTACCTGACCTTGTGATGTTTATGTACTGTGGCCATGTTCGATTTTGTGTATCCAACTGCTCCCCTAAACCAATTTTTGCACTCTGTTTTCAGCATAGCACATTGCAGATGTAAAATCTGAATAGGAACATTGTAATAACCGCCTTCGCTTTTAGAGTTACAGTAGTACTTTCACAGTCAGCGGTAAAAAAAACAATATTCATTTGAGCTACGAAATCTACAGAGGCCGATAACTTATTCGAGTCCACGTCTCTTCACGTTTAGAAACCCATTCTTAGAGAAGAGCATTTTTGGAGCCTGGTATTTTGGTACATCAAAGAGAGACAAAGCAGAAATAGAGAGACATGCATGGATAGCCTGTTGCCAAGCACTATCCTTCGTGTATGGGAGTTCGGTTGTGGTGGCACACAGTCAGGCACAATTCTGCATTTTAGAGAAACCCCCGGCCCGGATACGAGTGCAGCTAGAAGCAGCTGCTGCTCATGTGCAAATAGTGCGCGCTGCTCAGGACATTTGCAAACCACCCCACTCCCTCAAGTTAACGCAGTACATTCGCTCCCAATCCCAGCAGGACGGTCACCTTACCTTCACGTGGGGGTTATCTACGGTGGTGCAGCCCGCCAGACTCTAGCCTCTTCTGCCATTCTGCTGCACGCCACTGACGCTGAGAGGAAGCCTCCACTGTCCTCTCCCGCTCTCACTCTGGAAGTCAGCTAACAACGGCAAGGACGCAAGAACTGTGAGGAGAGTAACTAGTGTGCATGTCAAACTGCGCGCAGGAAGAGCCTGTCCCGAGGAGGTCTCATAATAGGGTCAGGTAAAATGCATATTTTGGGGACGGTAAACTCCGCGGCGGGTGCTGGAGTTTTTTGCAAAACTTCACGCTCCAAGCGGAGTGCAGAGTGCTAAAAACTCTGCAAACTCCACTGGCGGAGCGGAGTTAACCATCCACATTTAGAGAGGGTGTGTGAGTGGTTCTCTCCATGATGTAATCAGTGATATCATTTGAGATGTCATGAGTGATATCACTGACCATGTCATGAGTGATGTAATATGTGAGGTCATAAGCAGTGCATTGCGGGGGCGTAAGTTATAGTTAGCCCAGGTAACTGCAACTGATGAACTTCTATGGCTTTATATGAGTGAAATCTAGCCTAACTATAACGTCCCTGTAACCTTTGGTTTTTTTCAGTGAATTTCTAAGGTTTTTTAAATTATATTTCCTAACTATAACGCCCCTGTAACCTTTGGTTTTTAAGTGAGTTTCAGAGGTTTTGCAAATTCTATTTCCTAACTATAACATCCCTGTTACCTTTGGTTTCTTAAGTGAATTTCGAAGGTTTTTTAACTAGTAGTTATGTTTGCAGAGTGGTGGAGAAAGGGGGAGGGGCCTCTGACCAGCTCTCAGGAATACCACTGTGTGGGACTTAATGGTCCAAAGGTCCCTCAGCATCCAAGAGAACTTCATCCACAACCAGTAGTGTGCCAGCAGGTGCATTTACAGAGTCGTGGAGAAAGGGGGCGTGGCCTCCGAAGACTTCTCAGCAATCCCGCTGTGTGGGAGTTACTGAAGGTAACAGGAGGGGTTGTTGGCCCCCAAGGATCCTCTTTTTAGCTAGCAACAATTGTTCACAAGGAACTCATTTTAAGAAAGTGTTTTTCATATTTGCAAGTGTTTAACTTTTGCAATGATTCAATCATAAGCCTGAAAAAGTAAATGTAAATGTAATATAATCCAAATATCTAAATAAATTAAATATTTACAATATTACCTAATGTATTGTCAGAAAGTAGCCCAAGGAGTATATTGATTAATACTCACTTTTGCCGAAATGAGTAATATATTTATTTATAATTACAGAAATCTTTATAAAAACCACACTCGCTCACACGCAAAAGTATATTTATAATGCATATGCAATAATTAGAGAATAGAAAATTTGTGACATTTGTGACCCCAGTGAAGAGACCATAGCCAACTTGTATTAAAACATGAAGTGACTGTATTTTTAAAAAATGACAAGTTATTGGAGTAAGAAGGATGTCTTTTGTGATTCTGATTCACTGTTTCAGATCAAGGACCAGAGTCTTTTCTAGTGCTTTCAAGACTATCCTTAATGGTTGCTGAAGACGTTTCCACCCAACTGTTGATATCGGGGTCTCTTCAGGACAGAGAATTCCAGGGGACTGCAAAGTATTAATTGAAATTAGTGGGGTATATGAGGAAGTGTGTGAGTGCTACTTAAAAGAATATATACAAGAGAAGTGCTTACCTAGGGGCACATGAGCCCCTGTAGTAAGCGCCGAATCACTTTTAGCATGCCTTCTTAATCACCAATAGTCGTCACCCTTTCTTCCAGTAATTCAGGGTGGATATATATATATATGCAATTGGATCAATACCTAGAAGCAGAGGATGGAGGCGGTTTAAATGAGCCTGTCCGTTCTAATTAAAAATATATAGATGCAGAGTGAATTTTCATTGTTTGATCCGGAGGGCCTCAGGTGGAGACCCGATATGTGGTTCACAAAGTGGTCCTGAGGACAGGAATGCGCCTGATGTAATTTAATTGGATATATATTCATGAGCATCCAGAAACCATTCTTCTATTTATGTGTCTGGTATAGGCAGGCATATACTTAATTCAGACTAATAAACTTGTGCCATTCTTCCAGACTATTTAGCCCTTGTCGAATTGAGTTACATTTATCAATCCATTTACATTTGAGAGTCTGCAAAATCAATGATATATCTCCACCTCTTTGAGGCCCTCCAGATCAAACAATGAAAATTCACTCTGCATGGTGAGTTGGAAATCCTCTACTATCACCATGTATATATTTTTTATTAAAATGGACAGGCTAATTTAAACCGCCTCCATTCCCCGCCATATCCACATTTGGGTCGAAACGTCGTCGGCAACCATTGAGGATAGTCTTGAAAGCCCTAGAAAGGACTCTGGTCATTGATCTGAAACAGTGAGTCAGAATCACAAAAGGCATTCTTCTTACTCCAATTACCTGTCGTTTTTTTAAAAATACAGTCACTTCATGTTTTAATACAAGTTGGTTATGGTCACTTCACTGGGGTTACAAATGTCACTCATTTTCTATTCTCTAATTATTGCATATCCATTATAAATATACTTTGGTGTGTGAGCGAGTGTGTTTTTTATAAAGATTTCTGTATTTATAAATAAATATATTACTCATTTCGGCTGAAGTGAGTATTAATCAATATACTCCTCGGGCTACTTTCTTACAATACATTAGGTAATATTGCAAATATTGAATTTATTTGGATATTTGGATTATATTACATTTACTTTTTCAGGCTTATGATTGAATCATTGCAAAAGTTAAACACTTGCAAACATGAAAAACACTTTCTTAAAATGAGTTGTTTGTGAACAATTGTTGCTAGCTAAATAGCTATTACCCAGTTCACATGGACATATGGGGTGCTCTTGTGTTTTTGAAATACCCAAGGATCCTCAGCATCCAAGCGGATTTCATCCCCCAACAAGTAGTGTGCCAGGAGGCACAATTGCAGAGTGGTGGAGAAAGAGGGTGTGGCCTCCGAAGACCTCTCAGCAAACCCTCTCCGTGGGGCTTACTTGAGCTAACAGGAGGGGCTGTTCGCCCCCAAGGACCCTGAACAGCAAAAGGCACTTCA
Source organism: Calotriton arnoldi (assembly GCA_963921515.1). NCBI lineage: Eukaryota > Metazoa > Chordata > Amphibia > Caudata > Salamandridae > Calotriton > Calotriton arnoldi. The sequence goes on from CAWUFW010007684.1 coordinate 374,868, forward strand.
TCCCCCAACCAGTAGTGCACCAGGAGGCGCGTTTGCAGAGTGGTGGAGAAAGGGGGCGTGGCCTCTGAAGACCTCTCAGCAATCCCACTGTGTGGGACTTACTGGAGGTAACAGGAGGGTAGTTGGGCCCCAAGGACCCTCAGGAGTCAAGGGGACTTCATCCCCCAACTAGTAGTGTGCCAAGAGGCGCATTTGCAGAATGGTGGTGAAAGGGTTGTGGACTCCGCAACTTGTCGGGCCAGCTTTTTTGTTTTATCATGAGAAGGGGGCCCCCATTCCCTGGGTCCTTTGTGGCCCCAGGGACTCCATCCCCATTGCAAGGCCTTTATAGAACCTGGGGAGGTGCGGCGTGGCTCCCATCCCTGGACAAATTTCAGCATTAGTGACCCCATCCCCTGGGGCCCAGGCTTTTAAACATTTTTTCCATTATTTTGGGATCCCCTACCCAGGCCGATTTCAGCCCCAGGGACCCCATCCCACAGGGCCAAGTCTTTCTCAAATGGTGGATGGGGGCCATGTGCCCCCCTCCACAGACCGAATTCGACCCAGAGGGCCCATCCCCCAGGGGCCATGTCTGCTGGGTGCCCCCAGGGCACTCAGTCTCCACTGAGACCATGGGCGGAGCCTGAAGGCCACCGCGGTCCCAGCTGGCTCCCCGCCTCCTGTGGGAGCTAGCATTGCCTTCACAGACAGAGAGCTGCTGGAAAGGCAACTCCCTGTCTGTAAAAGCAATTGTGCTCCGCTTCCAGCAAGCTAGAGCATTTTTACAGCAAGCAAGAGCATTTTTAATGCTCTCGCTTGCTGGAAGCGGAGTGTTTGCTGTGGCTTGGTGGAGGCGGTAAAGCTTCCACCAGGCCACAGCAAACAGCTATGTTCCGGGAGCAATAGCCCTGGGAGGTGGAGGTTCCCAGAGAAATCTATGGCTTCACGAGGGGGGGTTGTGCCCCCCCTTTCTTATTTGCAGGGACTGCCCCGGGGAGGTTCCCCGGGAGGTGGCTTTTTAAAAGAAGATGGCCCCAGGGAGGTGGTAGTCCCTGGGGCCCAGGGGGGTCCCTGAGGCCCCCCACTACAACTTTGTTATAGTCCCAGGGAGGTGGTGGTCCCTGAGGCATGGGGATCCAATAGGCCCCCAATTCATTTTTGGCATGTGGCCCCAGGAGGTGGTAGTCCCTGGGTCCTGGGGTGTCCGAGAGGCCCCCGTTTCAAAATAAATTAGCCCCGGGGAGATCGTAGTCCCTAGGGCATTATTAGGCCCCATGAGGGGAGCCAAAGCGCCCCCTTCCTTTATTATGAAAATGCCCCCAGAACCTGGCCCACCTGAGCGACGGGAGCCCACGCTTTGTTTTTTAGTTAATTTTCGGCAGGAGCCACTGATCCAACATCGCTCCAGCTGAAAATGAAACAAAAAAATGCTTTTTGTCCCTGTGGAATGCCCCCAAGAGGTCAAGGGGGTCAGGGTATGTCCACCCCGCACCCATTTCTTTTTTTGCTCAGCGTTTATGGGAGTCGGCTCAAGCCAGGTCCCAAGATGGCTGACAACACTTCCTAGTTGAAGTGTTGGGAGCCAACCAGAGCTTTGCATTTCCCTGAATGAGCTCATCTTTCTTTGTGAAATAATCGTGACCATAGATATCACAAACTTTTTTTTTTAATTTCTCAAAAACTACTGAACGGATTTACACCTAATAACAAAAAGCACCATCTGCGTAAACAAATCTATCTTTCTACCAAATTTGGTGTAATTCCATTCAGTGGTTCAGGTTGTAGTCATGTTGACACGTCCTATGGGAATTAACAATGCAAACGCACCCTTTGTTGACCCCCATTTTTCTCAGCCCCCACTTCACGAATCACCCCAAAACTTTCTGTGTCAACTGAGCACTTTTTTTCTGAAATTTTTTGTGAAGATTCTTCAAATGGTGCTAAAGATATAGGCAAGTCAAAAAACACTTTTCCTATGGAAACAAGGCCCTAACTATAACTACCTACTGGCAATCGCCAGTAGGCAGTTATAGTATGGACCTAGTTTCCACAGGAAGAGCGTTTTTTGTTTTGCCAATAACTTTGGCGTCAATTGACGAATCCTTGCAAAATTTTCAAAACTAATACAACGCTCATTTCAGCTGCAGTCTTGAAAATTTTGTTGTGATCTGTCAAGCGGGAAACTAGAAAAAGGTGGTGTCCCCAAAAAATTCCCATAGAGATTTTAGACATGACAACAGCCCGACCCGCGGAATTACACCACATTTGGCAGGAATGTAGTTGTTGGTCGAGAAAGCGACCTTTTTGTACATTGGCATAAATCCATTCAATAATTTTGGAAATATTAAGGGAAATCCAAATTTGTATATATAGTGATGTGGATCCTCTGAGGATCTGACAGTCCCCATGCTGAAATGTGATTGGCTGCTAACACTTCAATCAGGAAGTGTTGGCAGCCATCTTGGGACTCAGCTTCAGCCAAGTCCTACAAAAAAGTTATAAAAAAGGGGGCAGGGTTGGAAAAAAAAATCAGCAGGAGATGCGCAGAATCCATGGCTCCTGGCAGAAAATGAAGCAAAGGCTCCCACACTTCTGTAATGTTTAGCCCCCGAGTGGGCAGATCCCAGGGGCATGAGCAAATATATATATCTCTTAGGCTTATGAAAGCCCTGGGGACCACCACCTCCCCTGGTCACTTTAAAATATGTATGCAGGCAGGACAGCTGGGTCTGCCCGTGCCCCAGGGACCATAAATCAAGCTAAATTAATGCAAGGGGGCCTGCACGGCCCCCGCCACTTCCCTGGGCACTCTAAAATATATATGCGGGTGAGCTCACACACGCCCCAGTGACCGCCACCTCCAAGGGGCAATTAATTGAATTTAAGGGGGGACTGCGTGGCTCCCGGCAGCCCTGGGGACAACACCTCCCCAGGGATTAAATAAATTAATGTAGAAGGCCCATTCCAGACCCCTGTCCCTGGGGACCACCACCTCCACGGGGCAAAGTTTTACGATGGGGGGGGCCATGCAACCCCCCTCGTGGAGCCCTTTATGGCCCAGGGGATGGCCACCCACCAGGGATGGCTCCTGCTACGTCCCGAGGTGCCCACCCTCAGGAGGTACCTGTTTGTTTTTGCTTGATGGGAGCTGACAGCTCCCACCAAGCAAAAGCAAAATAACTCCGCATTCAGCAAGCCAGAGCTGTAAAACAGCTCCGGCTTGCAGAAAGCAGACTTTTCATCTGCAGGGAAACAGTTGAAAACATTGCTCCCCCAAGCAGGGAGCTGCCTTTTCAGCCAGCTCCCTGCTTGCAGAGGCAAATGGCAGCTTCCACAGCAGTCCTGAGCCAGCTGGGACCATGGGGGTCTTGAGGCTCCCCCTGTGGCCCCATAGCACACTGGGCAGCCTAAGGTAACTATAACTCACGCCCTTGCCATGCACAGCTAATTACCCCAGATATTACAACACTCATTACACCTTTGATAACATCATTGATAATATCACTATAACATTTGCAGTAACATTACTGATGACAAAACTGTGCATATATATATTAACCAGTGGCTGCAGTTATAGTATAGTTAGCATCGTGTTTCCATAGGAAATGCCTTTTTTGTGTTGCTAATAACTTCAACGCCATTTGATGAATCTCCATGAAACTCTTCAAATACGTGCTACTTGTCGACTTGTTTGTGCATGGAAAGTTTCAGGGTGATCTATCAAGCAGAGGCTGAGAAAAAGGGGGTTCCAAAACGCATTTTCCCCATGCATTTTCCCATTAAAACTGTCAGCACAGCTTCACCCCAAACCGCTGAACAGATTTACACCAAATTTGGCTGAAAGCTAGATATTAGTCCAGAAAGAGTGCTTTTTGTGTTTTGATGTGAATCCATCGAGTAGTTTTGATGTAATGAATGTTTTTAAAAATTGTATATAATATATCACGCTGCGGAGGTGCTGTGGAACCAACAGATCTCATCCTGATAGATCTACTTTATACTTTGGAAGTTGGATGTAAAGGGGGAGGGTTTGGCAGCCTATGGGGAGGGCTCAGGTGCAGGGCCTGGCCAGAGGCCCTGTAGTTAATCTGCCTGCTGCTCCTCGTGTCCTAAGGTAACAGTAACTCACACCCTTGCCATGCACTGCTAATTACCACACATATTATATCACTTGTGGCAACTTCTATGACATCATTAATAATATCACTGCAACATTTGCAGTAAAATTATTGATGAGAAAACTGTGCATGGTGCGGGAACGAGTTATAGTTACCTTAGGGCGCAAGTTATAGTTAATTGAGATAGCTATAACTCTTGAATTTCTATGGTTTTTAGAGTTGGAAACATTACGTTACTGAACATTTCACCTAACTATAATGTTACTTTAACCTTTGTTTTTCTCAATAAATATATATATATGTGTGTGTGTGTGTATATATATATATATATATATATGTGTGTGTGTATGTGTGTGTGTTTGTGTATACGGCGGTAGCCACTCTGTAGTTATAGTTAGGATTCTCAGGTATAGGAATTTCTCAGAAATTTGGGTGCTCATACCTTTATGCCCGGTTGACGAATCTCCATGAAACATTGCAGACCTATTTCTCTTTCTACATTGGTGGAGTATGCAAAATAAAGCGTAGATTCATTTTAGGGGGACCTAAACCCTATTTTCAATGTAGCAGGGTTAGCTGTTCCATTGGAAGGGATTGGAATACATTATTAAAGTTAATAAAGTCATCACCACCTACAAAACTATATCTTTGACATTTTTAAACATTTATTCCAAACCCGGCCTGAAAGGCTCTCTGCATTGGCATCGTCAGTCCCAGGTCTTTGTTCCACTGGAAAGTCCTTACCTCATAGGGAGCTGGACCACCTCAACAGTTCGTAGGTTTCCTTTTTCACCTGCATGAGTCATCTGAGAGGCCTGTGGTCAGTTTGAACCTGAAATTACTGACCAAACAAGTAGGGTCTCAGGTTCTTTAGGGACCAAATCACAGCAAAGGCTTTCATTACTATTGCACTCCAAAGCTGCCCTCTGGGGAGTATTCGCCTAGTTATAAAGGATACTGGCTGATCATGTCCCTCATCATTTAGCTGTGATAACACTGTCACACTCCCATTTGCTAAAACATCTGTTTGTACCACAAACATCTTGCTAAAATCAGGTGCCTTGAGTACAGGTGCTGCACACAGTGCCTCCTTCTGGGTGTCAAAGGCCTTCTGACACTGCTCAGTCCATATGACCTTCTTTGGCTGCTTCTTTGAAGACAGCTCTGTTAGGGGGCTATGGTGCCATATCCTGTGATGAATCTCCTGTAAAAACAGGTCAAACCCAGAAAAGTTCTGAAATTAGTCTATGTTTTGGGAGACTGCCCAGCCATGACTGTCTGGATCCTGGGCTGGAGAGGCTGCACATGTCCACTGCCAACTTGATGGTCCAGGTCGACTATAGACCCATGCCTATCTGGCACTTACTGGACTTAATAGGCAGTACTGCCTGTTGCAGGGCCTGAAACACTTCCCTGAGATGAATCAGGTGTTCCTGCCAGGTCGAGCTAAAGATAGAAATATTGTCTAGATTTACAACACTAATGTCTTCAGCATTAACAGTACCCTATTCACCTTCCAATGGAAGGTGGCAGAAGCATTCAATAATCCAAAGTGCATTACTTTAAATTGGAAGTGGTCCTCGGGAGTTGAGAATGCTGATATCCCCTTTGCTCCCTCGTTCAGGACTACCTGCCTGCAACCAGAAGTTAGATCAAATGCGCTCAGATACTTGGCAGCTCCTAACCGGTCAATGAGCTCATCAGCTCTGGAAATGGGATGTGTGCCGGTGATAGTATTCTGTTGCCTGTAGTCCATGCAGAACCTGAGTTCTGGGTACCTCCTTTCATATTGGCCTTGGGCACCAGCACCACTGAGCTGGCCTAGAGACTACTAGTAGGCTAAATCACACTCAGAGGCAACATTTTGGAAACACCTTTCTTGATGTTGGCCCTCACTTTGTCCAACAGCCTGTAGATTTGTTTTTGGACAGGTAAGTTGTCACCAGTGTCATTGTCATGAACATACCACTAGGTCAGCCCAGGTGTCTGGGAGAACAGTCCAGGAAACTTCCCAAACAATTGGTGACAGTCTCTGTGCTACTGCTCTCTCAGTGTATGGGAGAGAACTATTCCCTCCACTGAACCATCCTTTGCACTGTTGGATAGGGGGTCTCGTAGGCATACTTCCTTTTCCTCTCCTCCATCAGTGACCATGAAAATGGCTATGTCTGCCCTGTCAAAGTGGGGCTTCAGACATTTAACATGGATCACACTGTGATGGTGTCCGGGAGGGCACCAAGGTCTACTAGATAGGTGACCTCACTCATCTTCTCCAGTACTATGTAGGCCCAGTCCATTTGTCCTGGAGGGTTCTGGGAGCCACGGGAGTCACAGGCTCCACATCCCACACTTTTTGACATTCCTGGTATTTCATCAAATTTTCCTTTTATTCATACTAGTGCTTAATAAGCTCCTGACTGGCCTTCAAATACTCATGTACTCAGCCACGCGGGAACACTGGCCCAGCTCATAGTACACAATGCCCCGCTGGGGTTTCTTGAGAAGTTTCTCCCACCCTTTTTGGACAAGATGTAAGAGAACTCTGATAGGGTGTCCATACAAGAGCTCAAAGGGGCTTAAGCCCTTTTGTGATACCTCCCTGTAGGCAAATACAAGGCATGGGAGTAGAGCAACCCACTTCCTCTGGAGTCATACCCTTGAGGTCTTGTTGAATCTCTCCACAAGCCCATTGTTTTGGGGGTGATAACTGGTGGTGATCATCTAAGTCACTCTACACTCATCCCACATAGCCTTCGAGTATGCAGACATGAAGTTTGTCCCCCTATCTGAGGTTATCCCTCTGGGGAACCCAACTCTGGTAAACATACCAAGCAGGGCCCTGGCCACTACGGGTGTAGTGATCGTCGTAAGGGGTTTGACTTAAGGGTACCTAGTGGCATGCTTCACAATCACCCTAATGAACCTGTTCCCTGAAACTGTTTTAGGGTCCAGGGGCCCCACAATGTCAATCTGTATCCTCTCTAAAGGACTACCCCACTGTGGAGGGCTTCTTGGAACAGACTGAGTCTCCCTTTTTATATCCTGACTTGTCTTGACTTGTGACAGTCCAGGCACACTCCATTGTTCACAGTATTTAGACAAAACATCGAAGTTAAAATATCGTCATACCAAAATATCGGCACCAAAATATTTTGTTATGGAAATATCATCTGCAAGAATATTGTTGTCAAGAATATTGATTTTGAGGTAAGTAGTATCTATTTTTAAAATATTTAAGTTATTAATATTGTTTACAAAAATATAGTCATTTATAATATTAGTTTTTAAATTATTGTTATGTGTTTTAGTATATATTTTAAATGTATATGTGAATTTTTTGTTTAATTATTGCTTATTTTTTAAAATTTTTAGTAGTTATGAAATGTAATTTAATAAATGTATGGGATTTTTAGTACCATAGCGGGTTGTGGGTTTATAGGGGTACAGAGTGGGATGTAATTTATTTATAATAAATTATCAATTAATTTTTAATTAATACTATTTATTTAATTGGTAATTGTTTATGTTAATTATGCAAAAAAAAAATTTTTATTTTAGGCGCAGGTTGTGAGGTTTATAGGGGTACAGGCTGGGAAGTAATTTACATTTGATTATAATTAATAATTAGTTGTTAATTAATATTATTTATTTATTTGATAACTAATTATGTTAATTGTGTAAATATTTTTTTTCATTTTAGGTGCGGGTTGTGGGGTTTATAGGGGTACAAGGTGGGAAGTAAATTAGTTCTAAATAGTTAATAATTAGTTGCTAATTAATGTTAATTATTTAATTGATAATTAATTATGTTAATTGTGAAAGGATTTGTAAACAGGTGTCTAGAGCTCTCTGACAACCAATGAGAAAAATCATGGAAGAAGGAGAGAGGTGGTTCGATCATAAATGTACTGATTCCCACCAAAAGCTACTTTTTGCTCTAAAGCAAGTACCCCAAGATAAAGCTCTAATAGCTGCACTTCAGAAAACGTATAAGCATGCTGTAGGAATACGTAAATCAGAAATTAAACAAGATGCCTGGAATGATCTACTGTCTGTGGATGCTATTAAGAATAGTGTTAGGTTTTGGGAGATTGTCAATAAACCTTTTTTCTCTGGTGCTAGTAATTGCTCACTGGAATGTAATATACCCGAGGAGCAGTGGTTTAGCCATTTTAAACACATATATGGTGATCAGGACGATGAGGGACCCTGTGTGCCATGCCTTCGGACATGGATACATACAGTCTGGTTTTTAATGAAGAAGAAGTAGGTGAGGCAATAACACTAATGACAAGTAATAAAGCATCCGGACCAGACAATGTTCTGGCCGATCTTTTTAAGTTAAACATGTCACTTCAGTCTAAAATATTAACACGTATGTTCAATGTGGCTTGTCTGTATGGTTTGACAAGGTTTTGGTCTCAATCTACTATCATACCAGTTTTTAAGAAGGGGCAGAGAGGAGACCCACGATGTTATAGGCCCATATCGCTGATTGATTCAGCAGTCAAAGTGATAGGTAGAGTGATCCTTAAAAAATTAACAGACTTGTTGGCAAAGTGTAATGTACAATTTCAACCTGCAGTATTGCTTCAGGAAAGGTGGGGGTACCACGGATCAAAGCCTAAACTTACATCTGCTAGCTGGGAAATACACTGTTGCTAAGAAGGGGACACTACACCTGGTCTTTATGGATCTATCCTCGGACTTTGACCGAGTAAACAGATACAAATGATGGGTGTTATTACTTGAAATGGGAATGGACCGGAATATTGTCAATTGTTTGTCTGATTTGCATAGGGACCTCTCTGCTACGGTGAGATACGATCAAAGGGGTAGCCATACACAGTGTATCCGTATTACAGGAGGAGTCAGACAGGGATGTATTCTAGCCCCCCTACTGTTTACTTTATATATCAATAACCTATACTCCTCCTTGTGTTCAGCCTGTAAAGATATCTCCCGAGCAGAGGATCGGTCAATCCTTGTGCTTTTATATGCAGATGATGCAGTTTTATTAGCGCGAACAGAGGTTGGGCTCCAGTGTCTCCTAAGTTCCTTTGCAGATTTTATGAGATCGTTGGATCTAAGTGTTAATTTTTCTAAATCGCACACTATGATTATGGGCCCTAGACCCAAAAAAACTAAAAACGTATCTCTGTGAAGGAAATGAAATATCAAGGGTGACCACATTCTCGTACCTAGGGGTATTGTTTGATGGAAGGGGCACATGGGCACCGCAAAAGAAAGCAAAAAGAAACGCTATGGAAACATCAACAGTTGTGGTTCTCGATTTTGCTCGTAGGTTAGGGGCCAAGCCAGTTCAAGCCATGCTAAATCTATTCAGAGCCAAATGTATTGCCATCTCTAACTATGGGTCTGAAATTTGGGGATGTAAGGAGGCTGAGGAACTCCAAACAGTGGAGAATAAGTTTCTTAGAAATCTGCTCTCAGTCCAGCAATCAACACCCTCCTACATCATTCATCAAGAATTAGGTATTGGTTTTGTGTCAATTCTGATTGGAGTGGCCCCATTGGATAATGATCTGGACCAACCCAGAACTAGAGTTGAGTCATGGGATTGTCCAGGATTGTTTATCCCTGGAAAGAGCGAGTAGTATTTCTTGGCTAGGTTATGTTAAGAACTTAACAAAGAAATTAGGGCGCCCTGAGTTATTTGATTTTCCAAACAAGCTGCTGAAGGAGGACTTACTGTGGGTCAAAAAACACTTCTTATGTATGATGCAAATTGAAAGAGAGGCCAGAGAGTTAATGAAACCAACGGTACGAGCCTATTTACTTCTGTAAACAGACCTAGCAATAGAACCCTATTTAAATGAAATAACAAAGCCCTACCACCGCTTTCTCTTAACAAGATTTAGATTGAACCACCTGCATTTTCTATTGGCAGAACCTCAGGGGTGGCGAAAGGTGAAAGATTTGGGTACCTGCTCCAGTGATAACTTCTCTACCCAAGACACTTTGCACTTTACTACGTTTTGCGATCATTATTTTCATATCCGCAAACGCTTTTTAGTACCTATTCTAAAGGGTAAAGGCTTTATGCAGGTTAGGCCTGCGTTAGTATATCTACAGATGTTGAATAATACCTGGGAAAGTTTTGACATTGCTAGTTTTTTAGTTGCGGGCGGTCAGGGAAAGGAAAAGAAGGAATTTTATGATATGATATATTTTAGCTCTTTTACAACTGTAATGAAATGATAGATCATTTGGATGTTTTTTGTGCATAAGATTAATTTTTAAAGGAATCATTATAAGGCTCATTTTTCATTTTGCTGGTTTTATAAGATTTCTGTAGTGTACTTTTATGGTTTTAATTAACCGAATAAAGTGATTATGACTGACTGACTGACTAATTGTGTAATTTGTATTCTTAATTTTAGGTGGGGTTTACAGGGGTGCAGGGTGGGAAGTAAAATAATTATAAGCAATACATTTTTCGTTTTTGATTGATAATAATTATTTAATCTATAATTAATTATGTTAATTCTGCAATTCAATTTTTTCATTTAAATTTTAGTTGTGGGTTGTGAGTTTTGTAAAAAAAGGGGGGAGCATTGTTGAAGTTTTTGTCTGTTTGGGGATTTCAGCCAAGTGGCTGATTCCATTATTAAAGCTATGTGACATTATACAATTTGAGGCAGTCAACATCACTTGTCATCAAAGAACTTTGAAGATACTCGATCTTATCAGTTGGAAACCATTATAAATAGAGAAACCAATACTCCAGAGTTTTTTTAAATCACACAAGGGACATCACTTGCTCTGAATATGGATAAGAGCATGGTGTTATTAGTTTTGGCAGGACTAGAAAAATCTGGAGTATTGGTTTCTCTATATATATATAATGGTTTCCAACTGATAAGATCGAGTGACAAAAATCACAACAATGCTCCGTTGGTTGTAATAATATGCAGACCTATTGCTTAGAATAAGCCACTTGGCCATTATTTCTTTTGTTATCTAAAATATTGATTGTTTTTTTGCTGCATTTGCAATAATTCTAGCATTGGTACTAAGATTATATATTTTTCATTTTTAAGAAATGTCTGTATTGCATCTGCAGCAACAGGTTAATTTGTGCAAATTTATTTTTGTGATCATAATTTTCATTGCACATTTATCTCACATGAGGGGATTGTGCTATTCATGAATTTAAGAAACCTTAAAAAACCGATCCAGTGCTTATTAAGCATTTTTGTCCTTTCTCCTATGTTTACGATTTTCTTTATGTTTATCACTGTTTTTCTTCTATTTATCGGAAATTGAGCACCATATATTGTAATTAGGCCTTGACGAAGAACCTTTGGGGTTGTAACGTGTTGCCAATAAAAATATTGAAACTGATATGCTGTGTACAGGCTTCTGAATCTGGTTAATCGGGACAGGATTTACCTTTTTGCATTGTGAGCGGGGCTCACATCAGCTGGCCTCCACTCTCCCCGTCTGGTTTATGTGGCTGGTTTTCGAGTGAGGAACTTACTTGAGATATATATATATATATTTATATTTGTTAATAGTTATTTGTTATATTATTACATTATTGTAAAAAATTCTGAAATTATAATATACATTTAAATTATTAATTTAATAATACTTTTTTAAATATATATATTAATATATATGTGTCTTTAACTTTTTAAAACTTGTATTTGTCATATTTGGTGAAATATATATTAAATCAATTTGGGTTTTTTAAATGAATGCTACTATTTAATATATTTAATATTTTATATTTAAATTAATATATATTTAAAAAACGATATTTAATACAACGATATTAATGACAACTATATATTTTTTCCGATATTTTTGCAGAAGTTTGGGATGACTATATTTTTGACCGATATTTTGGTCATGATATTTTGTTAGTGAACCCTTGAGTGGAAATTTGAGACCTTTTGGGGTCCTTTTGAGAACTCCTTTTTATCCTTGTTGCTCAACGTTTTCCCTTGAGGAGAGGTGGGGGGCTGAACTGCCTTCCTTGGGATCATCCTGCTGGGACTTTTAAGACTCCTTAGAGTGCACCCACATGTTAGCTGTCATACCAAGCTGCCTGCTGCCATGCAACTTGGATTCCACTAGTTGCTTGTGTAACTCTAAATAACAATTGCTCAAAATGTGCTCCTTCATGATCAGACTATATAGACCATCACAAGTAGTAACCATATTGACTTTTAACCAGGCCTCTAGTGCTTTTAGTGAGGCATCTACAAAGTCAACCCTCAATTGTTGTGTGTCTGTGTGTGTTTCCCGGACCTTCTCCCAGTAGCCCTCAGGTGTGAGACCAAATGTCTACTCAAGGGGATCCTTCATGTGAGTGTAGGAGTCAGCTACACCCATGTCATCTTCTTGAGTCAGGAGAGTATCCCTCGCCAGTTTTGGTACTAACCATCACAGTAAGGCTCATCAGTGCTGCTGACTCACTATGACAATGTGGTCACCACGACTAAGCTAGGCACGATACACTTGGCCAAGCGAGGGATGGGTAGCCACCTTATAGACACCTCATCATTGTTGACACCATCTTCTTCAGACCTCAAGAGTCCTAAGCTGGCCATCTTCTCCTAAATGGCTAGTCTCTTTTCTTCCAGTGCAAGTTTCTTCGACAGTGCTATGGCTGCCCGTGTGGCCTGCAGCTCCCTTGCTGATTGCCTGTCACTGAGCTCCAATTTGCAAATGGCCAGTTCAGAAGGGTTTGTGCTGGCAAAGCCCACATCGCTCCTAGTCCTTGATAGTAAACCAGATAATCCATTTTGGTCCCCTGCCCATTCACCCTCTGGGCCTGCATCCATGGCTTCCTCCTCAGAGGAGAGTTGCACTTGATGAGATTCTTCCCTGGCCTTGAGGGACCTTTCATAATCCCCCTTCCTGGCATTCTGCCCCAACTTAAATTTCCTTTCTCTGCGCAATGTCTTCATTGCCACCTCTGTGAAAGTTGTCGGGGTAGCCAGATCTAACTTCATGTTTCCTTAGATTTTTAAAAAGTGCAAAAATTGGACTAAAAAATAATTAGGAAAAATCAAAAATGACCTAATCAAAGACACAATACCAATTAGAAAACAAAAATCAATTTTACCTTTCAGTTCAATTTAGTTATTTATAATTTACAATTTGATAGCTGAGTGTACGGCAAAACAGAAGCTATGGATTTCACCGCTGAACACCATTGGTGACGGCTTCCCCAAGTCCCCCTCCTTCATCAACCCGTCGTCGATGAGCCCATCTTTAGATCCACTGAGGACTCTATCTTTTTGAAAATTTTCAAAGTGTGAAGGTTACTTTGTACCCAGGACAAATCTGATCTACGTATCTGACCCATACTCTATCGCTGTCAAGACTTGTCTCAGTCTAGAGTGACCTGTTGCCTGTGGTTGGTGCTTTGCACTTTTTGGTGAAATTTTCATTTAAAATTATAAAAATTAATTTCGCTGGTTCCACCTATTGGATTGTTGTTGGTTTTGTGTTATTTTCTTTGTTAAAATATTTTCTATTTCTATATATTGGAGTGGGATTGTTACTGTGTTGTGTTTTAAACTTTTTAACTGTTTTGGTACTTCTAAATGCTTTACACATTTTCCTAAGCTAAGTCTCTCTGCTCTGTGCCATAGCTACCAGGGGTGGAGCTCAGGTTTAAATTACTGGAACATATACTGGACCTAACAGGAATAGTGCTATTATTACCTGTGGTGGACTACCACCGACTCCACCTAAAAATACAATCTCTCTCAGTAAGGTATTCAGATTTTAGCTCACGTTAAAAAAACATATCGTTTTCTAATAAAGATTTAAGTGGCATTGTTGTTATGTCTTGTAATAATATAAAAACTAACATTTAAAAAACAAACATCTTCCAATAAACTGTGTGTTGGATTATGTCATCATTGATGTGATCAGTGATGTCATCAATGGTGTCATTTGAGGTGTGATCAGTAATGTCATCAATAATGTCATTTAGCATGTAATGTTAACATGCAGGCTTTTGGTGATGTGTATATGTATATATATTCGCTGAACAAACCAAAGGTAACAGAGATGTTATATTTAGGATCAGGTTTCACTCGTACAGAACCAATGAAATTCAGAAGGTATAGTTAGCTGAGCTAATCATAACTCATGCTCCTGCAATGCACTGCTTATGACATCACATATTGCATCACTCATGACTCAGTGAATTTCTATGTTTTTTTATTCCATTTCCTAACTATAACACCCCTGTAACCTTTGGCTTTTTCAGGGAATTTCTTAGGCTTTTTAAATGCTAATTCCAAACTATAATGTCCCTGTAATCTTTGTTTTTTCAGAGAATTTCTATGTTGTTTTTAAGTAGTAATGGCTTTTGCAAAGTGGTGGATAAAGGGGGTGGGGTCTCTGACCAGCTCTCAGGAATCCTGCTATGTAGGACTTACAGAAAGTACGAGGAAGGCTTCTTGGCCCCCAAGGTCCCTCAGCATCCAAGAGGACTTCATTTGCCAACCAGTATTGTGCCAGGAGATGCGTTTGCAGAGTGGTGGAGAAAGGGGGCTTGGCCTCTGAGCAATCCCACTGTGTGGGACTTACTAGAGGTAACCAGAGGGGTCCTTCGCACCCAAGGACCCGCAGCAGCCAAGGGGACGTCATCCCCCACTAGTAGTGCGCCAGGAGGCATGTTTGCAGAGTGGTAGAGAAAGCGGGCAGACCTCTAACCAATCCGCAGTGTGGGACTTACTGAAGGTAACAGGAGGGGTAGTTGACCCATAAGAACATCCTTGAGGGCCAACAATTCCTCCTGTCAGGACAACACTAAAAACATCACTGATGATATCTCAAATGACATCACTGATGACAACATCCAGTGAGTGTGTGTTTCATAAATGTTTCTGAGATTTAAAGATATATACTAAGCTACTGCATAAGTTAAAATACTTTTCTTTCTGTACTACTGAGTGATACTATATCTAACATATGTCATTTGAGTGGCTTTGTGACTGTCTGTATCAGGGTGTGAGTAGGTGTGTGATGTGAGTGGCTGTATGGGTGAATAAGTGGGTGTGTGAGTAACTGTATGGGTGAGTGAGAGGCTGTGTGAGTGGCTCTATGGGTGAGTGACTGGGTGTATAAGTGGGTGTATGAGTGAGTGAATGGGGCTGTGAGTGTCTGTATGGGTCTGTGAGTGGGTGTGTGATTGGCTGTATGGGTGTATGTGGTGTTGTAGATGTGTGAGTGGTTGTGCCGATGGTATCATAAGTGATGTCATCAGTGATGTCATTTCAGATGTTATCAGTGATGTCGTCACTGATGTAATTGACCATATCATGAGTGATGTAATATGTGAGGTCATAAGCAGTGCAGAGCCCTAAAAACGACCCCGCCCCCTGAGCCCTACCCACTACCCTGACCCCCCTGAGTCCTAAACACTATTCCGACCTCCCTGAGCCCTAAACACTACCCGACCCCCCGAGACCTAAACACTAGCTTGACCCCCTCAAGCCCTAAACACTACCATGACCCCCTAAGCCCTAAAAACAACTCCATACCACCCTGAGCCCTAAAAAGTACCCCGATCCCGAGCCCTAAACACTACCCGATCCCCCGGAGCCCTAAACACTACCCCAACACCCCAGCCCTAAACACTACCCCAACCCTGATCCCTAAACACTACCCCAACCTGCGATGAACCCAAAAAACTACCTGACCCCCGCTGAGCCCTAAAAACTACCCGACCCCCCAATCCCTACAAACTACACCAACCCTTTTAAACAACCCCCCAAAAATCCAGCCGCAGCCCCACTTACCAGACCACATCCTCTCCCAATCCTTCCTCTTCCTGTGCCTGCCCATTTCAGCTTCTAGAACGCACACTGCCTTAACCATGCATATGTGTGGTTAAGGCATATGCGTGGTTAAAGCAAGCATGGTTCCGCTTGTGGGGAGACGGCATGCATTGCTCAGCCCACGTTATAAAGGCCATTTCCTGGTGGTGGTCCCAAGGGCTCTTCATAGCCTCAGGACAGGGGGCACGTGCACCCCCTCTCAACTTTTAAAAATTTGACATGCCCCCGGGACCTGGCCCACCCGGGGGATAAACTGTGAACAAGCGAGGGAGACTGTTCTTGTTGTTTATTTTTTCAGTTTTGTCATGGATTCACGAATCCACCCATAATTTTCCAGCAAAATGGGAAAAAAAATGTTTTGCCCCCGGCGGAGTTCCTAGGGGACATCAGCAACAGGCCTAGGGGGTCAGGGTATTCCTACCCTGCCTCCTTTTCCTTATTTTAAGGTTTTCTTGAGACTCGGCTGAATCAGAGTCCCAAAATGGCTGCCAACACTTCCTAGTTGAAGTGTTGGCAGCCAATTAGATCTCTGCACAAGATCGGATGGATTTGCGCAGGGTCCGGGTCCCTAGATATATGAATTTGGTTTTCCCTTCATTATCTGAAAAACTACTGAACAAATTTACACCAAATGACAAAAGGGCTCTTTCTGGACCAAGAACTACCTTTCTGCAAAACTTAGCGCAATTCCGACCAGCGGTTCGGGCTGTAGTCGTGTTCAAACTCCTTATGGGAAACTGCATGGGGAAAAAGATTTTTGGGCTCCCTTTTTTCTCAACCCCCGCTTCACGAATCACCCTGAAACTTTCAATACAGCAGCTGAACTGAGTGTAGTACGAATTCTGAACTTTTCGTGAAAATTAATCAAACAGCACTAAAGTTATTGGCCAAACAATAAATGCTTTTCCTATGGAAACTAGGTTCAAACTATAGCTACCTACTGGTGACCGCCAATATGTAATATATAAATATTTTTGTTTTGCCAATAACCTTGTTGCCTCTTGATGAATCTTCATGAAACTTTCAAGAAACCTCCCCTTTTTGAGTCAGCTGCTGTGTTGAAAGTTTCGGGGTAATCCGTCAATCGGGGGCCGAGAAAAAGGGGTGTCCTAAAACACGTTTTCCTCATGTTATGTCAACGGGGACTTTTCATTTTTTGAAAACGACTACAGCCCGAACCGCAGAACGGAATTACACCAAATTTGGCAGAAAGCTAGATGGTGGTCCAGAAAGTCTGCATTTTGTGGTTTGGTGTAAATCTGTTTAGTAGTTTCAGATATATTGAAGTGAAAAAAATATAGATATCTGGGGATGCGAGTCCTTGCAGTGGGCTCATGGATCCTACTAAAATTTAATTGGCTGTCAGCACTTCAACCAGGAAGCTTTGGCAGCCATCTTGGAACTCGGTTTGAAGCCGAGCCCCATAAAAAAAGTAAAAAATAAAGAAAGGGGGGGCAGGGTAGGAAGACCCTGACCCCCCACATATGGTGGTGGGGTCCTACAGGGACCCCGCTGGGGGGAGGAAACCTGAAACCAATTTAATGGGAAATTTAGGGGAAAAAACCT
Organism: Calotriton arnoldi; assembly: GCA_963921515.1. Lineage (NCBI taxonomy): Eukaryota > Metazoa > Chordata > Amphibia > Caudata > Salamandridae > Calotriton > Calotriton arnoldi. The sequence continues at coordinate 392,368 of CAWUFW010007684.1, forward strand.
TCCCGATAGATATTAAGTAAAAATGCGGGCGGCTGTGTTCAGCCGCTTGTGGTCTAGGCGGTAAAAGTGTTCTTATAGTTTAATTTTGCCATGATTTCACGGGTGGACCTGCTTCAAAATCAAACAAAAAAAGACGCACGGTCTCCAACATATATTTTTTATGAAGTCCCTGGGTGGGCCAAATCCCAGGGGCAGTGTTTATTAATTATGCAGGGACCACCTCCCCAGGGCAAACAATAAAACTAGTGTGGGGAGGCCCGTATGGCCTTCCCCCAGCCCAGAGGACCGCCACCTCCATGGGGCTAATGTAATAACAAAGCGAGGGACTGCACAGAACCCATGCAGCCCGAGGTCCGCCACCTGCCCAGGGCTTCAAATGTGAATAATGCGGAGGGCAGCGCAGACCCCATTACAACCCCGGGGACCGCCACCTCCCCTGGGCTTTATCTAAAATAAAAGCTGGGGGCTATGCAGATCCCCCAGCCCCGGGGATCGCTACCTCCCCAGGGCAATTAATAGAGAAATGCTGGGGGCCCGTGTGGCCCTCTGCTGGCCTGTGGACCACCACCTCCCTGGGGTTCAAATAATATAATGAAGAGGGTCCATTGCAGCCCCCTGGCCCTGTGGACCGCAGCCTCCCCAGGGCTAAATGAAACAAAGGAGGGAGGCCACGCGGCCCCCCTCCTGTAGTCATAGATGGCCCTGGGGCCTGCCACCCCCCAGGGCCAGCTCCTTCTATGTCCCGGGGTGTCCACCCCGGGACATAGCTGTTTGCTATGGCTTGGCGGGAGCTTTATCACTTCCGCCAACCCATAGCAAATGGTGCTCCGCTTTCAGCAAGCGAGAGCATTTTGCTCTTGCTTGCTCAAAGCGGAGCTCAATTGCTTTAACACAGAGGGGAGTCCTGGGTGGAACCAGGCCATCCACAACATAGTCCGGCCCCCCTCACATTATTTTTATTTTTTTTGCACAAAAGAAAAAGCAGGGTCCTGGGGGATGGGGTCCCTGGGGCCAAAATCGGCCCTGGGAGGGGGACCGCACAGCCCCCTCCCATTATTTATTAATTTAATTTTTTAATTAAAAAAAGAGGCCAGGCCCTGGGGGATGGGCTCCGGGGCTTAAATCGACCCGGGAGAGGGCCACTCGGTCCCCTTCCCTTTTAGTTTTAAAAAAATAAGTAAAAAAGAGGCCGGACCATAGTGGATGGGGTCCCTGGGGCTGAAATTGGCCAAGGAAGGGGTCTGCAGCGACCCCACCTCCCATTATTTTATTTTTTGTTAAAGAAAAGGCTGGGCCCCAAGCGATGGGGTCCCTGGGGTCAAAATAAGCCCGGGAAGTTGACCGCACGGCCCCCACTCCCATTATTTATTTATTTAATTTAAAAAAAATAAAAACCAGGCCATGGGGGATGGGGTCTCCGGGGCTGAAATTGACAAGGAGGGGGCCACTGATTAACTTAAAAATAAAAAATAAAAAGATCAGCAAGTCACTGGAGGCCTGCCCCCTGTCTTCACCACTCTGCAAACGCACCTCCTAGTGCACTTTTGGTTGGGGGATGAAGTCCCTTTGCTGCTGAGGGTCCTTGGGGCCAACAAGACCTACTATCACCTCCAGTAAGTCCCACACTGTGGGATTGCTGAGAGGTCTTTGGAGGCCATGCCCCCTTTCTCCACCACTCTGCAAATTCGCCTCCTGGCGCACTACTGTTTGGGGTATTAAGTCCCTTTGCCTCCTGTGGGTCCTTGGGGGCCAGAAACCTCTCCTGTTACCTCCAGTAAGTTCCGCACAGAGTGGGATTGCTGAGAGGTGGTCGGAGGCCATGTCCCCTATTTCCACCACTCCGCAAACGCACCTTCTGGCACACTACTAGTTGGGTTATGAAGCCCCCTTGAATGCTGAGGGTCCTTGGGGGGGCAACAAGCCTTCCTGTTACCTCCAGTAAATCCCAAACAGTGGGATTGCAGAGAGGACTTCTGAGGCCACGCCCCCTTTCTCCACCATTTTGCAGACGTGGCTCCTGGCACACTGCTGGTTGGGGAATGAAGTTCCCTTGGCACTAGAGGGTCCTCGAGGGCCAACTTCCTCTCCTGTTACCTCCAGTAAGTCCCACACTGCAGGATTGCTGAGAGGTCATCGGGCCACACCCCCTTTCTCCACCACTCTGAAAACGTGCTTCCTGGTGCACTGCTAATTGGGGGATAAAGTCCCCTTGGATGCTGAGGGCCCTAGGGGGCCAGTAACCCCTTCTGTTACCTCCAGTAAGTCCCAGGCAGCGGGATTGCTGAGAGCTGGTCAGATGCCTCACCCCCTTTCTCTACCACTCTGAAAACACGACTGCTAGTTAGAAAACCATAGAAATTCACTGAAAGAAACCAAGGTTTACAGGGACTTTAGAGTTAGGCATTAGCTTTTTAGTCTTTAATCCATGTTCAGTTTAATCCATGATCTTTAATACCATGTTCAGTTCAGGAACATTTCCTAAACAATGGAAGTTGGCCTAGGTCCTTCTACTCTAAAAGAAACCTTATCTTAATGCGTGGGACCCTAATAGCTACCGGCTCATCTCCCGGGTTGCCTTTTCCGGCCAAGATGGTGGAAAAGGCCATGAACAGGCAACTGGCTTCTTTTATAGAGAGCATCCATCTTCTAGATGACACACAGTTTGGTTTCAGAAGTGGACATAGCACCGAATCAGCACTAATCATGGTCACTGAGGTAATTAGATCTACACTAGATAAGGGCAGCAATGCAGCTCTTATGTTGCTTGATCTGTCATAGGCTTTTGAAGTGGTCAATCATGACCTTCTGATTCACCACCTACAGATCATGGGAATTGAAGGTGCAGCCCTGGATTTGCTCCATTCATTTCTTTTTGATCGGGTTCAATCAGTCTCCCTCAAGGAATTTACATCAGAGTCTTTCTTCCTGTCTTGTGAGGTCCCCCAGGGCTCATCATTGAACCCGACCCTTCTCAATCTCTATTTAACACCTTTGGCTATTCTGATCAAGTCTTTTAGATTTTCAGTGGTGTATTATGCCGACGACATCCAGATTGTGGTCTCGCTCTGTAATAGCAGCTCTAACATGGGTGATACATTTCGGAATTGCATGAGTGCAGTTAGTAAATGGATGGATAACAAATGTGTTAAATTGAATTCTTCTGAAACCAAAGTCATCCTATTTGTGAATAATACCTCCTTCTGGTCCCCTTCATGGTGGCCAGACGAACTAGGTCCTCTGCCAACGCCAGTTAAGAAGGTTAAAAACCTCGGCTGACACTGAAGTTTTAATTGAGGAAGTCAGGGTTTATTAAGTGAGATGGACAAATGCACCAAGTGTAAAGATATAAAGTTTTATTTATCTAAAACACGCCCAACTTCTAGCAAGACTGCAGCAGTAGCCCCTCCAATTCACAAAAACGATAGTAGGGTATCTCCAAGTGCCTTGATGGTTAAAGCAGATTGTGCCACTGGGTGGGGAGAAAGCCAACCAACCACATTTACGGTCAATGTTGAGTGCACTGATAGGTCTATGGCATTGAAGCCAAGAGAGGATTTTCCCTCTATGGATGACCCAGTAGTAGGTGTCCCAGGATCTAGTTTAAACCATCCCATAGCAGTTAGATCAGACGAGGCACAGTTGATGCACTTGAGGGAAGAGATAGGCTAGCTAAGAAAAGCTGGCACCTTCTTCACACAGACATTGACGGAGAAAGTTGACAAATTAACTGCATTACTAGGTAATATTAACAAAAAGGAGAGGACTGGACCACACACACATTAACATGGATGAACCTGACCCTTACGTGACATGTGCTCTGAACAATTCACCTAGAGCGGGCAGCATCGCCCTTACTTTGCCTCAGTTTACCAATCCAACTCTACAATTGACCATAACCTGAGATAAAAAGTAATTCCTTGCCAACAGGGTTGCAAGCAGGTGCGTGGTGCAGCAGAGTTTTTTGGTCACTTTGTGGAGGTTCCACGTAGAGGAAATCCGTGAACTCTGCCTAGGCCTAGTTGCAAGCAAAGTAGGGAGGACAAAGGCATCCAGTCTGAACAGGTACTTCGGCACCCTATGCCCTTGTGATTCCTGCTGGACGATTCTTTGAAGTCATTTAGGCAGGACTCTAGATCCCAATTACGGAGGAGAAGGGGGAAGTCACTTGGCTCTGTGCACAGAGCAAGAGGTGTGCTAGTGTACCCTTGGGAGATGAATTTCTTCTGACAAACATCTCTAGATTGACTCCAGGGTCTATTGAAAGAAGAGACTTATTAGTCAACAAAACCATCCACTGGCTGCCTAAAGTGGGCAACTGTAGATTGGTAAATAGGGCTGATATTGTAGCAGTTAGGCGCTACAGCAGTAACCATGAAAGTTCTGACTACATTGGTGTAAGATTTGTCAATAATAAAATCAATGAAGGCTTAATTGCCCTGGAACACAGATAACCTGTACATAACACCACTAAAATATGCATTAAAATCAAATCACCCCATGCAACTCCATTAAGATTGACAAGGGACCTGTTGTTTCCCAAAAAGTGGCACGTGAACTGAGAGTGAGACTGGGCCTTTTTGTCCCAACAGGAACCCTCTTTGAGGGCAGACCATACTGCCATGGCCTGGGAGGGATACCTCCGGCAACTCTATGATGGAAGAGGGCTTTTCCCCCACCTCCCTTTCCCATGGAAAAACGTATGGAAGAGGGCAACACCCACACTAGGGTGGCAAAGCAGATTGACAAGGGAGAACCCTATTTGAAACTCAGGCCTCCTCCGTGGTCTGTACGAGATAGAGGGACATAAAAAATGGGACCTATTGGGGATATCTAAACTGGGCGACGTGTGGAAGGACGGTACCGTGGTCTAATTTACTGATTTGCAAGCTTAATATGAACTGTCAGGGAGTCAATTTATGAGGTACCAACAGATGCAATTTATATTGGGTATGTATGAGGCCCTCCAAGAGGAAATAGAAGAAGAGTCTCCACTGGAATACAGGGTGCTGAGAGCCCCTTAACAGAACATGAGGTGTCCCGATTCTACTCTACGCTCTTGAGTAACAGCTATCCATCACTTGAAACTTTGAGAGGGAGATGGGAAAGTGATCTGGGAAAACTCGAGGACGATGACTGGAGGCAGGCGTGTGGGTATCCCAGAGAGGTTGCGGTTCGGGCGGGATTCCATTTGAGACAATTAAAAATCCTCCACAGGGCATACTACACACGGACCCGACTGTTCCGTATGGGTTGGGCAATAGACGAACAATGCCTGCGGGGCTGCACTCTGATGCATACATTGGGGAAATGTCTGAAACTTGGGGCCTACTGGAAACGGGTTGGCGATAGAATATCAGAAGTGCTGGGCTACGAGGTGAGGCTCACATCCTAATGAGTCTCACTAGGCATCTGGGGCGAACAAACTCTGGACTGCTCTGCCCTTATATTATCCAACCTGGCCCTGATGGTTGCACCTAGAGATCTACTGAAGAACTGGGGGGCCCCCAACTCTGCCTACCATACAGGAGTGGGAGGAAGGCATGGATTGATGTATGTGGGTGGAAAAACAGATGTACCCTGCGAGATGTTGCCCATGCAAATTTGAGAAGATCTAGAGTCCCTGAAGGGAAGTGAGGGAAAAGGAAGAGTGAGGAAATGCAGGAAATACATTGCTAATGGAGGGCGGATCAGGTTTGAGACACAAGTTAAACTTTTGGTTTTCGATACTGCTGTGAACTGCTATGGCCCAGGCCTGGGGAAGACTTATGCAATGACTGCTGTTTTTTCTGTTCAAATGTCCTCGAAAGTTGGGGGGTTATGCTGTACTGTTTGTTTTTATCTGCAAAAACTCAATAAAGTGATATGAAAAAAAGATAGTGCAGAACGAAGTGAAGAGACCACGGGGAAAAAAGCATTTGTGGCTGATGTTGAATAAATGGCTTATTATTAAAAATAAATTAATAATTGCCAGCATGATGCCCTTAAGAGGCCTGAAGCTGATGTGAACAGACACGAGCAGCGGAGCTCCGTCCGCCGCTTATCCCTGTAATCAATAATCCTGAGCCCCGGCTGCAGACACGACCATCGTTCTGCGAACCGGAGTGCCCCGAGATCCTGAGGCGACGGGAGGCATGACTCATATTGCCCCCAGAGACAACTGAGGCAGCAGAATTCAGAGTGGCCTGAAGAGGCTACAGCGACACCAAGATGGCGCCTACAGATCGCTGAGCCGGCCGAGAGGGCTTCAGCTTTGGAACAGGGGAGCCCTTCGCCTCCCGGGGACCACGAATTGGCAACTGGAGGTTGGACGACACCCGGAGATAACGGGGGAAATCGAGGTGAGCCTGAGCCCCTCAGACAGTAGACCCTGAGTCCCGTAATGGACTGATAGTGGCGCCTTAATCCTAGCAGCAAAATGGCGGCTGCACTGCAGAGGGTGCAGGGAAGTCCGGCAGGGCTGTGACTGCCACCAGACAGAGCGGGGGGATTTGTCTGCTGCGAGGCCCCGCCGGTGGGAAGCTAGACTCTGCAACAGGCTCGGACACTTCGGCCAGGACTGATCCCAGCACCATTCTACTGGGACAGAGCAGCAAGGAGGGGGAGGGGGAAAGATGGCAGCCTTCTCCTGCTGAAGCGCGCTGAGCAGATCGAGATACCGAAGCGGTGCAGTCGGCGGTAAACAGGTGAGCCTGGGGGCCGCCCAGCGCGGGGAGACTTGCCACCCACAGTGCATGCTACGACCCCGGGATAGTACTGCTTCCTATGAGGGAGTGAGAATCCCCCGCAGTTGGTGAGGACGCACACAGGAGGTGCCCACACTGGCGACTACCCCTGGGTGACAGCGAAGTCCAAGGGCAGCCCCTCTGCAATTCTTTCTGGCGCCTCCAGCAGAGCGTGAGCTTGAAGCAGCCGGGACAGACCCTCGGGGCTGATTCACAGGAGCTGCACAATTCGAGTTGTGGGTTAAAAGGCCGGGAGAGTGGCGCACACCGAATTCGTCCGCCTACAGGGAACTGGCTGCGCCCCGCAGGAGGCAGAGCACACCTAAAATGCCGGGGAAGCACTGCGGGATAATAGCACGGCTGCACAAGAAGACTAGCGAGGTACAGTTCCCTACGACCAGCCAGACAACCCACTGATCACCGACAAGTGGGCCAGAACCACGGCTGTGGGATTATGATGAACCCTGCAGGGGGCGAAGCTGCCTACCAGTGACCAATATCTGTGCGCACAAAGGAGAGTGCCCTAGGCGCATCCAGAGACAAGCCCAATTGACCCAGCGGAGCGCAGACTAGCAGCAGCTGAGTCAGACCCTTGGGGTTAATTCAAAGGAGCTGCTTGCTCCGAGTGGTGGGACAAAGGCCTGGCGAGCGGAACATAACGAACTCACTTGCCTACAGGGAATCGGCCGGACCATGAAAGAGGCGGTGCACAACTAGGGGGCTGTGGAGACACTGAGAAATAGGGGCACAGACAAAGAAAAGAGGCTTGCGAGGGAAGGTGCACTACAGTTAGCCAGACAATCCACTCCTCAACGGCATTCGAACCAGGACCACGGGCTTTGGGACTACGCGAGACCCCTCTGAAGTCGAAGCCGCCTTTCCAGAGACCGCTATATGTGCGCATAAAGGAGAGAGGCCTAAGCACATCCAGAGACAAGCGCAATCAGGAACAAAGAGGGGGATAGTATTCCGACGAAGCAACTGAGGACGCAGTGACAAGGGCGGTCTTGGGACCGCTGGAGGCGCGACAGTGACAAGCATCCACCGAATTGGCACGTGGTTGTCCGCCACTGGACAAAGAAGATCCGAAATAAAGAGGGGGTGCCAGAACCTGCCCGAGGCGATGTGGAGAACACAAAAGAGGAGAGGATACACAGTCCTCAACGTGGAAGCCCCTGGCACCCAGACAGACGACGACGAAGAGGTACTGGAAGCGGGAAGCGGGCGACCCCCAGGAAACCAACGCTGACTGATATTATGCAGGCGATCACAGCCTCCAGAGAGGCCCTGGAGGAGAAAATAGGGGCAATAGGCACAGACTTAACCCTGTTAAAAGATGACCACCGAAAGCTCAAGGATCGTGTACTAACAACGGAGAAGGAACTGGGAGGCCTCTCAGAGAAGATGACAGCAATGCAGAAGACGCTAATGGACCTGGAAACTAAAGTCAAAGTGCTGGAAGTGCGGGCCGAGGATAGCGAAAGGCGATCCCGCAGGAATAATATTCGCGTCATCGGAGTGCCGGAAAAAGCGGAGGGCACGAATATGGTGCGTTTCTTGGAAGAGTGGCTTAGATCAGAAGTAGCCCCAGAGGGACTGTCATCCTTCTACGCGCTGGAAAGAGCCCATAGAGTCCCTGCAAGGCCGCCTAAACCTGGTGCCCCTCCTCGGCCGATAGTAGCACGACTACTGTTTTCAGAGACAGAGACCATATACTGCAGCAAGCTCGCCAAAAACAGGGACTGCAAATCGACAACAACGCAATAATGATTTTTCCGGACTTTACACAGGAGGTTCAGCGTAACAGAGCTTCCTTTTTAGTTGTCAAGAAGAAGTTAGGCCAGCTGCAGTTGCCATATGCCATGCTGTTTCCTGCCAGGCTCCGAGTGGCGGATGCCGCGGGCCCCCGATTCTTCTCCACTCCTCTAGAGGCCTGAGAATGGCTGGACACACGGAGGGCACCAATGCACCATGACTCCACATCGAACTCCTTGCAACAAAGCCCTGGTAGCGGCAAAACGGGATCCAGAGCTCCCTCTCCTAGGGAACTCAGCTTGGAACGTCGCAGAGTGCTGCAGGAAGTAGCGAAGCATAGCCAACAAGGCTCCAGTCCCACTTCAAGTAAAAATGGCATGGGAGCAGAGCGGTCGACGAGTTCACCAGCTCCCAGTGACAATGGTTCCTCAGAAACGGAGTTGCCACAGGTCACACCCCAGACGGCAGACGACATTGTCTGATGGAGTAGAACAGATCCCCTGCACTGTAGACATTAGAGGAATGCTCCGGACTCGACCTGAGGCGGCGAACACAGGATCCTGCTGCTGATCTCGAACTGGCGATGGTCCTCAGATGCCTGTTCCGGGGCGTTGTAACTGTTGCAGGTACCGGGGGGGTGGCGGGCGGGGCTCTGGACCCAGAACTGTTGGCTGATCACCCCTGCAACCACTAGTGGACTTTGTGCGGTTACGTAAAGTTTGGATGGGAACCAGTTCACCAGTGACTGTCCTGGGGAGGGGGAGTTGGGGGTTTTATTTGGTTACTGGGATGTTAGCTAAGAACAGGCGTGTCACAACGATAGAATATAGCAGAGGAAAGGTATACCACATGCAATGGGTCCCGCACTAGAACTAAAATGTATTACATGGAATGTACGGGGGATGCACTCAATGGTACGGCGTCACAAAATTCATGCTTACTTAATTCGTAGGGGGGTTCAGATTGCGCTGCTCCTGGAGACCCACATTATGGCAGCTGAAGGGGCAGCACTGCAGCGTAGATGGAGGGGCCAAGTATTCTATACCAACTACTCAGCATTTGCACATGGGGTCCTGGTCTGGATTAGGGCGGGAGTACCCTTTCAATGCAACAAACAATTCATAGAACGGAGGGCCGATATGTGGTGGTTTCCGGGAAACTAGATGGCAGAGACATAAGTCTGGGGAGTATTTATGCTCCTAACTCAGATCAACCTCTCTTCTTTTCGCATCTCTCTGGGAAATTGGCCTCTGTTCTTACAGGTTCGGTTCTGTTGGGTGGGGACTTCAACTCCATTACAGATGTCGCACTGGATCGCTCCCATCCGCCACTCCCTGATGCCCGCACGCATAAAATAGCGGAATCAAGACAGAACTGGCAACAAAGATGGGGATTGGTGGACTCCTGGAGAGTCCGGCACCCGGATACCGGGGATTATTCCTTCTTTGCAGCACTACATGGACTCCATGTTCGGTTAGATGCCATATTGTGCTCCGCTGATGTGCATGAGGGGGTGCGCAGTAGCGAATACCTCACACGAACGATATCTGACCACAACCCAGAGTTGTTAAGCTTGCAGTGGTCTCGACCAAGGCCCACTATACCAACATGGCGCCTGAGACCTGAGGCCCTAGAGGACCAAGCATTTCACGCAGAGATAGGAATTGCCATTGACCAGTATTTCCAAGACAACGCTAATTCAGCACCGAGCTCCCTGGTGGAGTGGTACGGGTTTAAATCGGTCATTAGGGGGCGCTGTATCTCGGGGATGGTGGGAACACGGAAGACCCTACTGCAGGACATACAGAGGGCGGACCAGCACCTAAGGGAGCTAGAGCAGGAAAGACCAGAGAATTCTGATAAACAGGGGGAACTCCTGGAAGCTAGAGAAGCCGAAGCGGTGGAAGTGGAGCAATTTCGATGCTTCAATTATAAAAAATATATAACCCGAGCCCACATGGAGAGGGACAAGTCGGGTGCTCTGTTGGCTTGGTTGGCCAACCCAGCCAGGAGGGGGTCGGTCATATTGGAGGTCAGAGAACAGAATGGAGTAGTGAGGTATGACCAGCAAGGTATTAATGACCTGTTCCTAGATTACTATACTGACTTATACAAAAGTAGACTGACGCCAACAGAGGAGGACATCGACGCGTTCATAGGAGACGTGGAACTGCCAGTATTGGACGAGGAACTTGCGACTACTCTGGGTCGGAATGTGGAATTGGGAGAGGTGCAGGGGGCTATTAAACATATGGCACGCAACAAAACACCGGGAACGGATGGCTTACCCATTGAATTCTACCTAGCATATATTGACTTGCTAGCCCCTAGACTGGTACAGCTGTACAATGATGCAAGGCAAGAGGGTCACCTACCGGCCTCGACCAGGGAAGCGATTATTGTACCCCTGCTCAAACCAGGGAAACCATCTTGGGACAGAGCGGCATACCGTCCGCTCTCCATGCTTAACCTGGACTACAAAATCCTGAGTCGTATACTGGCCACTCGCCTGCTCCCTCATATGACAGCCCTTATACACAGAGATCAATCCGGGTTTATACCCACCAGAAACACAGCCCTTAATGTTCGCCGCCTCATACAGGTATTAGAGGCAGATACCTATAAGAAAGAAGAAGCCGCGGTCTTCTCAGTGGACATAGAGAAGGCATTTGACAGCCTGGAATGGCCGTATTTATTTCATGTGATGAGGAGGGTGGGGCTAGGTGAGCGGTTTGTGGGCTGGATGGCTCTCTTACATGCCAACTCTACAGCTAGGGTTAATACGGGGGGACTAATATTGGACATCTGTAATGTAGGACGGGGAACGCGACAGGGGTGCCCGCTTTCCCCCCTACTCTTCGCCCTTGCGATGGAACCGTTTGCAGCAAGGGCTAGAACAGGGCAACACTATAAGGGCCTAAATGTTCGTGGCCAGACCCACCACATTGCGCTCTACGCAGACGACCTGTTACTGTTCCTGGCAGATTCGAGGGAGGCGCTCAGGGGTGCTAAAGGATTGCTACAAACCCTAGGTGACTTAGCGGGGCTGAAGGTTAAATTGGGCAAAGTCTTGTCTGTTCCCAACGATGGAGGGTAGGATAGCTCCACAAGAAACTGAGGGAGTGAGATGGGAGACTAGGAGCCTGACTCACCTAGGGACTCAAATCTACCACAACCAGGGAGACATCTTGGAGGGTAACATCGGGAGAGCAATTAGGGGTACAAAAAGTAACTTTGAGTTCTGGGGATCTCTGCCATTGTCGGTGGCTGGCCGGGTGGCTCTGCTTAAGATGGTAACCCTGCTGAGATTACTATATTACTTCGGAACCCTGCCGGTATGGGTACCATCGAAGTACTTCACCCAACTCAAGTCAATGATTTCGGGGTTTCTGTGGGGGAGTGGTAGGCGAAGAGTGGCACTTGGCGTTCTCATGCGGCCGAGAGCAGAGGGAGGGCCGGCAGTTCCCGACTTTGAGGCCTATTACCTCTCAGCACAACTACAGTGGCTCACGAAATGGGCGGCAAGCCGCATTCGGGGGCTGGAGGAACCGAGAGAAGACTCCGTGACCCTGAGGGTGATAGCCCAGATCGCACTGAGGCTGCCTGTTCGCCCTTCAACCCTCCCCCTGGAACTACGCTCGGCCCGCCAGTGCTGGCATAGGTATCTGAGACATGCCAAAATAAGATGCCCCTATGCTCCGGAAATTACGCTACTTATGTGTGAGGACCTGCCGCATGGAGGTAATTGGCAGGGACTGGCAGTTTGGGCGGAACAGGGGCTGGATACTTTAGGTGATTTGTATGAAGAGGGCACCATGATCCCGTTCAACGATCTGCAAGATTGGTATGACTTACCCAGGGGGGATTTCCTATTGCATTCTGCCCCAACCGCGGCCATTCGAAAACATTGGGGGGAGGGACTCACGGAGCCACCGACGTCATTAGGGTGCCAATATCTGGTCATGGCGGCAGGGACGGTTAAAGCGGTCACGTGCATCTATAGACGAATAACGCGGGAAACGTTACTACCCTTAACGGAGCTGCAATTAAAATGGGAAGCAGACATCAGGGAGGACATCCCAGAAAAGTTGTGGAGGGAGATAGTAGAGAGGGCTTGGAAGAGCACCAGAAATGCCAGATTCCAATTAATGCATTTTTACATACTACACAGGGCATACCTTACCCCGGAGAAGATTAATCAGTATTTTAATTCTCAAGAGGTGGCTTGTCCGCGATGTAATAGGGAGGGAGCTGGGTTTAGACATATGCTCTGGGATTGCCCACAATTAGGTAGCTTCTGGGAGGAGGTAACTACGATGTTGGCAGATATCACTGACAGGGTAAGTAGAGGCATCGCAGGGATGCTGCCTGTTACACTGGTTCCCACACACAACGAAAAACAAAATCACGAGCAAATTCATAGATATGGGTTTAGTGCTAGACAAAAGGGATATAACCATGCACTGGAAAGCAAAACAAGGGCCAAATACAACCAGATGGAAGAAAGAACTCATTAAGTGGGCAGAATGTGAGGGGATAGTTAGGATGCAGATAGCACAATGAACGAAAAGCGAGAAGGTGCTGTAGGCGGCTAGAGCATGGGAATCCTTGGTGGCCTTACTTCGAACCCCAGAGGGTTTTAGTGACGAAGACTCAATTGAAGAGCCCCCAGTAGGAGCAAATTAGGCTATTTACGCACATGACCATCAAATAGCCCCGGAGACTTGGTGAGCAACCATAGTGCCCCGCCGTCTCGATAGACCAAGGGTTCCTACAGTGGTGCCTCTGATATTCGCAAAGCACCACCTGTACCAGAAGCTAATCACAAATGAGGAATATGTATTCAAGTGACATGCCTGGGGGGGAGGGAAGGGAGGGGGGGAGTTGGCAGGGGGAGTTAGCAGATGAGAATGTTGATGTAAAAGAATGACCCAAAGACTGACCACAAATAAGCATGGCTATTGTATAACTGCGGTAGGAGGGAGGTCTAGTGAGTACATCAAGGGCCTGAGTCTTCTTTATGTTGTTGCACTACAGAGCTGTACATATCAGTCCAGTAATTGTATATCCGAATGTAGGATAAATGTGATGCATTGATGGTCTCTGGAAAAGTCTGTAAACCCCAATAAAGTTTGTTTACAAAAAAAAATGATGCCCCTAAGATAGCTGGTGCTTGCACCCCTGTATAGCTCTTCACTGATAACATCCTGCTATGTTGAGTTGATGAGTTTGCAGGAACTGTTAAATCATTTTGTGGAGTTCACAAAACACAGGGGCCTGGAGATCAATGCAGGGAAGTCGAAGTTCATGGCCATAAACCCTAATTGTACATTTAGGAACAAAATGACTGTGGATGGAGCTTTGACTATTTGGGAGCTAGGATCGCGGACAAGGTTTCTTGGGATCTTTAGTTGCCAAAAAATAATTTTATACTATCCCACAAGTCAGCGGCTATTGTTAGCAAACACAAAGCATCATCCAGTAGAGCAGTGTCCCCAGCCATTGAGGGTTACAGAGCTGTGGCCCTGGGAGGGGCACTGAACAGGCATGAAATCTGGGGGTTTGTCGCAATTAAGCATCACGGAAAACAAATTTATATGATGACTTCTGAATGTCCCAGTTAGAACACCGTTAATACCTTTAAGGTGGGACTTGAATCTTACAAGGATTGATCATATTGCCCACCTTTACATTCTGGCTAACTGGGTCAGAATTTGGTAATCCTCCAAGACAAGTCCTGTACTACCCCCTGGCTGAAAGTCATGAAACCTTTGTGTAATCAGTTAAACCTAGAGTGTGTGTGGGAAGATCCCAGTAAGATGAGTAAAAACACAGCCAACTGGATGAAGAGAATCTATTGGGAATATGTACCTCAGAAGGTATGGCGTGAGGTGAGGCCCAAATTCTTGAGCCATAAATACTCCCCATAATTCGAACCATTTTTTGACAGATTCATCCCTGCAGAGGCAAAGAACTTGTATATCAGCTTTTCAATTAGTACATTGCCACTCAAGACTTTTACATCAAGGTGAGAAAAAGAGGGAGAAGACCCAGGGGGTTGTCCTTTTTGTCCCAATACATTGGAAACTGAGGTACACTTTTTATTAATTTGCCACAAGTGCAAGATTCCGAGGTCTATGTGGATCATCCCTTGATGTCTCAACTTAAGGGGAAAACAGTGCATGGTGGCCTTACGCATATTAATATCTGACACAACATAACTAACTGTATTTGCCCTTTCAAGATTTTTAAAGTGGGCCTGGTCTCTTAGATTGGCAGTTATGTATACTTGGACATGAAATACCATAGCTGGTTGCATGACTCATTTTAGAGCTACTGCTTTTTTCTGGGCAAGTGTGCAATTGAAAATGTGTCTGGTCTGGCCTGGAAAATGGGTGGTGTTGTAGACCAGAGTGAGAGAAGGTTTCACAATTCACTTTCTAGGAATTGAATTATTACCTGGGCAAATGTGCAGCTGAAACTGAAAATTGTTTTATGGAAAAGCGTTTGTTCAATTCACCAAGAACTGCATAAATCTGCAATTGGTAACCTTTTGTATTATACACTTTAGCATTGTACAGCTACTCATTCATTGTAGTGTGTACTGAAATTTACGTATTTTTTGCCAATTGATAGATCTTGGCCTTCGGATTTACTGGCTAAAAACCGTATTTGCTGCCTTCTAAATGCCTTGTTTTTACATATGTGGATTTTATTTTTTTCATTTTTCTCTTTTTTTTTGTACCTAGATACATCTATATTGTTCACTCTTTTTTTACATATTCAACAAATTCTTTCAACAGATGATTTTATTACTTTATTTTTATTAATGCTGTATTGCACGTTTTAAGGTTGTTGTGACCAAATTTAAGTCAATTGAACAGAACAGTGGCATCTGCTTCCATTTGAAAAGAGTGGGGTGAAAATTTTGCCCAATTACAGGTATTGTGAGAAACCAGCAAAGCCCTCACTCATGGTCCCTTATAAGCAATGTTTAGAATAGGCCATGACTGAGAGCTCTAGAGTTGAGACTGAAACTAAGGCAGTGCAAGATTCTCATACTGCCTGTGAGTGGGTAAAAAAGCAGTTTTAATTCAAAGAAATAGCATACTTACCCACTGCTTTGTTTTCCGTTCTGTTTCCACAATCTGAGGCTCCAAGGCAGCTCAGGGTTCCAGAGTCAACTCACCTAACCAATCCTGATGCTGCGCTCATGCTGCTGATAATATTAACCAGCTTGAAAAGGGTTGGTTGGAGCGGGCTTACTCAGTGCTCCTACAGACACTGGAGGCCTGTGCCTGCTCTCCACCCAGGTGTCTAACATAGCTCGGGTGGAGAGGTTTAAAGTGTGCATGTCAGGCTGGCCATCACAAGACAGCGGGTCAAAGTGACATGCACACTTTAAACTGGAGTAGCCACCACTCCTTTCTGCTGCTGATAATCAGCAGCAGCAATGGTCCTGCCCTGCCCTGACACTCGGCTTGGGCTGGCCACATTGGAAAATAAAATGTATTAAATTCATGTTATTGCCATTTTATTTTCCATGTTTGCTGCGCTCGCCGACGCTCCTCTACCCTTATGGAGAAACCGCCATTGATAAAAATGCCACATCTGAGAAACAAGTTCTGGACTCAGACATCCATTATAGTTTTGTAGGAGTAGCATGATCACAAGTGGCAGCTGCTTTCATTCGAAAATGGTGGGGGTGAATATTCTGACCCACTTACAGGCACTGTAAGAAACCAGCAAAGTTCCCAATCATGCTCCATTATCAACAGTGTGTATAATAGGGCACAAATGAGAGCTATAGACTTGAGGTTGAAGCTAAGGCAGTGTGAATTTCTCACACTGCCTGTAAGTGGACAGAAAGGCAGTTTCAATGCAAATGAAATAGTGTACTTACCCACTGTCTCATGTTCTTCTCCGGTCCTTCAGTCCGTAGCTCCAAGTCAGTGCAGGGTCTCAGAGTCAACTCCCCTAACTTAGCCAGATGCTGCCATCATGCTGCTGATAATATTAACCTGCATGAGAGAAGCACCAGGATTGGTTGGAGTGGGCTGGCTCAGCACTCCTACTGACACTGGAGGTCTGTGCCTGCTCTCCACTCAGCTAACACAGCTCAGGTGGAGAGGTTTAAAGTGTGCATGACAAGCTGGCCATCGCAAGACTGCCAGCCAAAGTGACATGTGCTTTTAATTGGAGTAGCCACCATTCCTTCCTGCTGCTTTCAATCAGCAGTAATGGCCCCACCCCCGACACTCAGCTCATGCTGGCCGCACTGAAAAATAAAATGGTAGTAAAATCCTTCTATTACCATTTATTTTCCGTGTTTGCTGTGCTCGCAGAAGGGGGCTGGTCGATGCTCCTCTGCTCTAATGGAGGAACTGCTGCTAATGATCACAATTGCCATCAGAAGGCATTGACTTGTTGTGTGTAGTATTCGAGGTTCTGGTAACACAAATTGCTGGACTCACTGTGGATTCTGGTAACTGTAGTGTTGAACAATATTATGTCATAATGGTACAACCAACAGGGGTCATGGGGTGATATGGACATTCTAAAAGCCTCAAATACATTTAAATCCTTTTTGCCACCCTATGCTGATTAGGAAATGTTCATATGTTTATTTTATGAATTTTGGCACCCATGAGAGAACCGTCCCTTAGCAATGGTTTGTGACTCACGATTATGCACCACCAAGATAGTAGTTTCCTTTTGATATCCATCTATATCTTTGATAGTTGACTGGGGCTATTTTTAAAAATCACAATGCGAATTTGAAATTGATTTCAATTTACCTAAATGGTGAGTCTGCAAATGTGCACGTGTTGTAGGGAACTGGTAAAATTGAAAAGGATTTTTCTCAGTAATGAGAGCCTTAAAAAAGAGATTTAATATCATTCTTTGCCAAGAAGAGGGAACATATGGTACATTTACCTAGTTATTTCTGCCAGAGCACAATACCAATCCATCTTGACAGAACGTGCTGATCTTTCTAAGCCCAAGTTCCTTTGCATATTATTTTGCAATTGGCCTCATCAATCCTCATTTTGTGAACATCAAATCTATGGATACAATCTCCAGCTTATCAGTATCTGCTATTTGAAAGCTACAGCTGAATACATTACTATCATTCCTGAAAGAAAACATCTTAGCCAATTTTGAATGGGTGTCTGCAAAGCCATACAATCTTTATATGCACGACAGAGTGAGAAACAACAAAAGGCATGTTTAACATAATCATTAATAGAAAAAGTGCCTTTCGAAAAATGATAAGAGATTCCAATTGACTGAGTAATCACTGTAGTTTGATCTAGGAAGTGCTGCAACGTTTTTGCATTTGGCTCCCCTATCAGCCAGCATCCTTTTTCACCCTGCTCATTCTACCTATGATTTATTTGCACTTCTGTTCGTGTCTCACAGTCAGTTTTCGCATATCATCTTCAAATATATGCCTGTCCATCTTTTTCCAAACATGCCTCCTTTAAATCATATTTTTGTCTCACCTCGTACTTTTTACTCTTCTTTTAAAGTTAATTTACTTCCATCTCACTTATCTTATTCACCCTCCCTCTTTAAGTTATTTTACCTAAATGATCTGATATTTTGGAAATATCTCCTTTTATTCAACCTTGGCAGTCTTTCCCCTATTCTAAAAGAGTAGTTGCTGTCTGCTGCCTTCGCTGGCAAATTTCCTTCTATTTGTTTTTTTATCGTTTTCAGTACTTCTAATGTAACAGTTCTTAGTATATGTATACAGCGCCTTCTATGCTTAAAGTGGGAGATCAATAAAAACATTAAGGGGCCGATTCCGATCTCGGCCGGTAGTGCTCCGAATCGGATTCGGATTTACCGGATCCGATTCGGAGCCCTGTTTCCCGACCGAATCGTACGCGGGTCCGGCCGAGCGAGTACGATGCGAGCGCACGCGAAATCGCCGACCGACTCGTACGCGGCTTCAACACGCTCCGACCGACTCGCACGGACACGACTCGCACCGCGCTATGGAGACGTTTCCCGGCCGGGTAAGTACGATGCGCGCCGCAAGCAGTCCGACCGACTCGTGCCGTCCGGCTCGAAAGAGCTGTCGGAGCCGGACTTTGGGGGTCCGCGTCGGACCCCCCTGAATGCGTAGGCGCGCGAGTCGCACACAGGGGGGACCCATGGATCCCCCCTACCTGTGCATGTACGCCGCGATGCGCATGGACGCGTACCCACTGTAGGGGGCGCCCTTGTTCGCCTCGCACCCATTGAGTCAATGGGAGCCCGCGTACGCGTCGTACGACCGGCTCCCATTGACTTCAATGGGAGTCCGACCGAATCGAGTCCGATAGCATGCGAATGCATCGTACTCGTCCGGTCGGACTGCTAGGGTCCGATTCGGTCGGCATTCTCTCCGGGTCCGGCTCGGTCGGAGAGATTTCCGGCCCGAATCGGAATCGGCCCCCAAGTGCCTTATTCACAAAGGTCAAATTACATGCTTAGATCTACTTTTACATCAAGGTGTAACAGGCCACTATTTTGCTTTTCGCCATTTCCTAGTGGAGATTTACACCAAGGTGTAGATTTACATGCTTCCACTGCCTTCAATGAGGATGTGAAGCCTCTTGCAAATTAACTTACGACTGCAAATTCTTTGGGCCTGGGTAGGGGACATGCCCCCCAGAATGGAGACCTCTGCCACAGAGGTGGAGTCCTTCACCACATACGTGGAGACGTTCAAATGGAAGGGAATAGGCAAAAAGTATGCACATGACCAAACTCATAGACACCTGGCACCCATTTATGAAAAAAATATAAATGTAGCCCACACCCATGGGGCTAACCCCACAGTTTTTAATGGTCTCTTGGCCGAATTACATCATTGGCCCGAGCCCTTGATCGTGTGTGGTGACTTTAATTTCACTGTCCACCCTAGGTTCGAATCTTTACATCTAGGGGTGTGGACTATGGTTTTTAAGGAGAAGAAGCACCTAATGGAGGCCCGAAACATTTAAAGGATTCTTATGCCCTCGTAGATGTCTGGGGGAGATCTCGCCCCAGGAAGTTTGGGGTTACCTTCTAATTGGCCCCTCATAACTCACTTTCGTGGATCAATATGTTCCTTGCAAGCCACTCTTTGCTATCACTTCTTAATATTCAGCTGAACCCGAGAGTAATCTCTGACCATAATTGACTGTCTCTGTTTCTTCGAGTGGAGCGATCCTCTCAACTCTATCGGACCTGTACGAGGACCTTTGACAGAAGACTTCTTCTTGATGATGAATACATCCATTCCATGAATAGGGAATTGAGGGATTATCTGGAGCTAAACATCGACTTGGCCTCTCCTCTATTGGTATACGACGCGCTCAAAGCCTTTTGAAGAGGGCACACTCTGAAATAATCTTCATATCAGCGGAAAGAGCAGGGAAAGGCGGAGGCTTATATATGTTCTTCACTTGATTCTATTGAACATCATTTGGCACAGAGTGTAAATCAATCAGGATTAGAGGATGTTATCATCATTTTTAGATCAACTTGCAATCGCTCAGGCCACCCTCAATTGAGAGATTATGGGGCAGGTTAGTTAAGAAGATCTGAGCTAAGCAACTAACTACCTTCGAGAATAATGAAGAGATGTGTGAACACTCTCCTTTAGGAATAAGGGTAGAGCTAGTGCTAATGTAATTCTGAAAGTCCTTAACGATAAGGGAGAGCAAGTTAGTGATCACAAGCTTATACTGGAAGAATTCTGCAGGTTCGACCAGAGGCTCTTCCTTGAGTATGGGGTCGCATCCATAGACTCTATCGATCAATTTACTGGAATGTATCATAAACTGGCTGGACTACAGTGGTCCAGCTGGAGGATCCAATTACTCTGCTCGAAGTTGAGGCCACAGTCAGCCAACTGCGAAGGAGGAAAGCCTATGTTCAGGACCAAACCACATTTGAATTTTATGTAATGTTTTTGCTTGTTCTGCCACCTCTCCACTGTGATCTCTTTAATTCCTTCAGATCTGCTGGACAGGTCCTTGCGACTTGGGCAGAGACTAACAATGTTATCTTCCCCAAGAAATGGAAAGACCCCTTGCTGTATGGCTCCTATCGCCCAATTTCTTTGATTAAAGCCGACTGCAAGATCTATATCAGGTTTTGGCTAACAGGTTATCCTCCGTGATCTCTTGCTTGGTTGATGAGAATCAGCATGGATTTATACTGGGGCGAGACACCACCAGAAATGTTAATAAGGCCATCACTGCTCTGGGTGTTGGGTCAGTGGATGGGGGCCCGGTCGGAATGATAATGCTTGATCCAGAAACAGCATTTGACCTGGTCTCCTGGTTGTTTCTCTCACCAACTATGGGTGCTTTTGTATTTGGCTCCCGGTTTATATGCCGGGTTCAGCAATTATATAAAGACCTGAGGGCCAGGGTTCTTTGCTATGATAATCTCTCAGACCCCATAACCATCACTAGGGGCGTCTGACCTGGGTGTCCTCTCTCAACTCAGCTGTTCCCGCTCTATATTGAGCCTTACATCCAAGCTTTGAAAATGGTCAAGGACATTTGCCCACTGCAAAAAATCCGCTGGAGCTTAAGGTTCTAGCCTATGCGGATGACATGGCCATTCTGATTCCCACACCGGCTATCGCATTATCGGCAATAGATACAATACCAAGGGAATTTGGCTTTGGTTTGCTGCATAAGCTCAAACAGCGATAAGACTCAGGTCTTGACTAATGCTTCTGGTCCGGGTCAAAACATGCGCTGGGTAAGTTCAGCAACATTTCTTGGTGCAGGTATAATTTCGGTCAAATCTTCTCAAGGACAGTTGGGATCTTTAATAAATGGAATAAGCTTACACTTGGGGTTAATTGGGAGGTATAACTTTATTAAAAGAATTATCTTACCTCGTTACTTATATCTTTTCAGATGTATACCTCTCTATCTTCCCAAAGCCTTTTTTTGGTAAGATCGAGGGATCTTGGCAAAAATGTATATGGAGCTATAAGAAGCCTAGGTCCAGTATACAGTTTCTCCAGTTGTTGCAAGAGAGAGGGGGTCTTTCCCTACCAAGCTTGAGGGTTTACTATCTGGCCGCAATCATGTTACGATTAATTAAGGTCCTTGGTAGGGAGCCGTGGCCTCTGGGGTGCATGTTTCCAGAGTATCTACTGTGAATTGAGGCTATTGTGGCCCGCACTGGCAGCATCGATGCAGCCTATTTCAAAAGGACTAGGTTTAAGACCTGAGAATGTCTCATTCTATTTGGCCTTATTTCAGAAAGATGCTATTGGACATCACTCTTTATAACATATACACCTACTTGGGTTATAATCCTAATTTACCATTAAAATAAATGTTAGGGTTCAACAAACAAAGGTATATATATATATA
Organism: Calotriton arnoldi; assembly: GCA_963921515.1. Lineage (NCBI taxonomy): Eukaryota > Metazoa > Chordata > Amphibia > Caudata > Salamandridae > Calotriton > Calotriton arnoldi. The sequence goes on from CAWUFW010007684.1 coordinate 414,224, forward strand.
ATATAGGCATTATGCCTGTGTATATTCATGGATTAATTGGAAATAAACTGCACTGTTTTTCCACGACATCGAGTCTGAAGTAGCTTTCTTCAGAGTTTGGTTGAGGTCCGTGCCTGATGGTTCTGCCGGGGATAGGCAGACAGGATTCTGGTGTGTGGATATATATATATATATATATATATATATATTTTTTTTTTTTTTTTTTGATTCACCAAAACAGTCCTAAACAGCGCGCCGGCGTCAGGGATGGGGTGGACCAAGACCCGAAATTATCAATCACCAAAGAAGATTAAGTCGCACTCCAGGAAGGTTTATTAGTGCTCACATATTCCACCACCACACCACCACCGATGCGTTTCCACTAACAACAGTCTTGTTCATGGTCCTGCTCTACCTCACCTACAGAAATTATTTTATTGGCCAAGCTAATGCCTCCCCTTAAGAGGGCCACTCATCAGGGAATCTAAGAAACTTCTCGAGGAGCAGCAGATATCATCCTTCTTCAGACTACCAAGGATAAAAGAATCCAGCATGGAGAGGTAATATCTTTGCTGCAGAGTTTCTTATGAGAGAAGAGTACCATCCTCATATAATTGCCCCAATTGCCCCAATGTAAGAAGTTTAGAACCCTCCCTATAAAAAGATTTCTGCAGATGAGGTGGAGCAGGACTGTGAACAAGACTATTGTTAAAGGTTTCTGCCATGTTGGATTTAGACAGAGAGGGGCACTGTGGGATTGCTTTCAGTAGGGCACACATGAAGTGCTGCAAACGTTGGTAGGGTTACCACTGGGAACCTTTTCCTATTGGTTAGGGAAGGTCCAGGAGTCAATCCCACCCACAGGCTAGTACCAGGCATAAATGTGCCACCCCTGGGAACTCTCTTAAGAACACTAAGATAGAAGAGGAGCTGCACTTGCTGTTGAGACCACTGAGGAGACCTGAAGGACTGGACCTGCTCCCACTTGCACCCAGTATGAAGATGTGAACTCCAAGGGTGAGTTGGTTGACATCCTGTAAAGCTACAAGGACACAACAAGCCTTTTTGCTGAAGAGCCCGGCTGAGTACTTTCAACTGGACCTGTCCTGGACGTTGCTGATGGCTTCTGCTGAAGTGAGTCTTGACTGTTCAAAAGGTTCCAGGACCCTTGGCTGTGTCAAAGTGTACTCCTCATAACATCCTGAAAAACCTGTGGCCTAGAAAGTTTTAGGATCCAAAGACCTTGTGAGCACTGGTTCAATCCAACAGTGGTGCATTGCCACTGGGTCAAAGATTCAGGAGGCTCCTACAGTAAAACTGTCTCAACAGGATGTCGCAGAGAGAATATCCTGATTGTGGAGCCCTAATCGGCTACAGCTTGTAGCCTCGCCCTGCTGGAGGAATGTAACCTTTAAAAATTTCGAACATAGAAATCTTCATCTGGTGAAGGTGCCAAAAGTATTCGGCCGGCGAGGGTCTTTCTTTGGGTGTGAATTTTGAATTTCTCCCGCCTGGAGCTTTCCTGCCAAAAGACAACAGCTTCACCGGGACTTCGCCCAATGGCCATTCAGCCTTGTGGAGCCCCTTCTCAGCCACACCTGCTGCCTTGCCCCACTGAGGATTTTTTACTTCAGTTTCAGAGACTAAGGCAAAAGTTAAAACCTTCCAAGAGGGACAAACCTGGTTTCTGTATTCGATCCACGCTCCATCGCTGTCAGCATTGAATCGTGCCTAGGTACCGTTCAAGTGCAGCCAGATAACCATGGTTGGCACTGAATGCTTTTTGGCACTATTTTTATTTAAAACTTGGAAAATTCATAGCTCCAGTTCCCCTTACTGGATTTTTTATGTTTTAGTGTTTTGTTCATTAAGTTATTTTCTATTTCTATAAATTAGAGTGAGATTTTTATTGAGTTGTCTTTTTGACTTTTTAACTATTTTGGTACCTTTAAATACTTTACACATTTTATTTAGTTAAACCTATCTGCTCTGTGCCATAGCTACCCATAGATACCAGGAGTTGAGCTCAGGATTAAATTAATGAAATTTTTATTGGACCTAACAAGAATAGCAACATTGTTCCTTGTGGTGGACTACTATCCACCTCCAACCAATAATCCAAATTCTCACAGTCTGATTTCTAATGTTGTATGTATTTCATAAATAATTGTTGCTTCTCTTTTATGCATATCGTGTGTATTGAGAAATAGAGTCAAATACCAATGGTATGCTTTGATTCATATGTCTTTAACTCTTGTTTCACATTATTCTTTCTTCCAACTGCTGGTGGATCAGGGGATCCCTTAACAGCACCATTGTAAGGGCACGGTTTCAGAAACTGAAGTCATGGTGTCCATCCTCAAAGCAATCATGGAGCAGGTGAGTTGCACTTACGAATATATGTAGTAATTAATTTGAAGGCTTAAGCTCTAACTTCATATCTTTACATATTCTCTTATGCTACTCTTATGTTACTAACTTAAAATGTGACCTCTTTCAGTCATCTAATAGAAAACAAGTCTGCTGAAGTAATGAGCACAAACTTTATTTCATGCATTTCAACTTTTGTCATCATCATCTTGCAGGTACTGGGGACACAGAGCATTGCAAGAATAGTGCACCATCCAAAGCATAGGATGGTGGGAATTCCCAGATGGGAATGCAATCCTCCTCCTCTCAGTGACTGTCACTGCTTATGCAGAAGATGAGGAGCCAAAGCAGGAGATGGTTGAGGATGGGGATTAGAAGGATGATAAAGAGGGGTATGATGACATTGGAGTGCCCAAACAAAAATCATCAGTCAAAATCACCTAATGGTCAGACAGCAATCATCCTCGTATATCTGTTATGGAAATTGCTATTCCCCTGCCACCAGCTAAGTAGCCACAGATGTTTGACCTGTCCAGACAAGTACACAACCTATGAACCACTTCTGCCACGAGATGGAGGGAACGAGAGGGATGTATGGGCTGTCTATGTTTGCATTCTCCTAAATTGGAATCCATGTCACAAAAAACAAATGAGACACTAAGGACAGAGTCCACACCTGGTTAATACCCTAATTCTGGGGGGCCCTTGATTTCCTGCATGGCCTAAAATATGGATAGAACCAGGATATTTGTGAAAAATCACCAAGAATTGTATGCAATTGCAAAAGTTGTAAGGAATGGCCTCACACACCCCCATGGGTATCATGCTTTAATATTGGCCATCTTTGCTCACCAAAGAATGCTCTAATAGCTGGCAGGCTTCCTGTATTCAAAGGAAATACATATGGATGAAGGGTGGGGAATGGGATCCAGAAAGTAGAGAATAAAAATGATGGTTGCCTTCTCAAAGGGACTACATTCAATTTTCTGAAAAGGCAGTGAAATGATTAAAAACTGAGGGGATGCAGAGGAGACAATATTACTCCCTCATCCAGCAGGTCAACATGTTTCAGCCTGTGGCCCCTTCCTGGGTCTGCGGTTTTCATTATTATCCTATGCAGTTAGTACATGCACAATCAACACACAACAGGTGTACACACAATACCCAATATTTTATTCCTGCTGAATGCTAGGATGCTTCTTCAGCACATATTATATGGCTCAATGGTGAATAAGCATATAAAAAATGAGTAACCTAAAATAATAAATTCAAAGACCTAAAGGACAAACAGGGACTCATAAAACTCGAAGATAATGCACCTTGCTGTATGCTGGATTACAGCTTCATTTGAAAAACCATGCAGCACTTGTGGTAGGTACATACTGCAATCCACTGCAAATTGGTGAAGACAGGTGAACGGTGGTATCCAGGAATGCATGCATATGTCACATAAGACACATCACACTACATACCCTAATCTTAACTCGAGAAACCTCATGGAGGATTATGATGAGGGGAACCTTCTGTATGAGCCCAAAATAAATATAGAAGGGATTATGCCACAAAAAATGGTGGAGAGACCCAAATGGTAGGTACTTAATTCGTGAAAGGTCTCACGCTGCCCGTTCACCTAGAAACACATCTGTCTCCTCCTTATGGCATCTCGTGAAGGAGCAGCGCATATAAATGGTGTTTCTTGGACTGTTCAGTTTTAAGTGCATCACGCTGCAGTCACTTGTTGTGTGAGGCTAATGGGAAATGTAGTCTTGTACCCCATTCATAGTCACAAATGACAACTGGATTGATAAGGTCAATATTAAAGAGTGAAAATGGACCGTAAGGGGGGATGCTTTACAAGAGGCAATAAAAAGAGAACTGGAAAAAGATGGTACTACTAGTTATTATGTCCAGTGTAATGGGTGAATCAGAAATGCATCAACGGATTATGCTATTCATACTTATATGTGGCAGGAAATATTGTTCTGGGGAGCTATCTAGATTTTTATGAAGAAATAGATGAGAGATACGTTAAAAAGCGCTCTATGATAAAGTACTCCTTTAGGTAGGGGTTGTACTTTGTAGTACATACTTCAGAGAAAAAAACTTGAAAAGTAGGAGGGTTTTTTGGGTACAGAAAAACCATTAGATTGTGGGAAATAATAAGCCATCACTGTCACCAGGGCCTATGGAATATCATCATTCAAGCCTTCGGTGTGGGTTGGGAGGCGATATACCCAACATTGTTCCCTAATGACTAACATCTGTGGAGTATTGCCATGGGGTGAATTGACCCTTTTTCAAGCACTACCCAACTGATGTCATCTTCAATGTGTTGAGTCTCTACAAAATGGTTAGTCATCTTGGTTTCCATTTTCTTACACCTGGATTGTTAAAACATGTCTCTGTGGCCTTAGGTATGTGACATTACATCATGGTCAGCATCAGGATCAACAAACACAGGAGTAATATCAGGTGTAAGAAAAGATGTAAGATATACATAAATGTATAGGAAAGCATCTAGCAAAGAAGAACTCAAGGTGAACTAAATATATTAACGTGTAATTTTAGGAGAGACTATCCAAGACTTTTGGAAGCCTCACTTTTATCTTACATCTTTTATTCTTTAACCCTTGACTCTGGATATGATGCTACTTTTGGATTCTGTGGTGTTACTAAGTCTTGTAATTTCCCTCTATATTTTATTTAATTTTTTTGGTTATCATTTCCTTTCTCCTCTGTCTCTTCCCTGCCTTCTCTAGATACTGTTATTTTTAGAGGTTTTCTTCATGATCCACTTTCTCACTGTGATCAGGTGATATTTTAGACCTAGTTTGGCATATTTTTTTGAAACAGGAAAACTCACTTGTTATGATGGGTTTATAAACAAGAAGTTAACCAAACTGGGAGAATTTTATGTGTGTAAATACATATATTTGTTTGTTGTATTTAAGTTCTTGGTGTTTTAAATGTTGCCTGTATATAAATAAGGGGACCCCCTCCAAATATACTTTTAGGTCTGGGAGGAAATGGGGAAAATAACCAAAAGCAAGCACAACACCTCCCACTTGACCTATATTACTTTTACTAAGGCTAAATCAGCTCTGTTGGGCAATTTACATCGGAGACATGATTCATAACAATTTTTGTATTTTTATACCATTATTTTATTTTTTCATATGATCCTTTCATTTTTATCAAAAAGATTAAAAGACATACATTGTATTCCAAAAACTTTTTTTTCCTTCTTTTCCTTATTCATTTACAAAATTGTTATACATTTCATGTTTTTACAAAGAGAAATAATCAAAATGAATATATTCATTCACATGAAGTTTCTTTTTAACAACCCCTGTGAGTAAAACCACAAACACATACTAGCCTCTAACACACACATGCACTCTCATTCATACTACACAACACATCATACCCTCCCGAGATCACATACACTTGATGGTCATATAAGAGACAGAGTGGTTGGGGTATCTGTAACATTTAAAAAAAACATGTTTCAATAAGCCCTTACAAAAAAAATGAGAATGCACTAAGTTAGTTGAACCAGACCCAGCTTTCTTCATCAGCACACGTTGAAAGAAGAAAAACCGTGATAAAGTTATCTAAGAGAGTGAGTATACTACTTAAGATATAAGAATACTATAGAATCAAAGGAAAGGACCAATAGTGAGAGATGAATGATTGACACAGACAAGCCTCCACCGCACCGTGTTGTCTTAAAAGAAATCTAGTGACTTTCCCCAAAATAGACATAGAGTCCTTCAGTATCTTAATATGGAGCATGCATGCTCCCCAATAAAGTGCAAAGGACAGTATGAATCAAACACAACTTACATGGTCTAAGTAAGTGATTCATCTAGAAAATCACTGATAGATGACATGAGCCAAAATGACAAGGTTGCGTCCTAGTTTGCAAGAACCTCATGAAGAAAGACGGCACATGGATCGGCCCTGTGTTCTGTAGATAATAAGAACAAGAACTATAAAAATGCACGTTTACACTAGGAATAACTTAGTGTATCCTGATACGAGTAGATGTATACCTTATCGATTTAGTATTAAAGACGTATCCTTTTCCATCCAAACAGGTTTAAATTATGAAGATTGCAGTTGAACTCGCGATAACTGATTCTAAAACTTCACGAACACCTGTATAAACACGTGGGGAATATATATCAAGAGATCAGTTAGTAGACTGGATCACCAGAGCTAGGGGCTTTTGTGTGGTGTTACACAACACATAGTAGGATCAACTTGGAACACAAGATACTGAGTACACACCTATATGATATCCTCATGTAGTTTGATGGCTCAGGACCTAGCCAAACTTAGTGGGTCCATGGCAGTAGTGCAAAAGCAAGTCTGTATTTGTATAAGTATTTCAAAATGAGTCTGATGGGAACAAGCAATAAAACATGATTAAATGAAGATCAGCTTTAGCATCTGTTTTCTATCTAAGTAGTAAGTCAAATGCGGATAATAATAGCGCTGCGTAGTACTATTATTATGGAGACTCTGCTATTGGCCCGTATGATGCCAAAAGGGTACTACGGCAATGCGGATGAAAGAGATAAAACGTGAAGCTTCTTACTCTTCCTAGTTTCTCAACTGCTATTATATCAGGGCATTTTATATAGCCATGATGTGGAATTCAGCCACAATAGAATCGATACATCGGGGTCTAGGGCAACCATTAGATTCCACAGATTGTATAACCCTAAAATAACACGACTACAGCCTATAGGCAATAAGGTCTTATTATGAATACAAGTGGTCACATACTAGATACATTTAGCAAATAAAACAACCTACAAGCATACTGTTGTTACTAAGCATCACTATCTTACCAGGTTCACTGGCACTTCAGCATTTTGCGTCCACATAAAGCGGGGAGGACACGCCGACTCTCAAGCTAGTGATTTGTGAGTATATTGGGGACTAGGGTGGCTAAGAGGAACCCCGTGTTGAAGAGGGGCATAGCACTGGTGAATCTGTCTGTGGCTTTTATTGTGTGGATAGTGTTCGAGTCACCTCCATATGAGTAACTTAAAACTTAGTAAGGAGTTGCACCGGAGAATGGGTGTTTTCGATAATTGTCGCTCTTTAAATCGTGCAGAGCGAGTCATACGGCTGGTACCGTTGCCGTAGTTCCCATTCCTAACCTGGTAAGATAGTGATGGTTAGTAACAACACTAGTATGCTTGTAGGTTGTTTTATTTGCTAAATTCATCTAGCATGTGACCACTTGTATTCATAAGACCTTTCTTCCTATAGGCTGTAGTCGTGTTATTTTGGGGTTATACAATCTGTGGAATCTAATGGTTGAGCTAGACCCCGATGTATTGATTCTATTGTGGCTGGATTCCCTATCATGGCTATATAAGATACCCTGATATTATAGCAATTGAGAAACTAGCCAGAGTAAGAAGCATCACGTTTTATCTCTTTCATCCACATTGCCGTAGTACCCTTTTGGTATCATACGGGACCACAGCAGAGTCTCCATAATAATAGTACTACGCAGCGCTACTATTATCCGCATTTGATTTACTACTTAGATAGAAAACAGATGCTAAAGCTGATCTTCATTTAATCATGTTTTATTGCTTGTTCCCATCAGACTCATTTTGAAATACTTATACAAATACAGACTTGCTTTTGCACTACTGCCATGGACCCACTAAGTTTGGCTAGGTCCTGAGCCATCAAACTACATGAGGACATCATATAGGTGTGCACTCAGTATCTTGTGTTCCAAGTTCATCCCACTATGTGTTGTATAACGCCACACAAAATCCCCTAGCTCTGGCGATCCGGTCTACTAACTGATCTCTTGATATATATTCCCCACGTATTTATACAGGTCTTCGTGAAGTTTTAGAATCAGTTATCGCGAGTTCAACTGCAATCTTCATAATTTAAACCTGTTTGGATGGAAAAGGATACGTCTTTAATACTAAATCGATAAGGTATACATCTACTCGTATCAGGATACACTAAGTTATTTCTAGTGTAAATGTGCATTTTTATAGTTCTTGTTTTTATTATCTACAGAACACAGGGCCAATCCATGTGCCGTCTTTCTTCATGAGGTTCTTGCAAATTAGGACGCAACCTTGTCATTTTGGCTTATGTCATCTATCAGTGATTTTCTAGACGAATCACTTACTTAGACCATGTAAGCTGTGTTTGATTCATACTGTCCTTTGCTCTTTATTGGGGAGCATGCATGCTCCATATTAAGATACTGAAGGACTCTATGTCTATTTTGGGGAAAGTCACTAGATTTCTCTTAAGACAACAGGATGCGGTGGAGGCTTGTCTGAATTTATCATTCATCTCTCACTATTGGTCCTTTCCTTTGATTCTATAGTATTCTTATATCTTAAGTAGTATACTCACTCTCTTAGATAACTTTATCACGGTTTTTCTTCTTTCAACGTGTGCTTATGAAGGAAGCTGGGTCTGGTTCAACTAACTTAGTGCATTCTCATTTTTTTTGTAAGGGCTTATTGAGACATGTTTTTTTTTAAATGTTACAGATACCCCAACCACTCACCTTAAATCGTTACAATTTGGCGGTCCTGAAGAAGGTGGTCACATACTTTCTTATGCCACCGAAACGTACGTTGACCAATCTTTGTAATGCCCGGCCCGCAACACGGTCACGAAGACGAATAACATCTGTCTCTTATATGACCATCAAGTGTATGTGATCTCAGGAGGGTATGATGTGTTGTGTAGTATGAATGAGTGTGCATGTGTGTGTTAGAGGCTAGTATGTGTTTGTGGTTTTACTCACAGGGGTTGTTAAAAAGAAACTTCATGTGAATGAATATATTCATTTTGATTATTTCTCTTTGTAGAAACATGAAATGTATAACAATTTTGTAAATGAATAAGGAAAAGAAGGAAAAAAAAGTTTTTGGAATACAATATATGTCTTTTAATCTTTTTGATAAAAATGAAAGGATAATATGAAAAAATAAAATAATGGTATGAAAATACAAAACTTTTTATGAATCATGTCTCCGATGTAAATGGCCCTACAGAGCTGATTTAGCCTTAGTAAAAGTAATATAGGTCAAGTGGGAGGTGTTGCGCTTGCTTTAAATGTTGCCAGTATACATGTCGATAGTCTTGTTATTTAGTGATGTTAATATTATACTGTTGTTGCCTCCATTTTTCTCTCCTTTTTTCTTGCATTGTGTTTAATGATATATGTTCTTTTATATGGGAACAAACATGGTGATTGTATCTACAATCGCTAGGCCAATTCTTTTTGATATCTTACTTTGACAAGTACTGTCTTTTGTGTGAATTCTTTCTTAAAAAATATGATGTGTATGTCTTGATATATTATCTTAAATGTCTCTTTATACATGTCACAGTTAACTGTTTCATTGACACGTTTCATTGACACGTTTGCAGCTCTGAAGAAGTCCATGTGTTGGGTGAAACGTGCTGGCTGCTTGTTTTTCTATTGTTGAGAGGAAATAAAAAGAAATTGCAAAAATAAATCGACTTATTGCCTATTTCAACAAAAATAATGTTGTGGATATGACCCTGTACCTTATAAATTGCCTCTCATGCTTTGTGTTCCCTGTAATGAGGTCGCTGAAGTTGTACGTGGGTGCAAGCAATAGTTCCTTGAATACTACGGAAGAAGGCAAAGGCACAGAATTTCCCTTAGCCTTTAAAGCAGTGACTGTGGTATGGCGATAAACTGCAGTAAACTTTAGGTGATGTATCTCAGTACATAGTGTAAGCATTGTGATCAGCATGCCTGTCAGAAGTCCTCATTGTCAGAATTGACCCTCTGGAAAGACCCAGTTGCTGTGATATGGAGTGCAGCCAGTATTTGATGTGGGGAGGGCTAACTTTGGGATGGGCTGTATGTATATCAAGCTCCTGCTCCTAGTCTGCAAACATCTCAAAGATTGATTTTGATAAGAAGCAATATCTGGTAATGACTGAAAGTTTTAAGGGCAAGAACATGATCTTTAATATATGCTTTTAAGTCACTATGCAAATCATTGAGATGCCAATCGTACGAACACCTTCTTAAAGTCATGATAGCCAAGTTACAACCAACCATTGCATATGGCTCACCTCTCACCAGAAGAAAAGGTGCTGAATTATTGAATTTATTACTGATTAAGGCTTGTAAGTCCGTCTTTGGAATTCCTAAGTCAAGTGGCCAAGCAGAAATCCGCTTGGAGTTTGGTAACTAAAGACAGTCCTTGGTAGTGCAAGGGTCACTTTTGAAATGTATGCATTTTTATCTGATCTTGACTCACTAGCAAATAACTGCTGCCACGAAATAAATCACTCTGCATATGCTGGAGCTTGGAGTCCTTATATTTTAACATGTTTTCATAGTTTTGACTTGCAGTCGGGGTTCTCAGAAATGAATAAGCTTAGTTTTAAACAGTTTTTAAACAGAAAGAGAAAAACGAACTCCTTTATAGCGGATTAAGAGGCCTTAGCGGCAAAAAGCATGCCTGGATAGGGATTAATTCTCATCAGAATCTGCAAATTCAGCCTTATCTGACTACCTACTTTCCGGCACATATTAGGGAGAAATTTTTAAATCAGGACTTGGCAGGTACCCCACTAAGGATGGCACAACACAATGGATCCAACACTGGTTGACTAGTGAATGTAGACTGTGTTGGCTGTCACGAGAAACTTTATTGCATATTGTGTGTGCCTGCTCAAATCTGCTCAATGTATGCTGTATACTTTTAAAACCCTTATTTCTCAATGCAGGGTAGAGATCTGCTCATCAGGCTCTTATTTTATGTTTATCTGGTGCTCCAATTTCATTAATCTGTCAGATGATAACATTTCTAACAATAGCCGAAAAAATGCTTGTATCTATAGTTTAAGCTTTTTTAAAATTATTTTTAAAGAAAGGTCTTATTTACAGTAACTGGTATATAGGTTACTTGCACTGCTTATGCCCTTTTGGAAGGTGTTTCTATAGGATCAAACAATAAGTTGGTTATTTGTTTTTAAGCACTTGGCTCTTTGAAGTCTTGTACGGTCTTTTGATAGTAGTTCCAATTTTACTGAGTGTTTTTTACATATATATTTTAACTTACTATTTGTATGTTCTTGCAATAAGTATTGCCCTTTTATAGAATCTCTATGGTTCTTTCTGAGTCAGGTTATAAGAATATCCATGTCTAAATCGGATATATTTCTATGTACATGTGGATTTAATATGTCCTCTTGTGTACTGTAAAGTGTTGTTTTGTGATGATTTTTATTAATCAGACAATGGCAATGACTGCTTCGCTAGACATGCCAGAGATGTTGATCCTTGCCTGTTAAACCCCCCCCCCATCTCAAATAATTGTTCTCAAAATGAGAGGCAAAGCCACAAGATATTCAGTGAAATAGTGAACCTTAATGAGTTGTTTGGTGTATAAGTTCATTTCTTATGCTGTCAGCCTGCATGTGATTGGTTAGTGTTGTAATGTCTTTCACCTGTAGATGGGTGGTGGAGTCTTGAGTCATAATTTCCTCCCTGTTGCATTAACAAGTGTATTCTATGTGCTCTATGCGCTGCAAGCCTTGTTGTTATATGCTGTTTTTTAAATTAAAATACAAACTCTTTATAAAACAATGGCAAAGTCATAGTTAACATTTTTCCTTTATTTTTCATATTTTTCCCCAGTGTTATTTGCTGCCTCAATTGTTTCCTATGATAGTGTGTCACTGTATCAGTAATTGGCCATTTTTGGTGCTTGATGTACGCCAAGACTTGGCCGGAGTATATTTGAGCTTGTTTAATAATTAGAGCTGTGGTAGAATTAGAAGTGTATTTTGTGACTAGTACTTGTCTTTCTCATTTGTGGGTGCTTTTTTTTTAAAATAAATCTTTTTATTAATAACAACAGTGCAACATTCGCATCACAGCAATAAAGGGTGCCATGACATTCCTTCTGTCGCATATCTGTACAGTGAGGAAACTGCTTGCATATAACAATATCTGACATTACAATATTGCAAATTCTATACCGTGGGTGAATCGGAAGAGGAGGGGATGGCGGGCGGAGCACATATATTACCTCTATACTCATTCCACTTGCCCGATATCTGTGACCCCTTTTTCGGACAGCCCCTAGCCACATATACAGTCTTCTCCCTCATCATAGACCAATCCATATCCGTTTTCCAGGCTTCTATTGATGGCGCCACATTCGCACCCCACAGTCTAGCCACATTTCGCTTGGCAACCATCAGACCCAATGTCACCCATGTTTTTCCTTGCTATTTAGGTCTGTGGGTTCCCAAATATTCATCATGCATCTTTTGATGTCTAGATCAATTCGCACCCAGAGAACTTCTTGCATGCTAAGGTGTGCATCCTTCCAGTATTTTTTAATATGTGTGCATTCCCAAATTATATATAAAAAAGTACCCTCTTGACCACTTTGCCGCCTGCATCCCGGAACCTCTCTGCTGCCCATCTTAATCAATGTCGGTCGAGTCACATATATCCTATGGAGAATTTTTATTTGGACCAATCTTAGTCTAGCTGAGATCGCTACCTCTCTGGAGGAGGCCATTGCCTCCTGCCATTCGTCGTCATCTAGTTCTGAAATGTCCCTCTCCCACCACCCACGGAGTTTCCCCAGGGGGTCTAGGGAGTGGTTGATCAGTTTTTTGTATGTTAGGGAAATCGCTTTTGTTTGCATATATCCATCTAGGAGCCTATCTTCCAATGGTGAGGCCTCCCGGGGGGGGACTCTCCCTTCGGTATCTGCGTCATCAGGGCATGTCGTACCTGTAGATATCTAAAATGTTCTGTGTCTGCCATCTCATATTCTTGTTGTAGGTTTGAGAATGGTACAACCTGCCCCCCCCTCCACAGGTCCCCAACCGTGGAAAGCCCAATCATATCCCATTTACCAAATCCCTTCGTCTTTCGCAGGGTGCCTAGTATTTCTGAATCCCACAAGGGAGTGGCCTGCATGATTTTCAGCTCCCATCCCATACTTTTATTGGCTGCGTGCCATACTTGCACTGAGTGTCCGGTGAGTCCCGTCAGATGAACTTTTGGGAGCTTAGAATAGAGTGGCAAGTTATAGTTCCCACCCGGTAGAAGCAATTTATCCATCCTGTAGCCTGGGTCATCCCAGTGTCGATATGTGCAGTGGTTGATGGTAGTTAGATGGGCCGCCCAATAGTATTTTTTGATATCTGGGAGCCCTATACCCCCATCACACCATCCCCTTACCAATTTCAGAAGTGAGATACGGGGCCTCCCTTCCCAAAGTAATTCTCTCTGTGCACTCTCTACTGCTTTAAAGTATGCCATCGGGACTGGGTTAGGGAAGTTCTGCAGAGCATAGAGGAAGCGAGGCAGTGACATCATTTTAAAGAGTGCGGCTCTTCCCAACAATGATAGTGGGAGAGTCCTCCAGTTTCCCACGTCTCGCTTTAAGCGTTGCAACGGGGGCAGGAGGTTGCGCTCATAACTGATTCTAGGGTCAGTTGTTATATTCATCTCCAATTATTGAAATCCTTCTTTTGCTTCCCTCACGGGGCACCCCCGAGGCAGGGGAGGAAGCCCTCCACTCAGCACATATATCAGAGATTTACTCCAGTTAATAGTATTCCCTGAGTATTTGCCAAAGTTGGTGAATATATTTAGAACTCTGTGCAGTGATGCCCTGGGCGAAGCCAAGTATAGTAAAATATCGTCTGCATAAAGGGAGATGCGGTCCTCCCAGTTTTCTGCCCATTTCAAACCTCGAATGATGGGGTCTCTGCAAATCCATGTTGCGAAGGGCTCCAGTGTCAGCGCAAAAAGTAACGGGGACAGTGGGCAACCTTGTCTAGTCCCTCTTCCAAGTGAAAAGACCGCAGATTTTTATTATGAAGAACAGCTTGTGCTTTAGGTTCCGAATATAAAAGTTTGACCCAATTAGTAAAGTTTGGTCCGAATCCCATCCTACCCAAGACTGCAAAGAGGTATGGCCATTCTATAGTGTCAAAAGCTATGGTGGCATCTAAGGACACCACTACTGCAACTTCTGTTATAGTGTCCTTGCGTCCCAGCACCCCATTAAGCCTCCTCGGATTAAGTGTGGTGTTTCTGAAGGGCATGAACCCTGACTGGTTTGGGTGCACTAGCTTACTGACCACCCAAATCAGTCGAGTGGCCAGCAACTTAGCCAGAATCTTGGCCTCCGCATTTAATAAAGAGATGGGTCTATAGGAGGAGCACTTATTTTTGGGCTTGCCTACTTTATGAATGGTTATCAACGTGGCCACCCTCTGATCCTGGGGAAGTCTACCCACATTACGACTCTCCTCAAGCATTTCTCTCAAATATAGAGCAATTCAGTCAGGTTTCAATTTATACAGTTCGATTGGGATGCCATTTGGGTCCATTGCCTTTCCGGATCATAGGCTTCTTATGGCTTGTGCAACCTCATCATTTGTTATGTCACTGTCCAATAGATTCATATCTTCTGTCGATAGTGTCAGGAGTGTCATATCTGAGAGTAGATCTCTAGAGTCTTCTTCTGGTAGGGTGGTGTGGGATTGATATGTGGTGTAATAATAATTGGCAAATTCGTTCGCTATTTCCTGCGGGTCAACTAGTACCTCTCTCGAATCTGCAATTAGTTGAGTAACTAGACGATTTGCCAGTTCTTTTTTGTCCAGCCAGGCCAGTAATTTCCCAGCTTTATCTCCTAATTCATACAATCGGCCTGCTTTGTTCCTACTTAGGGTTTTGGCCATATCCGTAGCTATAGCTTTATATTCCTCTCTCTTGAGTTTCAGTGAGTGAAGTCTATCCATTTCCCCCATGCCCGTTGTTTCCTCCTCTAGATGTAGAATCTCTCCCTCCAATCTGACTAGCTCTTTGGTCTTTTCTTTACGCGTTCCTGCAATCTGGGAAATTGCATGTCCCCTCACGACTGATTTAAAGGCTTCCCAGAGTGTTCTGAGCCGAGGTTACAGAAGCTTCATTCTCACGAAAATAGTGATCAATTACGACGGAACTTTTCTTCTTGACTGTTGGATTGCGGAGATACCAGGGGTTGATCGGTGCTATTCTGCCCACTCATTTCTCGTCTAGTGTCAATCTGGCCCATAACGGTAAATGATCTGAGATACCTCGAGCTAGGTGTCGGATTTCCTTTATATTCCCTGTCAGGGCCGCCGGGGTGAGTAAATAATCAATTCGGGATAAGCTATTATGAGCCCCTCAGTGAAAGGTGAATTGGGTCTCACTGGGGTGATGCATCCGCCATACATCGACCAGTCCCATTGCGTCTAGGAAATCAGGGAGCCATCTTTGTAAGGGACCTATATTCCGGGGGTGGGGGGGGTGACGGTCCATATTCCCTGACACTACCGAGTTGAAGTCTCCACCCACCAACAGGCTCCCTTCTGGGAATGTTAGCATGATATTACCTAGGTCTCTGAATGTCTGTACTTGCAGTCCCGGTGGGACATATATTGTCGCTATTGTCAGTGTTGTTCCCTCCCACTGCCCTGATACGGCCGCGTATCTGCCCAAAGTGTCCGTCCAAGTATGTTCGATTGACATAGGGAAGGAGTGCCTTATCATGATGCCCACGCCCCTGGAACCCGTGGTGAAGCCTGAATGTACAATCAACCGGTATCCCCACCTGGTCAGGGCCTTACAGGTATTACCAATGAGATGTGTTTCCTGGAGCAGTACAACCTCTGGTGTTTGCCTCTTAATAAACTGTAATACGATACTTCGTTTCAACTTTTTCCCTAAACCATTAACGTTCCATAATAGGATTTTCAGACTTTTCTCCCACTGTGTGCGCATCTTTATGATTGGTACTATATAATTCCCCCACTTTATTGCATATTGCAGCACTGAACATTAAAACATAAAATAAAACAATCCAATCCCAACAGCCCCCCTCCCTGCTCCCCTGCACTCTGGGCGTGAAACTGCCCATAGCCCCAACTATGCAGAGTGCCTGTCGCCCTGAAAAGTAGACTAAATGTAGAATATACTGGGGGGGGGTTTACTACCCCGACATCTACCCTTAACGTATTCATTACAAAAAATCAGCAAGGAAGTTCAAAAGCACTAGTATGACACTTAGCGTGATCTTTGGTGGCATTGTCCGACAGCGGCGCTGTCTCCCCTCGACTTCAGGGCAGCTGCAGGGATCCATTGCTTTCGCTCCCCAAATAATGTATTATCCATTTGGAAAGAACCGGCCGTCCTGTCTGACCCGGATCCCGTCCTCTTCTGGCATTATGTTCTGCTGCAGGTCTCCAGTCCTCCATCCACTCTGTTGCCGCGTCTGGATTATCAAACAACCAGGCTTTTCCCTCTGCCTCGACACAAAGCCTGGCGGGGAACAGCATCGCGTATTTCAGCCCCTTTTCTCTAAGTTGCTTCTTGATACCCAGGAAGGATCTTCGCTGTCTCTGTACATTTATTGTAAAGTCTGGGGAGAAGGCTATCTCACTGTTTTCATACTTGAGTGTAGGGCCCACTCGGGCGGCGCAAAGTATGTTGTCTCTGAAGTTCAGGAGCTTCGCCAGCATTGGACGTGGGGGTGCTCCCGGTTATGTCCTTCCACCAGGAACCCTGAGCGGCCTTTCGACGGTAAAGAAGTTAGAGAGGCCCTTAGGTTGTAGGTGTTTGACTATTAGATCTTCAACGAATAGGTCTGCCGCTGGGCCCTCCGCTCTCTCAGGTATTCCAATAATTTGTATGTTGTTTCTTCGCACCCTCCCTTCATACTCATCCAGCTTATCTTCCGCCAATTTCCGGAAGACCTGCAATTCTTTAATATTTTGCTGCATTTGCTTGGAATCTCTATGCAGGTCCACAGCGGCAAGTTCCATGTGTTTGACTTTCTCTCTCATGTTTTGCAGGTCTGCTCTGATCAGAGTGACTTCCGTTGTGATGGAATCCATTCTTTGCTCTAGTGATGTGCGAAATGGCATCCATTATATCTTTCAGCGTAGGGTCTTGCTCTTCTCGCTCTGGTCCTATTGCCCCTTTGCTTTTGGTGGTATTATCAGGGTCATTCGTTTTTTGAGTAGGGAATTTGTCCAGCTTTGTCTGCAGTGATCCCTTTGGGCCCTTAGATCCCGACATGTCAATCAGCACTCAGCACTGCTCCTGATAGCGACTTATTCCTTTTGGGCAGATCCAGGATATATTGTGTCTCCTGATCTGTCTACGTTTCCTGCCACGGATCGTATTGTTATCCTTGTTGGGTTTATTAGGATGTTCTACTCAGGTCTAATGTTGTCTGGTAGGCGCCGTGCCGGTCTCTACTCAAGTCTAAGCTGCCCGACCCGCTGTTTGTTCTGTCGCCTCTTTGTCAAACCGGGACAACGTATATGTTTTGAGACCGGTCTCACATCTGCCAGCCCTCCGCTTATGAGCAGGCCCTGGATTGTGCCCCAGTATATCAGCTGCTCTTGTGTTTTATTATTTTTGTTTTAAAATTGTCCAATGGCGTATTTACTGCGCCTGCACGTCGCACCTTAGGATAATGGCTGCCACTGTGGGACTAATCACTGTCCCCGCTGCTACTGCATGCTCACCATTACCTTATGGCCGTTGTATGCTCGGCGGTGGGTTAGGCTATTCAGGTTGCCGCCGCACTTACTCCATTTATTACCGCTGCTATGCGAGTCTGCTGACTCGGCCAGTGCCGATCCACTCGTCTCTCTTGTGCGTCATATAGGGTGAGCGCACCCTGTGGATTCCCCGGCGTCAGCCTCTCTCCTGCAGCACTCAGGCAATGGCGCTTATGCCGCCGGAACTATTCATGGCACTTTTGCGGCACCCTCAGCCGAGCCCTTCAGTCCCCGCGACCGCGTTTCTCCCTGGCTCCCTCAATTTCTTTCCCTTAACCTTAAAGAGGTTCCTTCTTCAGCTCGGGGCTCGATCATTTAGGCCCTGCCGATTCTCTTCTCCATCGGCCTCAGTCCCCGCTCCAAGACTTCAGAGAGCCGGCTCCGACTCGACGTTGCAGTCGGCCCCGCTCTCACTGAAGCCCCTGGCTTCAAATCTCCGAAAGGGCACGACACGCACCTCTGCGTAGCTCCGCCGCTACAGGCACGATTGCTCCCGTTTTTGGCTTGCTGGTGTCACTTGTTATAATATTGGTCCTGCTGAATTTTGAGGCGGATCTGTGTAGTGGATTTGCGGGAGATGTCAGGGTGAATCGGAGCTGTTCTAGCCCGCGTCCATTCCGTTCAGCAGTGAAGCCACGCCCCTGTGGGTGTGTTTTTGAAATTGCAGATGTCCCCTTAAACCTCTAGTTAGCTTCCATTACAATTCCCCATTTTCCCATTTATTAATTGTTCTCCATTTCCAACCACTCCCCCTTGTCCCTCCCACTTTTCTTTGACACCGTGGCAGAGATTTCCATACTAATAGGATAAAAGAGGTGACGGCAGAGATGTCCGGCCAGAAGATTGTGAACTACATTTTGTAATAAGTTACTACTACTAGTGGAGTACTACTCCACGCTGCAACTGCATAGCAAAAACAACACAAATAAATCAAAGTAGGTATTTAGCAAGGTAATATCAAAAGACTGAATTAAGCAAAGTATAAAAAAGACATTTTAAAAGAGATAATGTATAAATTACAATACATGGCTTTAAATATACAACAGGATCAGTAAATAGTATTCTATGATTACTACTGTCAAAATGAAACACAACATAACCCTCAAATCAATGAAGACAATTAAAATTCGACATCAGCGGGTGATTGATAATCTGGAAATTAGCCAAGACAATTAAGGCCAGAGCTAAGCTAGGCTACTACAGAGAACAAAACTATTTAGAGTGCAATAGCAGGGTCACACTAACCTACTGATACAGGAAATCTACACACATGGCTAAAAAAGCACCACTTTGTTGTTTGCAATAATTCTGGCAGGAGAGCAGAGCTAATTAACACTATTGTCTGAGGTAACGTGGGCACAGACCACAATGCAGAAAATTGGTAGAACATCTGGACAGTAGTGTCTGCTGTATTTCTGCATATGCTTGTGCACCTGGCTATGGCATGCCCTCCTTGAAAACAGGGCTACTGATGGCTCGATTAATTCTTCTTCCAAAAGCTGGAAAGGATCCGCTTTTATGCGACTCTTACAGGCTGTTATCACTCTTAAACCTTGACTACTAAATCTTGGCTAAAATGATTGCGCTGAGATTGGCCTTGATGCTGGATCACATTATCTCCCCGACTCAGTCGGGCTTTGTCCCCCATAGGTCAACTGTGTTAAACCTGCACACATTATTCGCGGTAATACATAGGATCACTCCTGAGGTCCCGGCGGCTGCAGTCCTACTTGATACCAAAAAAGCATTCAACTCCTTGGAGTGGCCCTTTTTCTTGCAAGTGATGAGGAAGTTGGGTATCCCCAAGGGATTCATTGATCTTACTGCACTACTATACACCTCGCCCAGTGCCAGACTCCGCCTTAACGTCACACTGTCCCTGTCATTCGCCCTTACCCGTGGCACCAGACAGGGTTGTCCACTCTCCACGCTGCTCTTCATACTGGTGTTGGACCCTCTGTTCCGCCACTTCCAGGAAAGATATCTGCACAGAGGCCTCCAGTTCAAAATGGGGCCACTTTTAATTTCCCTATATGCGGATGACATCATACTTTATGTCCGTAACCCCCAGGAGAATTTGGAACCGCTCATCAGAGAGATTATTCAGTTTGGCGTTTTTTCAGGGTTGGGTATAAATTGGGAAAAATCAGAAATTTTCCCCCTGACTCCGTGCACTGCACGTTGGGAGTGTACATTCCCACTCGCGTGGTGTGAGGAGTCGGCCAAATATTTGGGCATTTGGATCCACAGAGAAACTGAGCAAATTATCAGACTAAATTATGGCCCAGCGGTGCATAACCTGGAACAGCAGGTCAAGCGCCGGCTGAGAATCCCGCTCTCCCTTGCTGGTCGAGTGGCACTTGTGAAGATGATTGTCCTCCCAAGGTTTTTGTATCTATTTCACAACATCCCTATCCCTCTCCCAAATACCTTTCTTCGCACGTTGCGTTCCCATCTCGTCCGATTGGTCCGGGGGGGACGAAGACCCAGAGTTAGCTGGGACACCATGTCATTACCACATGAAAGAGGTGGTTTCGGGGTCCCCAATTTTCAGGTCTACTACTTGGTTGTGCAGTGCAGTTTTGCACATTCCTGGTATCACCCGGATGCACGGATTCCTTACTCTAGACCTGAGGCTGATCTGGTGCTCCCGGCGCCACTTTGCACTGTGTTGCCCCGGGGATTCCCCAGAGATCCCCGGGATATTCAAACATTATCCACAACTAGTTGGGCCTGGCGTTAGTTGACGAGAGTGACGGGAGGGGGCGCTGTGTACTCATCTGAGATCCCAGTTATTAATAACCCTTGGCTCCCCATTACGGAGGAAAAGCTGGTACAGCGCACACTCACTGCATATTCAATGAATAACATTGTGGATTTATTCCCAGGGGGACATGTTTTTTCCAGCACGCAGGGAGGGAAGTTCAGTGAGGCTACATTTATGGATCAATTTGTATTTAGTAGGATACGGGGGGCGCTCAGAGCTAAGATCTCGGGGTACCCGTTGGAGCCTGAGTCCTTCCCTCCGCTTACGCTCCTAATCACGAGTCCTGGAGGAGAACACCTAATCTCTAAGCTCTATAAAGCATGTATGTCCCTAGTCCCTAGTAGGGACACCAAGATATGGGAGGCATGGGAGCAGGATCTTAGGTACCCAATTCAAGACTCACACTGGTCCTTTTGTTGTGCACAAACTAAAGATGTCTCTTTAAACAGCAGACATAAGCGTATACATTTTAAATATTTGTGGAGGGTCTATATGACCTCAGCTAGAATTCACGCCATTGATTCGAAACGGCCGCACTCATGTCTTAAGTGTGGCAGCCCGCAAGCCGTCTTTGCCCACCTGATGTGGAACTGTGCTAAAATTGGGGTCTTCTGGAGATCCATTTTCAGGTTAATAACACAAATGACACACCTTGAGTTGGACCCCACGCCTGAAGTAGCCTTGCTGGGATATGTGGGAGGGCTCCCGAAGAAGTTGCGCAAATTCACGGCCATCGCATTGTTGCTTGCAAAGAGGGAAATAGCTCTCAAATGGGGTAGCCAGGCCTCCCCCACAGTGAAAGATTGGCTCCTTAGCCTCACATATTGCAATACTAACTGTGAACTTTATGCCACGACACAACCCCCGCATCTCGACCAAAAGATATTTGAGAACCACTTAAAAATTATTTACTGGAGACCAGTGCCGCCCCTTTTTCACAACAGCTTGCTGGGATTGTCCCCACGGGGGTGGGGTAATTTAGAGTCCACCCAACTTTCTCTTTTGCAATGTTTATTACGTCATGGAGGGTGCGGATTTGATGGTTGAGGTGAGCCCGCTGGTCCGGGTTGGTCAGATGTTGCCGTCTCAATGTAGGATGCATGCTACCCTATTGAAGTGGTGCGTTGCTCGCTTGTGCACAATTGTTTTTTCTTTTGCAAAAGATGCTTGTTTATTTTTACTAAGATTTGCGATTGCAGTGAATAACCATGCAGTGTTGTAAGCAGTATGAAAATTAAAATAAAGATTTAAAAACAAAAAGAAAAGATGGCTACTGATTGCTGTTTAGATGACGGTCTGCCAGAGTGCTGAGGTTAGTTGAGGAGAAATCCATACTAGGCAATTTTGGGCAGGGTCTGCATTAGGTGAATAGGCATCACCCACATGCTTTTACTTAGAAAGTCATGAACTTTGCTTGGGTGGCAATATTTAGCTTGAAGCGTCAAGCTGTCTGCCTCTGATGAGTGAAGAATCCCACTGCACTGCCAAAATTTGCATCCCTGGCCTTAGCCCACTCCCAAACTGGAGTTGTGGACTGCTGCTTGTTGTATGGCTGATAGTATTCCATTGACCAATGCAGCCTGTTAGTTACATCTGGCCAACATTTCATTGCCTAATACCCTAAGGACAATTTCATCAAGGCCAGAGGACTATCTTAACACCTGAAGTGCACTGCAAACCTGCAAAGGAGATAGGGAAAATTGGTTTTGAAACACATACCACCAAGAGGAAAGTTGCCTAGCATTGGCACCAAACATGACATATATTTACCATATGTCCTCAAGCTGAAAGCATACCCCGGGTCAGCTCTCCCCCACTGCTCGCTCTGCCAGGCAGGTCCTAGGATCTCCACGAGGGCTCTTAACTGTTCTGTGCTCTTCATTTCAGGCTCCCTAATCTCTGTTTCTCCCTCCAAACCACTTTACTTTGCAGGCCCCCTTTGACTCCTTTCTCCCTCTAACCCGTTATTCACTTTGCGGGCCCTTTAACTGATTTTGCCTTCTAACTCATTTTTACTCCTTAATGTTTTTCTCCTTCTAATCTCGTTTTTATTCCTTAAGGTTTTTCTCCTTCTGATCTCGTTTTTACTCCTTAACGTTTATCTCCTTCTAATCTCGCTTTTTCCCCCTCTAAACCGTGGTTCATTATTTTTCCAGGCTAACCATTTTTTCTGCTTTTTTCATCCCAGCTGTTTTGTCATCCTCACTTTCCCTCTCGCTTCCCATCTCCCACTGACCTTGCCTCCCTCCCGGGAAACCTATATAATGGAGGCTGCAGCTGGCGTGCCATCGGTGCTCCGAAGGTGTGCCAATGGCAAGCCCATCTGAGCCCCTAGCCCCTGCCCATCCACAGATACACCCGCCATGAACATCTAGCCCTGAACTGCGGATAACGCAACAACTGCAACCATGCATCTCCTCAATCAACAGCAGGACTGGTGTCCTGCCAGCACTGCTTCTTCTACTGCAGCTTAGAGTCCCCTGCTCTGGAGCCTCCGCCCACTACCGCCATGACAGAACAACTTCACTGCCTGCTGATCAATACCCGATCACTCCACAAGCATGCCTTCAAGATCTGGTAAACCATCACCTCCCTCACACCAGATATCACCTTCCTCACCAAAACAGGGCTCAACCCGTCATCAGCACCCGACATCGCCAACGCCACACCAAAAGGTTACAAGATAATTTACCGGGATCGCGTCAACAAACACAGAGGTGGAATACCCATCATCCACAAAGAGTCCCTCAACTGCACAGCTACTGCTGACAAAACCACCCCCATCATGAAACACCTCAACTTTGAAATCAACACCGACAGAAAAACAATGGTCAGAGGCACCCTCGGGACAGACCGCCGGGACCCTGTCCCACCTTCTGCGAGGCCATCTCAGACTTCATCATCCTGCTGGCCATCAACTCAAGAGACTTCCTCGTCCCCGGTGACCTCAACTCTCACCTCGAAGACCCCAATGACACCAATACAATCAACCTACTCGAGAGCAAGGACATCCTCAGCCTATTCCAACTGGTCACAAACCCCATGCACATCACCGGACACACACTGAACCCCATATTCTCAACCAGCAACAGACTCAGTTAGAGCCACGCCACCGAAATCACTTGATCCAACCATTCCATTGTCCAATTTCACATCATAACCATCCTCAACACACCCCTACAGGAGCTGGAGCAAAGTAACCGAAAACCTCTGCACCAACACCCTCAGCGCCTCACCTCCCGACACCACCACTGACCTCAAGGTGCCAGTCGGAAAGTTCAACGCATGGATAAAATAATGAGCTGACAAAGTCGCCGCCTCAAACCCACCAAAACCAGCAAATCCTGCCAACATTACAGCTGGTTCACCGAGAGCTCAAATCCCGCAAGTGACTTGAAAGGATGTGGCACACCAGCAAAATGAACACCGACCGACACAACTTCAAACTAACCCGCAACAAGTACCACCAGCAACTCAAAACAGCCAAGAAAATCGTGCCGGCCACCGCCTTGAAGCCAGCTTCAACCACAGCCTGGAACTATTCTGCATCATCACAGAATTCTCCAACCCCACAGTCACCGAGAACACCGTCGCCTCCTCTCAGGAGCTCTGCGATACCCTCATAGACTTCTTCTACAGTAAAATTGCCACCATCTATGATAACTTTGACCCCCAGCCCCCGTAACTGAACTCAACAGTCTCCTCAGCATCACCAACTCTGACAAAATCTCACTAACCACATGGGAACCACTCTCGGCACACAATCGTCACCATGTAAACATGCAGAAGTCAACCTGCTCCTCAAAAAACCCACCACGGACCCCAAAGACCTTAAAAGCTACCGCCCCATCTCCCTACTCCCATTTCCAGCTAAAGTGCTGTAAAAAGAAATAAACCTCCCACTTACCACCCAGCTGGAAAGCAACAGCCTACAGGCCCCCTCCCGATCCGTTTTTTGCTCAGATCACAGCACCGAAACTGCCCTGATCGCGGCCACAGATGACAACAGGTCTCTTCTTGACAGGGGAGAAACCGCCACCCTGATTCTCCTCGATCTCTCCACAGCATTCAACACCATGTCTCACTACACCCTCCTGCATGGATTCCACCAAATAGGGATCCATGGGAAGGCTCTCAAATGTATTGTGTCCTTCCTTTCCGGATGAACCTCAAGCGTCCGCCTCCCACCTTACACCTCTGACCCAAAAAACATAATCTGCGGCATCCCACAAGGATCCTTACTAAGCCCAACCCTATTCAACACATATGTGGCCCCTCTGGCCAACTTAGTCAGATCCTTTGGCATGAACATCATCCCTACGTGTACGACACCCAGCTCATCCTCTCCTTATCCTCAGACCCCACTAACACCAAATCCAACTTCCACAGGTGCATGACCAGCGTCGCAAGCTGATGCAGAACAGATGCCTCAAACTCAACACAGACAATACAGAAATACTGACCTTCGGGAGCAGTGACTTCCCATGAGACGACTCCTGGTGGCCAATGGAACTCGGCCCCTCAACCACAGAGCACGCAAGGAACCTCAAAATCATACTCAACAGCAATCTCTTGATGAGGAAGCAGATAAACGCTGTTTCGTCCTTCTGCTTCCTCACCCTGCGCATGCCCAGGAAGATCTTTAAGTGGCTCCCCATCAGACACATCGAAACTCAGGCCCTCATCACTAGCCACCTAGACTATGGCAACTCCACCTGAGTGGGAATCACCTCACAACTACTAAACAGGCTCCAGACCATTCAGACCACTGCAGTTGGGCTAATTCTCGACCTCCCGAGGTGGACCCACATTACCCCCACCACGAATCTCTGCACTGGCTCCCCATCAGTAAATGTTGCCAGTTCAAACTTTTCATCCACGCCTACAAAGCCCTACATAATAAGGGACCAGCATACCTCAACGACAGGGTGAACTTCCACATACCCACACATAAACTACACTCTGCATCCCTCTTCATGGCCCACATGCCCCTCATTCGCAGGAGCAGCGGCTGCGCCTTTTCGCACATGGCAGCCAAGGCCTAGAACGGCCTCCTGCTATACCTCCGAACAGCACCCACCCTACACGATTTCTGGAAAGGCATTAAGACCTAGCTCTTCGACTAAATCATCTGAGCAGCAGCACCCCCTGCCAGCGCCTGGATACCCTCACGGGTAAAAAGCAGCACTTTACAAATCCTGTTTGATTGATTGATTGGTTGATCAGTGGTCAGGGTACTCAATTTTTTAGTGACCAACTTTAGCAAAGATGTTTCGTTATCATTAATTCATAAGCACAAAAGGTATATTGGCATGTGAGAAGGGTTGAGGGCCATTCTTGACTACCAGCATACCGGTTACTGCGTGAAGACAATTACATTCCATTTAGAAGTACCAGAGGATTCTCCATTTCTGTGACTCCAAGTGTAAGGTAACTCTTCTTACCTTTACCGCGAGCGCACTGCAGCTCCCTCCGGGTGTTTTTCTTCCTCGATGAGAACGTGGGAGCATTCTTGCCTATTACCATGTTTCCTGTGCATAGTGAGGCGCACAGGGAATTCTGGGGTTAATCCTGCATGTTGGCTCCTGGCATACGCCGCATGAGCGAAACATAAGGTAAATCATCAAGGATATATATATATATATATATATATGTATATATATATATATAAATATATATATATATATGTATATATTTCCAGAGGAATGAAAACCTGGTCAAAGATTTACACGAGCCCACACGATCAATTTGCAGGTATGTTTATTTGTCCAACAAATGCAACAAATTTGTCAAAAAATGCTTTTCCTTCAGCCCGAACCGCTGAACGGAATTACATCAAATTTGGCAGAAATGTAGATGTTGTTATGCAGATTGTGCTTTTTGGTATTTGGTGCAAATCCATTCAGTCGTGTTTGAGAAATTTAATCTGAAAATTATAGATATATCTCTGGCTGCCGATATTTCACTGTGGTTTCGTGATTAATCGCGAATGCGCGCCCCCTCGGGAATGCTGTGATTGGCTGGACTCAACCTGAACAGAAAGTTGGGGCCTCCATTTTATCATTCAGGAACGGTTCCCGGGACTGAAAATTTATGTGAAAGCTAACATAAGGGTGTTCAGGGTGAAGATACTCTGACCCCATGTTTGAGAAATGGGTGTGTTAGTGACACAAGTTATGTGTCTAAAATTGTTATTTTTCATCACGCGTAATATTCACCATGACTCCACAATCATCAGCGCAGCCCCCATGTACCATCGCGGGGTCGTCGTGACTATTGTGGAAACACCTCAAACATTGGTGAAAATATTAAAATATATATATATATTTGTACACACTCGCTGGTCACTGTCACAGACTCGTGTACGCACTCTCAAACTCACTCAGACACTCACACACCCACTCACATACCCACTCACATACTTATACATTCAGTCACATACCCACTCAGATATTCATGCACCCACTCACATACCCATTCAGGTAGTCATGCACCCACTTACAGACTCACTTGGAGAGTGATGCACCCATGTACAGATGTACTCAGAGACTCATGCACCTACTTAGAGAACCACTCATAGACTCACATGTACAGTCTCATACCCACTTAGAGACTCTTACACCCACTCACAGACCCACCTGGGCACTCATGCACCCACTCACAGACCCACTCAGAGACTCACGCACTCACTTACAGACCCACTCACACACTCACATATGCACTCACAGACCCACTTAGACACTCATACACCCACTTACAGATCCACTCAGACAGTCATACATCCACTCACACACCCATACAGTCACTCCCACACTCAATCACAGCCCCTCTCAGAGACTTATGTACTCAGTCACTCAGTCATACCCTAAGAGACACACAAACCCACTCATGGACTTATTCAGATATACACACACCCACTCACTCAGCCAGTCAAGGCTCATGCACCTATTCACAGACCCACCCAGACACTGGCCCTCCCAATCACAGACCCACTCAGACACTGATGCATGCATCATTCACTCACCTACTCAGAGACTTATGCTCTCACTCATAGACCCTTTGAGACACTCATACACCCACTCACAGATCTACTCAGACACTCAAACACCCATACAGTCATTCACACAGCCACTCATAGACCCACTCAGAGACTTATGCACCCAGTTAGTTACACACTCAGAGACTCATGTACCCACTCACAGTAGCAATCACAGTCCCATGCACCCACTGACAGAACCACTCAGACACTCACGCTGCCAGTCATAGACCCACTGAGAGATTCATGCACTCACTCACAGATCCACTCACTCATTTACCCACTCACTCACCCATTCAGACACCCACTTAGACACTCATGTATCCACTCACAGAACCAGTCAGACAGTCATATACTTACTTACAAATGCACAAAGGCACTCATGCACCGACACACAGATTGAGTGAGAGACTTACGCAACCAATCACAGACCCATTGTGACACTGATGCACCCACTCATAGATGTACTGTGGCAGTCACACATTTCATTACAGATGTATTGATAGACTGATGCATCGTCTCACAGATCCCATCAAATAAGTATACAGTGAATGAGAGACTTAGTGATACAGTGATGAATGCAGTCATCGATTACACTGAAAACATTATGCACTGTGTTATAAAGATATTAAAGGAGTTGTACATGCTATTATACAGTCGTTTAGATAGTAATGTGTTTAGTGGGTTGGTCATAATTCATTTTGCAGTATTTTGAATGTAGTGGTGGCTATTGAGTGTCTGCATTTGGTTTTTGTCATTTCGCGGCGTATTGGCGGTGGCCGTGGCTACCGATATCATTGCGACACCCGGCATCACCACGAAAACAGAAAATCGGTATAAATGGTTGTTTTTATGCAAACTCCCTACAAAAATATGACTTTAAACAGTGTAGTAATAAACCACTAGTGTCCAAAATACTGTCAAATGTGTACATATATATGTTTTGCACTCCCTAAATATGGCACGATTGTCGCAGTTACCGGATGATACATTTTGGATGCATGAAGGGGGAATCAATACTGCGCATCCATGGTATTCAGCACTATGAACTTCTGAAGAGTCAGCAGCAGCTTCTGAATAAAAATTAAGGCCCCGGCAAATATTATTTTACAAATTAAGCTCTAGAATGATGACTGACTGAGGAGCTTTGGTAAAACAGAAGAAGCATCTGATTCTTTTAGCGCAAGGACAGTTGATTAGGGAAAATATTGAAGTTATTTATATTTTCGAGATTGCTTAGGAAGTTTAAGGACCCAATTACGAGTATGTACTTGCAATTGCGGTCCCACCACCACCACACTGCGGGCCCATCCCCAGTATTACAAGTGAGCCGGTCGGACTACCACAGGACCTCTGTGACCACCGGGGAACCAGGATCCCTCAGCAGTCACGCAGCGGCCAGAGCCAGAAATATGCTGGCGGTGCTGCAGCGGCACCGCCGAGCATATTTCATGTTGTCTCTCCACTGCCCTTTTCATGGCTGAGAGCCCGCCATGAAAAGAGTGGTGGAGAGGCAACGAGGGTGCCTTTGGAGCCCCCTGCTGCTCCTGGGCCCGGGGGTGCATGTGGGAGGGCACATGTAGTGCTCCCTTGGATTTGCACCCCAAGTTCCTGCACGGTGTGGCATGTATGCCACACCGTGCAGGAAGGTGCAGTTGACGCTCTGACAATGTCGGTCTGCATGTTAGGCTCTTCTATGAGCCTAAAAGACTGCCGCTGTCAGACCGCCACAGCACCGCCCGCCAGACCAGGATTGAACTCCTAATCTGGCAGGCTGCCGCACCACAGTTTAGGCAGTCCTGTAAACCCACCAAAGTCGTAATCAGGCCCTAAATCTTATCTCGAACAAAAAGCATTTTGGGACCTTCTACATATTGGCAGCCACCTGACTAACATAACTTATAAATTACCAGGGCCCATCAAAACTACCAATATGTACCAGCTTTCCAAGAACAAGAATACGGGAGAATCGCAACCTACCACACTCCTCAAATAAACCCTATTACAAATTCACCAAACATGATGCAGTGCTTTTTCCTGGTTTTCAATCTGAAGTGTTACTGATGAACTAAAATCAGTGTTAATTCCCTAACGATTTTGGTGCTCCACAACTGAACTTAGTCAACAAATAAATTCAATATCAAATAACATTTCAGAATTAAATGTGAAGCACATTAGGCTTCACAAGAAATATTGCCAAATATTATAAAGACAACCATGAAGGTTTATTGAAAAATGTAAAGGCATTACAGAAAGCAAAATCAATGAAAAGGGTCAGTCAGTTAATCACGCGATATTAAAGCATGAAGCGCAGAATAAAATGCAAATAATAAAATAGCAGAACAGGGTATAATTCAGCTCAGTGAATAAGTCACAAATCAGAGATCAGAACTATAGAGTGTCAGCCTCTAAAGATCAGGGAAGAGTGAAGCCAACACCCTCTGGGAAAGGCTCATTTTATAAGGTGAAATACAATAACATTCATACATTTAGTGTAAACGAGCAAAGGCCCCGAAATCCCACCCAGGCTTAAGAAAGAACAAGACTGTTTAAAATCACACTTGTCAGCACTGTCCCACAAATTCATATGCTG
The DNA here is from genome assembly GCA_963921515.1 of Calotriton arnoldi. Lineage (NCBI taxonomy): Eukaryota > Metazoa > Chordata > Amphibia > Caudata > Salamandridae > Calotriton > Calotriton arnoldi. The sequence goes on from CAWUFW010007684.1 coordinate 444,599, forward strand.
TAGTTTCCATCCACTTTGCTCCTGTGACATCTTTTAGTTAGTACAAATGTAGTTACACTCAAGGTGAAGTTCTCATGAGAATCACATCGTGCTCCCAATAGGGGAAACCTTGGAAAAGCATTCACTTTGCTAACACAGCATGAGAATGAAGCTTAAGAACGAAGCATCATGCTGTACATGAGAGAATATTTTCATGTGAAAATATAGCATAGAAAATATCTTTTATACCCTGAATGTGCAGTGAGAAAAGGACTGAAAAGTGATTGAGTGCCAAAGTAAGATGGCAACAGGCAGTGACAACCATTTTAAAAACGTTGTTGAAATAAACACAATTCTCAGCAAAATATCTTGAATTCATTATGTGTTAATTACATCGTGTAAATACAATTATGCGTTTTCATTAAATTAATGCCAAACTGCCCTATGAAGATTTTTTAAATCATCACACCACTTCATCATTCACATTCTTTTTCATTATAGTTTTCTCTAATTTCTTTTTCTTGCATTTGGCTTCTTCCAACTCCTTGATCTAATCATAGGTCTTGGATCGGATGTTGTCTAGTTTAAGTTTGACTCAATTTCTTTTTTTTCTGCTCCTTGCTGACACCTTTTCAGAGTTCCAACTGTTCACCCTTCCCTTCAACATAAGACATCGAACACCTACTGCACAAATTAAAATGATTATTATAGGTGGTATTATCCAGGTTAGTATGCCTTTGCATAGATTACAAAGCCATTTAAAAACCTTTGAAAATCCTGTTCCAATCTCATCAACCCATGAACTAAGGTCCACATGTATTAACCCATTTTGCATTTGCAAATGGTGTGAATTGCTAAATTTGACCGTTTGCGAATGCAACATAGCCTTCAGTGGCGGCTGGTGACATTTGAAAGTGGTATGGCGTAAAACTTCGGGATGAGTGCCCTAAAGGGAAGCGAGTGAGGCCGACCTCCAGCAAAGTAAAAAATAAAAAAAGTGGGCAAATGGTGCATTTTCAAGCAAATCTGAGAAAACAAGAACGTTTATAAAGCAATCTATACATTAATAAGCCACCCTATCCATCCATTTACAAGAAAACCTGGAGGCACTTTAAGGCAACTGGATTGCATCATTCTGTACAAGCCTATTCATCCATTCAGAAGAGGTGTACCCTGAGCCCTTCACTTAACTTAGCCATTCTATAAAAGTGTATTCATTCAGTCATTCGTCAACCTATTCATAAGAGGACCAGGGACCACCTTGACACCGGCAGGTGTCCTCAACAAAATAGAACAAAATAGTGCTCTACATTTCTATTCATCCTCCCATTCATTTGTCTGTTCACCTTGCCATCCATCCACAAATGCACCAGTGGGTGCCTTGGGGCCATTACTTTGGTAGAGTCAATCTCTGGAACCCTATTTATTCATCAAGCTACTCATGAATCCACACATGACCAAATTAAGCTGGCCTTTTAAAAAATCTCGTCGCACCCACCCTTGAACCCTACCCTCCAGCCACATCCCTTTTCTGCTCTCTTCTAGACTTTGGGTATCTAGTGGTGTTAGCACCTCCTGTGCAATCAGAAGACGTGGCTGCCTCAGAACCGAGCAAAGCTGTGTGATCTTGCGAAAATCAATGTATGTCAACTCAGTGGGGAGGTGGGTGGGATTTAAAGCGCAATTATCACCATTAAGTGGCACCTTTACCCCAGTCCTTTAGCTACAACAATTGAGTGTGTTTAGAAACAGGTTAAATGCTGGTGTAAGGCGCTACATAAAGGACACCTGACTTGTTCTCTACTACAAATGCTTGCTATCAGCACAGCTACAGAATAAACCCCAAAAGTGCATATACAAGCACATATAAAGAATGAACAAGGAGACCAGAATACCGATCCCAACGTCCCCTTTTGAAGCCCTGTGTAATCGCAGGCAAATCAGGTTTTCTTTCTCTTGGACTCAGTTCCATATAGGCTGGACCAGGGTATCGAGCACTACTTTAAAACAGCCGTATTTGTCAACTGCATCTACTCATGCGAGTCCCTCTGCAGTCTTCGCCACGATTTACCCTGAAGAACGTGTCCCCACTGCCCCGGACAGACAGACATGGCACACAGAGAGAGAACACAGAGACGGGGCGCTGATGAGAGAGGAAGAAAAAGATGCAGATCGGTGAAACAATACAATAGGTGGGAAGAGAGTAGACAGGGAGACAGAGCGAAAGAGGAAGATAGATAGAGAGATAACTTGGGTACTATGTTAAATGCCCCGGAGGAGAAGCAAGAGGTGGAAGATAGCACCACCACGAGAGACGGGCAAGTACAAAGAGAGACGAGTAATGAAGAAATAGAAAGTGACAGGCAGAATAACACAGAAACAGAGACTGGGGGCCATGGGGTGACAGGCAGATAAAGACCGGAAAAGGAAAGGGAGGGAGAACTGAAAAGAAAGATACAGACAGAGAAAGGCTTAAAGCGATAGTGACAGAGGCACAGGGCAACAAACACAAGCGTAGGCATACTGACAGAAAGGGGTACAGGCAGGCGTCCTGTCGGCCCCATGCCACTCCATCAGGGGGCTTACACTCACCACCCTTGCACCTCTCAGGCTGTAACCTGTCCAGTTGGTGCTTCCATGTACTACCAGGCAATAGGTGGTACACATGTTCCATAACCCTGCAGCAGGGCAGGGCCATTCACCACCCTTGCACCTCTCAGGATGTAACCCGTCTAGGTGGCACTTCCACGTACTACCAGGCAGTGGGTGGCACATGTGTTCCTTCTATGGATACTCCTCCTCCTCGCTCGTTCTGTGTGTCTCTAAGGCCCACCTGCACGCCCAGTGCCAGGGCTGTGGGCAGAGAGACTCACTGAGAACTTTGAATATTTATCACGGACACCTAGAACTCAACAACATCGCGAGACCACAGCTCCCAACTCAGGGGCAGATTTACAAGCCCCTTGCGCCATTTTTTCGTCACTTTTCCCATGTTAAAAGTGACGCAAAAGTGGCGCAAGGGGCTTGTAAATCTGCCCCTCAGTGGTACCCATTTTATTGACCCCCAAAGGGTGTAAAACAGTGTCTTTCTCCATCTTACTGCTGGTGTTTTAGAAGATCGCTTTAAGCACGATCTGCGTTTTCGCATCTGTTTAATCAGATGCCGCCGGTATAGAGGCAGGTTCTGGTAAAGTAATGTAATCTGGTATGAAATTCGAATCCCCACGCATCATCCGCAAGACATATTGATGTAAAGGCCCATAACATTGATAACGCCGATTCTTATCTAATTATCTATAAGAACCTTCTGGTCGCCAAGATCTTTTTACCTGTTGAATAGTGTAAAGGAGAGAATCTCATCTGGTTATATAACAGCATTCATTTTGTCTGAAAGGACCACTGACTCCGAATTCAAGTTTATGAATTTATTATCGCCAAAAATAACTGGACATGCAAACACCTCAACACGAGGTTAAAGAAATAGATGGGCACTAATACAAATAATAACCTACGCAGGAGTCTCATCCGACTCAGAATAAAGAGGATCTGTAGTTCTAGGAGGATCAACCAAGCTATGATTGCTCCAATTTCTACGTTGCTCTTCATTTATCTAAGCAAGCTTTAAATCAATTGCTGTCCCTACACTAGCACTTAGTGACATCCCTACATAACGATTTTTCCAGGCAAGAGTGAATAAAAGGTGTCAGCTGTGAAGACTTCCTTAGAAGTGCAATCACATAATACCTAAGCTCAGATTCTTTTATGCTCCTTCCTCAGGACACTCTCTGTCCTCCTCTCTGGTCTCCCCTACCTCTTCTCTGGCCTCCTCCCTCGGGGCACTATCCCTAATACAAAACCCTAATACAATTGTACACGCCTTGGTCACGCCTCCTTGGCCAGGTCTTCTTTCTTGTACTTTTCCATCGAAACGGTTGCTTCATCCTGGACGGTTGCGATGACCTTGAGTCCCAGGCACCTTCTCCGCTGAAAGTATCATCCCTAAATTCCATTTCACTCCCCGTACCATGCCTCCCATCTCTCTAACTTTTGAAAACAAAGCGTTAGTCTTTTACTAACGAGGCATGTGTCCTTGCACCTGCAACAAACGATACGTTCAACAGAAACCTTCTACTGTGCTAATTAAATCTACCGTTTGTGCCCAGAGAGCCTTACCAAGAGAAACTTTTCTCTGCCTACAAAATAAGCTAACATAAGAATAAACCAGGCCTTTCCTAAATATATACGTAGTCAGGCCTTCACATATGACTTTTAAACACACATATTACTTTTCCCTATAAGCATTTTCATTACAATTCATATGCGAAAATGAATTACATGTGCAACTTTAATATGGTGCATGTTTAACTATTGCAGCTGAATTACACACAAACTAATTTCTCTATGCATTATTTTTCACACAATTCAATAAACATTACATTGCATAATTATCATAACACAATTATACTGCTGAGTTCACTTAATATTAGTGAACTATTCACTCTTACTAAACATGCATGAATATACAACTGAATATATGCGAATATATGTCTGATTACATGCGGGTGCGAACTACCAGTGATTATGATGCACCCCTACAATTCACAAGAACATTTCGCTCTATCAGTTCCCCCCTTTGATGACTCCTGTCATCATATTTCATTCAACTTTCTTGGAGAAAGAACCGACCTAAACAGAACTCGTTGCCATTTTTCCTGATCTTAGTTTCTCCATGCTCTTGAGCCTCTGATATTGACTGTCCTGCAGTCTTGCCAATCTCATCTCATTTTCCCTCAAAGCTCTCTTGACTCTGCCTGCTCGATACCACCTGTAGGCCTTGATCGAAAACCACAGACAAACCACACAAACCACCACGATAAGGAGGGGTCTCAGAACATACCCAAGGAATCCCTTTCCTAGATTTGCAAACCAACTTCCCACTTGACCAAATCCCTTGCCAACTTTTTCCCAAACCCCCTCTTCGGTCAAATCCACTATTTTTGTGTGGATGGTAGTGATATTACTTATATATTTCTCCAGATCTTTGCTACGGTCTGGTATATAAGTGCAGCACTCTTGAACCTTCAACAATTTACAGACTCCGCCCTCTTTTGCCAATAAGACATCCAAAGCAAGGCGATTCTGCAAAACCATTGCCCTTATTGACAACATCTCTCCTTCCACCAGCACCAATGACTTTGCTGTATTCATTGAAAATTCATCTACCACAGTCGCCAATCTCCGGATTTTCATATCATTCAAGACTACTCCCAGACTGGGTATCATAGCTCCAAAGATATCCCCCACAACGATTCCTGCACTTGCAGCTCTTCTCGTTCTTGAATGCTTCCCACTTTCTAGAAGTTCCAAATCCTCTGTATGGTAAATCTTTGGAAATATTATTGCCAAATAACATGTTCCATACCAATTTGCAGGCAACCTCACATAAGCATTCTTCCCACACACAAAATACACCGTTGGTATCACTTGTACAGGACCTTGGAGAAAATCTTTTGCCACATCTGCCATGGTGAAAACGTGATCACAAGTGCTTTGTCCCACTGCAACCTTTTCGTAGTAAGTCTGATAACGCCTTATACACAGCTTACCCCTCTGCTCTTTGTCTAACGCTATAGGACCATAGCTTCCCTTTGTCTTATGCAACTTTTCCTCATCTGTCCAATCTGGTCTGTTATGCCCCATGTCTCGTGACTGGGTCAGCTTTCTGTACCTGTCCTCTACCTGATCTACAAACTTTTTCTCTACATCTGACAACGAGCAGGTCAGATTGTGTCTGTGAGCGAATGCTGTATCCAATTCCAAACTCGGTATGAAGAACTTCCTGAGTCTATCCTCGGTCTTATAATAGTCATACTTATTCAAATGCTTGTAAGCTGGGACTTCAGGAAGCACTGCGTCGAAATTGGAAAAGAAATACTCAAACTGATCTCTCTCATAAAATATACTAAGCAAAAGACTACATGAAATTCCATAAGTCAGTGGAAGATGATGATACCTAATACCCTCGTCCACTGAAGCAGGCAACTGCATACACACATAACAATCTTTCGCATCCATCACATCAACATACTCATATAGCAGCTTAGCATATGCATTAAGCTTAAAATCACTCCTAGACAAATCTATATGTAACCTACGACTTTCTTCTAATAGCAAAGCTCTGTCAGCTCCCATGTTTACCCCTTTTTGGCTAGGTGTAGTAGGTGTAGGTGTCCCTGGCACCCCCTTCACTTCTAGCTCATGCGAACCAGTATATGAAACTATGATTACTATGATTATAGAGACTATCACACTACTTATAAGTACGCCTACAATCCACTTAGATCTACGATTGGGATCTCCCGGCTCCATGGTTTCGAAAGTTCTCAAAAGTTCTTGGTTATAGCAATGAACCCTGAAAAAGTCTCTGTGTCCTTAACTCGTGACTTGCTTAACTAGCTCGAGCAACCATGAAATCTCCGGATTTTCCCTTGTCGATCACAGTCTTATTTACACAGTCCAGAAAAAGACTTCCCTAGTTTTCGTTCCTCTTCTGTGGAAAGTCCCTAAGTTTATTCTTCTTCCACTCGGGCCTAGGTTATCTTCTTCTTTTAGACCTTTATTTACAGATTATAGTTGATCCATAATAAGATCCTCGTTGAGCACTTCCAGAACGTGATACAAAAGTTCAAGACGCAAGATTACCATTTCATGTGAAGACGGCTCAAACCCAAAAGACGGAAATTCGAGTCGATGCAGAACCAAGTGTCGGACTTCACTCAGAAGCGGGGGATTCGGAACATTGAGGGTCAGTACTCCTTCTATCTCGAGCCCTGGCAACTGCAACACCACCTTCACTACCACATTCGGGCTCCGACGGACCACCAGCACTGACCTCAGCCTTCCCGTACTCACTGCCCCCTGCATCAAACACTGTGTAAGTCCACTCAGAGGTAGAGTATCTGCGACAAGGTACTCTTGTTCTTTTCGACCTTCGCCGACTATCTTGAGCTTGGTCTCCGTCACTTGCCTCTGTTTCAGACGCTTCAGACACTGGAGCAAGGTCTCTTTCAGGTGCTAACCTCAGATTCCGTCGCCTCTGTCCTTCAGGCCAACTCTCCTCACTTCTGTTCGTTCGTCTGCCTTCCCCTGCTATACCCAATGCACTACTTCCTCTTTCTGCTGAATCTGACTCTTCTCCGCCCACTGCACCGTTTCTGTCTTCGGTGTCTGAGTCAGGGTTCGAACTGTTGAAACCCCCTTCAGCTTGCTCTAGTGCACCACCAGCTGTGTCAGCAACCCTTACAGCTTGACTTGTCCTCTCATGTGGCCCTGCCACATCAGCTGGATTTTCATTTACGAGAGGAGCTGTTTCTTCCAAGGGTGCTGAAACTCTGCGGGTATGGGAGGCATGCACCCAGTTCGGCAATCCTCCACACTTTACTGCTGTGTTCGTGATGAGTATCACCTGGTACGGGCCACGCCAGCGGGCATCCAAGCAACTCTTCCTCACGTGTTTCCGGACAAGCACCCAATCTCCGGGACACAGGTCGTGGCACAGATCACTCGAGGCTGGGACCACTGCAGCTTGCACCTGCTGGGATACAGAACGGACCACATCAGATAGTCCTTTACAATAATCGAGAATCAAGTCATCAGTGATGCTTATCAAAGCTGTAGCTGGTACTGCCGGCAACCTCATTGCCCTTCCCATTAGTATCTCGTGGGGGACAACCCGGTTTTCCTGTCTGGGACACTTCGCATGCTCATTAACACAAGCGGCAAAGCATCGGGCCATTTCAGGGATGTCGAAGAACACATTTTTGCCATCCGGGCCTTCAAAGTTACATTAACTTGTTCCACCATCCCAGAAGCCTCTGGTCTGTAACTACAGTGGAGTCTCTGGTCAATATTCAATGCCGCACAAAGTAACTTCATGATTTCACTGTGGAAGTGCCTTCCTCTATCAGATTCCAAAGAGGTTGGGATCCCGAACCTAGGGATGAGCTCCCTCAACAATAACTTAGCCACGGTGAGAGTGTCACACCTGCGTGTTGGGTACGCCTCCACCCACCGTGAGAATACACATACCAGCACTAAAATGTACCTCAACCCATTACATTTAGGCATTTCTACGAAGTCTAGCTGTATCCTGTTGAAAGGCCCACCTGACCTCCCAATGTGACTCAAAGTGACCACAGTTTTCTTTCCAGCATTCATCTGCTGACAAGTAACACATCTCTGACATACTGTTTCAGCCATTTCCCGAAATCGTGGGTTATACCACGTCTGTCTAAACACCCTCATCATTGCATCTCTACCAAGGTGTGCCTGTCCATGTATCAGCCTTGCCATCGGGCTCAACAACTCTTCTGGTAATACAGCTCTCCCATCACTGGAGACCCACACATCCACGTCTCCTCTCTCACAACCAGCTTTGATCCATCCCTCTCTCTCCTGGTCTGAGACTTCGTCCTGCAATCGCTTGAGCTCTTCCCAAGTGTCTGCCATGGCCAACATTATGTTGAGCTCGGTTCTTTCTTGGCTCTCCCCTGCATATCTATCTGTGAATATGCATCCTTGTTCTGCACAGAACCGGGCAACCTCGTCTGCGTAATTATTGCCCAATGACACAAAGTCTTCCCCTTTCCCATGCGCAGAACATTTAACAACAGCAATTTCCTTCGGATGCTGTAATGCATCCAACAGTTGTCTTACATATTCTCCATTCCTAATGGGTGAGCCAGATGATGTCAAAAATCCCCTCTGAGACCATAACTGCCCGAAGTCATGCACCACACCAAACCCATATTGGCTGTCAGTGTAAATCGTGATTCGAATTTGATCAGCGGCCAAACAGGCACGAGTCAAGGCAATGATCTCAGCTACCTGCGCGGAGCGTACTCCTTCTAGGCAAGCAGCCTCAACCACTCCCGAAATGGTACATACAGCAAACGCTGCTCTCAATTGCCCAACACTGTCCCTTAAGCATGAACCATCGACAAAGAAAATTTCATCTGGGTCTGCCAGTGGTTCATCGACAATGTCAGGTCTCGGTTTGGTGCAAAGTTCGGTCACATCGAGACAATCATGGTCCGCACAATCTTCATCATCTGCGTTCGGTGTAGGCATCAATGTCGCAGGGTTCAAGACAGAGCACCTTTTCAGAGTCACATTCTCTGCGGCAAGTATGACTTGCTCGTACCTCGTTAACCTATTGTTCGTTAGGTGCTGAGTCTTGGTCCTGGTCATCAATAACTCAACCGAGTGTGGCACATGTACAGTCAGTGGATGTCCCATTACAATGCTTTCACATCTTTCAATGCTGACACCTGTTGCAGCAACGGATCTTAGACATCCGGGCAACGCAGAAGCTACTGGATCTAGAGTAGCTGAGAAATAGGCAACTGGTCTACGGACACTTCCATGGTTCTGAGCTAAGACTGCTAATGCACATCCTTCCCTCTCACAACAGAATAATGAAAAGGCCTTGTTGTAATCAGGCATCCCCAGTGCCGGAGCACTGCACAATTCCTCTCTCAGTTTCAGGAATGACATCAAGCACTCCTCGTCCCATGGTACCGGATCACTCACATCCTTGTGCGTAAGCCTCTGCAAAGGCTTTGCTCTCAAGGAGAAACTAGGAATCCACTGTCGACAATAGCCGACCATTCCCAGAAACATCCTAACTTCTCTCTGAGTGGTGGGTACTGTCATACTCATTATTGCCTCAATTCGGTCTGGTGACACCTTCCTCTTGCCTTTTTCCAATCTGTGTCCCAAGTACTGTACCTCATTCAAACAGTACTGCAGCTTGTTTGGGGACACCTTATGTCCATTCTCTGCTAAGTGGTTCAACAAGGCTACCGTGTCAATTCTGCAAGCATCTTCTGTTTCTGAGGCAATGAGTAAATCGTCTATGTATTGCACGAGGACTGAGTTCTGCGGCAACACAAGACTCTCAAGATTCTTTTTCAGGATCTGGTTAAAGATCGATGGACTTTCTGTATACCCTTGAGGGATACGACACCATGTTAACACACGATTCTCCAGCCTGAATGCAAAAAGAAATTGGCTCTCCTCATGGAGCGGTATTGAAAAGAAAGCTTGACACAAGTCGATGACCGTAAACCACTCGGCTTCGAATGGGATCTGGAACAGTATTACTGAAGGATTCGGTACCACTGGACAACAAGGGACAACTATTGTGTTGACCTTTCGCAGGTCTTGCACGATCCTGTATTTCCCGCTCGGTTTCTGTAGTCCCATAATAGGTGAATTACAGGGGCTACCTCTGATCTCTTTCAGAATGCCTTTCTCAATGAAAGTCTCGATCACAGGTTTTATCCCTGCAATCGTTTCAGGCGACAAGTTGTATTGAGGTGTCCTGGGGAAATCAACATTCTGCTTCACCTCAATCCGCACCGGTTCAACCCCCCTGATTAGACCTATTTCATCGCCTGCGAAATCCCACACCACAGATGACACTGCGTCTCTCAAATCAGGTGGAAGTTCTTCCACAGTCACCATTGGGTACAGATCTATGCATAGGTGCTGATTTGTAACCTTAAAGTCAGCATCGTCATCCCTCGTCTGGACCTCCACTCCCTGAGGTGTACAATAAATCGTGCAGTTCAACTTGCACAGCAAATCTCTTCCCAAAAGGCAAACTGGACTCGTATCACACACTACAAACTGATGTCTAGTTTGGAAGGAACCTATCTTTACTAAGATCGGTTCTGTCAACGGGCTGCTTATTCTTTTATTCGCTACTCCAACGACCTGGATTGATTGTCCCGAGAGGGGTAGGTTAGGGACCACTGCTGATCTTACAGTAGACCGGGTAGCACCAGTATCGACCAAAAGCGTGGCAGGATGACCCTCAATGTCTGCCTCCACAAAAGGTCCTCTCTGGTCTACCTCCAAGACCGCTCCAAGCGTGCAGTCTTCCTCCCCCTCAGGCACCGTCAGGATAAAGGGTCTAAGCTACTCTCGTCATAGTCTTCGAACAAGGGCATCTGTTGGTAAGTTCGTATTCCTTGTGAAATCCTTGGAGCCTGGGGAACCTGTACCTGAGGATTGTATGTCCCCCTTTCATCGCCCTAGGCCTCGTCACTGTGTTAACTACCTCCGACGCGGGTGCCTGAACCCCCTCTTCCTCCTCCTGCAATTGATTCGCTGGGTTCAAGGGACACTCGCGTTTCCAATGTCCGACCTGACGACAAAGATGACACGCAGTGGTCTTCTTCAGCGTGGCCACGTCCACTCCCGTCTTGGGGTCTATTGGTTTTCCCTTTCCCTGTCCTTGCCCATTCTGGTTCCCCTGGAAATTTCCTTGCTTTCTTCCTAAGGTCCCTCCATTAGACTGACCCTGTGCTGTCTGCATCTGGACAAGCATCAATTTGTCTTTTAGCTTCCGATGTTTCGATTCCACCTCATCACTACAGTATCTTGCATACCTCAAAATTTCATCTACCGGCTTGTTCTGCCAGCAGATCAGATGGTGCTGTATCATGAGACTGACTTCTGATCTCAGACCCAGTACAAACTTTGAGACAAACTGTCCCATATCCTTGGGGTCTAACGTATCTAATCCACTATACTGTTTAAAAGCTTGCAGAAGTCTTTCGTAATATTCATGCACCGTTTCTTTGGGTTCCTGTACAGTTCGATCTATTTTAACCCAATCTATATCTTGAGGTGAAATCTTCAGTTTTAGCCATGTAATCACCTGCTCATATTTTTTCATTACTAGGGGTGATGGGCCATTTGTAACCGCCTCCCTTTCAGGTTCCGAAGTCGGCCACTCGACAGCGACTTTACAAGCTGTCCACAAATCTCCCGGCACCACTATGTCAAACAAAGTGTTCAAATCAATCCACAATACTTTTGAAATTTTAACAAACCGCTCAACCTGCTTGTACCACTCTACTGGTTTCTCCCTCAGCCGAGGAAAATCATTTGTAAATGCAGCCAAATCACCTCTATTCCACGGCACATGCACATACCCTCCATTCTGTACTTCCCGTAAAGGAAAATTTCCGACACCCGTCGCCCCCCCTCCTGGAGGCGGCGTTTCCCCCTCTGCTTTCTTTGCTATTTTCTTCTTGGACCACCTTTCTTCCCATTTGTCCAACAAAATCCATATCCGCATTCCTACAATCAGATCTCTGGTGTGTGTCCTTAATCCTGTGATTCTTTTCTCCTCCAGCTCCTGGTCACTGTATTGTAATCTATGCGGTCCTTGCAACGTTTTAGTTTTATTCAGGTCTACCTCATATCTTTTGGCCAACGCCGTTAAGTTTTCATGTGCTATTCTAGCTTTTCGAGTCACATCTTTTGCTACGAACAGCAGCTCATCTGATCCATAAATTTCTATCCTTTCCAAAGGCAGACTCCCGCTAATCATCTCGTCTACCTCTGCTTTCAACCTTACTACGTCTAGCAACCTTGCCTGTACTGCACTCCTCAGTACTTCTCGACAAGTTGAGCCGTCCCGCTCATCACATTCACTATTCTGTCCTTGTGACCTATTCCCTTCCATCGTATTCCTGGAACTTGGTCTGTCTTCCGAGATGTTTTGTTCCCTATCTCCTGGCATCCTATCACTTTGATTTCTCACCGTTGGTGTCCACATCCTCAAAGCTGACTTGGATTCGTGCAAAGACCTCGGTCTGACTGGTCTCTCATCCTCCTGTCTAAAGGAAGAATCTGCAGTAGCCGGTAACGGCGTACTTGTCTCCACTGGTCTTGGGAAATGAACCACCCGTACTCCTAACCCATTCCCACTTTCACTGGTTACTTCTTCCCTTCCCATCTGTACGGAGCTCCCTTCTCTCACTCGGTCTGGGTCATATACCGGTACTATAGGGCCAATGGTAACCGGTACTGTCAAGGAGTCCGGTAACCTTGTGTTCCCAACAGGAGGCTGTGTTATCATAGACGTCGTTGCCCCTTCCGTTCCTGTGGAAATCCTTCCCACTACTCTCATGCTAGTCTGATTCTGTCTCTCATCAATTGTTACTGCTGGAGCCGGTTTTCCCTCCTCTGAATCTGGATTAAATGGAGGTGGCCTCTCTGCCAACAACCTATCTAACAGGCTGTCGTCTGTATCACTGTCGTCCTCATCGATTCTTGTAATCTTTCCATTTTGTATTAGCAGTGGGTATAACTTATCTCCCTCAATCGTTTCCACTCTCCACCTTTTCTCCAGTGCATCCCACCTTGCATCTTGAAATGCCCTGATCGATTTCTTCACCCTCTCCTGGCTCTGCTCTTTCTTCCTATCATACGCTGCTCTAATCCACGCATGTAACGCCTCAAACTGTGTCGGTCTAGGTAGTGGTCGTAAAGAAGCCATTATACTTTTTAGCTGGTACAACACCTCTAACCTGAAAGTACCATAGCGTGGGAAAGTCAATTCTCCTTCTCCTTCTGTCATTTTATGCCAATTCTCAAGCCAAATTATAGTATGCAATCCTACATTCTTAGCCATATAATGTGCTGGCGTATCCTCGGGAGGGGCTTCCTCTCCCTCTCGAGTAACCACATGTCTGTCTCCTCTGCAAAGTTCCCGTAAAACTTTAAAACATTTCATGATGAATCAACTTTTTATTTGCACTCAAAATGTCAGCTTTTACTTCCTGATTTCAATCCACCAATGCCAGCGGGGCTCACACCAACCAGCCTATCGCAGCGTGGCACTTGTCTGACGTCACTTTTCCTCCGCTCGCAGCAGTTCCCCTCCTTCCTAATTCACTAGTTCTCGCTCGCACCTGTCCCAATCATACTCTGAAGTAATGTCCGTCCTACCAAACAATTACCTCTCTGACTGTCAGTCTACCAATGACCGATCAGCCTCTCGAGCTTGTTGACCTCAATCTGGCAACCGTCTGTCCGCGAAACGACCGGACAATCGCCTCTAACACACTCGATAGGATTCAATCACTCAATGTTCTGCTCACAATAACCTACGACCTGCGTTGATTATTCACACACTCACATATGTGTTCCCTATCTTCAGTGGGTCTGTCAATGACGTCTCGTGACCCCCACAACCTCTGGTCAACGCTCTCAACTCTGGGTGTGTTCTACACCACAATAAATCATCCCGGTCCCACGCGCGCTCACGGTCCGGTCCTCAATCACACAACTCTCGTTCCCACTCCGCAAGACATCACACAACAATAAAACACCGCAATCTACCAAACACCACTCTTTTCATACTCACTCTACCACGAACTGCTACTTCCGCCGCACCGTCACTCTCCGTCAGTTTTCAACGACCTCCGACATCCTTCTCCTACGGTCCACTGGATCCGCGTCACTCGGGCTCTATGGGGGCAACTTAATCTCCTATCTTGCTCTAGATCTCCCCTTACCATCAAAGGTAACCATCCTACTCTGCTACCAACTGATAACGCCGATTCTTATCTAATTATCTATAAGAACCTTCTGGTCGCCAAGATCTTTTTACCTGTTGAATAGTGTAAAGGAGAGAATCTCATCTGGTTATATAACAGCATTCATTTTGTCTGAAAGGACCACTGACTCCGAATTCAAGTTTATGAATTTATTATCGCCAAAAATAACTGGACATGCAAACACCTCAACACGAGGTTAAAGAAATAGATGGGCACTAATACAAATAATAACCTACGCAGGAGTCTCATCCGACTCAGAATAAAGAGGATCGATAGTTCTAGAAGGATCAACCAAGCTATGATTGCTCCAATTTCTACGTTGCTCTTCATTTATCTAAGCAAGCTTTAAATCAATTGCTGTCCCTACACTAGCACTTAGTGACATCCCTACATAACGATTTTTCCAGGCAAGAGTGAATAAAAGGTGTCAGCTGTGAAGACTTCCTCAGAAGTGCAATCACATAATACCTAAGCTCAGATTCTTTTATGCTCCTTCCTCAGGACACTCTCTGTCCTCCTCTCTGGTCTCCCCTACCTCTTCTCTGGCCTCCTCCCTCGGGGCACTATCCCTAATACAAAACCCTAATACAATTGTACACGCCTTGGTCACGCCTCCTTGGCCAGGTCTTCTTTCTTGTACTTTTCCATCGAAACGGTTACTTCATCCTGGACGGTTGCGATGACCTTGAGTCCCAGGCACCTTCTCCGCTGAAAGTATCATCCCTAAATTCCATTTCACTCCCCGTACCATGCCTCCCATCTCTCTAACTTTTGAAAACAAAGCGTTAGTCTTTTACTAACGAGGCATGTGTCCTTGCACCTGCAACAAAAGATACGTTCAACAGAAACCTTCTACTGTGCTAATTAAATCTACCGTTTGTGCCCAGAGAGCCTTACCAAGAGAAACTTTTCTCTGCCTACAAAATAAGCTAACATAAGAATAAACCAGGCCTTTCCTAAATATATATGTAGTCAGGCCTTCACATATGACTTTTAAACACACATCTTACTTTTCCCTATAAGCATTTTCATTACAATTCATATGCGAAAATGAATTACATGTGCAACTTTAATATGGTGCACGTTTAACTATTGCAGCTGAATTACACACAAACTAATTTCTCTATGCATTATTTTTCACACAATTCAATAAACATTACATTGCATAATTATCATAACACAATTATACTGCTGAGTTCACTTAATATTAGTGAACTATTCACTCTTACTAAACATGCATGAATATACAACTGAATATATGCGAATATATGTCTGATTACATGCGGGTGCGAACTACCAGTGATTATGATGCACCCCTACAATTCACAAGAACATTTCGCTCTATCAACATCATCTCGCCTAAACCCACATCGCTCCTTTAAATGTCAGAAATGTGGATGGCCTTCCCACGGAGTAAGGGTGAGCACGTTTATTTTTTGATTGGCGGTAAGAGGATGCGAAAACTGAGGCAACTTCGCATTAGTCTGCACAGAAGTTAAAAAAAATGTGTGATGCAAGGTCAAAGCCCTGCAGGAAAAATATTCCTCGTGCCCCACAGTAAGAAACTTGAGGATAGAGAAATACTTATGCTCAACGACCCTCTTCGGAACTAAGAAATGTAATCACTGGTAGTTACCTAAGTGCAATTGCTGTCAGCTAATTATTTAGCCTGGCCCCCATAGTGCTCCTAAAAGCAACTGTGATGGGCGTTGCATTTAAAAAACAAAGTAAGTGGTGACTTCCAAATGTTTGGAAATTCACCTGGTAATTCACGCAGCCCTACTTGGAGTGCTGGGCCACCACCTCATAACTGAATCCAACCTCTTGGACTTTACATAACTATTCAGATGCAAACTTTGTCAGAATGCATTACTTTACCAGTGGTCCGCACTGAAGAGTCAAGGGGCCGGCATGCTCGCGGGAGGAAGGGGGGGGGGCAAGGGGGGGGTCATGGGTGGGGAATAAAAAAATAAAACGTAAACGTACCTTACTGTCGGGAGTGCCGGATACAGCGCCGCCTCCGCTCCTGGCCGGTCACTCTGTAATGGTGCAGCGGCAGCCGGGTCCGCGTGTTCCTGCTGCAGGAACAGGAAGCAGCCAGCAGGCAGCTTCCCACCCCTACCCAAGCCAACCACAACGCTGCAATGGCAGCGTTGTGATTGGTGAGGTGCAGATGAGAGCGCCCCAGCCGGGCCATTTTCTCTATGTAGGCTGCATGCAGCAGCCTACATAGAGAAAAAGGGGGAGTGCGCATGACTGCTTTGTTCGGCCCTGGGGCCAACCAAACAGTCAGTACCCACAACAGTGGGTAAGCCACTCCCCCCCTGCCCTCGAGCAGGCCCGCCCACCCGCCCGCCCCAACCAGGCACAGAGGCACTTCTGCTTTCTCGCAGTGCGAGAAACAGAAACATAAATGGTAGTTTTTATCGTTTATGTTTCTGTCTTCTCGCACTGCAAGAAAGCAGTGGGGCAAGGCCCCCACGCCCCAATGGGGGAGCCGCCACTGATAGCCTTTCAAGATGTATGAAAGGCTTTGGCAGTGCATTTTAGGTAATCACAATTTTTTACGATTACCTACAGTTGGGACTCCAAATAGGGAATCGCAATTTGCGATTCCCTAAGTATATGTACCAAGCATTTCTTAAATGCAAACTGGGCATTTAGGAAATGCCATTACCATCGACTCCAAGTTGATAGTAACCATGTGAAATTTTTGAAAATGCACAAAAAAAGCATTTTTCAGAGTGCCATGCAGCGCACACATGCCTGTAGGACATGTGTGCGCTTTACATGTGCACATTTTTTTGCTGGTGTGCTTCAGGGGGACCTTCGGCTCCTGGGCACCCTTGGTTAGGTATTTCCTAATTTGCAATTTAGGTAGTCACAAATTAGGTAATGCAAAACCATTTGCACCTACGGACCTTTAGGCCCCTAGGAACGAATGGAATAGCAATTCCCTAATTGTGCTTGAAACGCTGTAGAAATCGCTATTAGGGAATCGCTATTTCCTTACATACCATTTTGCATTTCCTAAATGGTGATTACCTAAAATTCACTATTTAGGGAATGCAAAATGAAACTTTGATACATGTGGCACTAACTGTTTCCCAGGCACCAGGCACCTGTTTCTTCAAGAACCTTTATCTCAAGTGTGATATTAGTAATATTAGCAACATATCTTTATTTATTTATAAAGTTTTGTATAGCGTAAACATGACCCAGATGGGTATCAGATCACTTCACACTTTGGAAGGGTAGGAAATAATAAAGGGAAAAACCGGCGCCATTTAAGAATGCAGGCAAAAACAATGACAAAGGGGGTATCAAAGAACATCACATTTAGCTAATACAATAGCGTACTGGGAGAAGAACAAACATTACTTATAAGAGTATAGCAGACGACTCTGGGCTTCACAGGTGTGAGTTCAATATAGTAAGTAATCAGGGGGCGGTGAGCAAAACAGACGAGCCATGACCATTCAAGGCAAGAACTTCTTCATTAGGATTATTTTTACTTCCTTTTTGAAAGAAGCTGTGGAGGAGATTCTGCTAATAGATATCTGTTAATTTGATTCCTATTATCAGGCACATACGTGCAGCTTTAATGAACCTTTAACATGCAGCAGACTTAACCCTATTTAGCTAACAATATACCTAAATTTAGTCTATTTTGCATAACCATAGCCCGTACAGCCATTAAGTCTTTATTAGTACTTGTTAAAGTTCCTGCTGTTTAAGTAGGAGATGTGTCCACTTGAGTAGACAATCTTCTAATCTTCACATCGTTAAAGGCAATACCACCCATAGGAATCTCGGTACCAAGTGTATCCTTTACCACTTGCCCAACACTACATCTCTCTCTCCTGCTAATTTTATTATTGTTTCATTCATAGCATCTACATGATAAACATGAGGAAACACTAAGTCTAAAAAGCACTTTATGGGGGAGTTTAAAATAGGCAGTTCACCTACACACATAATATATCCCCTTAATATTAGGCTCTCGTCCAGTCAGAATCATGTTATTTACCACAAACCTTTCCTCACATTCGCTCCAACCCATTACTTCTGCAGTTTCATTTTGTCTCTTTTCCCGTACCATACACATTTTTCCCTTATTTGCCTTATCAAGACTAATGGTCTTATTTATATCTTGGTGAATGCATCCGGACTGTCAAAAATTGACAGTCTGTCCATCCACCGCCGGAACTGTCCTCCTGCCTGATCTATATGTTGGTGGTTTAACGGACTGAAGTCTGTCAGGCCCTAGCTGTCACCATTGCATGCATACTTCTCTGTTGATGGACATACAGCAGAAAAGTGGCTGACAGAGCTATTACAGCTACAACTCCTCCCTCCTAATCACAATGTTGGTTCGTGTTGGCATTACCATGGAGGTTAAACCTCCACACTTGAGCTGGCGGTTTAAAACTTATGAAAAAGGGAAGGCTAACTTTACCAACCTGATCTACTCAACTTCCTACAATAACCCGATGATGCAATATGCTGCATTCCTGCTGTTTGATATGGGTGAAGAGCCACCATGTCGCAACCTTAATACAAGGTATGTGCATTTAAATGTATGTTATCGTATTAAAATAACATTTATTATTGCTTCACCCATAAGTAACCCATTGTAACCTACTTATTTAAACTTTGGAATTTCAAAAATACTTTTTCATTGTCATGTCTGCAAAACTAGTAAAAGGTTCTGTTGAACCTTAACGTGAAGTTAATAAAGTGTACATATGGTCACACACATTTTGTACATATACACATTCATCCCAATTGTGTACGTGGTGTTATCGCCTGTTATCATAACAGAAGCACATATAAAATATCATATGTATATGATAACTGTTAGAGGTCTCGTTGCCAGAGGAATGCCAGTAGGGACCACAATCCTAGTCAGGGTAAGTCATCTGACACAACCTAATTTAACCTGTGCTCACCCTCTTGTAGCTTGGCACATAGCAGTCAGGCTTGACTTCAGAGGCAATGTGTACAAGATTTGTTCAATACTTAAAATAGAAAACAGTGAAAACAACCCACCAAACATTATCGACACTACGGGCCTCATTACGATGTAGGCCGGAAAGCATTCCAACCGACTCCTTGTCAGAAACGTTTCTGACCGACTCGGATTCTGGGAGTCCGACCGACCGATTAGGATGGTTCCAAACACCGTTCGGTCAGACTCCCATTGACTTCAATGCGAGCCCCTGTTCTGACCGACTACACCGGCTCCCATTGAAAACAGGGGTGGTTGCGGAAAACCTTGCACCCTGTGCCGGGCACCCCATGGTGCCTGCCACACCGTGCATGGTTGGAAAGAGGGGACCCATGGGTACCCCCATGGGACCCAACCGGAGGCCTCCGGGTGAAGGGGGGCTTGCTACAGGCCGCCAAAGTCTGCTTCCAACAGCCGTTCATTGTCAGACAAACCGAGTCGGAAAGGCTGTCCAAATCCAACATCGTAATCTCTCAGTCGGAAACACGGTCCATAGAGCTGTACGAGTCGTGTCCGACCAACTCGGTTTCTCCGAAAGCCGGTTGGAACAGAGTTGGAAAGACCGAATGGTTACCTTCCATCATAATCGCTCGGTCGGAAATGTTTCCGAGTCGGTCGGAAACATGGGTTCCGACACGGGTTAGAAAAAACGAACTGCCGTTCGGAGCCTTTCTAACCAACATCGTAATGAGCCCCTAGGTTAGAAAAATAGAGCTTAATTTATTAAACAAAACAAGACCAAATCAGCAAAAGTACATTACATAGAACTGGAGATATACATTTTTTTAAAGATTAAATGCAATATAGGGCTAATAAACCTTAAGCGTCAACCTGGGCTATCTGGTCGCACTGGACAGGGTCAAATGTGAAAACTTAGGCCGACTGTGATGAAGTGCAGGTCGGATACAGGAGTCACACAGGGATCTTCTCGGAGGATGCGTCGATGACAAGACGCAAGATGCGATGAGCAGTCGGAGGCAATGCGTCGCCATTGATCCTTAGGATTGTAGGTGATGTGTCGGCTCTGAGTCACATAGTTGGAGATACGTTGTTACCGAACCCCTTGCAATGAAGGCGATGCGTCGTCATCGAGCCACGCAGCTAGGGCTGTATGTCTTTGAAGCAGCGATGTGTCGGCGTCGAAGGAGATGCGTCGGTTTTGATCAGCGCAAAGACAGTGATGCCTGAATTTTGATTCTGTAGCTTCCAAGGGCCCAGGACTGGTTTGGCACCACTTAACAGGGTAGGACTCACAAATTGCTGAGTCCAAGTGCTTGTTGGTGAAATGGAGTGAAGTCTTTCAAATCCCTGATACTTCCAACAGGAGGCAAGCAGGCAAGTCCTTTGAGCAATTATGGGTTAACGTGATGCAGGTTCAGTCCTTCTCACCCAGGCAAGGAGGGCAGCAGGCAGCAGGCAGGTCAGCACAGCAGAAAAGCAATTCTTCCAGAACAGCTGACCAGCAGAGTGGCAGTCCCTTCACAGCACAGCAGTCCTGTTTCCTGGCAGAATCTTCACATGTCTAGTA
This sequence comes from Calotriton arnoldi, assembly GCA_963921515.1. Classification (NCBI taxonomy): domain Eukaryota; kingdom Metazoa; phylum Chordata; class Amphibia; order Caudata; family Salamandridae; genus Calotriton; species Calotriton arnoldi. The sequence goes on from CAWUFW010007684.1 coordinate 465,537, forward strand.
GGGTACTGAGTTAGTAGGGTCATAAGTCCAGTTCTTATACCCAGTGGTGCCTTTGAAGTGAGGGTGATTCCAAAGAGGGGCTTTGAAGTGCACAGAGGTCCTTGCTTCCTACCCTTGCTCCAGACACCCCCAAGGGGTTAAGTAGTCCTTGTGTATGAGCAGGACACAGACCATTCAGATGTAAGTGGCAGCTCCTCACTGCCATCCTGCCCCAGGATGGCCCATCAGGATGTGAATGGCCCATCAGGCACACCTAAGCTCCCTTTGTGTGTGACTGTCTGTAGGGAATGCACAAAGCTCAGCTGTACCTCACCCTAGACCTGTATTGGAGACAGGCTTAAGGGATTAAGAGCAGAAAAATTCCAACTTTCTAAAAGTGCAGTTTTTAAAGTTGCTATTATAAATCCAACTTTACCATTAAAGAGGATTTATTATTACAAGTCCATAGGAACCAAACATGATAGTTTTACTCCTTCTTAATCCGAAATTACACTTATTAAGTGTAAAAGGGAATTCCCAATGTTAACCTATGTGAGAGGTAGGCCTCACAGTAATGAAAACATATTTGAAAGTTTTTCACTACCAGGACTTTTAAAACTAAAAAGTATATGTTCTGCCTTTTACTTACAGAGCATCCTGCCCTAAGGGCTACCTAAGGTCTAACTTAGGGATGTCTTATGTGTAATAAAAGGGAAGTTTAAGGCTTGGCAAAAGGTTTTAACTGCATAGTCAACATGGCAGTGAAACTGCACATACAGGCTCTGCAGTGACATGCCTGAGACATGTTTAAAGGGCTACTTAAGTGGGTGGCACAATCAGTGCTGCAGGCCCACTAGTGGGGTTTAATTTACAGGCCTTGTGCACATATAGTGCACTTTACTAGGGACTTGTAAGTAAATTAAATATGCCAATTGTTATACCAATGTTACCGTGTTTTAGGGGAGTAAGCACGTGCACTTTAGCACTGATTTGCAGTGGTAAAGTGCCCGGAGTCCTAAGGCCAACAAAAACAAATCAGCAAAAAGTGAGGCAAACAGGCAAAAGGTTTGAGAAAAGCCCTCCCTAAGGCTGACATGTCAAACAACTTTCATATAGACATAATTTAAAATGCAAAAAATCCACTATCTTATCAGAGAAATATTTTTTTAAATGTACAGACATATGGAATTATAGCATCCTATTTATTACTTGTACTTTGCCTTCTCTGAAGGGTTAGCACATAAAAAGTTCCCTCTCCTGTTATATCAACATGCCAGTCAGATTTAATTGATATTGTTCCTTTACCTATACAATCCAATTATAAACTAGTTTTCAATACTCATTTGCCTTACACTTATTAGCTATATCACATTGTACTTACATGTCCACGAAGCTGTGAATTATTGCAGGTAGGGCCTGTGTATCTGATGTGACTTGTGTCCTTGCAGCACTTGAAAAATACAGAAGGCAATTCTCTGTCACATATGCATTTTCTGAGTGATACTAGTAGTTAGGACAAGGGCTCAAAACAAGTATTGACTACCATAATGATCTCATCTACCATCACTGCAAATTCTGTGTCTGTGAATCTAGGGTTTCTTCTGCCAGCCATGGTTTTAAACTAGAAATTTAAAAAAGTAGCAACAAAAATCTAACTGTAGGGTAAATGGAAGACTAAACACAAGAAAAGCATTTTAGAAGTTCAAAAACACCTAGCTGATACTGTTTGCTTGTGAGAAAGGCAAAGGATTAGTTAAATAGGAAAATAAGACAGCCCTTTTCTTGCATTCAGGTTGATTTTGTCAAAGTGCCTGTATTCCAGGTTCTGAGGTACAATTTAGTTGTTCTCAGAGCAGTTTTTAGCCACAATTTTCCAAGTCCCAAGTTTTGGATTTTGGCTATCTGGGCACCTTTAGCACCACCACCAAGAATCAAGGACTGGAGAGGCACCACTTTTAGGACTCACTCAGGCTGGATCCAGGTGTGGGTTCACAATGGTTAGATTCTTTTCTGTCCCTTAGGCTCTGATCAGGAGGCTAGCCAACTAGCCCTTCACTCTGGTGGTCCTGGGTTCAAGAAGTGGCACTGGGCTCAAGCAGCAGGGCAGGCCGCTGAGGGTTTAAGGTAGGCTTCAGGTAGCAGAGCAGTCCTTCCAAGTACAGCAAGTAGTCTTCTGAACTAGGGGGGTGCGTTAGTGAGCCAGGCAGCAAGATGGCCGCCATTTGTTGAGGCTCTGCGGATGGGACAGAAAATCCGTCCATTATCCCCCACCTAAAGCCAGAGTCAATGCTTGCAATTGTACTGGGGTACCCTGGAGATACTGACAGCTTGAACTGTACCACTTAAGCGACTGGCAGTGCTTTAACAACGGCCTGAAACCCAACCGACGGCTGTGCGGGGCGTAGCCTGGCTGAGAGATACAGCGTGGTGACGTTTCCCGCAGGGAAGGGGACAATCGCACTGCACTCGCTCTGGGTGCGGCCTTGGGAGCGGCTCCACCCTTGAAGAGACAATGAGCTGTGCGAGGGCTGCTGCGCTGAGATGGGGCCGCCGTTGAGGGCAGACTTGGTGTTCCACAGGGGAAGTCGGCTTGAGCTGCCCCATGCTGAATGTGGCTGCAGTGGAGAAACGGAGAACTGCGGGGAGCCGCCGACAGACTGCCAAAAAAATACAGGCCTGCCCAGTGGGCCTGCGTCACCTGCTTGACCGGTGCGGCGTGGACTAGGAGTCGGCACCGAAGGAACTGTCTGAAGTGACGGACTGCCCTGCGTGGGCACCGGGGGCCCATGCTTGTGGTGCTCATGGCCTGAGCGTGGGTCCTCTCTCCCCCCCTTACTTGCCTCATAGGAGCGGAGAGCTGTCCTCTGTCATTGCGGCGTGAGGGGGTGCCCGAGGCCACCCTTGGGTGCTGCCCGCGCGCCGCATGGAGAAGGTCCATCTGGTGGCCGCCAAGACAACAGGTGAGAGCACTGTGGGGGAGTCCATAATGCCAGCAGATCATGCCTGCACATAGTCTGCTAAGCCCACAAACTGCTAATCTACTCCCAAAAAGTGACAAGTCTTCAGGGCTGCACATGCCACGAATAAATGCATCCATAACCTGCTAATCTAGGCAGCAGTGCTTGCACGCCCTGTGCAGGGTGCAGCTCCGCGAAGAGAGGACTGTGGTGGGCTGGAACCGAGGCCCACCGGGCAGGCACCAGCCTGGCATGCAACAATACTAAGTGGCTACCACATGATCCTTAGCCCAAGATGGCTGGGGCGAAGTCACCCCATCAGCTGCCTGGCGGCGAGGAAGAGAAACATGCCGAGATTGCTGGATGGCGGGACAAGGCCTTATTAGAAATATGCTGAGGACAGGTCCTCCCTAAGGGGGGTGGGGACATCGTTGCCCCCCCCTGGTGGATCGAACAGGGGCTTCGGTGCCCATGTCCCACGTGTCTAACTTGGAGCTGCGAAAGACACAGTCCAGACCGGCTCTTCAACTTGGCGCACCTGAGCGGCCATCTGACGAACACACCCCAAGGCCAGAAGCTTTTGAAAAGGCGAGAGCACAACCCTGCTGAGGCCGGGAGCACACCAGCAGAATGAGGGAAGCTGATGCTAAGCAGTCGAAACTGGTCTTTAAGCAATGCAAGCCCAGCCAAGGTCCCCCCACCATGGAGGGCAACCAGCAGGATTCGGTACCAGGCGGCGCAACCCTCCCTGAACCGGACATCCGAGAAATGTTTGGCGACCTCAAACAATCCCTCTCTGTTATCGACAATAAAATCAACTCTCTTAATGACAGATTTGACCGCCCTAAAGAGAAAGTGATGAACTTGGAGAAGTGTGGCTCAATGGTTAGAGCGGCAGACCCTGATGCAGAGATCTGGCCCGGGACCAGGGTTCAATTCCCGCCTCGGCGGGTCTTGGGCTCAATTTCCTCTGACCTGATAATTCTCGCCTCGGTGCCTATTCTAATCATGGGTCCCACTCTGCAACTCTGGGCAATAGCTTGCTTAATCTCCACAATGGCCCCAACAGCGCTGGGATGCCTGGCTTCACCCTGGGGGTGCCCAGGAGTGGACATTTCACAGGGAAAAGCCAGGAAGGGTTCCACAGCGGTATGCGTACAGCGCCTGGACACCCCTTTGGGGGTATGGGTGCGCTTTACAAGTACAAATTTCATTTCATTTCATTTCATGAATCATGAAGAATGCCTCGAACAAGTTGAAGAACGCACCTCTGCGCTGGAGGATGAAAGTGGGGCCACCCGGGAAAAACTCCTCAGCATGAAAAAGGTATTGGAGGTGATAAGAAACAAGAATGAGGATTTGGAGGTTAGGTTACACAGCAACAATCTACTAATTGTAGGGGTGCCAGAGTCCACCGCAATGACACGGGTGGAGGACTATGTGGAGGAAATATTGCGAGCCCTCTTTGGTGAATCGCTGTCGCCCATGTGCATTGTGGAATGAGTGCACAGATCTCTGGGCCTCAGTCCCCCACCGGGCATGCCAGCCAGGCCAATCATTGTGCAGCTACTGAACTACCGGGACAGAGATACGGTGCTCCGGTTGGCAAGAAACCAGCAGAATGTTGTGTATCAGGGGACCCCAGTTTCCTTCTACCTAGACTTCACCGTAGCAGTACAAGTGGCTAGAAGAGAACTCTTAGTGGTCAAATGCATCCTGCAACAAATGGATGTCAAATATTCTCTACTATACCCGGCAAAGCTGTGGGTGTTCAAAGCCAGAAGGACCTCATATTTCATATACCCTGAGAGCGCAGTCAGGTTCGTGAAAGATCTTTGCTTAGCCAGAAGGCATCATGATCAGGAAAAGATGTGGATGAGGGAGACCGCACCAGCGACAATGACTAACTACGCACAGTGCTGCTGATTCGTGAATTGCCGCAAATAATGATTCATCTGTGGCGGCCGGAGCTTCCCTACAGGACAGTGACTTTCCCCACTTGTATCATTTCATTTGAATACCTGCTGTTGCTGGCTGAGGCTGCTCGGCCTGCACTAAGCCAGGCTGCTCCACTATGCAGTCTCTGTCCTGCTGCCCAGCTCTTGCCGGCTGGAACGTCAGGGCTCCTAGATAACTCTCCCCCAGGGATGACTCCTAATTTTTGTGTAATTCAAGACCTATGTTGGTGTTGTAGGGTGATCGGGAATAATGCTCAGCCTGTTTGGGGGGCTGGAGTGGGTGGGCCTTTTGGAGGGTGTTTTCTGATGTTGAATGTTTAATGTGTCGCCCCTTCCCCCTTTTCCTCTTCCTTTCCTCGACCGGTCTACTTTACACTTATCACACTGTGGGGTGCCCTTCAGGAAAGTTGCAAGGTAGGGCAATATGAGTGAAGTGTATCACCTGGAATGTTCGTGGCCTGATTGATATGCGCAAGGCGACAATGGTTGCTGCACAGCTAGACCACCATGAAGCAGACATCTGCTTTTTGCAAAAAGCTTCACCTCACAGAGTACACGCGCGGGCGAGTGCAAGCGGGGTGAATGGGCATGCTGCTCCAAATCTGCTCGCGGGGTGGCCATACTCATTAGGAAGGGACTGCACTGGCGCACTCGCTCAACCATATGCGACAAATTGGAAAGATATATGATGCTGGCGGGTTCACTAGGGGGACACCCAATCAGACTGATCTCAATATATGGCCCCAATACTGATGACCCAGAATTTTTTACAGAGATCTGGAGGCTTATGGACTTTCTCGGGCCGGGTGCAGTACTTTGGGGAGGGGACAACAATGTTGTGCTTGATTCCAGAAATGACAGATGTAGCGACTCTCGTCACCCCTACCCTAGGGCTACGGTACAATTGCAGACCATAATAACTGATGGGGATCTAGTAGATGTATGGCGGCGCAGACATCCAAATGGGATGCAGGGCACATGTGTGTCGTCTGCCGGACCCTCCTGGTCGAGGATTGACTACTGGCTGGTTTCCCGTGATGCAGCGGCCTGTGTCCTTGAGGTGGTACACTTGCCCCGGACCATTCCTGATCACTCCCCGGTGATGCTTACACTGGATATTCCTGAGAACCCGACCCGAACGTTCAGCTGGAGTCTTCCACCTGGGGTGCTGAGGGATCAGGCGTTCCGGGAGGCCATCAGACGGGCCATATCTGAGTACTTTGCACTCAAGGTACAGTCGACTCTCCCTCGACTTTATGGGTGGCGTTCAAAACCGTCATACAAGGGAAATACATTGCTAAACAAGCAGGGGTGCTCCGCTCGCTTAGAGAGGATCTTAAGCACCTAGAAAAAGAAAAACAGGCCTTAGAACAAGATGTTTATGTCAGTAAAAATAGGACCTTGCTGAGTCTAATTAGAGACAAAATGGATGACTTTCAGGAGTCCACCATGTACGAATCTCAATTCTTCAGTAAGGAGACAAGAGCCCGATGATATGGAGATGGAGACTGTGCTGGAAAGACACTGGCGGGACTCCTTAGGAAACCCTGGGCCAGTGAAAACATTTCAGAGTTACGTATCCGAGAACTAACTAGCGGTGGGTCAATCGGCTGTTCAGTCTGAAACGGTCTCCTTCTAGTCGTCCCTCTATTGTGTTCAAGAAGAGACGGTGCCCCCCGAGCTGACAGAGTTCTTTGACACTATACAGTTGCTGTGGCTGGGGGAGGGACATAGAGCCTGCCGGAATGAAGCATTCATGGTGGAGGAGGTGATCAGAACCATACGGTCCCTACCAGGGGATAAGAAGACCCCTGGCCTTGATGGCCTAACAGCTGCATTTATGATTTTACAAGGAATAAGCTGCATTACTTGCCCCACACCTCATCAATATATATGAAGAATCTGTGGAACGTGGGGTGCTTCCCCCATCGCTTCGAGAGGCACTTATCATCACAGTTCTGAAACCAGATAAAGATCCCCTGAGATGTGATTCATACCGGCCACTGTCCATGATTAATGTGGACAATAAAATACTTGTCAAGCTCATTGCGGCACAACTCCTCCCATTGATACCCCTTGTGTTGCGTCCGGACCAGTGTGACTTTGTCCCAGGTAGAACCACTGCCCATAACCTGCGAACGCTTTTCGCCACAATGCAGGAGGTGGACCCGCGGGTGCAAGCAGCAGTTATTTTCTTATATGCCACCAAGGCATTTGATTCGCTCGAGTGGCCTTACCTATTTGCCCTTCTTGCCCATATAGGACTTAGCGCTAAGTTCATTAAATGTGTTGCGTTCCTGTACTCCCTCCCTTCTGTGCGGAACAGGGTTAACGGAGTGGTATCTCCTCCGTTCCCAGTCTCCCGCGGCACACGCCAAGGGTGCCCTCTGTTGCCCTTACTTTTTGCTGTGGCCATGGAGCCCCTCGTGGCTCGATTACGGCAACATCATGCACACAGGGGCTTGGCGTTCACCCCCCAGGTGATACTTATTTCACTATATGCGGACGTTATCACACTGTAAGCAAAACACCCCGATGGCAATCTCGACCCCTTGATCAGGGAGTTCCTTAGGTTTGGTGGGTTTTCGGGGATAATGATAAATTGGGCAAAATCAACGATTTTCCCACTGACGGAGGTCACAACCAAAGTCCACTCAAAGTTTCAATTACAGTGGTCTGAAGGCCAAGTGAAGTACTTGGGCATCTGGATTAGCCGCAACATTGAGGAACTATGGCGATCCAACTATGGCCAAATGATGGACTGGCTTGAGCAGCGCTTAAAGAGCTGGATTGCTCTTCCGCTGTCCATGACCAGACGGTTGGCCACTGCAAAAATGGTGGTCCTGCCTAAATTTCTCTACCTCTTCACGAATCTCTCGCTCCCACTCACTAACAGCTTCAGGAGAAGATTATGCTCCAACATGATCACTCTGATAACGGCTGGTAAACAGCCCAGATTCTCCTGGGAAACTCTTACACTACCATTTGAGTAGGGCGGTCTAGGTGCACCTGACTCTGATTTATATTACTGTTGCGCCCAGGCGCAATTTAGCTTCCATTGGGTGTCCCCCACACAATTCATGGCGCATACCGTGCCCTGAACATGACCAAGCGGCTCCGCTCACTCTCCACCTGGCTATATACAGAGCTCAGTCCTGACCCGTGCTTGTGCGGATACAGTGGGATGCGCGGTGTGGGCATGGCACGAACTGTGCTGCAGAGTGTGGCTGGATGTGATGTATGCCCCTTCGGTCCCCTGGTTCGGCACCCTGCTTTGCCATTTCTGATAGAGGCAGGCCCCTGCGCTCCACTGAGGAAACTACAGCTTACCAAAATGGGAGACGTATTCCTGGAGGGAAACTTTATTGAGCCACACCAGGTGCAGGAGGGAGGGACCTGACTACATTAGAAAAGATGACATACTATCAGCTGTGAGTCACACTGTGCGCCTATCTCCCCTCCTTCCTAGCTGCCCCACTCACGTTCCACACACTTGAGCGTTTTCTGAGGAACCCCTCACCACACAAGCTAATCACGCGCTTATACTCTGATATGCCACCCATGGCACCCCTGCGCACCCCGCGAGCCAGACAGGAGTGGGGGGCCTCGCTTGGCATCTCAATTACGCAGGAGCAGTGGATATTCTGCTGCACACAGGCACGAGCACTTTGCCCGAGCTACCGGCTCCGTCTCATCCATTTCAAATGTATCCATAGATTGTATAGAACACCAGTATGGCTATACAAAACAGGGCTGACGGATGATGCGCGCTGCCAGCGATGCGGCTCCCCGCGGCGACCTTCCTCCACCTAGCCTGGGAATGCCCCAATATTCGGCATTACTGGGGGACTATTTTTGATGCAATGGATGAGATGCTTACAATATCAACTGAGAAAGACTCCTACCCGACCTATACCTGTTTAACAATGGCTATGACTTGCTCCAAGGGCTACCCCTTGCTATAGATGTCAATAGGTACAACAATTTCAAATTTATTTAAATCCTCATTTTTATTGCCATTTTTTTTAGAGCAAAAAGATTATATTTTTTGAGTACATTTCTTTTGTAATCATATGTACAAATCAATTTGTATTTAATACAACATTTCATAATTCCTCCATTATACAAAAATTAAAACGAGACTACACATATCCCCATACTCCAACCACCCTCACATCACAACCTTTCATACCAAACTCCCGCATTCACACATCACATACATCCAGTGCCCAGCTTAAATTAGCATGCACTGCTAAGATCATGGAAAGAGCCCTTCATAAGTGTCCATGATTGTGCTGCCAAATGGGATCCAAGAAGCTCAGGTCTGGATGAGATGCTTGACATGCGTATGTAGAGATCCTCCCTGACTGCGCTGCTCGGCTACATGAAAGACCTGCAAACGGATGGCAGAAAACTTGCAGCCAGGCTCCTGTTGCTTGCAAAGTGGTGCATTGCGATGAATTGGGGGAGGAACCGGGCTCCACAGAGAGAGGAGTGGTTCAGGGATGTGGCATTTTGTCTGGAGCAGCTCTCAGCTTATTGGGACCTTCTGCCCCCTCAGACATATAGAGATATTTGGAGATTATATCTGTGATCACGCGCAGAGATTGAGGTGCCTACCCATTCCCATACCTTGGGCAATTAGGAGTAGCACGGGGATGAGCAACTTAACATATCCACAAGGATCGAATTACCCCTCATGGATCAAGAGATTGAGACCGGTCACCCCTCCCTCCTCTCCGCCTCTGCACCCCCTCACCTTCCCCTGCCTGTTCTGTTGTGACATGTATTATGTTTTTGAAATGCACCTTACAATCTTGCACTATACTATCCGATGGCACTACAAGGCCCTGTGACCCCAGAGTGAGAGTGACTAAGACCATATGATATATGATTATCTCACATGCTTACTGCCTCAAGCTCTGAAAATCAGTTGAATACTTTACTGTGCATGATAAGTGTGCTCGTAAGTTTGTACACATGAAAATGTTGAATAAACAGAATCTAAAAACCAAAAAGCAGTCTTCAGAACTACACAGCAGGCAGTCCTTTTACAGTCCTTCTGCAGGTCCAGAAATTAAACTGAAGAGTGGGTATCACGGTCTTATTTTTTATACCTGGTGGCTTCTTGAAATAGGAGAAGTTTGTAGAGGATTCCCATTTAAGTGCTTTGAGTTTCCTGCCTCCCCTGCCCTGACTCTATCCTGGCTTCCTGAACAATGTAGTGGTGGGAAGACCTTTGTGCAAAGGCAGAGCACAGACTATGGAATTGCAAGTGGGACTGTGCCTAGCTTCTCCCCAGCCTGCCAGTGATGGCCCTTCCAGGCACATCTAATCCCTCTATTGTGTGGCTATCTGGGAGGAATAAACAAAGTCCAACTGCCAACTACACCCAATCAAGTGATCCAGGGATAGGCTACAGAAACAAAATAGCTAGGGCAGGAAAATACCAACTTTCTAAAAGTGACATTTTCAAAATTGTAACTTTAAATTTGACTTTACCATTAAAGACGATTGTAAATTACAATTTCTTAGACACCAAACATGAAATCTTTATCTTTTTGCGATCAAAAGCTAGCACTTATTACATGTTTAAATATTATCCTATGTGAGAGGTAGGCCTCACAGTAGTGAAAAATGAATTTAGGAGTATTGTTCACTGTCAGAATATAAAAAACTTAAAAGTACATGTCCAACCTTTTAATTACAATGCACCCAGCCCTATGGGCTGCCTAGAGTGTGAAGTATATGTCATAAAAGGGGAGTCGAAATCTTGGCAAGGGGGTTATTTTACCAATTGTACATTGTTTTGGGGAATGAGCACAAGCACTTAAGCGCTGGTTAGTAGTGGTAAAGTGCACAGAATCCTAAAGCCAGCAAAAACACATTCAGAAATTTATGAGGGTGAAAGTAAAAACGTTTGAGAGAATACCACCCTAAAGCTGACAGGTCTAACACACGTGCCTCACATTGAATGTCTCTGAGCTCATTCAATGTGAACACCGTAGTCAATAACATATTTGTCACATTTTCACAGTCAGTTTTACATGATTCATCTAAATTGGATGAGCGGGACCCAAGAGCACCTTATTTGGCCACCTGGTCAGCATATCAATTTCCAGATTTCTGGATGTGACCATGTTATTGCCTCTCTTGCATACTTCCCATTTCACAACAGCATACTCTTTAGGGAACTGCGGTGCTTTAAGGAGATCGAAAATGTGGGACCCATTTTTCAAAGGGAACTAGAGGATGTCATAAATCCCATTTGTGACCACGCCTGTCCAAAATCATGGACCACGTCAAATCCATAAAGTGTAAATGGTAACTCAATGTATTGGCCACAGAACATGCTCTTGTTAGCACGATTAATTTGGCTACTTGTGTTGAGATTATATTGGATCCGAAATTGCCAAGAACTGTTGCAGGTTTCAAAATGTTGCACCGGAGGATGGTAATGTTTTCAGCTGCTACGATCATTTGCTCACACCGGGTTAGTTGGCTGTTTGTCAGTTTGAGTAGAAGTCAGCAACTGAATGATGGCAATAATGGTATAACCTATTATGATCCCTTCATTTTGCTGGATTACAGTGCTTAGTGCAGCAACAGTCTTCAACCACTGGGACGTGCTATGGCCACAGGATCCAGTATGGTTGAAAAGTAAGCCACTGGCGGCTTCTCTTCTCTGTGGGTCTGTGTGAACACAAGCAATGCCACCTATCATGCTTGTAACAAAAAAGGAAGAAGTCATTCATATAGTCAGGCATTCCTAGGGCTGGTGCGCTACAGAGATTGTTTCTGAGCTCTAGGAAAGCTCTCATGCATTCATCATCCCTGGGTTCCGGATTACTCACACCTCTGTGGAGGCTTTGACACTAGGGAAAAGTTTGCATTCCGCTGACAACAGTAGCAAACCATTCCCAGGAACATTCTTCCTCCTCTTTGTGCAGTGGGAGGTTTAAATATCGGAATTGCAGAGATGTGTTCTTTGGAAACCTTTCTCACTCCATTCTCAATGTGGTATCCCAAATATATGTTCTCGTTCTGACAGTACTGGATTCTACTTGGAGATACCTTATGCCCATTCTCTGCTAGGTGATTTAACAATAAATCATACAAAAAAGTGATGGCAGGAACCCTTGAATTAATCTCAGCCACTAGTAATCACTAGGGCCATATCTCAGTCCATCGTTTTTTTGCACACTATGCCACCTCAGTTGAACCCAGACACATGCAATTCAGTCATGATCCAGCTCCAGTGGGAACAGTCCAGCCCGAACTGCCAGGACAGACCCTCGCTAAACCAGAACACAAGCAACCCAGAACCAGTTTTACCCTAGTTAAGGCTTGTTAACCAGGTATAACTTGATTCCAGTGTCACAGTGTGCATGGGACCCACGTTTGGGCCCACCTGTCCCAGTTAGGGCAACAAACTAAAGTATGAAAAAGTGATGAATAGAATGCTGAACTAATCTCTGTCACTGGTAGTCAGTCGGGCAGCATCCCAGACCATCATTATTTTGCACGCCATGCAACCTCAGTTTGGATCCAGTCATATGCAACTGTGTCTAGTTTGCAGCTTTCTTTAATTTTGGATGCCACCAATAGGTTGCCAAATCCCAAACTTCCTCTTTCAGTGTGAGCTTTAAATGTGATGATACATTATGAGGATTTGTAAAGCTCTCAAATACCAATGAAGTGTTTTGGTACTAGCTGAGTTGCAACCAGAATAAAGCAACACAAGGAAAAACCTGTTAGCAAGAGTAAAAAGTCAGGTTTTTAGCTCCTTCAGGATGTAAGTCTTCCTTTGTCAAAATAGGGAACAAATAGACTTCTGACTCTTGCAATTTTATTTTAAAGTCAGCATCTGAATCAGGAGTCTGATTTGCTACTCCATTTGTTGTACAGAAAATTATGCTAATGATTTTGCACAAAAGGTCGCTTCCCAGAACACTAACAGGACTTGTGTCACAAAATATGAGCTGGTGGGTATCTTCAGTAGGACCAATCTTTACAGGGACATTTGCTGAAACTTGATTTGAAATCTGTTTATTAGCAATGCCTACAACTTGGATTTGTCTTCCTGAGCGGGGTAGGTTTGGACCCTCCATCAGATGAACGAACCATAGAGAGGGTAGCCCCTGTATTGATCAGAAATGATACTGGATGGCCTTTCTCCTCACCGTCCACATATGGTCCAATCTAGTCTACATCTAGGACTGCACAAAGCATGCAATCCTCCTCTCCTCTTAGGCACCATCATCGTGACTGATTAGGGCCGAGTCAAATGGAACTTTCAGTAGCTGCGAAAAACTGGGGAAAACTGTCATCAATTATCAAAGGTTTCTGCTGAAATCTGGGAGCCTGCTGAAATGCTGAATATGAAATCCCTTGTTTCACATATGTTGCTGCACCTTTGGGGCTTGTGGCAAGTTTGTATGATTCACTCTTTGATTTTGCATGTTCTGCACCTAGGTCAGTTGGGCTGGGGCTACTGACTGCATTGCCCCACTCTGAGACATCACATTCATGTTCTGAGAACCTATCTGAGCATCATTCTGGACTCTGGTAGTATTTAGTCTACATTCTCACGCATGTGGTGCTCTTTTTTTAGGGCACTAATGCTCACATTTGCATTCAAGTTCTCCACAAAACCTCTGCCTCCTTGAGGAATAAAATTCCCTCCAGTCTGTAGATGTATACTGAACATCAACTTGAATACCAACTCCCTGCATACCCATGTGCGTATTTGAAATGAAATCCAAACCGAAGACTACCATGGAAGAACTCCTCTGCCCACTTCTCTGTGCCAACTTTGTCTGTGTCACCATGTACCTCTCCTTAATCTTTCAATGCTTGGCCTTTTGAGTATCGCTGAAGTACTTTGCAATCTTCAGGATCTTGTCTCTTGACTTTGTCTGCTGACACATTACATTCTACTGTATCTGAGAATTAAGTTCCGGGTGCAACATAATCACAAACGCTGAAGCTAAACCACTATGGCCTGCAAGGGCTGGATTTTCTATTCCAGTGTTCTGTCTGTAAATCTGCATCAGTATCTCATAATAAGCATGCACTGATTCCTTTGGTTCCTGGAATCCCCTCATAATTTTGGACCAATACACCTCTTTCTGTGGAACGTTCAGTTTATAATGGTCAATTACTTCTCTATATTTGGTCATAGAATCATGAGATAGAGAATTTTGGGCTGCTCCAGTGTGTCCCTGTGTGGGCCAGTTCATGACTGCCTTGCACTGCATCCACAAATTTCTAGGTACTTTCGTTTCTTTTAACTTCTCATGGATCATAACTATTCAGAAATATTCATTCAAATTTTTCTTCTTATATATATTAATCTTATATTCCTCATCCAATTACTCTAATAATTTCTTATGCGCCTCATGAGCTTGCCTAACAGCTTCTTTACTCAGATATCTCAATTCTGGCTCAATGTCAGTGTTCGATGTCGCTGGACCAATTGTACCCTTCAAAATCTCTATGAATTCTATCCATAATTTTAATACATCTATTTCTTTAGGTGCTGGTTCTCTTTGGGGAGGCAGTGATTCTATGTCTACAAAGGCGTGACTGTAGGTGCAACAGTCACACCAGTAGATTCATCTGATACAGGGGGAGATATTTTTTATGAGGGAGCAACTGACCTGAGTCTTTATTCGGTTGTGCTCTTTTCTGTGAGCAGCATGCTCTCATGCACTCAGACTGTTTTTCCATCAGATAAGCTGCTCACCTCCTTCAACGAAGCAGACTCCTCTGCTCGCTAATATTACTCTGTCGCCATCAGGGTGGCGGGGTAGCGCAGAGACAATTCAGATTTTACAGTCTTGCTTGCGTTGTCCTAGTGGCATTTTCATGAAGGAGCGAGTCTGTTGTGGGAGCCGTTCAACGTTGTACTATTCCTGTGGCTTTTGGATGGATGCTAGCATCACACACCTGATGTGTTTTTGCAAATTGTTGCCACCTGCATACCTCCAAGCATCACCTGGAGGCCCAGAGGACTGGTGGTGGTTCTCCAAGCCATCCCATGCCACTATATCCCTAAGAGGAGAAGGTCTTGCAGATTCTACATTCTTAAGGCTCAACAGGAATCCCTGGCGGAGTGGATACCGGTAAGTTATACTTTTGAATGTGTCACTAAACCCGGTCTCCCGCCCAAATCCCAAGCACATTCACTTCTTTGCATGCACCCACTCCAACAGACACAAGCAGCGCAATCACACATCCACATAAACACAAACACACAAGGAAAACCAGCAAACAGCATACACACACTATTGAAACTACACCCACAAGAATCACAAGCACAACACCCACAACGACAACAACCACCACCACAACACACTCATCACAACAAACAAACTTACACAAAAGCACACAAAAGCACACCTACACACAAAACAACACCAACCAAAAGCAAACGCACACACTCACCAGATTATCAAACACCAGCCAAAAAACACACATCCAAACATACACAACAAACACCAGACTCATATGCAGCTGCCAAACATACAGACACAAGCACATCACCCACTGCAGCTCCACCTACCTCCAAAAGCCACTCCTCTACCACCTCTCCTACCCTTATTCAATTTTTTCTTATTTTTTTTAATTGTTAAAAGTACATGAGAGCATTATTCAAATAATTATTAAATAATTGTAATTTTACAATCTTTTTTTTAAAAGTATTAATACAGGTGTGCTTATTTTTACTTAATAAGTTAAAAAATAAACACATATGCATTATGCATTAGAAAAAATAGTTTGTAAGAGCAATTTTAAAATGCACGAGACCAGAGCAAATGTAAACAGACAATTCAAAAGAAAACAAGTAAAAATAGTAGCTTACCTTCAATTTTGGCAACGGCGGAGTTGATTTGCTTCGTAGTCCAGTAGCAGCAGCAAAGGAAGTACTTGGACAATTGGGTTCATGATGAAAACGGAAGTGGAAAAAAGAAAAAAAGGTAAATTTCTACCTTAAATCCCTTTGAAACAGCCAACTTAGGTGTGGAGGTTCACCCGCCACAGTTTCGTCAACGGAAAGGCACATCATAATTGGCCAGGCAGAAATATTGGTTGGACTCCCTCCGACAGCTGTTTTTCCCTGTGACGGCATCGATGCAGGAGGAACATTCTGGCGGAGACGATTGGTCTCGGATAGACTATTGTCCATAGTCACACCAGCGTCTAAATTGAGCGGGCGGACCACCAAGTGGGACGGATTTACTGACGCAAAAGTGACGCTGGGACCTGGTCCGCCAAGATCTAAATCAGGCCCTTAGTGACCAAAACTCCCTTTTTCCTTCCAAAATTTCACTCATCCCACAACATGATGATATCAACAACAATAACACGCCAATCTCAATACAGCATGCATTAGCGCTAGCTGTGGCTATTTTTAAAACCTTTATTCTTTGGGCAGATTGCTTTTAATTAAATTGTACATTTCCCTACCTGCTTTCTTCTGCTGCTTGCTCCCCGGTCCACCATGGGTTCGCCCGATTGTTGTGGAGGGAGCAGCGGTCTTCCATCTTTCGGGAGGAGACAGGGGGAGGCGGAGCACTGACGTCAGCAGACAGCTGACTTGGAGGCTTTAAAATTGATGCCTCTCACTTCGCGCAACGGACGCGCGACTGCAGGAAGCATTAGCTTTAGGCGAGCTGTGGCTATTTTTAAAACTTTTATTCTTTGGGCGGATTGCTTTTAATTAAATTGTACATTTCCCTATCTGCTTTCTTCTGCCGCTTGCTCCCCGGTCCACCACGGGTTCGCCCGATTGTTGTGGAGGGAGCAGCGGTCTTCCATCTTTCGGGAGGAGACAGGGGGAGGCGGAGCACCGACGTCAGCAGACAGCTGACTTGGAGGCTTTAAAATTCATGCCTCTCACTTCGCGAGGCAGACGCCCGCCATGAAGTCAGCCACAAAAGCTTCTGCAAAGGCCTTAAGACCTGGCTATTTACCCAGTAAATGCTGTCTTCTCTGTTTGCAATTTGTCCTGGGCGCCGGGAAACCTCCAGGTAGCTGTGCGCCTTATAAATTTAATTTAATAATAATAATAATAATAATAATAATAATAATAATCCTAGCGCTACACCTGATGATGCAACCAACCAATCACAGTGCGAATCACCACATGATCAAACAATTGCAGCCCCTCCAGTTCAAAGGTTAATCGATCACAGTGCTGCTCTGGAAGCAACCACCCAATCTCAGTTCGACATCCAATGATGCAGCCACTAACAGCAATGTGGCACACAGCACTGAAGCTATGCAATATTATTCATAAACAAATAATAATGATAAGCTTTGTCTTTTTTTATCTAAATGGGAAACTGAAAATTCACAATTGCTTCCCAGGAAGGGAGCAGTATGCTTGCAACTCTATTAGTCTCACTAAGTAAGTCCACAGTCATGGAGAACCCACCTTTGATTAATGCAGCTACTCCTGTGCACCAAGAAATAACAGACACTTCTCCAAATTAATATGCATTCACAACTTGACCTTTGGTAAATCCCTATCATGGTGTGAATGTCGTGCCTGACAATACATACCTCATCTTAGCAGACAGATACAAACAGTAGGTCTACATCTCGGGATCTTGGTTTTTTTTCATATATCTTTGATCAAATCCAATAATCAGACCTTAACGCTTGACAATTAGCACATACATGGCAAAAAATGCAGCCAAGAAACATGAATGAGCACTCAAAATGTCATAATAGACAGAAAGCCCTCTTGAACACAACTTAGACATCGCATACTTGCAACTCAAAAATAAGACAAAAAGCATCAAGTTCACAATTTCAAGCAAATAACACATGAATCGCAATAAGCACATGCAATATACACGAATGAACACCTAAAATTCTCACTGCACACACACATAGCTTTCTCAAAAACAATGAAGACACTACAGAATCACAATTCAAAAATTTGACAAAAACATCAAATTACAATAACCAAAGCCCCTACTATCTCGCAAATCAAAGCTGCATAAACATAGCACTCACAACCAGCATACATTTCTCATTGACATTGAAAACCCAAACAACAATTCTCACAACGCACCACACAAAATGTAAAATATAATGTTTTCAATCGCACTGTCTACTACGGTGCATCACCCTACTTATACTCAGCTCCTCGAATTGTGTATCAGCCTCAAGAACACTGGAATGCTGCCATTAATCCACATGGAACCATAGGAATTCAGGAGTGTAGAAGGATTTAAAGTCAATTTAATTTTGGGAGTTAAGCATAAAGGTCTTTCCAAATCCAATTAACCTATCCGGATCCAGCTGTACCCATACAAGTCCAGTTTTTAACCATTTTCTGCTACCAGAAAACTGATGTAGCGCTTTTTCCTGGTTTTCAATCTGATGCGCTGCTGATAAACTGTAAGCAGTGTTAATCCCCTATGGATTTTGTTGCTCTACAATTGGACTTGGTCAACATGTAAATTCAATATCGAATAACATTTCAGAATTCATTGTAAAGTGCAACGATCCCAACATCCCACCCAAATAGGTTAAAGAAAGAACAAAACAGTTCAAAATCACATTTGTCAGCACTGTCCCACAGATTAAAATAATGTAGTTCCCATTCCCACTGCTCCTGTGACACTTTATCGTTATAGTACAAATGTGGTTACAGTCAAGGTTAAAATCTCATCAGAATCACACCGTAGTCCCAATAGGTGAGACCTTGGAAAATATTCACTTTGCTAACACAGCCTGAGAATGAAGTTTGAGAATCAAGTATCATGTTGTATATGACAGTATGACACTGTGTTCAAAACATTGCTAACAGAATATCTTATATACTTGAATGTACAGTGTGAAAAAGACAGTAAAATGACTGTCTGCAAGAATAAAATGGTGACAGGCAGCAACAACCATTTTGAAATCCAGGCCTACTTTATCAATGTTTGTTATGTGTTAATTCCATTGTGTTAGTACAATTAACCATTTTTATTAAAACCGCTGCACCATGTGGAAAAAGAAGCCCAAAATATTGTATGCTCTACCATGACAAGTCAGTTCTGCCAACGTGTTCTTTACCAATAATTATAGCTCAAATTCCATCTCTATAAAGTCTCCACAAAACAGGAATACAAAATAAAATCCCCTACTCTCAAGGACTTCGCAGACAGTTAGGGTCCAGTTAAAACCCACTGTAATGCGCACAGGCAAAATGGCATCACTCGTGATACATTGCATTGCAATTAACAAATGCTTGTGCTATGGGCTGCTTCAAAATTGTACTGACACTAGCAAAAAAGCAAAGTGACCAAAGAGGGCTGGCCCATTTTCCCACTGAAAGCATAATTTCCTGTGGATATATGCAACAGATAATTAACAACCCAACAAACCATTGGCAAAAGAAGAATGGCCAAAGAATGGAAAGGATTAATTCATTTTCATGATTACAATAAGCTGGGGAGACAGCTGTGTATAGGCGACCTCAAAGTTACATAATTAACAAGCATTTGCAATGCAATTGGTCTCACATTTGCAAGAGTTAGAGCTATTGGCATTGTAAAGGACAATGTTTTTACCTATGTGTTTTTGTTTAGAGTGGATGTGTGGTGTGGCATGGAATTGTGTGGTTAGGACTGGTACTGTGTGACATGGAATAGGGTGGTGTGTAGTGTTTGGTGAATAGATAGGTGAGAGCTGCAGAGAATACGTAGAAAGGAAGAGAGGGAAAGGTAGTTTGTGCACTAAGTGGTGAACGAACTTCATAAAGAGAAGCAGAAACAGTGTGTAAGAAAGAGAGAAAGAAGAGGAGATCAGGTGGCAGGCACATAAAGAGGAAGCGCCTGTGTATGCAGAAGACACCCAGAAGAGGAGGAGAGCGTGTGTTTGTGGAACGGAAACCTTGAAAAAGCACGGGAAAGAAACTGTACTCGAAGACCTGAAGTTATACATATGAGAGATGGGAAGAGTGCGAGAGAGGGTTGAGAGAGTAAGAGACAGGGACAAGTGGAAGAGGCACCCAGGGGTGGAGGATGGCAAGAGGTGGACCAGTGAACAGCGGAAGGAGGTACAGGAAGGTAGCATGTGTGAGTAGGCAGTATAGAGAGGAGATGGGGGTGTGAGGGAGGGATGAAAGGGGCAGTGGGATTGCGAGATAAGAGGGAGTAGTGTCAGTGTGAGGGAGTGATGACAGGGGCATTGGTTGTTTGGGGAGAGATGATAGGGTTGGTGAAAGTGTGAGGGAGAGATGGGTTGTATTGGGATTGTTTGTTATGGAATTGTTTAGTGTGGAGTTGTGTAGCGAAAATATATGGTATGGTGTGCTGTGGAATTCTGTGGATAGTAATTAAATGGTATTAAGTATACTGGAATTATGTAGAATGAGATTGTGTGTTATGGAGTTCATTGTGCAGATTGGTATTGTGTGGTGTGGAGTTTAATTATGCGGTGTGCTGTTAAATTTTGGGGCATGATCTGGAAATATGTGGTGTGGATTGGAGGTATGTGGTGTGTTGTGGAGTTGTGTTGTGTAGTTGAAATATGTTGTTTGGTGTGGAATTATGTGGTGTGTATTGGAACTGTGTGGAGTTGAATTGTGTGGCCTGGAACTGTGTGGCGTTAAGTGAAATTATGCTTAGTGAAATTATGTTTCATGGTGTAGAATGCATTTATGTTGATTGGTGGTATGTGGCTTAGAGTGCAATATTTATGTGGGGTGTGGTTTTGTGTCGAATTATGTGGGATGTTTTGGAGTGGTATTATGTGGCATGGTGTGGAGTAGTATTATATGGTGTGGATTTATGTGGCATGTAGCAAAGGTGAATTTACTTTGTGTAATGCCAATAGGTCTCACATTTGTAAGAGTTAGAACTGTTGGTGTTGTAAATGACAATGTTTTTTACCCATGTGTTATATATAGAGTGGAGTGGACATATGTGGTGTGGAGTGCAATTATGTGGTTTGGTTTGGGATTGTTAGTTGTGGAATTGTGTGGCAAGGAAATGTGTAGTGTCAAGTGGATGTGTATTGTGGAATTATGTGGCATGGTATGCAATGGAATTATGTGGATAGTAAATGTGTGGTTTTGAGTGTAGTGGAATTATGTGGAGTGGGATTGTGTGTTGGAAAGACTGGAAGGGCTGGGGCAGTGTTAGTGGAACGGCAAACCCTGCTTGCCACGCTCGATGTTGAATGCATTACACATAATTTTGGTTAAACTGATAACTTGATGTTAGAGTAAATTTTTTCAACATGGAATGAAATGCTGAACTTTCATTGCGAAATTACCACAAAAATTGGCTGCAAATATTTAGTCAAGAAACAAGATTTGAATACTGCATCGTGGAATTGGTATCAGTGTTTTATTATGAAGAGGTTTGATCAGCTATATCTATTTATGTGTACAATCTATTATTGATGTCTTTTTAATGGTTGTCAGTGAAAATCAGACAGAAGATCCTGAAGCGGTTGTTATTCACCGAAGGACTCGAGAGTGTAATCATGAGCTCATCTCTCTCCTATAATCATGTTCTGTTCTTCCCGGAGGAGTAATAGGTAAGGATTAACCTCTCTAATGATACCGTTGCAGTATAAGCATAAATTTCTTAATGTAAAGCGATATTTGGAAACATAGTGCAAGTCAATTGACATTTAACAGCAATTTTATGGCAAGGCCCCTAGGCCAATATTATGCACACACCTTTATTGCTCTCAAATCACAGCAGCAACATCAAACTAGAATTAGAACATCAATAAAACTCTAGGACACTGAACATGCATATAACATCAGAACAGGGAGCCATCTTCCTCTTTTGTTGCTGCTCAAACACAGATAAGTTCATTCATAACTTTTGTACTTGGAGATTGATTGTGATATGGTTAAATTTTAAATGAAGGTGAATGAGTTTTGGGATTTGTGTGAATTAATTTAGATATGTATATATCAGGTTTTATTTGGTATATCTTGGAATTTATGAATTTATTGAAAATAATTAATAGTTGTTTTATTGAGTAAGTAGTAGCTTTCTTAGAGTGTCTTGTGTAGTTTTGGGTTACACGGTTGGATCGGCGCCTGAATGTAAACATTTTTATAGTCAGAGAATTTAGGATTTACCGATTTGTGTCCAGTTGAGTTTTGAATATCAGCGCGTGCAGTTGAAGCAGGGTGCGAGTCACAGGTATTGTTGGAGTGCGCACAAGCGTGTCGGAGCTTCCTTGTCTGACGCTCGAGCGCGGATGAATCCTCTTGTGCGTATTTTTGCAGAGCGCTCGAGCGAGAGACAGCATTCTTTGCTGACGCTCGAGGGCGAGTGAATCATCTTGCGTCTCACAAATTGTGGGGCGCGAGAGAGCTCAGCAGGAGGTTATTTTGGAAGGTAGAGGCCGCCGTACGCACGCAACGTACGGCGGCCATTTTGAAACTTTGGGAAAACATAAGGCTTGAGTATGCTTTGGTAGTCGGACATATTTTGGGAATATGTCGATTGAAATCTGAGGGAACGCTTGTCAGTTTCAGTCAGATGTTGACGAGAGGTCAGGAGGTCTTTCAGAGCGAGGGGTGAAGTAAATTGAAGTTGCTTGTTGGTAAATTAATTTGAAGTTTTAAATTAGTAAGGAGAGGCACAGTTAGGGTGTGTTTAATTGCTAAACTTGAAAGGGAAATTTTGAATACCAGAAGAGATTCCTTGCGTGTTGGACTTATTTAAAGGTGAATAATTAATATGGATATTAATGAAGGATCAGGATTTGTAGAGAGGATGAAGCAGTATATGGAGAAAATGTTTGGGGAGATGTCTGCTTCATTTGATAGGAAAATAGAGAGTAGTGTTGAGAAAAGTTTGCAGGCTAGAGACTCTAAAAAGAGATCTGGTGAAGATGAAAGCTTTTGGACAACAGAAGAGGTGGAAGTTGTTGCTGGTGGTTCAGGACAGGGAGTAAAAAAGACGCAAAAAAGGAAAAATGTGGAGAGAAAGAGAAAGGAAAAGGTTGCTGAACATAAGGTTCAAGCTTTGGATGATGCTATAAAGGCAAAGAGTGGCGCAATTAAGGCACACGCATAAGAGAGGCCATACTGTTGTGGCTTGCGACTCGTCCTCTACCAGTGGGGATGTTGAGTTGACTTGTTCTACAAGTTTTGAGGACTCGGATGAGGAAGAAGTTCCCCATAAAAGGAGGAAAGTGGCAGAGAGGAAAATTAAACTGGAGTTGGGAGACTTTGTGGATCCTCAGGGTGAGGATATGTTTGATCCGCTATTGATTCAGCATCCTCTGTCTCCTCAGTGGACTCCTGCGGAGCATGTTGCCAAGTATGTGAGATACCGGATTAGGAGAGAAATTCCTAAGGAGGTGCGGACAAGGTTAAGGTCTGAGTGCCCTAGACCAAGTTTGGATTGTAAGGTGGCATGTACACCTGAATTGGGCCCTAAAATGTTGACTTTCTTGAATACGTCTGGAAGAGATCCCAGAAGGGGATTGGATAAGGGTCTCAAGGGATGCCAGGATAGGCTGCTTGATGTGCTTGGCCCACTAACAAAAGTATTTGATCTATGTGAGGAAGCACTTACGAATAATACAGGAGTGGATATTGTGGAATTACGTCAGTGGGTGCAAAGGGCAATTTGCTTGCTGGGTAATTCTAACGCAGCATTATGTGTAGAGAGGCGTAAGAGCATCTTATCAAAAATTGATCCTAAGTTGGCAGACCTGGCAAATAAGGAATTTGGGGAGCAAAGCGAAGGAATGCTCTTCGGTGAGGAATTCGTGAAGGACATGTCTAGGTACGTTGGTACCTTTAATTCATTACAAAAGGCGCAAAAGGATATTCGGAAGGTTTTTGGTTTGGCTGTGAGAATGCGGGGTCGATTCCCCGGCCGTGGTCAAGGGATTACCAGAGGATCTTTTGGTAGAAGCTATAGACCCTATGGTTAAAATTTTGGATATGGCTTCTCAAGATCAGAGCAAGGTAGTAATTTCTACCCTCAGAGGCAAAGGTCGAGGTCTTGTGGAATGCGGTCAAAGAGAAGAACAAGAGGTTCATCAGGTAAGATATTTCGAAGACCCTATTTCTATTCATGTAAAATTGGGCGGCAGACTAGCCCAGTTTGTTTCAAGGTGGAAAGAGATAACTCAAGATCTGTGGGTCTTTGAAACAGTGGCAGGTTATCGAATAGATTTTATGGAGACACCGGTTCAAGAGAGGTGTCCCGCTGTTTTAAGATTCTCAAGGGAACTGGAGGATCTAGTTACAAAGGAGGTAGAAGCTTTGGCAGCGAAAGGGGCAATAGAGCTTGCGAGGAAGGTGCCAGGGTGTTTCGTGAGCAATATATTTTTGGTGGAGAAAAAGGAGAAGGGAATGAGACCTGTTATAAACCTGAGAGAGTTGAACAATTGGGTGTGTTACAACCATTTCAAAATGGAGGGAATCCATATGTTAAGGGATTTGTTGAGGAAAGGGGATTGAATGACCCATTTGGATTTGAAGGATGCTTCTCTGACTGTTCCAATGTGTGTGGAGCAAAGGGATTTGCTTCGATTCAGATGGAAACGAGTTCGATGGAGGTTCAAAAGTCTCCCGTTCAGGTTGACATCAGCACCTTGGTGCTTTACCAAAATAATTATACCGGTAGTAGCGTGGTTGAGGTCAAGGGGAATTCGACTGATTGTTTATCTGGACGACATTCTAATTATGGCTGAGGACAGGAGTTTGGCAAAAGAGCAAACGGAGTTTGCAATGAGAGTTATGGAGGATCTAGGTTTTGTGGTGAACAGAGAGAAGTTGTGTGTGAAACCGGTGCAAGTGATGCAGTTTTTAGGTTTTCAGATTCAGACATTGGAATGTGTGTTGAAATTACCAATGGAGAAGGTGAATAAATTCGGAAGAAAGTAAGGAGCGTGAAGAGTGCGGATTGGATCATGTTGCGCCAATTGGCAAGACTGCTGGGTCTATTATCAGCGTCTATTCAAGCGATTTTTCCAGCTCCCCTTCATTACAGAGCGTTGCAGAGGTTGAAGGCTTTTCATTTGAGGCAGGGGTAGAAATACTTACAGAAAGTGAGGATGAATCAGGAGACTCAGGAGGAGTTGGATTGGTGGTTAATGAGTCTGGAAGCGTGGAATGGAAGAGCAATTTTTGGAGAAGTTCCAGAGATAGAGATAGAGTCGGATGCGAGTCTGCACGGTTGGGGAGCAAGGTGTGGCACAATGTCGACTGGGGGGCAGTGGTCCAAGGAGGAAAGGGAGCTTTACATAAATTGTCTGGAGCTCCTGACAGGTTTGTTTGCGATCAAGAGTTTCATGAAGGATCAAGTGAAATGTTGTGTTCTGTTAAAGATGGACAACATTTCGGTGGTGCGTTATGTGAACAAGCTGGGGGGTCCTCGGTCGAGAGGGCTAGCGGAATTAGCAAAAGAGTTTTGGAGGTTCTGTTTGGAGAAAGAGATTATGGTTCAGGCCCGGAATATACCGGGGTTGAGCAACACAGAAGCGGATTGGTATTCAAGGTTTCTCAAGGATGTGAGCAATTGAAGATTGGACAGGGGAGTTTTCCAGAGGTTACAGCAGAGGTGGGGCCCTCTGCAGTTGGATTTATTTGCGGACAGATTGAATGAGCAGCTGATGGATTTTTACAGTTGGAGACTGGATCCGGAAGCGAAGGGGATAGAGGCTTACCTTCAAGAGTGGAGTGTGGGGAGACTTTATGCCTTTCCTCCATTCTCCATGATTCAGAGAGTGTTGATGAAAGTAAGGAGAGAGAAGGCAGAGTTGGTTCTGGTGACGCCATTTTGGCAGGCCCAAGTGTGGTTCCCAGATGTGATGAGTTTGTTAATGGAGGATTCTGTTTTGTTACCGATTTTCCCAGAGGTTCTTTTGGATGCGCAGAGGAACGTGAATGAGTTGGTGGTGACAGGTCAGTTGAGGCTTATAGCTTGGCTGATTTCAGGAGAGTCTGGCAAGTGTGAGGGTTATCTGAGGAAGCTTCAGATCTCATCGCAAGATCTTGGGCATCAGGAACTACAAGGGTCTACAGGTCAGCTTGGAGGAAATGGTGCTGTTGGTATGTTGAGAGGGGTTTGGATCCCGTATCAGCTCCTATAATGGAGGTTGTGAATTATTTATCTGTTCTGTATAAGGGTGGTTTGGCATACAATACAGTAAATTTGAGCAGATCAGCGATTTCAGCTGGGCATGTATTGGAGGATGGTGTGCCTGTGGGTCAGCATGCTTTAGTTAAAAGATTGGTTAAGAGTGTGCGGTTGGAGTTGCCACCTAAGGCAAAGTATGCTGTTCTTTGGGATGTTTCGGTTGTTCTAAGCGAGTTGGACAGTTGGGGTGCAAATTCGACGTTGAGTCTTCAGTTGTTGTCATGGAGGTTGGTGATGCTTTTGTGTTTGGTCTCTTTTAGAAGGGTTGCAGATATTAGAGCTTTGGAAGTGAATTCTAGGAGTTACCAACCGGAGGGTGTGTGTTTTGAGTTGCGGAAAAGGATGAGGACTATGTCTAGGACTATTTTTTATCCTCTTATGGAGGGGCCTAGTAATTTGTGTGTAGTTCGTTGTTTGAGGGAGTAAGAGTTGAGAAGATTTGGTTTAAGGGAGTGTGGTTGTTCTCAATTATTGATTTCTTTCAGGAAGCCTTTTAGGGCGGTATCAGCCCCTACTCTGGCTAGGTGGGTGAGGGAGGTGATGTGTAAGGCTGGTGCGGATGTGAGTGTTTTTGGGGCACATTCTGTTAGAGGTGCTATGGCTAGTAAAGCGTTTATGAGAGGTTCCAGTTTGGGTGGCATTTTGAAGGCGGCGGATTGGTCGAATGAATCAACTTTTAAAAAATTCTATTTTAAGCCTGTGGAAAATGTGTTGGGCAGAGATTTGGAAGAACTTTGAACATGCATAATATTGGCCTCCAGGCCTTGCCATAAAATGCAGATTTTCCACAGTTTTAATGGGAAGAAAATCATGATTTTATTAAAGGCACGGAGGCTAATATTATCCCTCCGCTTACCCTGCGCTATTAAAATCTTTGTTCTTTTTTATTTAAGGTTAAATCAGAGAAGATGGATTTCGGGGACGAGACCTTGGAGAAACAAATGGATTGGACATTTTGGTTCTACAGATGGGACTTTGTTTATTTCGCAGCTACAAAAGAGGAAGATGGCTGCCTGTTCTGAAGTTATATGCATGTTCAGTGTTCTAGAGTTTTATTGATGTTCTAATTCTAGTTTGAAGTTGCTGTGTCGTGTAGTTCCTATATAACCTATACAGGATCTGCGTGTTTGGATAACATAAACTGTGGGATTGGTGGCGGACTGATTCCGTGCACCCCCACCGGATACGTTAGCCTGTCTGTATCAGATAGCTCACAGTGCCACTATAATCTCCTCTTACCAAGGAGAGAATAGATTCTGGCAACCTCAGAACATGACAACCCTGATCCCTCAGAATCGTGGAAACAATATACTACCTTTCGCTCAGTCACTCGTGCTTACTTAGTTTGTCTCAGAGAGTTACACAGAATAAACAGGCTGGACGTTTTCAATAAGTATTTATTGAACAGTTGTTATTCTAGTGTAGAATAGATGAACTGCAACAACCATTAGACAGTAGCAGAGATATATGATTAGAAGTACTACAAAAGTAAAGGGATGGTAAAGTTCTACCTTCTTGCAGAAAGTATGAATATATACAAGTACATAAAATACATGATAAAAAGTGAGTACTCCTACAATGCCTCCCTAACTAGATGTACCTGAATATACCTAGCATCTGTGTAGGTGTTATGCCAAGAATCCCTCTAGGATCTAGTCAACCCCATTACCTGAGAATGAGAGAATATGGGATCCCGTCCTGGTCTCGAGTTGGACACCCTGCGAGGGATGTTATACCACTGCGAGCTGGAATGTCTGCATGCAGGAACCTCAGCATCTCTAGTCAGTGTGTCAGCCGGGAAGTCTTGGTTTCCTCTGTCTTTCTAAGCAAGATGTGATGTATATATACCCATAGGTCTCCCCAGGGGTCCTACCTTGCTGTGTTACTGTGTCGGCCTAAAGGATGACGTCGGGCCTGAACTTTATACAGAGATATTATACAGGAGATGTTAGTCCTGCTGTGCTTCCAAGAAGCCTCATGCATAATGTATGAGATTCGAACTAGGGGGAAACCTGCGTTCTGAATGCAGTGTCGTACCTAGGTAAAAGGTCAGTCCCTAAGAACCGTTATGTATGTACTGTAGGGAAGAATATAGGTGAAAGGTTGCAAGGTTACCTGTGCCTATATAGGGTACCTATATGGAATATAACAGCTGCTGTGATTTGAGAGCAATAAAGGTGTGTGCATAATATTAGCCTCCGTGCCTTTAATAAAATCATGATTATCTTCCCATTAAAACTGTGGAAAATCTGCATTTTCATTGCTAATCCGCAGTCTGAAAAGGTATGGAAATTTAGCATTATCGTTATCAGTAACCATGGAAGAAAGTCTGCAAAACTGCTTATCATGGGGTTCCCATTAGTCTGTGCGAGTGTTATTTACATACAAGTACATCTCACGTGGGGGAGGGGCGGAGGGTCAATGGCTGCTCTTGCCTAACAGCGGAGCCATCTTAGAATTCAGAGAGAGCCATTCACCACAGCAGACAAAGGTCAGTTCTAGAATTAGTCATTTTAGTAGAGCTTACCTGGGCAGTAAAAGCTACATCTTGCAAACTTCTGAAGATAAATCTTTGACAAATGTACTTTTTTTTTCTTTACAATTGTGTTTCGTTTAACAGTTCCACGTATACCTGTTTTGACATTATTATAATACAGACAAATCCAAAGAAGATGAGTAATAGAAACAAATTAATAATTTGGGCAATGATGTTTGCTGACAATTACTTTCAATGTAACTTGTTTGAGATGCAGCGAGCCGCAAGGGAGATTTTGACCTGTGCTGGCTCTTAAAGCCGAACAGCTGTAAATAAATGTGTGTACTGAAACGTCGTACTTTGTTCTGTCAGTGCTTACTCGAGTGTTCAAGTCTTTCGAAAATACACTTTTAACAAAGAAATGCTCAGGAACAGTAGTTAGACACAGATCGTTAATCATCCTCTTCTCAAATATTTTTTGGGTATTTCTGTTTTTCCCTTCTACTTTTTAGAAGAAATATGGAAATACAGCCAATGATGAAAGCAGGTATTGGCTGCAAGTTACACCAACTTTTACGTATTTTGACGAAGGCTGCGCGAGCCCTAGCCCCTCCCTTTGTGTGGAGGAGGTGCAAACTAAAACAATGCCCCTTCCCTTGCATCGGAGCACAGTGTAACTTGGTGTTGTAAACTACATTTTATACTGTGATCCCAGGCCACAAAATAAGTAAGTAGCTGAGGAGTGGCAGAGAGGCCCTCATTTAATCACAGTCCGCTGCCGCTCCAAGTGTAGGAACATGCAGTCGCGGCCGGCATGACTCGCGGGTGGGGAGGGCGGGGGGCGCGCGGGGACAGGGGTCACGCGGGGGGGTTAATTTAAAATAAAAAATGAAAAAGTTAACTTACATTTGCTGGCCTGGTCCTGCGTCGTCTCTGCTCCTCTCCTGCTCTCCTGCCTCCGGCAGGACAGGAAGCAGGCAGCCTCCCTCCCCTCCCCTAAGCCAATCACAATGCTGCAATGGCAGCGTTGTGATTCGTCGGGACGCTGACCTGACAGGCGCCTATGGGAAGGCCATTTTCTCCATGTAGGCTGCATGCAGCCTACATGGAGAAAAGGCAGAGTGCTCATGACTGGTTTGGTCGGCCCCAGAGGGCCGAACAAACAGTCAGCGCCCTCAGCAGTGGGCAAGCCACTCCTCCCCTGCCGTAGAGCAGCCCCGCCCACCCCCAACCAAACACTTCTGCTTTCTCGCAGAGCGAGAAGCAGAAACATAAAATGGTAGTTTTACCATTTTATATTTCTGCTTCTCGCACTGCGAGAAAGCAGTGGGGTGACGCTCCTCTGCCCTAGTGGAGGAGCCGCCCCTTGGCACATGTACAGCCTGGACCGCCATCCACTGTTCTAAAAACCGAAGGGACTGCTGTGGGAGAGATGGAGTGAGCAAGGCCACGGGCAAAGTGTGATAGGTGCAAAAGTGAAAAGAGTTCTCCCAAAAGAACAGAAGACCAATTCAAGCGTAAAAAAGCAGTACTTGGCCGGTGCTCCTGGAAGGAAAAAAGGAAATGAGGTATCGCTGCCTGGACCAGTTAGGAGGCAGAAAATAAAAACGACATTGGACTTAACAAGTCAGGAGCGGAAGGCAGGAGCAAAAGTCCTTTATTAGATACAGCAGGTCTTGCAGTAGGCTCCACCTAGAAAGGAGTAATCTTCAAGCAATATCAGTGTGTTTACAATTATACAATAAAGCACTTCAGGAAAACCTGGGTTCATATTTACTAACAAACCAAAAATGAATATTTTTTTCTGAAAAACCAAAAACTAATGGCCCCAAACCTTGGGAGCTTTCGCCAAGGGTTTGGGGAATCATTGTTTGTTTTTTTCTGTTCCTCATTGACAGGTTTTACCAGCCAGCGAGGGACAGAAAGAGGACATTACACCATCCACTCTAAATAGGTGGGCTGTGTAATGCCCTACCTCCAATGGCTCCTACCCCATCAGGTCGTTGGAGGAGGCTTTTCGTCGATGGAGCTAATGAGGGCTCCATCGACAGAAAGCTTACGGTACACCCATCTCTAAATGACGCAGGTGGATCGAAAGTGTAGCTGACAGGGTACCTTGTGACTAATTCAAAAGAGTACCATGTGCTCCAAACTCTAAATCTGGCCCTTAATTGGGTTAACTCCTGGGTTCAAGTTCTATATATGTTTGTTCTTTAATGTATTGTACGTACTCCATGTTTGGGTCTGGTCTCTTCTCTGCATGGACTCTGAGGGCAGCATAAAGAGCGGCAACCAGCTCGCCTGCTCTTCTTAGAACCCCTTTGGGCCATTCAGGATTGGCAGCAAGTCACTTTACTTCTTGGTGAATTCTTTGGGCCCTTGGACACCTAGTACAGGCACTGCTTCAAGTAGAGTAGTGGGGGGATATGTAGGTACCTTAGCTGCAGCTACTGGTTGGCTCAACAGTGCTGCCCTAAAGCCCAAACACCAGATGATCATGACAGAGCACAAGCCTTTATGCAAGACAATCAGCTTCTGCAGGTAACTATGTGCCAACTCGGAGGAACAGACTCCTCCCCCCAGCCCAGTATGTAGACCAGCAGAATAGAAATGTGCAGAGCCAATGAAAGATGGCTGCCATTATTACTGTGATTGATAGTAATGGCCATCTTGGAATGGTTAGGAGTCCCAACTTTACTACTCCTAAACTGAGAAAAATCCTAACTTTAAGACTTTCGGTATTCACAGAAGGCATTTAGGAGTCCTAAAGTTAGGAGTCCTAACTTTACTACTCCTAAACTGAGAAAAATCCTAACTTTAAGACTTTCGGTATTCAAAGAAGGCATTTAGGAGTCCTAAAGTTAGGACTACTAACTTCTGTGAATACCGAAATGAGTAAATTCATTCTGTGAATACCAAAATGAGTAAGTGAATACCAAAAAGTACTAACTTTACGTTTTTGACGTAAGTTAGTTCTGTGAATCAGGCCCAGCATGCGGTTCTGGCTCACATTGCAAGACCTCTCTGAAAGTCACCTATCTCAAACTGAGGCTAGGTGGATGACACAATCATTTCTACAGCATGACAGGCAAAAGCTGGTGGCCTGGGAGGGCATAAAACAAGCCATAAGTAAAGCGGGACGCAATCTCTGTGAGGATCTGGTGTCCGCTTCACTCTCCTGCTGACTTCTTCCTGCCTGACCTAAGATGTGTCATCAGACAGTGAACTGGAAGCAATCATTCAGAGATTGGGTTTCCAGCTCATGCACTGAGACATTCTCTCTCAGATGAGAGAAAACAGGAGCAGCAGCAGGCAAGAACGAGCAGTGAGAGGATGAGCATTAGAGCTTGATGTGTTTTCTCTTGTCGCATAGGCAGACAGGGTCCATGACTGGCCAAGATAGATAGGGACAGTATTTGAAAATTGTTGAAGTTTATTATTGTGAAAAGGATGAACAATTTTTATTATGTCAAGAAGGGAAAAGTAAAAATAAGGATTGTTTTTTATTATAAAAAGGGTATTTTACAATTCACTTCTCCACCCAGACACAGTGATTTATTTACACCTTTACACATGCTCACATCCCACACACAGCTTTACTGACACATACGCTTACACACTACCTGCAATAGTATGCATACACATTACAGTATGCATTAATCCATCACTGCTTCCCAGAAAGCATGAAAACACTTTCCAAAATACAGTAAAACCATCCACACCTTTTATAATGCAAACAAAGCACTAGAACAACCAGAGGACCAGGACAGGAAGAGCCAGGCCCAGGAAGACCTAATCCATGAGGAACCAGGGTTACCAATGCCAAAGGGGACCAAGAACAAATAAATGGAGGTGGAATAGGACAAGGAAAAACAGTACCAGGGGTGCAGAAGGCAGAGTAAGAAGGATCAGGAGGGCCAGGAGGATGTTGAACAGGGGTCTTTGGATCCAGTGGACAAGGCCTTGAAGGAAAAGAAGAACCAGGGGTAGGGAGAAACAGAAGGTCCTGGACCAAAACAACAAGGAGGGCTAGGAGGGCCTAAGTGCACCATCCAAGACCAGAGGGACATGGCTGACCAGGGCCTGGAGTAGCAGACCCAGGTAGACAGACCAAAGAGTACAAGTACTAAGAGATCAACTTCTTGGTACCCTTCTTGGCGGGGATTTCCCTCTTCTTGCAGAACTGTTTAAGCTCAGGTACAGTATAATTTTCCAAGTTGACGAGCTTGAATTCCATTACTGCAGGTTTGGTCACAGACAGTCAGGCAGTAGTGATGAGATTAAAGTTGGAAAAAGAAAGAAAACCAATCAAAGAGAATTAAAAAAATATTTTAAATGCTCTCAAATTATATGGGGTGGTAGTTTAACACAAAATTACTGTATGGCACTGCACTAACACAAGTCCAAATCCTCACTGCTGAACATCAGTGTAAGGAATTGGGTTACTGGTTGAGGGGGTTGAAGCCCTTCTCAATCAGCAACCACAGTTCTTCCCAAGGTGAAGTCATAAGCAAACCCTAAATTAACCTCTGCTCAAAACTCAGGTAGCTTGGCACTACATGCACTTTAGCACTGGTTAGCAGTGGTAGAGTGCAGAGCCCTAAAGTCAGCTAAAGCGAGATGAGCAAAAACGTAGGAGGAAGGCAAAAGGTTTGGGGGAAGACCACCTTAAGGCTGACAGGTCTAACACCAATGGAAAGAAGGATAAGACACAGAAGGGCCAAAACCACAGACATCAGATCAAGGAGGACCAAGAGACCAGAAGTGAATGAACCAGGATCAAGCAGACCACAACCGGAAAGGACTAGGACTAGTATGACCGGAAGACCCTGGTTTAGCATGACCAGAATGGATAAAACGGACCAGTAAGTCCAGGCCTAGGGGGACTATTATCAGAAAGTCGATGAGAATCAGACTCACAGGGATCCTAAACTAGGGTAACAAGGACAGCATGAACCAGGGTGGCACGCAGCATGGGATGACCAGTGCCATAGGGATAAGGAAGACAAGACCCAGGAAGACTATTACTAGGAGGCCCATGATAGAGGGGACCATGGTCAGATGGACAAGAACAAGGTAGAACAGGAAAACCAGGAAGTCTTGTAGGACCAGGATGAGGCAGGAGGACCTGGGGACTTGGAGGGTTAGGGTAACCAAGGGCATTGGGCTCTGATACACGAAGACCAGGCAAAGGAGTACCAGAACTATTACCTAGATTACATTGGCCAGAAGGACCAGGATCAGAAGGATTAGGAACAGGCAAACCAGGGGAGCAGGACCAGGAGGACTGATGGACAAGAATTAGTGTGAAAAGGATGAAAAAATCCAGGACTGAGAGCCTGTGAAACAGGAGATCCAGGGTCCAAAGGACTATTGGTAGGAGTATGTAGGAATGACGACCAGACACACTAGGGCCAGGAAGTTCTTCGACTAGCATGAACTGGAGGTCAAGATACATCAGAACTAGGAAAGGCTAGAGTGATCTGTGCCAGGACAAGTTATTGCAGTCCCATGTGGGCAAGGAGCAGGAGGACGGGGCCAGGGGGATCAGGGCCAGATTGAGAGGAGTAAGGAGATCAGGGCCATGTTCAGTATGTGCAAGATACTTGGATAAGCATGACAGGGACCAAGAAGACCAGGGTGGGCAGTACCAAGGACACTCAGAAGATCAGAACAAGAGGACTAGGTAAACTGAAAAGATCATGACCAGGAGGACCAGAAAGAGGGTTAAGAAGGTCATGAAGATCAGGACCTAGGGGACCAGGGCTTGGATTTCCAAGTGGGGCAGAGCAATTATTACAAGTAACATGACCAGGGTGAAGAGAATCAGATAAGAGTGCCAGGACACAAGAAGCAAGATGGACCATGACCTGAGGTCCTAGGGCTAGGAGGTTGATGATGAGGAGAACCAGGGCAAGGTGACCAGGACCAAAAGTGCCAGAAAGGAACAGGACTAGATGGGCCAAGATGGGGGGGAACCAAAAAAGTCCATGATGGGTAAAAGCCAAAGTTTGTGATAACAAGCACAATAGGACAAGAAGGACCAGGATGACCAGGACCTAGGAGCTCAAGACTAGGATGGTAGCTGGGTGAGGTCCAGGAGAACCCAAACTATAAGGAACAGGACCAACAGGATCAGGCACAATGGGCACATAATCTCAACAAGGACTATGAAAAACAAGACTAGCATGACCTTGCCCAGGAGTGCCAGGTAGCTGAGACCAGGGACACCAGCAACCAGAGACAGAAGTATCCGTTCCAAGAGGACTAGGAAACAAAGAACTAAGGGGACCAGGATGATCAGGGCACACGTGATCAGGGCCTTGAATACCAGGACCAGGAGGCCCAGGGTAAGGCGGATCAGGACCAGGAACAACAGGATCAGGCTGATCACAGCCTGGAGTTCTAGGCCACATAGCAAAATACAGTATAGCCAGAAAGATGAGCAATGGGATGGCCAGGCAGGCCCAGGAGGACCAGTTAAGAAGGACCATGATGAGTTTGTGTAGAAGCATGAGGACAAGGAGCAGAAAGGCCAGTGCCACAATGATCAGGACCATATCTAGGAATACCAGAACCAGGCCAATAGGAACAGTGGGAGAAGATTAAGCAAGGAAGATAAAGGTGTCAGAACCCAGAACAACAATAGGACCAGAGCCAGGAAACCAGGACAAGAACAAGGAGGATTAGAAGGATCAGCACCAAGAGGACTAGTACCATGGTCTATGAGTGCCAGGAGGACCATGACCACAGGACCAGGGCCCAGAGTACCAAGTGGAGAAGAAAGACCAGGACCTAGAGGTAGCAGGACCAGGGCGAGGAAGATAAGGAGAACTGGGCCTGGATGTCCAGGAGGACTAGGACCAAAATGACGAGACTCAAAAAGACTCAAACAAAGACAACCAGAAGCAAGAGGGCCGAGACCATTGGGTGCAGAGCCAGAAGGACCACAAGGACAAGGATGACCCAAACCAAGAAGAGAAAGGCTAAGAGGGCAAGGTCCAAGAGGGCAAAGACACAAGAAGCCAGTTAGACCGAGAGGAGCAGCAGGACTGGGAACTGATTTATGAGTAACCAAATGAGTGGGGTGAGAAGGATCAGAAGGGCCAGGCCAAATGGATTAGAGTCAAGAAGATCAGAAAGGAAAATATAGAGCTAGGCTAAGAGGAGGGGGCTGAAAGGGCCAGGATGCCCAAAAGGACCAGAACCAAGCAGATTAGGTATACAAAGTATTCAAACAAGGAGGACCAGAAATAAAAGGATCAAGTCTAGTGAGCACAAACCCAGGAAAAGAGAACACAGACTGTAAGGACCATGAATAGGAAGACCATTGCACGGAAAACCAGACTAAGAGTGAGGACCTGAAGAATCAAGAGGAGATGGCCAGGCAACTAGGACAAGAAGGACTAGAGTTCAGAGGGCCAAGGCAGGAGGACCAGTAGGACCACACCCAAGGGTAAAAGGAAGCTCAAGTCACACTGGCCCAGGAGTATCAGGACCTGGCATAGCAGAACAAGCAGGACCAGGATGAGGAGGAAAAGGAGGACCGGTAAGGCCAGGATGACAGGAGATATGAGGAGCAAGCCAGGAGGCTAAGAACAAGATGACCTGAACAAAGAGGATCAGGACAAAGTGGATTAGTTAGTCCAGGATGTCAACGAGCATGAGAATCAGGGCCAAGAGTATCATGACATGTTGGAGGAGGACCAGGAGAACTAGTCAGGTCTGGAGTAGGTGGTGTAGGGCCATTAAGACCAGGGACCAGATGGGGATGATTAGGTGCACTAGAAGGATCAAAATAAGCAGTAACCGGGCTAGGATGATCAGAGAAGTCAGAACCAAGGGGCCAGGACTGAAGTTCCAGGTGGAGCAGGAGCACAAGGAAATAGGGTATTAGGACCAGGCTGGTGAGGATCAGGAAACTAGGAGAACCAAAGCCACAAGGACCAATAGGACCAGATAAGGACCAAAATGGCCAGGTCCAACCCAAGAGGACCTAATAAGGAGGACCATGAGGAGCAGTAACAGGTGGACCACAAAGACCAGGGCAAGGAGAATCAGAATGACCCAAACCAGGAAGACTAAAAGTGCCAGATCTAGGAGAAACAGGACAAAAAAGTTATTTTGCTCTCTCTTCCAACATCGCTTATCCCCTCCCTTCCTATGCAATTCCTTCAGACCTACCCTTCCTTTCTTTTTCTCTCTCCTCCTTATTCCCTCAGTCCTCCCTTCCTTATTGACCTCCTTAATCCCTCTCGCTTCTTTCCTTCCTACCTTCCTAACCTTCCTTTGTTCCTAACCCTCCCTCCTTTTCCCACTCTTCATTACTTCAATCATCTTTTCCCCCCTTCCTTGATTCCCCCTTCGCTCAAACCCTTCCTTCTTATTAACTTCCACTGTCCGTTCTGCCCATCTTCCTCTCTGCCTCCCTATCTTTCTTCATTCACTCTCTTCTTCCTTCTTGCCCTTCTTAATCCCTCTCTTCACTCCTTAATCTCATACCCAGTCTTATTTCCTCTCCCATTGCTTCACCCCCTTATTTCAATTTCACTTACTCCAGTCACTCATACCTGGTCCTCCCTTCTTTCACTGACTCCTTTCTTTTTCTTCTTCCTTTCTCTACCCCTCTGCTTTCTCACCTATCATTTTCCTCTCTTTCTCTCCCTCCCTCTGTCCTTCCCTTACTCTCTTCCTTCCTCTCTCACATCCTCTCATCTTTCCTCACTGCCTTCTTTTAATTCCTTCCCCCTTTCTTCCCTTCCTTCCCTTAACTCTATATCACACTGGTCCACACAGTTCCATGCCACACAATTCAACTCCACACATTTCCATTCCACACCACATAATTCAACAATAACACTCATAATTCAACCCAACAGCACAATTACATAGCACACCACATACATCCAATCTACACCACATAATTCCACATCATGCCAAAACATTCAGCAGCATGCCACATAATTAACTCCACTACATACCACTCCACAACACAAAATACCATTCCACATAATTACACTCCATGACACACAATCCCACTCCACATAATTTAAATACACTCAATACCACATAATTACTATCCACATATTTCAACTGCACACCATGCCACATAATTTCACAACACAAATCCACTCCATACCACACAATTCCACGCCACATAATTCCATAACTAGCAATTCCAATCCAACCCACGTAATTCCACTACGCACTACATACATACACTCCATAACACATGGGTAAAAGACATTGTCATTTATAACGCTAACAGCTCTAACTCAAGAAAATGCGAGACCTATTGCATTCCTTTTTGGATCGGAAAAGTAAAAAGAAGGCACCTGCTTCATTTCACGTTGTAATGCATTCAAGTGCCTACAAAATAAAGTATCCAGTCTTGTTTATTATAACTTTTCAACATGCTACACAGCAGCCACACTGCTCTACAACATGGCTTAAATACATTGGCAAAGCCAATAGCTCTGGTTAAACACTTATAAGGTCCCAAAGGCGAGACCTATTGGCTAGACCAATGTTTGTCTTTAATACCAACCTTTCTACAGACCTTCTTTCCACTAGTCCCTTTTTCATTTTCTTTTCTCCATTTTCCCTTCCCTCTAACCTCTCATACTTATTTTGCTTGCTTGTCTTATCCTGTCTCCCTTTTCTTCCCTCTTTTTTTATCGTCTCTTCTGTTCCTTTCTTTTTTTGTTCCATGCTTCTTTCATTTTTTGTCTCCTCGCCTTTCCCTGTTCTCCCCTTCTCTTCTCCTTTTTCTACATTTCCTCTTTCTCTTCATCCTCTTCCTCTCCTCACTTCTTCTGGACGTTCAAATAAATAGACAAGATTACATAGATTATAGTGGAGAAATTCTGCAGTGATATCTGGACCAAATAGTTGATATAAAATTGTGTTTTTGCACGGGCCCTTGCAGCACTTTCCCTTATTGCAGTTGATAAGGAGTGCAATTGCTGGTGAAAAACTGTGCCAGGACCTGTTTAGTCTACGTAATTTGAAAAAGTGCAAATTTGTACTAGCACTTGTTTTCTGTTTAAGATATTTTCGATTTGTTTTCCACTTCATGAAGATCCTGTAGAGAAAAACCAGTATGTACCAGATTTGTTTAATTAAGTACTTGGCTTTTATTACTTTCTTAATTTTCTATACTAATTCCACCTTCGCTTCTGACTTCTGATCTTCGCATTATTATGTAAGTATTGAAACACGTCTAAGCATGTAAATAGCTACAGAAATCACTTTTACACACGGGCATATGTTACATTTTTTATGACTTATTTCTCTTTCAATGAGTCCTAGGTACTGCTCTTTTTAGGTGTTTCTTGAGATGGCGCATGCACTGTCGGCGAAATGTTTTGTTAATAACAAAAAGCTTAAAATGGGCTTAGAGCCCACCCATTATTTACTATTGCTTGGCTTGTTTCCTTGCTTCTTTATTGGTCAGAGCCTCCTGCATGCCTCCGGCTTCATCTCGGGGCTTCAGTGGCTGTCCCTGCTGTGGAGCATGGACTTAATACAGTTTCCTGTCTGCGGCCAGTATCCTAGTATCGTGTTGCTTGATTTTTTTTCGCTTTAACCTAAAATATTTGCTCTATGTTGGCAGTCGAACTCCCGGATGTTGGAGATTTTTATTTATGGGTAAATATGATTGTATTTTTGACTTACGCTGCTCATCTAATCTCCCTGAGGCGGCACACATTTACTGTATGTTGAAAGTTTACCTCACGTAGAACTCTATTTCCTATTGCTAAAATAACGTTGGGCATATCCTTTCCACACTCCAAATGCCAACTGCACAGAAACATGCTTTGATTAAATGTATTAAAGGGTTACGATATGGTTGGTTAACATTGTCGGCTGCATTTAATTTTTGCACACCGAGCTAAAATGTAAAAAAAAATACACTTATTATTAATCACATAGGCGGTATACTAACAGCTATGGTTAACATTTCATTCACATACACATTAATGCTTTGCTAGTTTTAATTCACTTCTTTAATTCTTAGGTTTCCCGTACAGACAGCTCCCTTTCTTTTTTACCCTTCTTCTGTCTTTATTTATCCTTCCTTCACTTTTCTTTCTTATTCTTTCTCTCTCACTACTTTTCTTTCTTCTTCCCTGTCTGTTATTCTTTCTCCCTCCCTGTCTCTTTTTCTAATATCATGCCCTTCACCCTTTCGTTCTCTCCCTTCCCAGCTTTCTCTTCCTCCCTTTTCTCTCTATTTTTTCTCCCTTTCTTTCTTACTCCCTCCCTTCCTTCCAACCCTCTTTTTATAATTCCTCTTGTCCGCTTTTATGTTCTTCTACTGCCCCTTCTCTTCTTCCCAACTCCCATTGTTCCTCTCTTTCTCGATTCTTCCCAATCTCCCTCCCTTTCTCTCTTCCACCTTCTGTCCCTTTCCTTGACTTCTTTCTTTCTTTGAGTGTTTAACCTCTGAAAACAATGTTCTATGGCTCCAGAGACATATTTCTTTTAGAAGTGTATGAAGCCTTTTTTTAACTTGCCGAATATGTATTGGTAATGATCCTACTTATCGGTGCAATGAATGCTTGCTTTTTCATCCACCTTTTACCTATTCCTCCCATAGCTGCACCAATTTCAAGTCTACATATCAGGTACATGTATTTTTATTATAATACTACCCCATTTTCCTAATCTCCCAACGTTATAATAAAACTAGTAACAACACAATATGGTGCCTTTCTTAAAAATCAAGTCATTACACTTCAACTTCACCAAACTGCAACTTACAACAAAAAACTAATTATTATTAATCACATAGGCGAAAACCAATGCACTTACCAATACTTGTTTTAGGCACTTCTGCTTGGATCCAGCACAATTTAAAAAAAATCTTTTTATTGTGCATTTTCCCACATTTTTTTTCCCCACATACAACTTAGTGTGGAGTCATTAAACAAACAAAACAATTGTCCGCACCGCTGCACAGTAAATAGCCATTAATGTCAGGTCAAATAGTACGGAGACATGTAGATCAGCAGGTAACAGTAATGTATATTCTAATGGGCGAGAGCAAATAGAGCATACAATTACATAAGCAATAAAAAGATGAGTCATTTCAGAACTACAAACGATGGAACAAGGCCACACCCACATAGTGTGCAAGGAAAAACGGTACAACAATAGAGCACAATAATGTATAGCTCTGCAGCTGGAGAGGGCAATGACAGCACTCAAAGAATAATGTGCCCATCGGATAGAATTAATAATCACAATTGAACATTGGGCGGAAGTGCGTCAAGGGGATAGGTCATCGTCTCGCGAGCTAGACCACAACTCAGCCAGCATGGTGTCCCAGCTGGCAGAGATAGGATATTCATGCAGCCCTCTGATA
Source organism: Calotriton arnoldi (assembly GCA_963921515.1). Lineage (NCBI taxonomy): Eukaryota > Metazoa > Chordata > Amphibia > Caudata > Salamandridae > Calotriton > Calotriton arnoldi. Next base: position 506,414 of record CAWUFW010007684.1, read on the forward strand.
TTCTCCCGATGCAAGGCCGAGCCCTCAGTCTGAGCCCAGGCATCCATGAAGTGTGCTCAGTCAGATAGTGCAGGAGGGGTTTGTGATTTCCATCTGCGAGTGATCAAGTGCTTAGCAAGTAGAAGAGCCAGGTCTATGAACTGTGCAGTTACTCTGTTCTGTGCAGTATTCCTAGCAGGCACACCTCCCATGTGTGTAGCTAGTCATTTCTTATGCATCTTGCTAAACAATTAGGGACACATAGCCAGTACTGGTAAAGCGAGGGGCACGTCCAGAACATGTGTGGGAAATCAGCGTTGGGTAGGAGGTAACGGGGCAGGCAGCATCTGTGCGTTGGAAATAGTGGTCGATTTTCTCTGTGGTGAGGCAGGCCCAGGGTAGTATGTTGTATGGCATTAGCTTAAAACAAGTGTTGCAGGATACCAGGGCAGGATATTCCAGGATGCTCTACCACTCTCTGTCTGTGCAAGGATGAACCAGCTCATGATCCCAGTGGTTTCATAGTGAAGTAAGAGGCACTGCAGCATGTGTGCATAGTGAGCTGGCAATCCATCTTATTAGATTGTGACCTGTCCCCATTGTTGGGGAAATACTGGCACCGTCCCAGGAGCCAATGAATGAAACTCACCAGACATAGCAGGCTTGCTCAGAAACAGAGTGAAATATATTTATTGGTACCAAATGCATGCATCATTGCTAATTAGCAAGGAAGAAGTCAGATCTCCTGCCTTAGGGGCTCTCAGACTGCTTCTTCCCAGAGTGGCTGGTTTCTGGGTGCTATATACGCTTAGTAATGCCATGTCAGCAGAACTAGAATAAGGGAACAAGCCAAATATGGCTAACAGGGATTTGCAAGATCTGCACCATGCCAATTATAAACAGCTGGATATAGGCAGACCAGAAAGGCTGGCTTGGCCCTGTGTAAGCAAATTTGCGCACCCAGATAAGGAAACTATCATGAAGTCAGAACCTGTTGAAGCTTGTCCAGGCAAGGTCAGATAGGAAGCCCTTTGGAGCTCCAGGCCTCATGTTAATATGATATATCTAAGCATGATATCTTTTGAAGTGCATACACATGAATTTATATGGAAATACATATATATTTTGCAACAATCCTCCCTTTTGGATAGACCTATCCAACATTAGTGTAAAACCAAAATATATATGTATATATGAAGGAAACATTAGTTACATATGTTTGGATGGCATTACACAGTGTTTGCATAAAATGCATATATTGTCACATTGATACATCGTGATGAGATCATTATTATATCAGCAGGCTGTTGTGATACCGGCAGCATACTCATAATTAAGTGTCCAACAAATATTGTTTTCTCTGTGCAATGCATAAGGCTACATTGTCACTTAGTCACTCAGTTCCCGGGCACTTTCTGCAAGTGTCAGCAATTTGAAGGCACGCAGTAAGCGGTCATCTGCTTCTCCTCCTGGTCCGCAGTCATCTTGTTCAGTGGCGGTTTCACGGACCTGCCCTGCGTTGTCCTCTTCAGTCTATTTTTCTGCAGGTGCAGACCATCACCTTTCTTCGAGACTGCGTTGTGTACTTCACTCAACAGCATCAGTTGATGTCATGTCCCTCTGACACTTTATGATGGGCCCTCATGGATCGTAGAAATGGTCTGGTCTGTCCTCTTCTTGACTGTTGTGTTAATCAGGTCCTCTGGTGACAGATGGTCATCAATTTCTGGTACTGTCCTCTCAGGCGTTGGGGTGCTGCCCTGCATCTTCTCCCCTCAATCCATTCATGGCGTTGGTTCACCGTCTGTGGTCCAGTCCACCTAGAACTAAAAGAAACAGCTTTTATTTTTCTCATCATGACCATGTCTTCATAGTTGCTTTAGAAGTCTTTGCCCCTATTGCAGGCAGTACTAAAGTCAGAGCATCAGGCGATTTCAGGCCTGTTCCATCAGTTGCCTTTACTAATAATCTATATTTTTTTTGTTTTTTTAAATTTATTTTGGAGCTCATTTACTCCTCCTGGCCTCAACGTTGGAGGGTGGTATGGGGTATGCATGTTATACTTTTATTCTCAAAACAACCTCTTTAGCATAAATGTAGTCACTAAGTGATCTCCTTCTATAGCTATTTATGCCCTGGTGGACCCCTAACCTTGGAGAGATGGCTTTCCTGAAGCATTGCGCCCCAGTTGCTGCATCATTCTTCCCTGTTGGACACACCTCCATTCATTTTGAAAACGTATCCACCCACACCAGTAAATATTTAAATCCATTCACTGGGAAGCAACATGCATCTGCGCATTCATCCTCTCTTGTGCAATATCAGATGGTCCCTGCTCCAGTCTTGTAAGGGAAAGGAGCATACTGCGTGGGGGAACAGGCATCTCATCCTGGTAGGCCTATACTCTCTTCGGCTCACATCCATCATCAATCCCCCCTCTATGTTCATCTGGTGCTGCAGACCATTGTGCATCTTTTACATTAGCTTGCAACAATTGTCTCTGAATGAGCTGTATTTTTGGAATGCTTTATTCATTAGTCCCTTCTGCACTGGCTGTAACATGCTTTCATTTAATGCTGTGTCAGCGATGGCATCACCTTTGGCTAACTTAGTATTAGCTCCTGTGTAGGCTTCACATTTTATTTCCGCTATCCTGGTGTATAATAGTACTGCTTTAAACAAGATCCTTACCAAAGGTCCATTTTTAATAAGGCGCCCTGCTTCTGTTATCAATCCGTGATACTTCCACAGCTGGCCACAAATAAGAACTGCAAAGCATAATGTGAGTCAGTGTAAATGTTAACAGTTTTACCCTTGACTAGTATTCATGCTTTTGTTACAGCATACAGCTCATCTTATTGGGTAGATGTTTCAAGTGGCAGAGCTGCACTTTCAACTTTGTTGTATGCTCTTGCTATGGCATACCCTGCTCTGTAATTAGTGTCTATCAGTCTGCTGAAGAAACCATCAGTGTACCAATCATATAGTCTGTCTTTCCTAATAGTGTCTAATCTTGGCGTGGTGCCGTTTTCTACAATCTCAACACCAACATACTTAGGGGTCTCATCTGTCTCTAAGAGAATGGATCTCATCTGAATAACCTATTTCAGGTAATACTGTTACCATATTAACAGGTGGGCATCTAATTATGATATTACAATTAGACAACATGGTGCCATTATAACCTGTGTGCCTGCCAGCAGAAAATGTTGTGTCCATCCAGACAACAACAACAACCGTACCAAATGCAACCTAGACAATACAAGTATAGTCCAACACAATGAGAGCCGTCCTCTCCACCATCACAGCTGCCGACCCCCAATCACTGCACAAAGCAAAGTCATGTAGTTGTGTCCCACATGCCTTTCTTTTCCAGCTGTGTCAGCACACCATGTTCAACACCACTTCATTTGCAATGTTATTTTGCTCTGAAACAGAGATGGAAAGGCAGTTTGTAGTCAGGCAGTCCCCATGATGGCGCAGTACACAATGTCTCTTTCAATTTCGTGAAACAGTTTGCAAGTTCATTAGTTATAGCATCTGCATTCAGGGACCCATTGGTGGCAGCAGTTCATTATCCCCAGGAAGGACATCATTCCTTTCTTGGTGGGCAGGAGCTGAATGCCCTGAATTAATTTTATTCTGTCAGGTGGCATGCGGCGTGTACCTTGGAATATCACATAACCCAGGTAAGTCACCTCGTTTTGGCAGCACTGGCATTGGTTGACAATGAGGCGTTGTGTCTTCTCTCCTGGAGGTAGTTCAGTAGAGCTACAGTGTCTTTTTCACAGGCTTTCACAGGCCTCAAGTGATGGAGATGTCACAAGGAGGTCATCAGCATACTGCAAGACGATGCTACCATCTTCCAGGCATAGGTGGTCCAAGTCTCTCTTTACTGCCTGCGCATTGACATTGGGACTGGCAGTGAAATAAGTGTACTGGGTGTCTTTTAGCGCAACGGCAAAGAGGCTTTCATCCTGTGGACGGACTATAATGCTAAAACCCACTGAGGAGAGAAAATACTCTCCCTCTACAGGTATAAATGATAATATAGTACTGGGGTCAGGCACAACAGGCTCTAAGGGAACCACAAGTTCATAAGGTAATCACTTTATGGCGACAGCGCAAATTTTCACCACCCTCTCTTCTTTTCTTTTTCTTTTTTTTTCTTTTGTTTATTTATTTATTAATTTTAAATATCACTTTATGGGGAGGGCATTTTCCCAAATCTCTTGGTTCCCTAGTTCTAGAACCTTATTGTTAGTGATCTGTACAGCCATTTCTCTTTCATATTTAGGAAACTGCAGTCTAACAGCATCATTCATCATCTCTCCACACATTCATAAGTGAGCTACGGGGGGTGCATACAACAGAGAATCCTTACTGAAGCTGCAAGCAGTAAGTGCCCTGTTCTAACCTATCCTTAGGTATTTGTGAGTTAATTCCATTTATTCAAAAAAAATATACAGCTGCAAAAATATGTTTCCAGAGTATCCCTTTTATCTCCCACCTTAGTGGAAACATCTCCCACCTTAGTGGAAACATGAGAATCTCCTTAGGCGTGTGATACCTTCATCCTGAGACACTGGGCACAATAACACTGATACCCTACTCTTATGTACTCTCTGGTATGTACGTTGTGCCCCTTGATAATGGTATTCAGTAGGATAAACCCCACCCTGCATATCTCCTACAAAGGTATAATTTCTCAAGAACACAGTGATATCCCCATCTGCTCCTAAAAGAATATGAAATACTTCCTTTAGCTAATGTTACCTAAAACAGATCTGTGGTGTCCAATCTAGTTCCAGGAAGGCTCAATCAAGGCCTAAATTTTATTGTAACAACTATGTAAATTCTTTCATTTATTAAATGTAGTTAAATTAATAATGACAATATCCTTAATAATGTTAACATGAATTCTGCATTAATTTGACCCTAATTTTCCTCGGCACATTATAGCCCCAGACATCGTCACAGCTAATTTTATTTTAACATTCTCATAAATTAGCAATTTTTAACTGCTATGATATTCTTTGTACATTACTCTTAGGGGTCGATTCCGATTCGGGCCGGAAAAAGCACCGACCGACTCGGATCCGGAAATAATAACAACGACACGTACCCGTGGCGCCCGACACGCCAAGTACGATGCAAGGTGTGAAAAATCCGACCGACACGTACCGAAACCAAGTCGACCGACCTAGCCGCACGGAAAACAGCAATCCGGCCGGAAAAACACGCGAATCCAACCGACCGACACGCACCCGGAACAAATCCACGCGAACTCCAAACCGCAAAGTACGATGCAAGGCGCGAAAACCACGACCGAGTCGGACGGAGGCCAAGCCGTACGACCGACACGCATACAAAACCGAACCGAAGCAACACAAAACACCGCGACCGACGCGTACGCAGCATAGAAAACTGCACAAACACAGCGCGAACGAAACGGAGAACACCGTACGAGACAAATGCAGGGTCCGACTCGGTCACAAGAACGTTTCCAACATACACAAACAGCACAAAGGAAAAAACACCCAAAAAAAGGCCAAACAAGCAATTACCAAGCCAATAAATACTGGGGGGATGGGGACAGAGAACAAAGACACACCCACAACTCCACCTATATAAAGGACACAAATCACAACCATGAGCCTTTGCAAATGCCATTCCACTGCCAGCACCCAAGAGAAAGCAACCACACACCCACAGCTCATCCCTCACACAAGCCACACACCATCAGCACACCAACAAATACCTACCTCACATACACCCAGCAAAACACACACTCACACACCCTCACCTGCACACCAACACACACATCACTCACCATCACCACCCATCACCATGCCCCCCAAGAAGAATCCCAAGTTCCTAGATAGTGAATTGGAAGTCATGGTAGACGAGATCCTCAGGGTAGAGCCACAGCTGTTTGGCACACTGGTCCAACAGACCCCCATCTCCCAGAAAACCAAGATGTGGGAGAGGATCATCAACAGGGTGAACGCACAATCACCATGTCGGCGCACAAAGACCGACATCCAGAACAGGTGGTATGACGTGCGCAGGAGGGTACGGGACCTGCTGAAGAAAGACTACATCAACAGCCAACACACCGGCAGTGGCCCTCCTGCCAAGCCAATATACCTCAGGCCCTGGGAGGAGAAGATGCGGGCCATCCTTCCGCCAGTGAGCGTATATGGACTAGCGGTCATCCCAGAGCCTGGTGAGTACACAACTAATGTACACAATATACTGCCACAAAACACACACATCACTGTCAAGGGGAGAGTCAAATCATGCCCTCATAGCAATTACACAGCAACCAGAACAGAATCATCCCAAAATGTGTATGTCAGTCAGATAAACACAACACATGCCATCAAAAAAGTCACATCCAACTGTGCCAACACATGTACAAACACAACTACAACTACAGCTAGGCAGTGGCACAAATAGAACTAACAAACACATCCACACATGTAGCCACCACAACAACACCAACACACAGTGAAGACCACTCAAAGGAAGGAATCCTGTGTATGCAGGCCAAGTCAGTGTAGCCAATAGCATCATGGGAGTCGCAGTCACACATATTGCCCCCCCCACAACTGTCCCATCAACACCACCCTGAACCATGCTCACATCACAGGGAGTGGAGAAGGACTCACAAGATGTCTGACACTGGCTACTGCTGTGGGGAGCACAAGGCCCTGCTGGCAACTGTGCACCAACAAACAGCAGGACACCACTGACTGACATCCTGAGAGACAACTTCCACTCCCTGCAATGCAAGCACGTTCCATGGTGGGATAACTGGCTGGCTGGGTGGTTGGGAAGGAGGACTTGCAGCACTGACCATAGTCACAAGCACCTCCCCTCACACCCCCCCAACACAAACTCCACAGAACCCACCTGGTAGAATGCAATGCCCCCATCCTAACACAAGATCCCACAAAGAACCACCACCCTGGGTTATGTTGTGTGAAGCACAGGGACACTCTTGGGACTTTTAGCCAAACAACTGCCAGGACAACACTCCCAGCCATCCTGTCAGCACAGCCAGCCCACCCCACAGGGAAGCAGAGTCAAAAGGAAGGAAGCATGGGCATGCTGGGAAGGGGGTGGAGGCAATAGCATGATGGGAGTCGTAGTCACTGATATTGGTCACCCCCACAACTGTCCCATCAACACCACCCTGAACCATGCTCACATCACAGGAAGTGGAGAAGGACTCACAAGATGGCTGACACTGGCTACTGCTGTGGGGAGCACAAGGCCCTGCTGGCAAATGTGCACCAACAAACAGCAGGACACCACTGAATGACATCCTGAGAGACAACTTACACTCCCTGCAATGCAAGCACGTTCCATGGTGGGATATCTGGCTAGCTGGGTGGGAAGGGGGACTTGCAGCACTGACCATAGTCACAAGCACCTCCCCTCACACACCCCCCAACACAAACTCCACAGAACCCACCTGGTAGAATGAAATGCCCCCATCCTAACACAAGATCCCACAAAGAACCACCACCCTGGGTTATGTTGTGTGAAGCACAGGGACACTCTTGGGACTTTTAGCCAAACAACTGCCAGGACAACACTCCCAGCCATCCTGTCAGCACAGCCAGCCCACCCCACAGGGAAGCAGAGTCAAAAGGAAGGAAGCATGGGCATGCTGGGAAGGGGGTGGAGGGAATAGCATGATGGGAGTCGTAGCCACTGATATTGGTCACCCACACAACTGTCCCATCAACACCACCCTGAACCATGCTCACATCACAGGGAGTGGAGAAGGACTCACAAGATGTCTGACACTGGCTACTGCTGTGGGGAGCACAAGGCCCTGCTGGCAACTGTGCACCAACAAACAGCAGGACACCACTGACTGACATCCTGAGAGACAACTTCCACTCCCTGCAATGCAAGCACGTTCCATGGTGGGATAACTGGCTGGCTGGGTGGTTGGGAAGGAGGACTTGCAGCACTGACCATAGTCACAAGCACCTCCCCTCACACCCCCCCAACACAAACTCCACAGAACCCACCTGGTAGAATACAATGCCCCCATCCTAACACAAGATCCCACAAAGAACCACCACCCTGGGTTATGTTGTGTGAAGCACAGGGACACTCTTGGGACTTTTAGCCAAACAACTGCCAGGACAACACTCCCAGCCATCCTGTCAGCACAGCCAGCCCACCCCACAGGGAAGCAGAGTCAAAAGGAAGGAAGCATGGGCATGCTGGGAAGGGGGTGGAGGCAATAGCATGATGGGAGTCGTAGTCACTGATATTGGTCACCCCCACAACTGTCCCATCAACACCACCCTGAACCATGCGCACATCACAGGGAGTGGAGAAGGACTCACAAGATGGCTGACACTGGCTACTGTTGTGGGGAGCACAAGGCCCTGCTGGAAACTGTGCACCAACAAACAGCAGGACACCACTGACTGACATCCTGAGAGACAACTTCCACTCCCTGCAATGCAAGCACGTTCCATGGTGGGATAACTGGCTGGCTGGGTGGGTGGGAAGGAGGGCCGGCTGTCAACCAAACACAACCAATGCAGACCATGTTCACACCCCAGAAAATACATAGAAATGCCCAAATAATGCAGGACAATGTGCCACACCAATATCAACCCCTGACTGTGACGACTTAGGACAATGCAATGTACAGGCCCGCACCCAGAGGCACAGTCACAACTGTCATGTGTGTCAACCATTGATGCCTGCAGAAACATAACATACATTGTTTGTGTCTCCCAAAAACAGGTGATGATGGGGACACAGCAGCAGACGCTGAGGAGTCCCAGTCCCAGGCTCAAGAGGATGCCGAGCTCACTGGCGTCGTACAACCTCTGTCCTCCTCGGACGATGAAGACCAACCTGGCACATCCGGTGCAAGTCAACATGCAGCACCAGCAGGACCACCAGCTGCAGCACCAGCAGGACCACCAGCTGCACCCCCTGCACCCACCCCTCCAACGACTGTCACCACGAATACCATCCCTGCCGACATGGACAGAACAAGGAGCAACACCAGCACAGGGACCCTGGACCAACCTGGGGCCATGGACACCACCACCACCACCAACCCCCAAGGTGGACCAGGGTTATCTGTGCGTGCCACTGCACACACTGCACATGTCAGCAGGGGTGGTGGGAGGGGTGGGAGACAGAGGTCGCTGCTTGCAGACGTTGCTGGTGTGCATGATGACCCACAACTGGTACGCATAGCTGATGCGTACCAGTCCAGCACCGGAGAGCTCAGCCAGGTAGTGGGGCTCCTCAGAGACATGAAACAGCAGCAGGCTGCCCATCATGCCCGCTTGGACTCCCACATGTCCCACGTGGAGTCACACATGTCCCGCGTGGACTCACACATGTCCCGCGTGGAGTCCAAGTGGGATGCACTGCATGAGATGACGCCGGTGCACAGGGACATTTTACAATGCCTCCGCCAGATGAACAGCAACCAGTCCACACCTCCCTGTGTGCCAACAACATCTGGTGCCGAACAAACTGCAACTGCCACAGGGAGGGAGGAGGACTCTGGCAGAGAGTCCCCTGCACCGCAGCAGCCTGTACTTGAGGGGCCCCCGCCCAAGAAGAGGGGTCGTCCGAGGAGGGAAAAGTGAGAGGCCGATGGCCAAGCGCAACTCCCAGGAAGCCTGAACCTGTTCTGGATGTTCGCCTTTGTGCACAGACTGTTCACCCTGTTGACGGCAACACTACTCCCACACATTGCATGGGGAGTACAAGTTGGACCAATGTGTCAGACAACTGTGGCCCCGATACTGGGGATCCTGTCTACCAGGACTTTCAATTCACCTAGGAACTTGGGATTGCAAGATTTATGTACAGCTCTACCCATCCTATGCACTATTAACACAAATGTATCACAATAAACACACTAATACACCATACTTGCCTCTGTCGTGATTCCAATGTGGGTGCTGTTATGGGGATGATGAACTGCAAAATTACACTGTGTATGCGAACTGCAACAGCAAGGACAACACAGGCATGTGAGTACAGGCAACGTGACACACATGAGGGAGACACACCACCAGGGCTACACAACACATACACACCTAGGCCATCTGACTCATTGCCTACACTGATGTTGCCAGGGAAGACGGTGCAATGCACAGACACCACACCCATTCCCAGTTGTAGTCAAGTAGCCCACAGGTGCAGTAAGCAAATGGCAGTCAAATGTGTGACCACAGACAACGCACATCACAAAGTGAAGCACAGGTTTATTACACAGTTGCAACATGTCGTAACCACTACAGATGCAAGGTAATCCCACCTGGCAGCGGGCACACAGTCAACAACTGTAGACGGAAGGAAGTCCATGGGTGTGGCGCACATCACCTGTAGGGACACAACAGCTACCAGCCTGGATGTGCAATGACGTCGTCGGTGGACACAGTTGACCAAACGAATCTGAAAGTACCCTGTGAAGGGCAGAAATGACACACAGTCAAAAGCAATGGAGTACAGGACAGAACAGCAAAACTCATGCACAATACATGTTACAAGATACCCACCCAGAACCAAGTTAGCATGTCAACACTGTTGGGGAGTACAGCCCACCTGTTAGCACACATCGCAACACACATCCAGTCAAGTAGCCCATGGACACACTCCAACAGCACCAGAGCACCACCCACACATCATGCCAACTCACATCATTGACATGACACCTCAGGATACTCACATTCAGCTAAAGAAGTTGGTGATGAGCTGTGTGCGGACATCACCATCATCATCATCATCATCATCGTCACTGGCATCGTGGTCCAGGCCAGGATCCTCCACAGGTGGCAGATGTTGGTCATTGTCATCCTGGATGAGAGGCAACTCCTTCCGCACTGCCAGGTTGTGGAGCATGCAGCAGACGATGATAATCTTGCACACTTTCGCAGGGGCATATGGGAGGGACCCTCCGGTCTTGTCCAGGCAGCGGAAGCGGCTCTTCAGGAGACCAAATGTCCGCTCAATCACTCTCCTCGTCCGACCATGTGCCTCATTGTAGCGCATCTGGGCTGGTGTCACAGGGTTCCTGAGGGGTGTCAGCAACCACGGCATGTTGGGGTATCCCGAGTCACCTACGGACAGACAAGTGCACATTAGCTGACTTGGAAAAGTGGGCGGAATACTACAGATCAGAACACACACAATGGCACAAAGTCAGTACACACCGACAAGCCAGGCACGCTGGTTCTGCATCTGTGCCATCATCCTGGGGATGCGACTACTCCTCATCCCAAAGGCATCGTGTGCTGAACCAGGGAAACGGGCACACACGTGTGTGATGGTCATGTCTGCAAGACACACCACCAGTGCATTGACCGAGTGGTAGTGCTTGCGGTTCCTGTAGGCCTGCTCCTGGGCCTGTGGTGGTACCAAAGCCACATGTGTCCCATCAATGGAGCCAATGACATGCGGCATCCTCCCCAGGGCATAAAAGTCACTCTTCACGTCAGTGAGTCGTCGCAGTCTAGGGAAATAGATGTACCGGTTCAGGAAGAGCAACATTGCCGCCAAAACATCGCGGAGCACACGGCTCAACATGGTCTGTGACATCCCACCAGCAGTCGCCACAGTATGTTGGAAGGTACCGGTGGCAAAGAAGTGTAGGGCTGCCATCACCTTTACCTTGGGGGTCAGCGCTGTAGGATACGGCCGGCCAGGCTGCAAATGTGGGGACAACTGCACTGCCAAATCCTCAATCAGCTGCCTGGTGAAGCGGTACCGTCGGATGCTGTCCCGTTCCACCATCGTTGCCAGGTCTGGGAATGGTCGATGGACAGCAGGAGCCCTGCAGTGCAGAGGAGAAGTAAGCAAGATTGTCAGTCACCCCACATATGCGGCATTGAACACACTCAAGATCCCAACATACATCATTACGAGGCACAACTACATGAAGTGTGCAGTTCCGGAAGGACATGTATGGTACATACATGGCCAACATCTGTCAACACGGTCCAACAGGTGGCATCAATTAGTCCCAGGTTGGCCCATTGGATATCATGAGGCCGTGTCACAGTTCCCATCTCCTGCTGCCGTGTCACAATAACCCCCACAGTGACATGTGAGGACAGATGTGCCCCAGGCACCACAGCTCAATGACAGGTACATTCCCAGGGACCCTGTAATGCCACATGGACACTGGCATTACATGGAGTATCATGTATACACCACAGCAAAACATCCATGACCCCCACAGGTAGTGGCCCCACTTGCCACGGCAGGACAGACATGGACGTCTGTGACACACACACGCACAACATCAAAGTCCATGCACACACAACGTGGATGTGGAGACTGTCTCCCATTGTGCACATGAAATCAGAGACATTGTAAACACTACATGCACAAAGACTGTGGAGGACCATCACTATTGTGCCACTGGGACACCCTGGCTCAAACATACCGTCCCACATGGGACTCACGGGGTATGTGACATGACATACACATACACCACCGTGAAATGTGACCATGGCACATGCACAGATATGAACAGTTGCACATCACAGTGGTCATGTACACGTAACACCCAGGATCCTGTCCCCATGAACACGTGCACAGCCTGGGGGTGGCTGCCCACAGGTGACACCCACAGGACAACATGTACACCAACATACACACAATAGGAAATGTAGCCTTACATGCCTTATGATAAAGTTTGGACAGGCTGTCGTGATGTAGGTGTGCCCCTCACTCCCTGGGAGCTATCTGTGGCTGGCATATGTCCATCTGAGACAGGCATGCTGACATATGCCAGTCACATGTACAGTGATGCGTTGAACAGCAATGGACCGATCGGTGCCCCCGGCCGGCCCATTGCATTCAATGTGTGCGGGTACGCGTTGTACCCCTGTGCGCGTTGAACTGCAATGGACCGATCGGTGCCTCCGGCCGGCCAATTGCATTCAATGTGTGCGGGTACGCGTTGTACCCCTGTGCGCGTTGTACTGCAATGGACCGATCGGTGCCTCCGGCCGGCCCATTGCATTCAATGTGTGCGGGTACGCGTTGTACCCCTGTGCGCGTTGTACTGCAATGGACCGATCGGTGCCTCCGGCCGGCCCATTGCATTCAATGTGTGCGGGTACGCGTTGTACCCCTGTACGTGTTGTACTGCAATGGACTGATCGGTGCCTCCGGCCGGCCCATTGCATTCAATGTGTGTGGGTACGCGTTGTACCCCTGTACGCGTTGTACCGCAATGGACCGATCGGTGCGCACCCATTGACAATGGGCTTGCCTGGCAACGGACACGTTTTCGAATTTCGAACGAGTCGGTTGCTGTAAATTCAGTTGGTCACCCACAACAATGTTGCAAAATCATGTATGTCATGAAGTTGAAGATTTGAAGGATGCTGTGGGCGTGTTTTGGTGCTGCTATTCCATGGATTGGCCAGATTCAGAAGATGCAAATGACTTGGACCTATCACTTTGGACACAAGGGACAGTATCTGCCTCTCCAGCACATATATATTGCTGGCTGTTCCCCTGAGAGCTCACTTGCCTGCACTACATGCTCCAGGACGACATCTGCCACTGCACTGCTGCTGTCTCTGCCCCTCTGGACCCTGCAATGGCACGTACTGTGGAGAGAGCCCCAGCCTTCAGCCTTGAAGAGAACCAGGCCCTGCTGGACAGCCTACTTCCACAGTACAGCAAGCTGTATGGTACACCAGGGGAGCAGGTGAGTGTTCTGTGCACTGCCTTTCTGAATGTGCATTTTGTGTGACTAGCAAGGCTGAAAGTCTGCACGCCACTGGCTAGCAGGCTCACTGAGTAGTTGTCACCCCCCATAGTGTGTAGTGACATGCACTGGACAGGTATGGTGCAGTGACAGTGCATTTGAACATGGTTTTACTTCCCATGCTATGATACCATGTAGTGACGTCTGGCAAACTGTCCATGGGCAGCTTTGCACTGCCTGTGTACATCATGTGCCCCTGTGATTGAGACATGTATATACAACTGTGTCATGCACGGATATGTTGCATGTGTGGTAATGGCCTTTTCACTTTGTCATCCTGACAGGTTAATGCCCATCGGAAGCAGGAAATCTGGAAGGACATCATCCGGGCCGTCCGGTCCGTGGGGGTCTACAAGCGCCGGATCCGCAACTGCCAGAAGAGGTGGCAGGACCTTCGGGGCTGGACCCGGAGGATTGCACGGGTCCAGCTGAAGCTGTCGCCTCCTCCAGATCCTGGCGGTGGTGTTTCCAGACCTGGATGGGCAGCTGAAGGCCAGACAGCAGCAAGGAGGGGGTGAGTCAAAGACTGCACTGTGAACTCTGTATTACATGCTTTGTGCCCTCCTCTGGCCTGGTTCAACTGCCACAGTGCAGCAGTCATGTTGTCCAGGAGCCATGTCCCTCTATTGTGCACTGCCCACTGCTCATCTTATACCCAGGTGTGGCCCTTACATTCAGGGAATTGTGTCAGTTGGGACTGTGTCCTTGCAGTTTGCTTCACTAAAGGTGGGGGACAGCATCTGTTTCCCTAACTCTGTTGTGGGCATCATGGGTGGGTCCATTGTTCACACAACGCCTGGGTTTGGACATGTGATCTGCGTGTTGCTTTGATATGCGGTCCACTTGCTGAGCTGAGCCACCACATGTGCCTGGGGTATGTGGCACACGCCCATGCAGCGGGTGGGAACAATGTTTGGGCCCCAGGAGTGTGCAGATTACATGTGTCACACATACATAGCCAGCTATCCACTGTCCAGGGCACATCCCTCATTCATGTGGAGCAGGACAATCATGCCTACTCCAGGCCATGCAATGCACTCTGTACTCCCACTCCCGTGTATCAGCTGACACATTGTGCACAGTGATTTGACCCCTCAGGTGTCTGCCTCTGTGTCAGTGTGCTGTGGATTAGTTGCCAGGACTGCTGGGGTGTTTCTTGGTAGGGGCTCAGCATGCCCCTGGAGATGTGACCATAGGAGACGATACTTGTGTGTCACATAGGTGTTTAATCAGCTGCGCGTGCAGACTGGGGTATGCGAATGTGAAGTTCAGGCAGCTGTTCCCCATTCACAGAAGATTGTGAGGGGCTCAGGTTCAGAGGGTAGTGTCACAGGTCTCCCATATGTCCAATAGGTATGACCTGGACAGATGAGGGTTAAGATGATGTGTTGTGTGGGGGATGTACATGTGCACTTGTGCAGCTCCAGGACTTGCATTCCCCATGACCTACTATTGTGACACAGTGCATAGTGTTGTTGTCTGGCTGCCAAGTCATACATCACTGAGACAGTGATGTATGACTTAGCAGTCATGCCTCTGCCATGGCATGTGTCAACTTATTGGTGGTCCTGCAGGGGAGTGACATGTGCTACATGCACACCATTGTGGCGATGGCTATCAGGACATGGGTGCATCATGGTGTCTGTCGCTGGTATGCATCACATGCATTTCCTATTTGACTCTGGGCATCCCTTTCATCCGGAAACCTGTACTGACTCAGTGGCAAGAGCTGTGATGTGTGCATGTCCACATGCCACACCGTGTCCTCTGCACTGTCCAACTACTGTGTACTTGGTGCATGTGTCCACACTGGGGTGTTGCAATCCAACAGACACCAGACAGATGGGTGCAAGGCCATGTGGGATGTGAGTGCCATGCTTGGCATCAGACTGACAATTGGCTTCTCCTGTTCAGTTAGGGCACTTTTAGCAATGTACAACTAATGATGCCAGGGCTTGCTCTGTAATGTGCTGTGCTCACAGTGGTGTGTGCGTTTGGTGCAGGTGACTGATGTCTGTCTGTTTCCCCATTGTTTGCAGATACATCCACGGCCACGGAAGGGGACAGCTCCACGGACCAGGAGGAGCCAGAGAGCCAGACTGGGTCAGCAGCCGAGGAGTGGTCGGAGGGACCCAGTGGCACGGAGGGCGAGGGAGCCACACCGAGGAGTCCTCAGCACCATCCACCTCAGCTGAGGACCAGAGCAACTCGGAGGATGACTCCCTTGTGGAGGCGGGTGTCAGCAGCCACCACACCCCAGCTAGTGTTGCTGTCCCCGCCACCACCAGCCCCACCACCACCCTCCCATCGGCTCCCATTCCCCAGGTCCGTGGAGGCTCCCATGTTCGGGAGCGTGTCTCCTTTGGGCCAGGCACCGCACCCCCTGCCCCTGTGTCCCCTGCTGCCCTGAGTGAGGAGTCTGTGTACCTCCTTCGCCAGCTCCATGTAGGGCAGACAGCCATGCTGAGTGTCCTCCATGCGCACACCGCACTGTTGACTCAGCTGGTGTCGTTCATGGAGGGCATCTCATCGGGCATGTCTGACCTACAGAGGGGCAACAGGTCCATGGACTCCTCCCCTGACGGCAGCAGTGTCCCTCCTCAGACAGTCCCTCACCCCTCCTGCCTCTGCTCCATCCACACTCCCCAGCACCTTACCCGTCCCAAGCACACACACACCGGCACAGGCACACACCAGCACACACACGTCCAGCACACAGACACACACGCCACAAACTAAACGCACACGCACGCACAGTCAGGGGACTGAAACCAGACTCACAGGGGATGGGGCCCTGGTACACACACACGCATCCACGGGCACTGCGCAGTCCTCAGTTGCCTCTCCCTCCAAAGCACCCTCCACCTCACCTGCAACCCCAAAGACCCAGCGCCTCTTCCTCAGTGACCTCGGCCTCTTCCCCTCCGATCCAGCTGCCCCAGCATCCAGGGGGAAGAGGAAGCCCCCCCACACGGAGCAGAGTGCCCCTCGCCCCCGGACACCTTCCCCCAGGTGCAGACAGACTGAGGCCCCCACCCGCAAGTCCCCCCAGAGTGCTAAGAGCAAGACCCCGCCGCCGCCCTGGAGCTCAAGCACCAGGTCTCCTTCCTCCATCCCTCAGGCCCCCACTCCACAGGTGCCCCCACCACACCCTGCCCCAGGTTCCCCCACCCACAGATATACCATCCCCAAGAGGCTCCAGCCTTCTCCCCCTGCCACTTGCTCTCCCGGAACCACACCCCCGCTGCGCTTGTCTGTGCCACTGATGTGGTGAGGGTGTCCTCCCCTCTGTCCAGCCCACCTTGCCTGTTCCCCATTCTCCTCCCCTGGTGGTAGGCACTGCAGTGGAGTCCACTACCACCCTGTCTGACTTGGGCACTGCAGTGGCGGACCTGTCCACTCCATCTGCAGGGTCCACTGCAGTCGTGCCGGCACCCACAACATCTGAGCCATGCCCCCCAGTTGTGCCGGCACACACCATGTCAGACACCTCCACTGCAGTTGTCAGTGGCTCTCCAGCACCCACCACCCAGTCGCGGTCCGTGTAGGAGTGCCGGCCGGGCGGTGACGTGGGGCGGGGGAGGGGTAGAGTGGGGGTAGCAGAGTACGGATTACGGACCAATACAGGTAAACATTTAAATCAATCGAAACGACTTGTTGCGCGCACTGCATCGCATTTGGCGATGCAGCGCTCACAATGAAATTCGTTTTATTGATTTAAATGTTTACTTACCTGTATTGGTCCGTAATCCGTACTTTGCTACCCCCCACCCTGCCCCTCCCCCGCCCCACGTCACCGCCCGGCCGGCACTCCTACACGGACCGCGACTGCCACCACCCCTTCCCTGCTTCCTCCTGGTGAGCCCTGATCCTGTCCCTGCGGTGCCTGGCCTACCCCCCCGGTTGCCCCTCCTAGTGGATTGTCCCTGGTTTTGTGCAGGCATGTGTAGGGTGGCATCTGCCACTGTCACCCACTTGTGACTTTGTTGATGGACTGGCCATTGGCCTTTGTTTATGTTCTACCGGACTTCTACTTTTAATGCCACATATGCTGAATAAAGCAACTTTCTGTTCTCTAGTGCTTTTGCTTCTGATGTACATGATGTTGATGATGCTAACCATGCCCTTGCTGCAGTGATGGTGATATTTGGTCTCATGATAATGAAGTGTTACTGTGCAGGAACCCATGTGGTCCAGGGGGAATGTGTCCTATCCTGTGGTGTATCCATGTCATCCATAGCAGCATCTGAGGGTGTCATGTGTTCAGTATTTGGCAATGGGATTTCCTACTTAGATTGGCAATTTCACATCTGTGGCTTCCACCCCTGCACATCTGTTGTGCCTGCCATTGTTCAATTTGTCTACTTCCCTGACCGTGTGGCCATCTCCACTGGACATGCAGGTTTGGGCATCAATGGGGAAGGACTCATCTGTGTTGTCAGTGCAACATTGCTATACAAGTGTGTTGGATCTGTGCTGATGATTCTGTTGGCACTTCCATGACCAGGCTGATGTGACGGGAGCCCTCATTTGGTGCTAATTGTGTATTGTGTGACCAAGTGCTCAGCTGACATGGTGGGGCCCTACTGAGGCAACATATGGCACAGCTTTCCTCACACAGGAGTGGAGTCCCCTCATGGCAGTGTGTACTCCTGTGACATTGCCTGCGCCCAAGGTGTGTGTTGTATGTGCATGTCTGTGTGTTCACTTCCGTTTAGCTTTGCATGCTGTGATCCCTAGTGTTGTACCTGTTTGTGATGCTAGCTGAGTTGAGCTATGTTCCCCAAAGTCTTCTCCTGGGTTCTCTGTGTTGTGGGTGCATGGCACATTACTGGTCATCAGGGTGTCACCCATAGGTGTGCTTGCTGTCAGGGCTGAGATTGTGTGCAGACGCAGATGGGTCACAGTCAGGTTTCCCCTTGGCACTTGTTGTTTGCCCCTGTCATGTGATTTCCAGTTTGTGTTATCTTTCAGTGATTTTGACACGTTGTGTGTGTGACTGCTGGCACTCCTCAGGGTCCGGGCTGCAATGTTGGTTGTTGTCTATGTGTGTTCTTTGTGGGTGACCTTGGCTTCTTCATTGGTGTGTGACTGTGGCTGTGATCCCATTGGTTGGTGTGGTATTGCCGTCATGTCCATGTACAGCGTAGTGTGCAGTGTGTCAGACATTCAGGAGTCTTGTTGAGTGTCCATGTGTGATGTGTTTCTGCACCTTGGTTCCCACCCACCACCCTGGAATAGTCATGGGTGCATGTGCAATGTCACCAGTGCATGTGTGCTTCACTGCTGCACATTGTTGGAGGTCGAGGGGTGTGGTGTTGAGTGTGTGCAGATGAGAGTTGTTGCCCGGCTAGGCCCCTGCCTCCATGTTGGCCTTGGCTTACTGGCCATGCTGTTTGATTTGTGCTTGTGTAGGTGTGATGGTAGTTAGTTGCTCAGTACACACGACTGTGGTTCACAGTGTGAACAACATTTAGCTTTGTCATCACAGTGGGATTGTAATGCAGCCCAGGGTCACCACATTGTGGGGGCCCTGGGGGTGGTGCTGTGGTGTGTCTGTGTCTTGCTGTGTCAGTTGCTGTCCCTACGTGCCTGTGTGACATGTGTGATTTGTGCTCCCTCTCATCTGACAATGCCTGCTTGCCCACATAGGGAATTTGGATCCATGAGTTACCTTTGTGTGGCACTGTATGCACATCTGTATGATTGGTATTCAGGTCTCCTCATGTGTTGTGTGGTTGCCTGGGGACACAGGCACCCCCCACCCTCACCTGTTGTGTATGATGTGCAGGGTGGGTCTGCCTGTTTGTGTTTGTGCATCTGCACCACTGCATTGGCATATCTTGGGTGTGCCATTGACTGTATGTAGTTTGGTGGGTTTCCCCTGCTGTCCCTGGGACTCCTAGGTCATCGGTCAGCACAATGATCATGGTTTGTGTGTCCCATTGCTGCCATGGTATGGTATCTGTTCACCTCACATCTGCAGTCTCCACAGGGTATCTGCATGTGTGTGCCCATTGGTGCAAATATGTGGGTCTGCATTCTGATGGTCACTTCTGTCATTGTGTCATTGATGATTGTTGACGGTGTCAGCCCCCATGGGTGTTGTTTGTCTGCACATGGCCAAAGTTATGTCTTATTTGCACTGCAGGATTTGGCTCCCCAATTTATGTTGCAATGGGACACATACACTACTTTGCCACTGATGTGTTTGTTGTTCTGTGACCAGGAATCATCCATGCAGTTTGGCAGTTGCACCTCTTTCTTTGTCAACACTTACCTTTTGGTCACTGTGATGATGGGGGTTTGGACCCCATTGCCACAATGTTCGAAATGTGCTTCAGCTATGGACCCCACACTTACATTTTGGTCACTGTGATGATGGGGGTTTGGACCCCATTGCCACAATGTTCAAAATGTGCTTCAGCTATGGACCCCACACTTACATTTTGGTCACTGTGATGATGGGGGTTTGGACCCCATTGCCACAATGTTCAAAATGTGCTTCAGCTATGGACCCCACACTTACCTTTTGGTCACTGTGATGATGGGGTTTGGACCCCATTGCCACATTGTTCAAAGTGTGCTTCAGCTATGGACCCCACACTTACCTTTTGGTCACTGTGATGATGGGGGTTTGGACCCCATTGCCACAATGGTCATGTCCTGCTTGCATTGTGGGTGCCACACACATATATGTGTGGCACATGTGCTAGGGGGTCACATTGTATGTTCAAAGTCATGTTCGGTGTTGTAGGCATTTGACACAGTCTACACACGCTTGTCATGGTGTTGGGGGATGTCTTCTTCTTGCATTCCCTAGGTTGTGGTGTGCTGGTTGTGTCATGCATTGTCCATCCTATGAGTGGGGGTGGTAGTAGTGGTAGGCATCCAGCCCCCTGGGTGAGGGTGGTAGTAGTGGTAGGCATCCAGCCCCCTGGGTGAGGGTGGTAGTAGTGGTAGGCATCCAGCACCCCTGGGTGAGGGTGGTAGTAGTGGTAGGCATCCTGCCCCCTGGGTGAGGGTGGTAGTAGTGGTAGGCATCCAGCCCCCCTGGGTGAGGGTGGTAGTAGTGGTAGGCATCAAGCCCCCCTGGGTGAGGGTGGTAGTGGTAGGCATCCTGCCCCCCTGGGTGAGGGTGGTAGTAGTGGTAGGCATCCAGCACCCCCTGGGTGAGGGTGGTAGTAGTGGTAGGCATCCAGCCCCCTGGGTGAGGGTGGTAGTAGTGGTAGAGCATCCAGCCCCCTGGCTAAGGGTGGTAGTAGTGGTAGGCATCCAGCACCCCTGGGTGAGGGTGGTAGTAGTGGTAGGCATCCAGCCCCCCTGGGTGAGGGTGGTAGTAGTGGTAGGCATCCAGCCCCCTGGGTGAGGGTGGTAGTGGTGGTAGGCATCCTGCCCCCTGGCTAAGGGTGGTAGTAGTGGTAGGCATCCAGCCCCCCTGGGTGAGGGTGGTAGTAGTGGTAGGCATCCAGCCCCCTGGGTGAGGGTGGTAGTAGTGGTAGGCATCCAGCCCCCTGGCTAAGGGTGGTAGTAGTGGTAGGCATCCAGCCCCCCTGGGTGAGGGTGGTAGTAGTGGTAGGCATCCAGCCCCCCTGGCTAAGGGTGGTAGTAGTGGTAGGCATCCTGCCCCCCTGGGTGAGGGTGGTAGTAGTGGTAGGCATCCAGCACCCCCTGGGTGAGGGTGGTAGTAGTGGTAGGCATCCAGCCCCCCCTGGGTGAGGGTGGTAGTAGTGGTAGGCATCCAGCCCCCCCTGGCTAAGGGTGGTAGTAGTGGTAGGCATCCAGCACCCCCTGGGTGAGGGTGGTAGTAGTGGTAGGCATCCAGCCCCCCTGGGTGAGGGTGGTAGTGGTGATAGGCATCCTGCCCCCCTGGCTAAGGGTGGTAGTAGTGGTAGGCATCCAGCCCCCCTGGGTGAGGGTGGTAGTAGTGGTAGGCATCCAGCCCCCTGGGTGAGGGTGGTAGTAGTGGTAGGCATCCAGCCCCCCTGGGTGAGGGTGGTAGTAGTGGTAGGCATCCAGCACCCCCTGGGTGAGGGTGGTAGTAGTGGTAGGCATCCAGCCCCCTGGCTAAGGGTGGTAGTAGTGGTAGGCATCCAGCCCCCTGGCTAAGGGTGGTAGTCGTGGTAGGCATCCTGCCCCCTGGGTGAGGGTGGTAGTAGTGGTAGGCATCCAGCACCCCTGGGTGAGGGTGGTAGTAGTGGTAGGCATCCTGCCCCCCTGGGTGAGGGTGGTAGTAGTGGTAGGCATCCAGCCCCCGGGTGAGGGTGGTAGTAGTGGTAGGCATCAAGCCCCCTGGGTGAGGGTGGTAGTAGTGGTAGGCATCCTGCCCCCCTGGGTGAGGGTGGTAGTAGTGGTAGGCATCCAGCCCCCTGGGTGAGGGTGGTAGTAGTGGTAGGCATCCAGCCCCTGGCTAAGGGTGGTAGTAGTGGTAGGCATCCAGCCCCCCTGGGTGAGGGTGGTAGTAGTGGTAGGCATCCAGCCCCCTGGCTAAGGGTGGTAGTAGTGGTAGGCATCCTGCCCCCCTGGGTGAGGGTGGTAGTAGTGGTAGGCATCCAGCCCCCCTGGGTGAGGGTGGTAGTAGTGGTAGGCATCAAGCCCCCTGGGTGAGGGTGGTAGTAGTGGTAGGCATCCAGCCCCCTGGCTAAGGGTGGTAGTAGTGGTAGGCATCCAGCCCCCTGGGTGAGGGTGGTAGTAGTGGTAGGCATCCAGCCCCCTGGGTGAGGGTGGTAGTGGTGGTAGGCATCCTGCCCCCTGGCTAAGGGTGGTAGTAGTGGTAGGCATCCAGCCCCCCTGGGTGAGGTGGTAGTAGTGGTAGGCATCCAGCCCCGCTGGGTGAGCGTGGTAGTAGTGGTAGGCATCCTGCCCCCTGGGTGAGGGTGGTAGTAGTGGTAGGCATCCAGCCCCCTGGGTGAGGGTGGTAGTAGTGGTAGGCATCCAGCCCCCCTGGGTGAGGGTGGTAGTGGTGGTAGGCATCCTGCCCCCTGGCTAAGGGTGGTAGTAGTGGTAGGCATCCAGCCCCCCTGGGTGAGGGTGGTAGTAGTGGTAGGCATCCAGCACCCCCTGGGTGAGGGTCGTAGTAGTGGTAGGCATCCAGCCCCCTGGGTGAGGGTGGTAGTAGTGGTAGGCATCCTGCCCCCTGGCTAAGGGTGGTAGTAGTGGTAGGCATCCAGCCCCCTGGGTGAGGGTGGTAGTAGTGGTAGGCATCCAGCCCCCGCTGGGTGAGCTTGGTAGTAGTGGTAGGCATCCTGCCCCCTGGGTGAGGTGGTAGTAGTGGTAGGCATCCAGCCCCCTGGGTGAGGGTGGTAGTAGTGGTATGCATCCAGCCCCCTGGGTGAGGGTGGTAGTGGTGGTAGGCATCCTGCCCCCCTGGCTAAGGGTGGTAGTAGTGGTAGGCATCCAGCCCCCTGGGTGAGGGTGGTAGTAGTGGTAGGCATCCAGCACCCCTGGGTGAGGGTGGTAGTAGTGGTAGGCATCCAGCCCCCTGGGTGAGGGTGGTAGTAGTGGTAGGCATTCAGCCCCCCTGGCTAAGGGTGGTAGTAGTGGTAGGCATCCAGCCCCCTGGGTGAGGGTGGTAGTGGTGGTAGGCATCCTGCCCCCCCTGGCTAAGGGTGGTAGTAGTGGTAGGCATCCAGCCCCCCCTGGGTGAGGGTGGTAGTAGTGGTAGGCATCCAGCCCCCCCTGGGTGAGGGTGGTAGTAGTGGTAGGCATCCTGCCCCCCCTGGGTGAGGGTGGGGGTGCGCATTCAATGCATATGTGGCATTGGTGATGGGCATTCCGCCCCTATGGTGCTGCTGTTGCTGGTGTAAGTATATTCTGCATCCCTCTGTGTGTGTGTGATGTGTCGTGTACGTGTTGTATGTGTTTTGTGGTTGGTGTCTGGCTTACCTTCTGCGCCGTACGCGTCCGTGCCTGTTCCGGTAGTAAATGTAGAATATTGGTATGATCGGGACGAAGGGATTCATGGTTGGTTCGTGTCGTTCGTCCTTCTCGTTGCTTCGCGTCGTCCTCGTCGCTTCGCCTCGTCCTCGTCGCTTCGCGTCGTCCTCGCCGCTGCCGTGTTCGTCTCGGAGCCGTGGATCGTGTTGTGGCGCGAATCGGAGCTTATGTGCGCCTCTCCCGGATGCTTTGACGTGCCGTGCGTAGCGACGGGTTCGGCGCGTACGGAGCGCGCATCGTACTCGTTCGGCCGGACGGAGCTGCATTTTTCCTTCTGTGCGACTCGATTCGGCGTTTCCGGATTCGCCTCGGTCGGGGAACAGGACCTGGTTTGGGTGAGTACGGCTCGGCCGGATTCTTTTCTGTTGTGCGCATCGTACTTACTCGTTCGGTGTGCTGTACGGATCGGTCGGGAAACAGGCTTTCGCATGGCTTTTTTCCCGACCGAATGGTGTTGGGTACGCCTCCGACCGAGATCGGAATCGGCCCCTTAGTGTTTTACCCTACAATGTTATAATCAGGAAATTTTAATTAATAAAAAAGGAAGTAAGTTATTGTTAAATTACTATTCAATATTTCAAGAATGTACTATATTGTGGGGAAAAATATATATCTATATGTTTGTTCCTTACAGATAAGGAAATCACTCCCAATTCTCCACCACACTATCTCAGACCCACTGAGCTAACTATGTCTGTCTCTGACCAAACTGCTTGCTCTGTGCTCCTAGAATCCCCCCTCCTTTACAAATCTATCCCAGCCTGACCCAAGGGCCTTTATTGCCCTCTCTGACACATCCTTGGTTAAAAGCTGTCCAAAGCCCCTAATTCTTGCAGGTTTAGCTTAACCTTATTTTATTTCTTCAAATACTGCTTTTAGCTGAGTTTGCACTAGATAGCCTGTGCGTGTGACTTTCTGAAGTTATTTAGATCAAATCAATTTTATCAGTGATCTGCTAACAAACCGTGTTTAAATTAAGGACTGTCACAGTGGCTAACTTAAGATAAAAAAATGCTCACACTCCCTGCGTTTACATTTTGCTTTTGCTAGTTAGTGCTAAATACAGGACTTGGCCTCTGACCCTTAAACCTGTTGTCCCTTGTCTGAGCAAGGTTTTTCTCATGTGGCCCTCACTTATTCAAAGTAACTCTCGAGAAGCATGACTGAGGTGCCTCCGTTCTGATATTTGAAAGGTAGGATCTAACTTTTGCTGTTTTTTTTCTTCTTATTCTTATTGATGTGCAGTGTGCTTTCTAGCACCTAAAGAACTGGCTCAAAATTTTAGTTTTCAGAATGCCAAAATAGGCCCACAACTGCAATGTAATTCACATGTCTCTAGAGCTACTCTCTTTGCATAACTTTTAATAGCCTTTGTATTTGAGATTGCAGCAATTAGGCCAGGCTAGAAATCATATGTTAAGTTTGTCACTAAGCACAGAAACTTTAATGAAACATAGAAAGTTTGTTTCACCCTTTTGGAAATCAGGCATTATTTACCATTAGAACCACAAATGGGCTTCTTAGGAAAGAAAGTCCTGACTTTCATCCTTTTCTCTTTATCCAAAATAATGAAGCTATATTTCTAACTTTCAAGACTAGTCGTCTATAATGTACGTGCTTGTATGTGCTATTTGATACTAATTTAAAACCTAGTTGCCACCGTTTTTTTTTCTTGTAGCTTGTGCCTGGTTTGGCCCAGTCTCATTTATTCAGCTGTGTTTTATGACGGTAGGTGTCAGCTTCTACACTTTTCAGGAGAGAAGGCAGCAGCTGGTGCTGGGACTCAGCTCTGTTCATTCTATTAAAACCCAGGCATTCCAAGTCAGTCAAAATCTATCCTTTGCAGTGACGCTTTTATTTTTAGCATTTAACTCGTACAGCAGCCACCAATTACTCATACAATGTGAATGCTTTTAATATTTAATATCATGTATTTAAGGAGAGTCAAATCTATGCCACATCAATGATAATATTGAGTTTACTTAAAATTTCATTATAAAGTGCTATGCCATTAGGGAAGCCTTCTGAAACCCTAGGCCTGTGTGCGCATTTTACTGCTACTTTGGCTTGGCATTTGAAACTACTTTCCAAGCTCTGAACTCCTATTTTTCGATATATATGATACCCCTACGATGGTAGTTAGCTGATAGGCAGTACTAACAAAATGTTGGGCATTTTATTTTTAATTTTTGTTAAGTCCTAGTTGTGTAAAACACACAAATTCGTTTTTTCTCTGTGAGGCATACTTTGTTTTCCTAATGAGTGCCTTTTTCTAGGTAAAGTTAATTTTAACATTACCATGTTAAATTTATTTGTAGTATTATATAGCTCTAGCTATATTCAAAGGTATCAGAGCGCTTTATTTGTATTGAGATAACATTTACAAGAGGTACATAAAACATGACCAATCCTTAATACATCAATTATGTACATAAACAAACACAAATTATCTTCTATGACACACAGGACAATGTATGCAAAGTCCATTCTCTTTTACTATGGAATGCTTGGCATTTCTGCCTTGAGTTTTAATTCTAATGTTTACCATTCTGGGAATATAATAATTGAATTTTCATACATCTATACTTTCTTGCAGCTACACTTTCCATAGTAGTATGCAACTACTTAACATATTTGATATAATGTATAGTCTTACCTTTATTTGCAGGGCTATCTGGTGATGATTTGATTTGAACTTTTTTCTCCTGCCAGTTTTAAAACAACTTTCTAGTGGGCTTACCATGATTTTCTCCAAGATCCACTCTCATGAAATGTGGGTTTTTACTCACAATGTGCACTTACCCTGCAAGATAAATACAAGAGGTCTCCTGCAAAGGAAAAGTTGTTAGGTAGTGGATAGAATGAGTTAAAAAGAGGAAAATCAACAGTTATGGACCAGCCAGAGACATCACATATAAAACCAATTTCCTTCTCTCATGCACTAATGCGCTCCATTTTTATATAAAACTAAGAAACATTTCAAGGAAACATAGAGGTCCAGTACTGAAGATCAATACCCTATTTAAATGCAGTCATTCATCCATGACATACTACGCATATTTCAAACTCACTTCCCTGTGTTCCGGTGCAACCCGCAAATCAGAAGCTCCACTCACTATATTCTGGGAGGGTTTCTTTTTTCTGGGGAAAATCAATACCCCATCCTAGTTCAGGGTCTTCCATAATGGTTTTTATAAGCCCCCTAAGGGCTAGCCATTTGTCAATATTTATTGACATAAAGTACTTAGTTACTTATCAGTCACTTGTCTCTTCCCTAGGGTCTCCTGCAGTGCAAGGCACATATCAATTCAAAGGCATTTGATACAGACAAAGATTTCAATGACATTTCAATGAATGTTTCCCTACAGTCACCTATTAAATGCCAGTTAATACCCCTTTTTATTAATACTATGTGTTAAATAAGCATTTGAAAGACTGAAAGGTCACTTGCAGCAAGGCAAGTTAGCTATTTAGCTTACAGCCCACTTACCGACTGGTGACTCACAGTCCTCCAATGTCCCACTTTCTGACACCATTCTGTTGGGGAAATACTGGCACCCTCCCAGGAGCAAATGAATGAAACTCAACAGACATAAAAGGTTTGCTCAGAAACAGAGTGAAATATATTTATTGGTACCAAATGCATGCATCATTGCTAATTAGCAAGGAAGAAGTCAGGTCTCCGGCCTTAGGGGCTCTCAGACTGCTTCTTCCCAGAGTGGCTGGTTTCTGGATGCTATATACGCTTAGTAATGCCATGTCAGCGGAACTAGAATAAGGGAACAAGCCAAATATGGCTAACAGGGATTTGCAAGATCTGCACCATGCCAATTATAAACAGCTGGATATAGGCAGAGCAGAAAGGCTGGCTTGGTCCTGTGTGAGCAAATTTGCGCACCCAGATAAGGAAACTATCATGAAGTCAGAACCCGTGGAAGCTTGTCCAGGCAAGGTCAGATAGGAAGCCCTTTGGAGCTCCAGGCCTCATGTTAATGTGATATATCTAAGCATGATATCTTTTGAAGTGCATACACATGAATTTATATGGAAATGCATATATATTTTGCAACACCCATGACATATGAATATTGGATTTTTACATGCATTATGTGATCCTACTGCATGGCGCCCCAGTGTGTTCCCATAGCCCAAATAAGAGAATTGTAAAGCAGAAATTGGCCCTGATGAAGTCCGACGTCAGTGACTAGTTCCTCCATTGAGAGGAGAGCGCCGTCCTGATATATATTTCCCAGGCTATGGAGCCCTGCCTCATGCCAAGGGCCCACCTTTGCCAGGGAAGTTACCAAATTGCCCTGTGATGTGCCAAGCAATGGGAGCACCGGAGCACCGGACCAACTGAGCGCGGAAAAGGGTTCTCCGAAAGCAGCAGCATTAGTGGTGACTGGGGTAGCGCTGGTTGGGAAAAGGGATGGAAAAGGTCCCATGGGGGAGGCGGTCACAGTCTCAGACAGCTGGCAGCCTAATAGCCACCTGGCTATCCTCTGTAACTGAGAGTACAGATAGTTGTGTTCACAATTCAGTACTCCGAAACTTCCCTGGTCAGTTGGAAGATAAAGCTTAACGAGGGCGATCCTGTGATGCATAGTGGGCCAGATAAAACCTCCTGGTAGTTGCTCAAGGGAAAGAAAGAAGGGCTTAGTGGCATAAAGGGGAAGATTGGTGAAAAACTACAGTAGGCGTGGCAGCATTACCATTTTTGTGAGAGCTGTGAGGCCAGCCACTGAGAGTGGAAGACAACTGCTCACATAGGGAGGTCATCGCTAGTGTAAGATTTCTATCCAGGAGATCAACAGGGCTATGATATATTTGTATACCCAGGTAGCGGAATGTGACAGGCTGTCATGATAAAAGTGCAACGTTTATTTGAAGAGCAGGATTGGTCGCTGTAGCAGTGAATGGAAAGAGACAAGATCTAGCCCAGTTTACCTTAAGACCTGATACATCCGCAAATTTAGTAAGTGTCTGTGATATGTCTGCCAGGACGTCATGAATGTCCCAAAGGTAGAGGAGCATATTGTCTGCATAGAGTGAAACTGAGCGAAGTCCATCACTGAGCAGTATATCCCAATGCAACCCCTGCACACTGAGGATGTGGGCACACAGAAGATGTGAGCTAATGGTTCCATTGCTAGAGAAAAGAGTAGTGGGGACAGTGGACATCCCTGACGGGTGCCACTTTGGATCGGGTCAGAGATGAAACAACCCGTTTTCACCCTGGCAGAAGGGTGAGAATAGAGGAGTTTAATTAAGTGGATGCAGCGGATCCCAAGGTTGTATTGCGGAGCACCTCAAACAAGTAGGCCCACTCCGGGAAGTCAAAAGATTTTTCTAAGTCTAGCACCAGAGAGCCTGCCTAATGCCAGATGGCGGGGCATACTCCAGTATGCAAAAAAATCATCACAGGTTGAGGGAATTATTTCTGGCCGGCACAAATCCGCTTTGATTCGAGTGGACCAGATGTAGGACTAAGGGGGCCAGACGTTCTGCAAAAATATTAGCAATTATTTTATAATCTACATTGAGGAGCACCAGTGGCCAACGGGACTCCAATGTTGTGGGATCCCTACCAGATTTTGATATCGATATAAGTAGAGCTTCATGAAGCATGGGTGGAAGACAGGCAGCTGACATGGCTTTGTCATACACTATTTTCAAGCGTGGGGAAGAAGGGAAGCATAGGCTTTATTGAATTCGAGGGTTATCACTTCAGGACACAGATTCTTTCAAGCGCATGGATAGGCTCATTGATCTCAAAAAGTGTGATGTTGCAGTTCAGTTTCTCCCTCCGTTCAGTTACACTTGGGGGAGGGAAACACTGGTTAAGAAGGACTCAACAGCCTGCGCTGTTACGGCGGTCACTGATGTTTATAAGGAAGTGTAATGTTGTGTGAATGCAGCATGGATATCCCCCTGCGCATGTAGGAGGGCTCCAGACTCTGCACGTATGGTCAGTAAGGGGCTTTGTGGCTGCTCTTGACGGTTAAGCCAAGCAAGTAGTGCTCCCGATTTATCTGCCTCAGAGTGCGTCTTTGCGGAGTGAGCCACATAGTTGAGGCAGAGCAGTCTCTCTGGCAACCCTGTGTGCTCGCATTGTGCCTTTTTAAGGTGTTCCCTGCATGCCGCAGACAACTGCACCTACCTCTCATATTGGAGCAGTGCTTGCTCCATCTGAGAGATGTCTTGGTCAAGCTGGCAACGCATGCTCAAAACGCTACCAAGGCAATGTCCCCTGGTCGCCATCTTAAAGGCGTCCCACTCGATCAATCGAGAGGTGGCAGTGGTCTCATTCTTGTAAAATTATTCTGAGATGCTATTGCTGAGAGAAGCCCAAAAGGGAGGGTCTTCCAACGCTGCTGCCTGCTAGCACCATGTTGGAATAGAAGGAGGACCCTGGTCCCAGCACAAATGTAAATGATGGGTGTTATGGTCCGAGTGGGTCCTGTCAATGTATTCTAAGTAAGTAACGTGGGGAACTAGGTCTGACGTTCTAACTAGTCAGCCTATATCATGGGTACTCGCAGGGGCCAAAATCTTTGGTCTGTGATGTGACCAAGGGCCACATGAATGCCAGCAAGGTTGTGGTCGGACTGGGATGAGTAGGGTGGTGTTTGCTTGGGGAGAGGTGGTGTTGGTGGTATGGTGGGTATAGGGGAAGCAAAACATATATATCTAGTTGCTGAACTGCAGAATGTGAAACCAGAAAACCTGGGATTAATTACGGCTTCCCCACTTTACAAAATTGTGTGATCTTAAGCAATATTATTATTTCACTTTCCCTCTTTTTCTTCATTATTACATATAAGAGAACCTCCAAATAAATGACTTCAGGATGTGTGCTGTACAAAAAATCTCCTGTGTTTGATTTAATAAAGGGAGAAAAGACTCCACTAGGGCCCCATGCACCCAGGGTTTTATCAAGCTCTCTGTACTTCTGCATCTGACTAGCACCTCAGATTTGATGTGGGTACCCTCTGAATTTAAGAATATTACTAAGTCAAGAAAGGAAATTAATTAAAATTCCCTCAAAAATGCCAAGAGAAGAGCCCTGCTCTGAGTCCAAGCCCGGACTGGTGCTAGCAGGCAAAGGCATTTTCCCGATGGGCTGGTAGGGTGGAGGCCGGTTTCACAGCTTGGTGGATCCATTTTTGTTGCTGGGGGCCAGGCCAACCATGTTTCCTGTCTGCAGCACTTCCATGCTTTAAAAATAAACAATGCAAAACAAAGGCTGCAGACAATTCAGATCTCGGTGGCCAGAATCACTCTCAACCTCTCATGCCGCACTCACATCACATTCCACCTGAAGAACCTCCACTGGTTCCACATTCCCAAATGAGCACAATACAAACTCCTCACCCACATTTTCAAGGCACTGCATAACAATTGCTAAGAATACCTCAACAATTGCATCCGCTTTCACACACCTCACACATCCTCTACTTGTCCGGACTCCTAGTTGCACAAATCCCCCGCATACAGAAAACCAGATCTGGCAGTCGAGTATTCTCCTACATCGCTCCTAAAGTATGGAACGACCTCCCACTACACCTCTCATCTTGAATTCTGCAAGAAGCTGAAGACCTGGCTTTTTGAGTAGTCCCTCTAGGCCCTAGGTGTGCTTGACTCACATCTGATCAGTGCCAGGATACCCTCCTGGGTTATAGTGCACTCTACAAATCTGCGTAACGTAACGTAATATAACATATTATTTCAAAGCTTGCCCAGTCAGACCACTCTTGCTTCAAAGCCTTTTTTTGCATTTAGGTGATTCTTGTCTACAGCAGAGTTGCCACAAGCAGCACTGTCCTTCAGGGCTCTAGGGGGAAATGGGGTAAGGGGTCTGATATTGCATGGCTCAGAGAGTCCAGTACATATGGGGCTTTAAACTTCTGCTCCCCTCCAGATCCTGTACAGGAGACTAACCTCAATGTAAAACACTCTAATGGGGAACTCATGCCTTGCTTGCTGCCTTGCTACTCCAATAAGAATTAACTGGAGCTCTTTCATTTGCTAGACACAGAAAATCCTGATATCGTACTTCTCTCAGAAACTTGGTTAACAGAGGAATCTACTCCAGATATCTTAACAGTTCTTCCAGATAAATACTATTAGGCACATGCATCAAAGCTTTTTGCGATCGCAAACGGTGCGAATCGCAAAATCGGCCGTTTGCGATCGCAAATTTAGCTTTTGCGATGCATGAAACAACTTACCACTCGCAATTTAAAAATCACAATTATTTGCGATTTCTTAAATTGCGATTGCATTTAAGGAATCGCAATTTGCGATTCCTTAAATGCAATGCAAGAACCACTTAAGATTAGCGATTTCGCTAATAGGGGCGCAAATTACCATGAAGTTGTACTTGATGGTAATTTGCAAAAACTTTGAAAAATGCACTTTAGTGCATTTTTCAAAGTTTCATGTTACTTACACACATGCCCTTGGGGCATGTGTGTACTAACATGGGTGCACATCACTATTTCAGGGTGCAACAGGGTGTCATTTCGACACCCTTGCACCCTTGAAATTGCATGTGGTACTCGCAAATTGCGCATGCACTCTCCCGTTCATTCCTATGGGCCTGTAGGCCCATAGGAATGAATGAGAACCATTCCTTAATTGCGACTCGCAATTTGCGAGTCGCAATTAAGGAATTTGTAGGAATTGCAAAATCTTTTGCGATTCCAACATGCATAGGCAATTGCGATTCTTTAATTGCGATTCTTTAAAAATCGCAATTAAAGAATCGCAATTGCCTATCTTGATGCATGTGCCAGTATATTCTCCAGTCCAACAGGCAGATGGGAAATAGTGGTGTGCAGCCTGTGTAGGTGCCATTTTTCTTTAAAAAATTCAAATCTGTCACAATACGTTGTTATTGTATCCCTGGAACTGACCTCTTAGCTATAAAAATCTGAGCTTTTTAGTGTATTCTTACTTATCGACCTCCTAATTACATGCCTACTTTTGCCCAGGAATTTTATGAGACCATTTCTCCTCTTCTTGCAGACCATGCAAAAAGGTATCATTATGGGAGACTTCAATCAATGGGTTAATGATGAAAATAAGTGTCATAAGTCCCAAGACCTTATGGATCTTCATAATAGCCTTAACGTAGAACAACATGTGCACGCACCTACACTTGTCAAGGGCCACGTTTTTGACCAAGTCTGGATGGCAAATATCTTATTAATAAGATTAAAAGTCCTACCATGCACCTGATCAGATCATTTTATCATTACATTTAACTTGGATGGGCTACAACAGCCTAACATTTAACCTAGCCAGAATAAATATTTTCAAAATTGGTCTCATGTGGACAAGGATAATTTCCGTGCCACTCTCCTTGTTTCCATGCCTGCTCCCTATCAAGATGTCCACCTAAAGGAAAAGGATTTTACTCTTTGGCTACTTAAAGCTAGTGACAATAATGCTTCTTTGTGGAAATCCAAATTCATCAGACGGACTAAGTCCTCTCAGTGGTTTTCTGAGGAACTGAAACCCGCTAAGTTGAAGCTCCACCAATTAGAGTGGAAAGGTGCAGAGGCTATGCTCCTGACAATGAAATCCTCTTTAAAAAGGGCTCGAACGACTATAAAATCCTTCTATTGCAAACAGCTGGACAGACTGTGTAATGTTTTGAACACATTGAACACATACTTTATTGGAAAAATAAAAACAATAAAGGGCAGTATCCTGCCAGGTAATAAGGAGTTACCGCTATCCCCAGTGGACAGGAACCTAATTAATCTCTCTAACTTTCCTACCATTATTGAAGCACGCCTACCTGAGCTTATGTCAAAGGTGAAGTCTGGTTCTCCGAATGACCCATGTCCTTCTAAGGTTCTCAAATCCCTTTTCCCTTATATTTCAGGATCTCTTTTGTCCCTATTAAATACAGATGCCTTTTAAAGATGCAGTAGTAATTCCCTTACAGAAAGAACAAAGCGAGGACCTTCTGCGCCTCAAACCCTTCCAACCCATTTCTCTGTTGCCTTTTCCTGCCAGAACTTAAGAAGCTAATGTGGCACAGTTTCTCTGTTCACACCTTGAAGAGTCGCAATTCTTATATATGCATCAAGGTGATTTCGCCCAGCTCACTCCACTGAGCCAGTAATACTTTCGGAAGTGGATGACATGCAAAAGGAGTGCAATGAAAGTCTGACTTCTGATTTGGTCCTGCCGTACCTCTAAGCAGCCTTCGACCTATGTTTCCCCCGTGTTGATCCCTGCACCTTGTGGCAGGCACCTTGAGGGGCCTGCCACGAGGTGCAGGGATGAACCGCACCTCCCATTTTACTATGGGAGCATGCATTATGGACGGTTTACGGCCGGAATGCATGCTCCCATAGTAAAATGTAGTAATGCGACCAAACTGTATTCGGTCGCATCCTAATGAGGCTGTCGGGACCGCCGACCGGGTGTCGGTCGGTCCCATGACCAATTCGATGTCGGGCGCAAGTGATGCCGCCCGACATCATAATGAGGCCCTTATTGTTTTTTAGTCCAGGTGTTCTTTATATTTTTTATTTTGCAATGTTTAAATGAATGTTCTATAATTTTACATTAAAAAATATTTTATGTATATGTTTTTATTTTTTACATACTACAGTTATTACTTGTATAGTGATATCAAATAATTGTTATTTATTTAATATTTTGGTAGGTAGCTCAATTAATTTTTTTAATTCTGGGATATTCGAAATGCATTTCTGTAATGTATTGTTTTTAGTGTAATGTATATTATAAATGTGTGACATTAGTTTTTATTGGCAAAAGTATAGCATTTTGCTTAATGCCATGAAGTTTACAGTAAGAATATTAAATTGCACCACCAACATACAGCGTATTCCCCAATATGGTTACGTTTGAGTGGGAATAGTAATTTTGAACCAGCCAAAGTCTAACACTTACTCCAATGTGGTTATATTTGGAGTGTGAATAGTTAATCTGAACCCCACAAAGTCCAGCACATTCCCCAATGTGGTCAAGTTTTGGAATGGGAATAGTAAATTGTATCTTCCCAAAGTACAACACTTTTTAGCTAAGTTTGGAGTGGATATAGTAAATCTGTTTGGAGTGCAAGTAACAAATGTGAATCCCCCAAAATCCAACCCTTTCCTCACTGTAGATAAGTACAGAGTGGGAATAGTAAATCTCAGCCCCGTAAAGTCCAACACTTCGCTCAATTTGGTTAAGTATGGAGTGGTTACCTTTCAAAGTCCAATACTTTCACCAGTGTGGTCAGATTTGGAGTAGGAATTGTAAATCTGAACCTCCCAAAGTCCAACTCTTTACCCAATGTGGTTAAGTTTGGAGTGCGAATAGTAAATCTGAACCCATCTGAGTCCACCACTTTCCCGAATGTGATTAAATTTGGAGTGGGAATAGTAAATCTAAACCCCTCCAAGTCGAACACGTTCCCCTATGTGGTTAAGACTGGAGATTGAACAGTAAAATCGTAAGCCCCCCTCCACTCCCTGCCAAAAGCCCGATGCTTTCCCCAATGTGGTTAGGTTTGGAGTGGGAATAGCAAATTTGAATGCCTCCAAAGATCAACACTTTCTCCAATGTGATTAAGGTTTCAATTTAACATACATTATTTGAATCTCTTCTTTCTGCTTGATTAGATTTTCTACTCGAGTGGCAGCTTTCTCAACGCGAATGGGAGTGACCTGCCGTGACCTCCTGTGTTGAGAAATTTAGCTGGGAGGCATTCTAGTTCCCGAAAATATCACTAGGAGACGGAAGTTCTTGCTCATCAACTTAACGTTGGTGAGCAGCGCACAAGAAAAAACTCTGTCACACGGTTGGTGAACTACGCATTCCAAGTGGAACGCGGAGTGGGCAAAACTGCACCAGCACAGCGGAATTATTTGCCCACCCCAGTAAGTACATATGATATAGTCATAGTGTACATACATTTGTAGGTAGAGTCTCCTATTTAGCATCTGTGTGTCTCTTCCAAGACATACTGTGGGCTCATCAGAAACATACAGGGGATAGGAGCCCACCCATTGTTTACCATTGTTTGGGTTTCCTGCCACTCTCATTTGCCTACTTCCTATTGGTGTCCCTGCTGGTCAATTTTGTGTTTGGCCCCCTCATGCAGCATTGCCTCCTTAGCATGTCTTGGGGGCTTGCTGGCAGGTCTCCTTGCAGTGCTTGTTTTTCAAGCACTTCTTTTTTCAGTTGAAGCCTACCAGACAATGCAGCTGTTTGGTTTGCTAAAGATTTCTTGGGGACACTGTGAAAGCTGACCGTAAAATGCATTCCTCCCATTGCTTACCAGTTGTTTTGTGGTTTGTAACTCACATTTGCTTGCTTTCTATTTGCTGGCTTTATTTGTTTTAGTTTGTCCATCATGTCTTTGTCCCTCCCATAGAGCATAACCTGTTTACTGTATTCTTCTACGAGTGATCACTTTCTGTAGACTGGCCTTTAAGTTTTGTTCTTATCTTGTCATACTTGCTGTGCATTCTAAGACACAGATGACATGTCAGGCTCTGTCTCCCGAGGGAGCTTCGTGTTTACTTTTCTTTCTCTGACTTCAAAGTGAGAGGCTTTATCTAACAATCTGGAGTAGTGAAAGGAAAATCTTTTTCTAACACACAGCAAAATTTAAATGTCTGTAAATTAACTGTGCAAATATTTTAAAATATATCAGAGTTAGGAAAGCACAAATGAAGTGCTTTTTTTGTAATTCTGAAGTGTGCGGAAAACAAATAGTTTAATCCAATCAAAACAAATCAATACAGTAGGGGATGCCATGTCCACACATTATTATTTGTGCACTGTACAGTTTTAGCAGTAAAACTGTATGTCTGTGCAAATTTAATGGTCATTTCAATTGAAAATGTGTTGTCTGTAATGGCAGTGCACTACCACACCATGCATACTCCACTCTATTCCACTTCACTCGATGCCACTCTACTACACTTTACACCACTCTACGCCATTCCATTCCACTTCACAACACTTCACTCCACTCCACTATACGCTACTCTATGATACTCCCACCACTCTTCACCACTTAACTCCACTGTATGTCCCTGCACTATACTCCACTGCACACCACTATACCCTACTCCACTCTATGCCACTCTCCTTCACTCTACTCCACTCTACGCCACTCCACTCTATGCTTCTCCACGCTACACCACTCCACTCTACGACACTCCACTCTACGACACAACTCTACTCCACTCAAAGACACTCCACAACACTCAACTGCACTCTACTTCACTCCACTTTACAACACTCTACTCCTATCCATGCCATTTCACTCTACGATACTCTACTCCGCTCTATGCCACTTCACTCTACGCCACTCTAGGCCACTCTACTCCACGCTATGACACTTCAGTCTACGACACTCCTATCTATGATCCTCCACTCTTTCCCACTCCATTCTACTCCACTTCACTCGATGACACTCTACTCCACCCACTCTACGTCACTCAACTCTATGGCACTCTACTCCACGCCACTGTACGCTGATCTACCCTGTTCCACTCTATGCTACTCTACAAAACTCTAAGCCACTTCGCTCTAGGCCACACTACCCCACTATACAACACTCCACTCTATGACACTCTACTCCATACCACTCTGCTATATATGCTCCACTCTAAAATAGTCCGCTCCATTCCCCTCTATGATACTCTATCACACTCTGCGCCACTACGCAACTCCACTCTATGCCACTCCACTCTATGACACTTCACTCTACTCCACTCTATGCTGCTTAACTCTATGACACTCTACTCCACTCCACTTTATGCCACTCTATGATACTCCAAGCTATAAAACCCCACCCTACAACACTCTACTCCATTCCCCCTACAATACTCAGTGCCATTTTACGACACTCTGCGCCACTACACGACTCCACTTCATGCCACTTTACGACACTCCACTCCATCCTACACCACTCCACGGCACTGAATGCCACTGAATGCCACTCTATGCCACTCCACTTTACTACACTCCATGCCACTTTTTTCCACTATATGACAGTCAAATCTATGACACTCAACGAAACTCCACTCTAAGCCAAACTATAACACTCAACTCTACGACACCCTTTGTCCCTCTACATCACTCCACTCTACACCACTCCACTCAATGCCATTCTACGACACCATTCAACTCTACGCAATTCAACTCAACGCAACTCTACTACACAACATTCTACGCCACTCCACTCTACTCCACTCCTCGACCCTCCACTCTACGCCACTCCCCTCTATTGCAAACCACAACACTTTACTCCACACTACACTCTACGCCCCTCCACTCTATGTCACTCCACTGTATGTCATTTCGACTCCACTCCACTCTCTGCCACTCACCTCTACGACTATACTCCACTCTATGCCACTCTACACCACTCCAGTCTACAACACTCTCGTCAAGGTTATATGCAACCCGAAAATGAGTGGTAGCATTAAATCTTGTAGGAGCAAGAGGGGTATCCAGAAACCAACTTCCTGTGTCTCCCAAGCCCTGACATAACCAGGAAGAATATTCCAGTCTCCTAGTCACAACAGCCTTCAGGGAAGAGGGGAATTGGAGAAAAGAAAAAACACATATGAAGAATCTGGGTCCATCCAATCCCATTATATATACATTTATGGTATACGTTTTCTTCTCTGCACACCTGTCCCTTCCCAAAATTATAGTACCTTCCTAAGTCTTCGCTCACAAGAAAGGACTTCATTCCTAAAAATAGAGTAAAAGACTAACCAAAACTGATGAAAATGGAAAAATGAAAAAGTTAGAAGTGAATGTTGCACACGCAAAAAGTCTCTTCATATTAGTTCATGTTCAACAGTCTCTTTACCAACGTAAAGTCTGTTCTTTCTGTTTTGTTCTTTTAGATTCTAATATAAAAGTGAAATATCTCCAGAGTTAATAACTACCAAGAAATTCCAATACAGATCACCAAATGGACGGTCAGTACATTCTTGTTGAAAAATTGAAGCATGCACCTTACCCAAGGTTGGAGGAATGGTTTGGTGTGGGTGAATGTTTTCCCTTGCTTTTGTCTTGCAGAAAACAGCTGCAGAAACCACAGGATCCAGGAAGAAAGTAGCTGCCTATAGCCACTTACTAGAGCAGGAAATGACAAACAGATCTAAAAACAGGACTGAACAAACTAAATACATAAGGTAAGTAATATGATGTGTATTGTTAGGCACAGGGTAAACATACTGATAGCATTCTTGGAGATCTCTATAATTGTATTCTGCACTGAGGAGTCTGTAGTGTGCCTAGTTCGACTTCCCGGAAGGTGGAAGGGCAGACGCAGGGGGTCAAGGAGCGCTAGAGCGTGTCCTAAGCATCTGCCTGTCTCACCCAGGGGGCCATGTCGGCAGCACCGCTCGACCGATATCGAGATGCGTGGCTGCAGCTGCTACAACTCTGCACCACTCCACGCCACTCTATGCCACTTAACTTTAGGCAGCTCTACAACTCTTCTCATCTGCGCCACTCCACTGTATTGTAGTGTAGTTCCTATTTCCCTAATAGGCTCTGCGCATTGGAATAATATAACATATAGGTTTGACATAGGACTACGGTCGGCATGTCCCTATCGATTATATTAAACTTAATTACCTGTGCCAGCTAGCTCAGAGGCCACTAGAAACTCCTTGAGAACAAGAAGGGAGTAGTTTCTGGCAACCAAAAAACATGACTACTTTGTTTCCCTTTAGAAGCGGAACATGTCTCAGAATCGTGGAAACAATAGATAACAGTTTCACTCATTCAATCGTGCATGCTTAGTTTCTGCAGAGTTACACAGAAAGGAAAGACGGGCATTTCAATAAAAGGGTTTTATTGAACAGTCTTGTTTTTCGTGTAAGAGATATGTGCTGTTACGATCACAAGACAGTATGCAAGATAAATAATGTACAGCGTGAGCAGTAGAAATAAATAATACTGCGCTAGCATTATCTTTTAGCATATATTCACGTACATAAATAACATGAGCTAAAAATGCGAGTACTCATACGATGCGTCTCTAAGCTAGTTCTACCCCAATGTACCTAACCTAGTCTAGGTGTAGGGAGAAGTAGAAGTAGGTGGAGTATTCTCTAGTATGGTAGACTAAGAGTATGTTAAGTCTAGTATGCCAAGAGTCCCTCTAGGTTCTAGTCAGCTCCATACCTTGAGAATGAGAGAGGTGGGAATCTCCTGCCGGATCTTGGAACTCTAACACCCCGCAAGGGGAATCAGAACACTGGAAGCTGGATAGCTGGATTCTCTGCGTGCAGGGATGACAGCGTCTTCTCAGTGCGTCAGGCCGGGATACGGGCTCCTCTGAAGTCGAGGTCTCCTCTAACTTGCTTTCGCAAGGGAAGGTATATTTATACCTGGTAGGTGTCGAGGAATGTTAGCATTGACGTTAGGTCGGACAGGGGAAGACGTCAGGAATGAACCCTTAAGGTATAATGGTTCATACATAATAGATGAGTTCTTGGAGAAATCAATAGTCCTGTGCTAGGGGAAACTCCCAAGGCTTAAGGGTCTGGTTTCTAAGAACTCGTTGTGACGTTAGGGTGGACGGATGTCGGTGACCATGCCTGTATTTGGAGTGCATGGTTAATGCCTAAATAAGGACTGGGATTCTATGCCTATATAAGGGCATGGCGAATTGTGCCTATATAAGGACATGATTCAGGAAAACCTATATACGGGTACCTAAAGCGGAATACAACACCCACTCCATCTTCGAATGAATGATAATACTAAATGCTAAACATTGTAAATGCTAAACATAAAATTGAGTACCACATATTGCTAAAAACATTTCTAAAAGCATTTAAAAAGAAGCTCAAAATTGTTGAAATGCAATAGGTACTGTACATTTTAAAGCATAGCTTTCATTCTAAGCATATAACGGAAGTAAAATCCAACA
The DNA here is from genome assembly GCA_963921515.1 of Calotriton arnoldi. Lineage (NCBI taxonomy): Eukaryota > Metazoa > Chordata > Amphibia > Caudata > Salamandridae > Calotriton > Calotriton arnoldi. The sequence continues at coordinate 547,069 of CAWUFW010007684.1, forward strand.
TGAATGAAACAGTAATATATACATATGATGAAATGGTCGATAAGTTCTTATAATCAAAGCCATTGCATATCATGGAATCTAATGACATTTTTTCTAGACAAGTAAGGTGACATTGTGTCCCTGGAAGTATTCAAAGAAGTCCGTTTTATAAGACTAGTTCTACTGTAAGCAGACTGTTTTTTTGCCATGTCAGTTCAAAAAATTTTAAAAGTCCAATTCTGGGAAAAGTTCCAAGTTTGAAAAATATGAAGGCCAAATTTTCATTGATGCCCTGGTACACTGTGAGCCGAATCAAAGTCAGTGTACGGGTCTGGCGTAAACATTAGATCATCTATGTCAGTAGCCAAAACATCATCCACCGAAGTTGGTGACAGTTGGAACAATTCGTGTAGAAGATTAATTGCACAAAGATGGGAAGCATCGCTGTCAACATTGGATGCCACAGCAATGTCCGTGTCCGTTGTTACCTGTGTGCCCGTTGATCCATCTCGTACCTCAGCAGCAGCCGGAAGCGTCTGTGAGATCTCAATGAATGCCGCCATCAGGATTGGAAGCCTTTGGGGACAACACACAGCATGGGCCGTTATCGGGTCCAGCAGAGTATCGACATCCGTTGGCAGGACTGATGGGAGTGTCAGACAGATGTCTAGAACGCATTCTTCACCGCAAAACAGGCAGCGTAGAACAGGTAAGATGCAATCTTGCCAGACTGGTCTGAACGACAGGAACCACGTTGTATTAAGTTCCCGTAGACGAGGCATGCCAAAAAGCTGTACTATTCGCTCACAGCCTTTCCATTCAAGGAGGGCTCTCTCCACATCGCTCGGAGTGATGTTGGCGAAGAGGCTTGCCATAGCATAGTAGGAGGAATAGAAACAGAATTCCTGCAACAAGTGCTAGAATCAGCGGCACACCACCAAACACCGAATGTGCGAAGTTTGGGATGATTCCGAGGACAGCCTGGAAAGGTGCTAATAGTCCGGAACAGATGGTCTTAAATACATGTACAATTCCGCTTGTATCTGACATGTGAAAGATACGTCCTATCATTTCCACGAAATGTATAGGGCAGTTTGTACGAATTAAAGCTTGTATCTCAGCCGAAGTCCTTGCAACTTGTAGATCATAGGTTTCTTTGGCCGAGGTCAAAGGCACTGATTGTTGTATAAGCATGGCTTTCATTCTGCTTAAAGTATCAAATCGAATAAAAGAGACATTCAACGAAGGCCATAGAGGTGACTCCCTGACTGTGTCTATTGGGGGAAACAATACTTGCATACAGCAAGTGACCCTGGAGTTGACTGTTACTAGATATGCGATGCCTGGCAACATGCCACAGCAACTCTGATCATTCAACATGAGGTAACTCCCGTTAGAAAGTTGTCCAAACGTTGGAATAATCACAGCAGCTGGTGTACCTTGCTGGTGGCAGGACAAGTTTGCCACAGAACCATTACAAGCCCCGTGTAAGGAAATGTCCTGACAAATCAGTGAACCGCTTAGTGCATTTTCACAGTGTGTACCGCTTAGAAACACTTCACGATCCCCACTCCAACATCTATGTGTGTAAGGTAAATTCCAGGATGTCTTAATGTATCCTTTACCCCACCTTTCATATTTGCCTGCTTGCATCTGTTGAAGGCAATACTGAAATTGAAAAGTAGTCACAGGTAGACTAATTTTGCCATGAATGAGCCATTCTGTAGCTGGTTTTTCTGCCACTGTGAACGGTAATTTTTCAAGGTTTTCAATGCTCAATACTGTATACTTTGCTCCCCTTTGTGCTAATTCGATCTGTTTATCAGTTAGATTGTATTCTGCAAACAGAGCCGACGTGTTGATAAAACGCCAAGGCACATAGCCCGCACGCAAAGATTGCAGCGTCCAGCTTAATAACATAATAGAACGTAACTGAGACTGGCCTTGTTGTAACATGGCTAAATCTTGTTCCAGTATGTCGATAGCAGAGGATACAATACTGTCCAATGAATAAATTCTGGAGGACAAAGTTTTTAACCCATTGTCGACCACAGAGAGAGCTTTCTCCAAGTTAATACGATCAAGTTCACGTATTCGTTCTGCGGCCTCCATCTGTGACACCTTCCATGCTTCATTATAAACAGCATAGATGCCGGCAAATATGAAACGTTTTTGACGCGGTTTTGTTGGTCCAAGCAAGAATTCCCTAAGGTCTGCGTCCTCTTTAAGTAAAGATAAGTGTTGTTTCACATCCTTAAGTGTAGATGTTTTCAGCCAATCGAGGCATAATATTCCTACACTGTATGTTGTTACTACCCCCGGATGTTGTCTTTGGACGTATCTTGGGTCTGGCCTATGAATAGTAAACCCCGTGTTTTATTCAGGAATCTATCTTGACAGTTGTTTGTGTCTGTGGGCCAGATCAACCATTTTCTCCAATCAGGATTTGTTCTGTTGAGTTGTAGTATGGTGTCAACTGTAACCGCTGCCTGTGTATTGTTATCACTTGCAGGTGTTGGTACAGAAGGATTTTTCATGTCTTTGATCTTGGCTAACCCAAGGCAAGATGTTTGTTGGACCGTGTCATTCAAAAACATTATTTGTTGAGGGATGATACAGGCTCTAAATAAAGCTTCTATCCCCTGCACTTGCCAATCTTTAGTACCCCAGACAGATTTTGTGTCTATTGTGTCTTTCCATAAGTTGAAACCCTGTCTAGACAGTTGGGCAATAAATGCTGCAGAGTAAATCTGTTTTGTATTTGTTAACATAGTTTTCAGTCCTGTTTTGTTGACATTTCTATAGTAAAATGTTTTTGGATCAGATGTATTATATCCTGAAAAATATGGAAACTTTTTAGCAAATGTTTTTGAACTACCTTTTGGTGGTGTAGGACAATGCTCCCATTGGTTAAACATAAACACATTCCTAGGCATTGCAGATTTATGCAAAAAATGATGAACATAGTGGCTATAGCAATACAGCTGTTCATAGTCTGATGAACCCTCTAAATATTCATTATTAGAAAATGCAGCAGTCTTTTCTAGGTCAAACATTATGTCATTTACAGTTTCAAAGTCCCAATCATCAGAATAGGTACTAGATGAAACAAAATCACTTAGTGAGATCTTAAATAAATGTGGAATGTTCAAATGTTCCGTCGGGCCAAAGATATCGAAATCTGTTTTGTCCCACACTATACCATCCTGTATAGGAACGTCTGTGATGTTCACTGCAGACAAGTCTCTTATTTCACGATGGGATGATTTGTAAGGTTTCAAAAGTAAGTTCACTTCTTTTCTTTCAATGTCCAAATGGATGTATCTGCCATTTATAAGCACGCTCATAGTCATAACCAAAGCTAGCCAAAGCAGGAAGAAAAATATTCCAGAAATAACCCAAAGTTCAATCCATGGTGAAACTAGATAAGTCTTTTTCAAAAAATGTAAAAAGTCTTGAACTTGCTGTTTAAAAGTTGTTGTTGCTGGCAACGTCTCGGGCTCACTCGGATCCTCAGAAAACGTATCAAAGTTAATGAAGTAGCCAGAAGCAGTCCTGTCAATTGTTGGAATTGCATCAAGATTTGTTGAAATTGATGGAACCAGTTGATCACGTGCTACGTTGGTGTAGACAGGTGTATTTGGACAAACTGATACTTGATTTTCAAGAGGGATGAGTTCCATGGCATTGTTGCTTAGTCCTTCATCTGTTACTGCTGAATTCCCAATTGTTATTAGTCTTTCAGTCTGAACCTCTTGGATAGTAGCGAGAGGAGTGTGTCTGCTACTAGGTAGGAGTCCATGAGGCCTACTACTTAGTATTGGCCACATACTGTGGTTTGATGAGGTTGATGGACACAAATCTTTTCTCCTTTTTTCCAGCAAGGGGCGGCAGAAGTACTGTTCTTGTTCCGTGAATGGCTAGGACAGGTACTGGTTGTCTGTAAGAAGGTCCAAATTCCTTCTTGTCCGCAATTTTCTCTCTGACTAGATCCCCAACTTTTGGAATCCAGACAGGCCTTGCTGGGACAGCCGGTTTTTCCCCAGTGGTGGTTGGCTTCAGGAACACGTTGCTTTGTTTTGTTCTCAACTCATTTAAGTCCTGCAAAACAGCCAAACGATCTTTGATATCAAAGGGTTTATTTTCCACCACTGTGCCACTGCATTCCAGATCGGGCACCCACATTCTTGTCCCAAATAGAACCTCATAAGGAGTGACCCCCCCTAGAGAACTTCTTGGCAAGTTGTTTAATGACCCACCCATCACCCGAACCTAATACCCTAGCTGTTATAGACTGCTTTATGTCTCGGTTTTTCCTTTCCACAACAGAATTTCCCTCAGGATGAAACGGAGAGGAGTACCGCACTGCAACGCCCAGACTGGCCATGGCGTCTTTGTAAGCCCGAGAGCTAAACGCAGGACCCTGGTCAGAATGTAGCGTGCCTATTGCGTATGTGCCGATAAAGACTCGCAAATCTTTTATAACAGTTCGAGCGTCAGCCGAGCGCTGAGGCCATATCCATAGGAACCTTGATTCAGTATTTGAGGGATCGCATTTGTCCAGAGGGACGCCTGCGCATAGATAGTCTAATGCTGTCTAACAATGGTGTCTGTACTGAGCAGCTACATTCGTAGCATGGTGTCTGGTGGCTTTCTCGCTGTAATTTACAGTCTAAGCAGTTATTGATGAATATGTGTATTTCTGTATTCATTCCAGGCCACCAGTACATCTCTTTTAACGTTAATATTGTTTTAGAAATCCCTTGATGTGACAGACCCTCCCCCAGATGTGTTTCATAAATCAAAGCTGCTCTTCGTTCCATGTTTGGAATTACCCTATCCCCCACTCCAGGGATTCGAGCAAAAGGAACGTTGTTCGCATCAATTACATAAGAGTACTTGAGTGGAAACTTTTTTGGTAACGCTGCACTACTGCCCTTGCTTGAAGCATTGACAGCCAACATTATCTCACCGTCTATTTTCGTTTTTAAACGAGTGATCGGAGCTACGGAAGCCATCTGAACAGCCCCCTTTGCGGCTTCGTCAGCCAATGAATTCCCTGCAACGTGAACGCCATCACGCTGATGACTCAGTGTGTGTATCACGTGAGCCTTTGGTAGTTCGCTTTTTAACTGAACTACTTGTTCCCAAAGCGTTTTATGCTTTATTGTGCCACCTTTTGCATCTTTGAACCCATTTTCAAGCCAAGTTTGTATATATTCATTATACGACTGCACACAGTAGAAAGAATCGCACACTATGAGTGTGGGGAATTCTCGATCTGTACTTTCAAGTGCCAGTTTGAATGCTTGTAGTTCAGCTCGCTGAGCTGTGCAATCTCCTAGAGACTGGGTTTTTGTGACCATAGGTCTGAATTTGCCATCGCGCATGCGACCTTTAACGATTGCACATGCTGCACTGTAAGCTTGCTTACTCCCTGTTGCGGGTTGTGCGGATCCGTCAGTGTATATTATAAATTCGTACTGATCGAGAGGCAGAATCTCAGTAGGCAGAGGACATTCATGTTCATATTGCAGGAATGCTTGTATTTTTAGATCGGGATCAAAAACGTATTCAACATCTGTTGCAGCAAGAGAATTAACCCACTGTATCCATCTAGGATGTAAAGCCTTAGCATTTGGAATGCTCGCTTTTGTTACCGCCTCTAAGGCCGGTACGGGAGTCACGACAATAATGCGTTTCCCTTGGGCTAGAGCTCTTTCTTTTGCTACTGCAGTTTGAACTGCTGTCAGTATTTTTTCTGTTGAAGTGAAGCGCATTTCTGCTTGTGTATACAAATGTGATTTGTATGCAATTGGTATTTTTTCACCTTCGTTAAATGTTAAGTAGGTGAAACCGCATTGACCCGAAATTATTCGGATCACTAAATTGCGTTGACTTACGCGTGTCTGTAAGTGATTTGTTGCTAACATGTTAGCTTGGAGTGAACGCAGGATGTCTGTGTGTTCCTGTGTCCAGTTTTTGATTGAAAAATCAGTTTTTATTAGTGCATAGAGAGGTTTAACCCTTTCTGCGTAGTTCAGAATGTAAGTTCTTCCAAAATTGAGGAAACCCAGAATGGATTGTAAATTTTTCAGCGTTTTAGGAGGTTGGAGCAGCGCACACCTTTCTAAAAAGTTAGCTGCCGAGCTCTTGCCTTCACTTGAAAGCTCATATCCTAGAAACAGGACATTGAGATGGGCAATTCTGGACTTTTTAAAGTTGAATTTGTAGCCCTCAGAGGCGAAGCCCAGTATAATGGTGCTCACCCTGTTCAAGTGTTTTTCCAGGTCATTGTCTGTCAGATAGATATCATCAACATATGACAATGCCTCATTATCATAAATTTGTAGTAACTCCGTTACCCTCGCTGAGAATAACCCCGGGCTGTTCTTGAACCCTCGTGGGAGTCGACAAAATTGACGCTGGGTCCCCATTATTGAGAAAGCTGTTAAGTACCTACTTTCAGGTGCTATGTTTTGACAAAAGAAACCATTCGAGATATCTAATGTGGTTTTATATTTTTTACGCACAATGTTATTCATTAATGCTGTACTATGTGTATTTTGTACTGCAAAAGTTTTAGAACATGTGTTCAAGTGTCTGTAGTCCAAAACTAGACGATATGAATTGTCTGGTTTGGAGACAGGAAACAAAGGATTGTTCATTGAGGAGGTGCATGTTTCAATCATCCCTTGGTATTCAAGTTGATCTAAGATCTCCCTGACCTGTTTTTTAGCTTCTTGCTTTATTGGGTACTGCCTTTGTGCAGTAGGTTCATGTTTCAGATGTATTTTATGATGAGGTGAATCCTCATCCCATCCCACATGATTTTTGTATAATGCTGGGGCCTGGGCAACTGCCCATTTCCTGGCATAAGTATATTTTAAATGAATTGGAATATGGTTAGAGAAGGCAGGCATAACAATGTCCTCGCCGTGTGGGCAGTCTCTGACAAATTGTGGAGGCCAGTCTTTTTCTGCTAGAAGTATGTCATAGCCCCTTGATAGTTTTTCCCAAAAGAGTGCTTTCACCTATCTAGGTATGTCTCCCTCGATCCGGAGTGTTATTTCATATAACTTTTGTGGAGTACTAACCCTGGTGTCTACAGTCTCAACTGTAATGTACTCATTCAGGTCCACTATCTCCAGAAGTTCCTTCAGGTTCTGACGAGCTATTGTGACTTCTGCTGCACTGTCCAGCATTGTCTGAGCCCATTCTCCGTTTTTGAGTTGTGTTCTCAGTATCCTCGGCATGTCTGATCTTCAGACCTGCTACCTTCTTCTTTGAGAATTGAGGTTTAGATTTATTTTTCGGAGCGTGTTTGTCGTCTTTCGATTTCACACGTTCTTCTCTATGTTCTGACCGTCCTCTTCTTTCCGATGTCTGTGACGAGATCTGAAAGGTACGAGAGGAACGTGTATCAGTATCTTGATACCTGTCAGGCTTTTTCAAATTATCCCTATTCCTGAGGTTATACCTCCTTTCAGAGGGCTCCTTTTGAGGAGACCTACCTCGGGATTGAGAACGTTTCTCGTTTGAATTTTGTTTAGTAGTCTCCCACTTCTTTTTAGAAGATGTAGGAGTTTGTTTAATAGAGTCCTTCTCAGGACTTTCAGATAGTTTTGGCTTCAGTGGTCTTCCACCCAAACTATCTCTGCCTAATTCAGCATAAGATTGTTCTATTATTCTGGGTAGCTCAGTTTGATGTTCTGTAACATCGAATTCCCTTAATTTTTTGCGGATCGCCACTGCTGCTGCCTCCCCTTTAATATTAGATAATATTATTGTTGAGACCTGGTCGAAATTTTTCAGTAATTTCATACCTAAATTCAGAGCAGGCTCTGCCCTGTATTCGTTTTGAATTTGTTTTAGGACATCTGGTATTACCGCAATTGACGGAATACCATGTGTTTTAGTATAGATGGCAGCAAAGACTGAGCCCCAAGTGGTGCAGTCTTCCAGTTGTGGTGAGATCCCCATCGGTAAACAGATGGTTAGGATTCTGTGTTTCTCATACGGGCTAGTATTTGGAAATACTGCTTCGATTTGAGTAATTTTTTGAGCTATCCAAAACGGAATTTGCTCACGTTTTGTGGGCATTTTACCCATGACTGCGTATAGAGTCTGTGGTGTAATTTTTAGTGCATTCCCCTGGTGAGGGGTTTGATTTGGAAGTGTTAATGGTGGTTGGACTGTGAAAGTCCGCATGACATATTGGACCAATTGTCTGTAGATTTTTATTAACTCTGTAATTTGAGTAAGTAGTTCCTCATCTGACATTATATCGAGTTCAGGATAAGGAGTGTAGCCGGCTAGAATCGGCCATGTTGCTCCTGGTCTACCTAGTGGACCGAGCCTGGTAATGTTTTTGTGATGTTTTAGGGCGCCTTTAAACCAGAGCTGATGCTCCTGGTATGTTAGTGGAATTTCAATATCCTCGAAAGGAATATATTCCTCTGGTGGATCATCTTCTTTGTAGAAGTGAAACAGTTTTGTTACTGAATTTGATTCAGGAAATATTACCCATGAATAGAATACCTCTGTCTGAAAGGATTCGTGTGCCTCTATCACGAAAACTGCTCTACCGCCTCTTGGCGGTATGCCATGTTTTATAAGTTTTAGAGTGATGGCTCTTCTTAAGTTTGGATTGATGTCTATGACACCTTCCTCGGTTTCAATAAAACCTGTGATGTTATAAGCTGTTACAGCTGGTTGACCCGCAACGTCACCGTTGTAGGAGTCAGGCATTTTGTTTTTTGAAAAATGTAGAACAAGTTTCAAGGAAACAAAAAGATAAGGTGAACAATATTTTGGAACACTGTATCCTTCAACGTTGAACAAACCAAACAACTAATATATAGGGTGCTTCCCTATTTAGTTATGGCGGATATTTTAACCCTACCCACTCCAGACGTCTTATGGAGTACATGAGTAGGGGTCTCTGAGAAAAGCACGAATGAGTTACTCAGTATCTAGCGTTAAATTACTGCCTTACCAAACCGTTGGGCGCCATGTAGTGTAGTTCCTATTTCCCTAATAGGCTCTGCGCATTGGAATAATATAACCTATAGGTTTGACATAGGACTAAGGTCGGTATGTCCCTATCGATTATATTAAACTTAATTACCTGTGCCAGATAGCTCAGAGGCCACTAGAAACTCCTTGAGAACAAGAAGGGAGTAGTTTCTGGCAACCGAAAAACATGACTACTTTGTTTCCCTTTAGAAGCGGAACATATCTCAGAATCGTGGAAACAATAGATAACAGTTTCACTCATTCAATCGTGCATGCTTAGTTTCTGCAGAGTTACACAGAAAGGAAAGACGGGCGTTTCAATAAAAGGGTTTTATTGAACAGTCTTGTTTCTCGTGTAAGAGATATGTGCTGTTACGATCACAAGACAGTATGCAAGATAAAGAATGTACAGCGTGAGCAGTAGAAATGAATAATACTGCGCTAGCATTATCTTTTAGCATATATTCACGTACATAAATAACATGAGCTAAAAATGCGAGTACTCATACGATGCGTCGCTAAGCTAGTTCTACCCCAATGTACCTAACCTAGTCTAGGTGTAGGGAGAAGTAGAAGTAGGTGGAGTATTCTCTAGTATGGTAAACTAAGAGTATGTTAAGTCTAGTATGCCAAGAGTCCCTCTAGGATCTAGTCAGCTCCATACCTTGAGAATGAGAGAGGTGGGAATCTCCTGCCGGATCTTGGAACTCTAACACCCCGCAAGGGGAATCAGAACACTGGAAGCTGGATAGCTGGATTCTCTGCGTGCAGGGATGACAGCGTCTTCTCAGTGCGTCAGGCCGGGATACGGGCTCCTCTGAAGTCGAGGTCTCCTCTAACTTGCTTTAGCAAGGGAAGGTATATTTATACCTGGTAGGTGTCGAGGAATGTTAGCATTGACGTTAGGTCGGACAGGGGAAGACGTCAGGAATGAACCCTTAAGGTATAATGGTTCATACATAATAGATGAGTTCTTGGAGAAATCAATAGTCCTGTGCTAGGGGAAACTCCCAAGGCTTAAGGGTCTGGTTTCTAAGAACTCGTTGTGACGTTAGGGTGGACGGATGTCGGTGACCATGCCTGTATTTGGAGTGCACAGTTAATGCCTAAATAAGGACTGGGATTCTATGCCTATATAAGGGCATGGCGAATTGTGCCTATATAAGGACATGATTCAGGAAAACCTATATACGGGTACCTAAAGCGGAATACAACAGTATGTCCATCCACTCTATGACACTCCACTCTATGGCAATTCACTCTAGGCCACACTAGTCCACTCTATGACAATCCACGATATGACACTCTACTCCACTTCACTGTATCCCACTCTACGATATTCCACTCTACAACACTCCACCCTATGACACTCTACTCCATTCCACTCTATTATACTCTATGCCACTCTAAGACACTTCACTCTATGACAATCCACTCTTCTCAATTCCATGCCACTCCACTCTACGCCAATCTATGAAACTCCACAGTACGACAGTCTTGCCACTCTATGACATTCTAGGGCACTCTATGCCACTCCACTCTTCTACACTCAATGTCACTTTACTCCACTTTATAACACTTTACTCTATGACACTCCACTCTAAGCCACTCTATGACACTCCTATCTACGACACTCTATGCCACTCTATGACACTCTATGCCACACCACTCTAATACACTCCATGCCACTTTACTCCACTCTACACCACTCCATGCTATGTCACTCACTCTATGACACTTTTCTCCACTCTACGCCACTCCACTCTATCCCACTTTGATCCAACCTATGACACTTTGCTCCACTCTACACTATGCCACTCTATGACTCTCCACTCTACGCCCCTCCACTCTATGTCACTCCACTGTAAGACACTCTACTTCACTCTATGCCACTCTGCCACTCACCTCTATGACACTCTACTCCACTCTATGCCACTCACCTCCACTCAACTCTACACCACTCTCTGCCATTCAACTTTAGGCCACTCTATAACTCTACTCCACTCCACTCTACACCACTCCACTCTACGACACTTCACTCTACGACACTCTATGCCACTCCACACCACTTCGCTCTATGCCATTTTACTCCACGGTATGCCACCCCACTCTATGACACTTTAGTCCCCTCTAGGTCCCTCCAATATATGCCCCTCCACTCTACACTCCTCTCCTCTACACCCCTCCACTCTATGACATTTTATTCTGCTCTACAACACTTTTTTCTACTCAATGACACTCTACGCCCCTTCACTCTATTACTCATTACTCCACTCCATTTACGCCTCTCCACTCTATGCCACTCCTCTCTATGACACTTTATGTCACTCTATGCCACTCCACTACACTCTATGCCACACCACTCTATGCCACTCCACTCTATGACACTCTCCTGAACTCTATGCCACTCTACTCTACTCCACTTTATGCCACTCTATGACACTATGACACTCTATGGCAAATCTTTCGACATGCCACTATATTCTACATCAATCCACGCTATGCTACTCTACGCCACTCTACTCCACTCTACGCCACTTTACTCCACTCTACGCTATGATGCATAACTCAACTACACTCCACTCTATTCTACTCTGCTTTATGACACTCCATGACACTCCACTCTATCCCACTCCACTCTATCCCACTCCACTATATCCCACTCCACTCTATAACACTGCATTCATCTCCACTATACAACACTCTACGATACTCCACTCTATAACTATGACACTTTACTCTATGACCCTTCACTTTACAACACTCTATGCCACTCCACACCATTCCATTCTATGCCCCTTCACTGCTGTCCACTTTACACCTATCTACACCACTCTATGCCACTCTACACCGCTCCATGACCCTCTACATCACTCCACACCACTCTACAACACTTTACTTCACTCTATGACACTTTACTCCATTCTACGCTGTCACTTTAAGCCAATCCACTCTATACCACTCCACGACACTCAACTCTACAACACTCCACTCTAAGCAATTCCACTCCACTCTAAGCCACTTTACTCTATGAACCTTTGCCACTCCACTCTAAGCCACTCTATGACACTCAATGCCCCCCACTCTACACCCCTCCACTCTTTGACACTCTACACAGCTCCCCCTATACCACTCCACGCCACTTTACTTCACTATACGCCACTCCACAACACACTACTTTACTCTACTCCACTACTCCACACCACCCCACTCTACGCTACTCTATGCCAGCCCACTCCACTCTACACCTCTCTACTCCACTCCACTCTGCTCCACTCTACTCCAATCTACTTCACTCCACCCCATGACACTCCACTCTACAACACTCCACGACACTCCTCTGCACCACTACACAACCCTCCACTTCACTCTATGCCACTCCATAACACTCTGCGCCACTCCAGTCTACGACACTCCACTTTACAACTCCACTCCATGCCACTCTCCCCTATGCCACTAAATTTTAGCCGTGCTGAACAGCAGCCACACTGGGTTACAAGATGGCTAAAGCGCATTGGCAAAGCCAATAACTCTTGCATAAGTGAGACCTATTGGCTTTGACAATGCTTGTTTCTTTTGTGTTAAGCAGTCCATTAGAGTGCATTTGTTTTCGAGCTTTCTCTCTCGTGTGCTTCTGGCCTCCTGCACTCTTCTGCCTATCGCCCATGTTTCTCCCCACTCCCTTCCATGTTTTGTTTGCCCTCGTGTACCCTCATTCACCCCCAACCCTCTCTCCCAAAGCACAGGCACAGAGAACATGCCCATGCATTCTGGGACTTGTAGTGCTGGTTTCATAATGATTACAAATCCCAGGATGCAACCTTAAATAACTGGAGTAGATAAAATACGCATGTGCTAAGACATTTTAGAGATCTACAGAAGCATCTTAATCCGGATCAGGGTGCCACAACACCACAAATTAAAGATGTGATAGTGTTGGTTAGAGATTGTAGAAACACTCGGAATCCCGCGCACCAGTGTTGCCGTCTCCACGTGCATCTTCACCAAGAGGGGGCGAAACCGTCTCAAACGTCATATGCCGCACTCGAAGCAACTCCTGCAGCCCCGGACATCTGACTGAAGGAAGTAAGATGTTTAATTGAGTTGTCAGATGAGGCGATTTCTTGAACTACCACGGGCTTTCCTTAGAGGAATCAAACCCTGCCAGTCTTGCGTGAAAAGAACATTCAGAGGGTTAACCAACCAAAACGAAACGGAGTCCAATGTTTCCTTTAGGACCTATTACCATGTCCGGTTTCAAAAGCAGGAGAGATATTATTGAGTGCCTCGATACCGACGGATCTGATTGTCCGCCGAGTTGTTATCACACAACACACACTAATTGGGATGGATGCACACAGAGCTAATGATAGATTTTCTTCTGGAATTGCTATTTTGCGAGCATGAAATAGGTGCAAAATCAACAATTGTAATTTTATCACGTTTTCTTAATGGCATGTATTTTAAACACTCAGAAGCAACACGAGACCATCGCACGTAGGCAATGTAGTCCAGCTGCTAATATGGTGACTTTAGATTCAAGACCTCTGGTTGTAGTTTGCTGTTTTCCTACTTGTCCATTAGGTTTGATTCTAGGCAAATAAATAACTGTCTCTCTGATCCCCAGTACCCCAAGCTGCATAGACTGTTGGTATGAGGCGCTATGTAAGTACGCACATATTTACATTAATGATTAACAAAAACCATTAGATCTGATGGAAGTTGAGGTTTAATTTTCATTTCGTTTCCCCATTTTTACTTTCTTGCTAGACAGGCCATCTGTTGTCACCATATTTGTAACTTGGGTTGCTTCTGTTTTATGGCTTTTCCAAAACGTAAACTTCTCACAAAACGCATGAATAGTTTATAAACTTTCATTTTCTTTATTTGCATTCTGGTACTTGTAGTTTACCCACCCCAAACCCCACTCCGGTTTAAATGCAAAACTATATTTATCAGAATAAAAAAACAAGATTGGGTGAGCTATTCGGACACGTACAGTGTATTTTGAACTCTCTGACACTTTTTAGGTTGAGCCTTCTCTGTTACAAGACATAATGTGAGCTTACCAAGAATAAACAGGGGCTTGGAGCCTGACCATTGCGTACCATTGATTGGCTTTCCTGTCATTTTCATTTGCCTTCTTCTTATTTCTGCCCCTGCTTGTCAGGCTTGCATTTGTCCCTTCCATGGCATAGCCTCTTTAACATCTTTACCCTGGTTACCTCTATCTGTGCTTTCAATGCTTACTTTTCAAGTACTACTTTTTTTCTTTTGGGCTAAGTAAGCACTCGATTTGGAGTGCATGTTTTTTCAGGCTGTTTCCCGTATGTACTTCTCCCCCCTCCACTCCATGTTCCCTTAAATCGCCTGTGATCTTATCCCTGACCCCTTCATGTTGCGCTGGCACTTATGTACGCCCCCTTGCTTTCTCACCCATGTGCTTCTACCTCACCCGCTCCATGTTGCTCTCTTGCCCATTGCTTCAATTCCGCACTCTGCCCTCCTTGTAGCTTCACCCCCAACTGGGCCTTCCTTTCTCGCTCACTGTTTCTCCCCCACCCTCTCCTTTTGTGTTGCTTCTGCCCCCGCATTGCTTCCACCCACGCACACCCTATGTGTTGCTTCTGCCCACCCTGTTCCTCAGTGTTCTGCCCCCTTCTCTAACAACGCTTCAAAAAGTACTTGCAATAAAAAAAATGCTATCTATTTATTTTTTTATTTGCAGATTCAACTTGGTAAATAAAAAAATGTGCTTCCGTCATTTGATAAGCGCATGCATGCATGGCACTCATGCCTACAAACGTTATTCTTTACATTATTTTTTTAAATATTGTTGTATTAAAAAAATTGTCACACATTTTGTGATTAGTCTTTTAATATGTTTTTATATCAAATATTTTTGTGCATCTTTTTAAACACAGGTACATTTATCAATTTTTTACATGCTATTTAGTACTTTGTAAACATTAATAATTAAACAAATTTTCTTTTAGCATAGATTTTTAAAGGATGGAAGTATGTTTTTTATTTTAATTTTTCTGCCACTTTTTCACCAGTTTATTTGCTTTTATAGTCTGTCTTAGACATTTTGGGCTGTTCCTGGATGTTGCAATCGCAGTCGTGGGGAGAGGTATTTAGACTTTGTTAGGCTAGTATTTGCAATTGAATGTACTTTTAGTGTATTTTTATTTAGTGTAGGATGTGTTGGTTAGTTTACAGTATTACGGTAGGCCTTATTGTGAAATGTAATGTTTACGTGTATTTCATATGTGTGCACGATGTGTTTAGGACTGATTATAATGATTTTTACTGTGGATTGGTTTGTGTGAGGGATGTAAGTGTCTTCTGGTTCGGTTTATATGGTGTTTCATTCACAGGTTTAAATTTTGAATGTCAAAGTTTATTTTTTAACATTGATTCATTTAATTTTTTTATTTAAGGAAAAAGACCTGGTTACCTTTTATTTAAACTTATTTTCTACTTTTTCCTTCATTTTTTATTTTTCCTGGAGTATTTATTTATTCAAATCTTTTAGGATTGGATGGTTTCCTTGGATAACTGGGCCTGTATTGGATGTTCTATTTTTATATGGTTTATTTTTGCATTTTTTGGGCTCTTTTTATCAATATGTTTGGGGATTGTATTTTTAAGTTTGCCATTTCCATGACCATGTTTTTGATCTTAGGCATATCTATTTATATGATTTCTTCTGGTGTTAATATATTTTTGCAGGTGGTAGTATTAGTTTAGTTAATATAATGTTATTTGTTTAGCATTATATGTTAAGAATTGTTTTTTTTTATTCCGATTGGTATTTTAAATTGACTTTAATAATATTTGGAAATACATATTCATAAAGTATAAAGTGTTTGGGGTATATTCACAAGAACGTGTGCTAAACATCTCCAAAAAATGTTAACGCAACTTCACACATCGCAGCCTATCGCGGGAAAATAACCCTGTGTTAACGTGAATTCACAACACGGCGGTACCATGCGATAGTCCCCCGAAAACGCGGCCAATGTCCGCGATACAACCACCGCAACGGAGATAAAACCACAAACACCAACGCGTAAAAAGACGCGATGGGCCCAAACGTGATAAGAAAACAGTGACAACCAGCGAGAGGCCAGCAATACCCACGCGTAATGCGGGAAAAAGCACAAGAACAGCATACGGAAAATGCCACTAAAAACTAAACCAACTGCGGAGTACCACGGATGCACTCTGACCGACTGCAGAGGACAACATGAACCCCACATTCCCCATGGAGGAACACCCAGGAATACAGGGCTCGTGGAAGGGCAATGAGAAGAGGAAGAGGAAGACGGGGTACAATCTACAGGAAAACCCGATCATCGCCACGGATGAGAGCGAACACCACCACCAACTGTACGTCACCTCCAACGTGTCATTGGCAACAAAGAGGCAAAGATGGCACACCACCTCGGACCATGTCAATGCCGTCGCATGGCAGAGGAGGACAATGGAAGAGCACAAGAGGCGCTGGACTGATGTGAATGTCAAAAGCAAGCAGAAAATCGCTGCCAACACGAAAGCAGCAACGCACCCCGGAGGAGGGGGGCCAGCAGAACACCAGGAGCTGAATGACATGGAGAAGATGGTGGCCACAGTCACCAGTCGGGAGACGGTGACATGAGTTGGTGATCTGGACACTGCCCAACATGACCCAACATCACATCAACATGGTGCGTAGCGACCTGGGAGTGGGGGGAGATGGGCACAATGGCACACATGCACAATCAAGCAGGGCACACTGCACACCCACAATGACTCTGGATCATGTCCCTGATCCCACGGGAACACCTCAGCACACACACAAACACCAAGTAGTCCCACGAACACCATGTGCCCAAAGGGGCACCCACCCAACACATCAACATTCACACAACCAACACATGCCCACGTGCAAAACACAGCAAACATGCTTATACGTCAGCCACACTGACAATGCAAGAGACACCACATGACGAGTAGCTTGGCTGTAGTCCTATCATCATGGCAATGTACACGGCCCGACACTGAGGTGGCTGAGTGCGGACAACACCCAAAAAGGAGCAGGTCATACTCGGACACAACTACCTGCACAAACAACCCCTGACGTCAACGACACATCTGCGGACAAACCATGCCCAAGAGTCACAACTCGACAAAGAGCACAAGTTACCCAAGTCTGCAACTTCTCAGCACCCTGGAAGCACAGAACTGACAGGCACACCGCATGAAAGGGATCAGTGGCAGACAAATCAGAGCCGCTAGAGCGAATCACCCACCGTGCAGCATATGCACATAAGAATAAGTGCACCTCAACATTGACAACATCCCGGTACAAACAGCAACACCTTCACAACAGAACACAGGACACAACTGGTGCCGCAAATGTGCACAACATGGAACATCACATCTGGCACAGCAGGAAACTGGGACATGACAATGTACAAGTACAACCTGTAACCTGCAAATATGTTTTATTCACACATGCTGTGCCTGTGGACATGTAGTACTGTCCCATGATTGCCAGGGGCGGCCACAATGTGACGTTCTCATGAGAAGAAATTGGCAATGATGGTGTTTCTACGGGCCATTCCTGCCGCAGCTGCAGTGGGATGTGGGCACCCCGCCCCATCGTCCCCATCATCGTCCGATACTTCTGGGATCCATGGGGCATTGGTGCGTACACAGATGTTGTGCAAAACACAACATGCAACGATCATCTTGCACACGATGTCCGGGCTGTACAGGAGCTTTCCACCTGTGCCGTCCAGGCACCTGAAACGTGACTTCAACACGCCAAATGTGCGTTCAACGATGCCCCTGGTGCGTATGTGGGCCGCATTGTACTGCCTCTGGGCGGGTGTGTTCGGGTCTCGGAGGGGTGTTATCATCCAAGGGCAGAGTGCATATCCTTGATCACCTGTGACAGTGCAGAGAGAAAAGAGTCAATACTTGGTTCGGCATGATGTGATGGCAGGCCCACTAATCCAGTGATGCCTGTGCTGGCTGTGTGTGGGGTGTGTGTAAGCCAGCCCTCAGGGAGTAGCTGGTGCTGGCAACAACTTCAACAGTCATCAGGCACTCAGGACTGCAATGTACGAACAGCAAGGGAGCATGACTTGAGTTGCACAGAGTTAGTGGCCCCGGATGCACAGCGGCCGATACGGGCCTCCCGCCACGGGACGCTGACCTGCGGGAGACTGGGGTAGGGTCATGAGGGCAGAGCAGGGTCTCGAATGTCTCAGAGGTGCCTTCCGCGGAGTGTCTCGGGGGAGAATGGGAGGTGCACCCCCAGGGCATGATGCAGAGGGCACATGCCAGCTGTGTCCGGAAACATGGCGGATATGAATGCCACAGACGCATGCCAGACACCAAGTCCGTACCTGCCCGTTGCTGATGACAACCCCCAGGCCAAAGGCTCAGACACCAATGATGTTCCGCCGGAGGCTGACGGTCACTCACGGCGCACAGGGTTAGTGGCACCAGAGCAGTCCTTGCTACTGCTTGACCTCCTCCGTGACCGTGATCCGTGTTTCCAAGGGACTGTGACGCATCTCAATCTCAGTCCTCCCCCTGTGTACACTGGCATGAACCCGGCCATTGATTACTGATGACTCAGTTCAAGATGTGGGACATGCTGGACTGCAGTGTAGCCCGGCTGCAGCGGTGGAGTAAGTCAACGAATCTGGACCCCTGGGGGCCTGTGTCACGGAGGACAGCGATGGCCTGAGGAGGCCGCCAAGGTTGCGGGCATGGGTCTTGGAGCTAGCACCGGCACGTGGTGGGCCCTCTTTGACACACGACGGTGTCGGCAGGTGACCAGCGGAAAGGCCAATGTCACTGCCAGGGCGGCGCCTCGCAGTCCGCCACGAGGCTGACACCGTGAGCAGCGGGGCCTTCGAGCCTGTGCGCCTGCTGCACCCCAAGACGCTGATACCCAGGCCAGGTCCGCCCGCCCCAGCACTCCAAGGCCGCGACATGTTGTATGTGGTTTGGTCACGTGTGCTTTCCCACAGTTGTACGTTGTGTGATGGTGTCTTTGAGGTGTGTGGTGTGTTGATTTGGCACTTACCAACGAGCAGTCCAGTTCCATAGATGCCATCCTGGAAGCGCTGGTTGATGATGGACTGTCGGAAGATATAGGAATCATGCACACTGCCGGGGTAGTTTGCGACGACATTGGTGAACATTCCCCGGTGGTCCACTATTGCCTGCACATTGATGGATTGCGTGTGCATTCTGTTGCGGTAGTGGTGTGCAGTATCTGCAGGGGGCACAAGTGGGACATGTGTGCAGTCAATGGCCCCCAACACGTGTGGGAAGCTTGCAAAGGCGTAGAAGCCTTGCTTTGTCTCCAGCTGTTCCTGCGCAGTGTGGGGGAAGTGAAGGTACTGGGGTATGAAGCTGATGATGGCATCCAGGACAGGTGTGATGAACTTTGATAGGGCTGGCTGTGAGACTCCTACGACTCTGGCAGTTGTTGGTTGGAAAGTACCTGATGCCAACAAGTGCAGCACAGCCAGCAGCTTTGTCTGCGGAGGGATGTTGGCTCTCCGCTGGGTTGGGACCGTCAACCTGGGGCCGATGTGGGTCATGATGCAGATGATGGTTGTCCTTTTGAGCCTGTAGTGGGCAATGACTTCCTCAGGCGTTAGGTCTGTGAGACTGGTGCGTTTTTGGTAGGTCCGCTGTCTTACTCTGCGCTGCCTCTGTGGTGGTCCGGGGGTGGGGGGGCTTTCCGGGTCCTGGGGGTGGTGGCGGTCCTGGGGGTGGTGACGGTGGGTGTTGTGGGCCTGTTGGGGCTCCGAGCTGCATGATGGCGTAGTTTGTTCCTCGGGTGTGGCTGTGTGCGGGGCTCCGTTGCCTACTGCAGGTAGCCGTCCGGCTTTACACCAGCAGGAGGCAGGTGTTAAATACCTGCTGCTACCGCGGCTTATCGCGTGGTTTTGACTCGCATCACAGATCTGGCAGTTCGTTGTGAAAGTGGTGTAGTGGTGTTTTGGTGTGTTTTTGCACGGGAACACCTACTCTGCATCTCATTAGGGTTAGTTGGTGGTGTCACCCGTGGGGGTAAATGTTGAGGTGGTTATCGCGGGAATACTTGCGTTGTCTGCAGTTTGCAACCGCTTGTGAATGGGGTGTTAATTCTGTCACCACTTTTGCTGCGTTAAGTTGGCCATAACTCAGAGATAAGTCCTTGTGAATATCTCCCTTTGTGTTTTAGGCAGGTTAAAGTAGGGTTGTTGCTTTTGAGTCTAGATATGATAGGCCTGTGTTATAAGTAAAGAGTCTTACTTTGAATTCTCTGAGTTAATGCATTTGTTTAGCTTGTTTGGAGACTTTTGGGTTGAGGTAGAGATTGCTCCATTTTTGGCTACTGTATCTTTGTTCTCATTTCGGTATTTCTAGCAAC
This sequence comes from Calotriton arnoldi, assembly GCA_963921515.1. NCBI lineage: Eukaryota > Metazoa > Chordata > Amphibia > Caudata > Salamandridae > Calotriton > Calotriton arnoldi. The sequence goes on from CAWUFW010007684.1 coordinate 567,497, forward strand.
GGGTAATGTATAGGGTGGCTTCTTCCAGGCGTTCCTTGGAAAGAATTTTCTTCCTTCACTACTTTTTTTGTCTTTGCTTTTGGGTCATGGGAGTCCCATAGATTATCCACCATAGAATGTGCTACTTGAGTTATCATGTGGACTGATAGGTGCAGGACACCAATCCAAGTATCTTAAAAATAATCTGTTAGTGGAGCTAGTTTGGTTTCATGCTGTCGATAGTAGCGGTATTCAAGGATAATGTCATAATGTTTAGTGACTTCTGTTAAAAGGATGTACGCTAAAGATATTAGATTTTTTACACTTATTCCAATACCAGGTTACTTGCATATTCTATGCAAAGGATGGGTTTTTGGAGGTGCCTTCATATGCTCTGGTTAAAGTTTTAGTAGCACTCCTAAATTACAGTTGGTGGGTAGATTTTAAGGATGATCAAAATTATTGTCTGTTCAAAATCTATGATGCTTTTTTGTGGGTTATAGTTATTAGTGTGTTGTTTTATGTGTTAGCATGTCATTGTAAGTTACACTTTGTTAGGTAAAAGGGTATACACTAATGGGATGCTTGTAGTTTAACATTGACCAATAATTGTGTGTATTTGACTGAATGGTGGAGAGCTTAACTTAAAAGTGCCATCTATCATCCACGTATTACACTGATTTAAAGTTGGTAAATTGTTACTGATAGCATAAATTATTATTTTTATTGTTGTGTTGGTTGTCATATAGTAAGAAGGTGTCTTTTTATGTGTAAGTGTTGGGGTATATCTATATCTACATATTACTTTGCCCTACTGGTCTTTCTCTGTTTTTTCCTATGCGTTCTGGCAATTAATCTTTTTTGGAACTGGTATGTCAGGGAGTTGGCCTGTTGCTTGTTCAGGAAAAGGTTAACATAATATTTTCAAGTACCATTCTTGATGGCCTTTGTGATTTAGTACTGGTCTATTTTAGGCCCTGTAAAATATTTCTGACTTCTATTTCATTAATATTAGCAGGATGGTTATGTTCCGTAAAGCTTTTAACTAATTATATTTTAATATTAGCCCTTGCAAAATTGTGGCTTTTGTTGCTGTTGTTGTGAGACTTTGGGCAGCCAACTTGGAATCAGGCTTTCTTGATCTACAAAACGTAAAGCCAACCATGCTGCCATGATCGGGTCAGATTTGCTCTCGAGTTCTGAAGAAAGCATTAAACAATGCTGAGTGCAGTGAAAAAAAAGTATTGTTTTTGTATAGAATACATGTATGAGACAACGAATTGAATGTGACAGAGAGAGTGATAATTGAGTGTTCTTCTTAGATATAAAATAATTCCTGATGCATTGCATTGGAAGCAGGTATTATGAGGTGGAGTGGTACCCCAAACAGCCAAAAGCATGAGGCAATCTCTGTATATTCCTCTTGGCTGATCAAAGATGTCATTGGCAACCTACCAAAGCAAGGACTGAAGGGGCTTACCCAAACAAGCCAATGGCTGAAGCAGCTGTTCCAAACATCTATCTAGCCAGGAAACAAGAGGTCTTGCAGACACCTGTACTGCCAACCCAGACCTAAAACGCTCAAGGCATACAGAAGATATTATTCCTATCACTACAAACACATGTAAATTAGATTAACATGTTTCTTCCAATTAATGATCTAAACAAAAATCTTATAGGTAATCAGTCAAGCTCTATTCTTTTTATATATATACCAGTTCACTTTTCTCTATTTCTGTGGACATCATAAGTGAGCCTGGAAGCCACTTTGGTGCTCCATTAGTTCTGGGTCAGAAATTGACAAAAAGTTTTTTTTTTAAATCCACTATTGAGTAACTTTGTTTGTTTTTCAACATATTATAGATTTCTTCATAGTCCAGTAATGTTGATTGTTGTTTTGGAACAGTTTAAATGTACTGATGTATAGACAGTTTGTGTTCCCCAGTCATAGAAAAATGGGAATAATAACATCTGTGTAAAGAAGTAACAACACTTGAAATAACAGCTGCATTGAAGAATCCAATTTAAGCAAACTAGTTGGTCACGACAATGTTGGCCTGAATGATTTATATAATGTACAATATAAGGAACCCAAGACTGTTGCATAAACTCTTATCCATATGGCTGGAATTAAGACGAGTTTCTGAATGCATTAAAAATAATTGATCTATATAATCACCCCAAAAAATTGCCCATAAATTAACCTGACAAAATAAATACCTGAGGACTAAATACAATAGGTATGGTGTTCATGAAGCTGCTTGTAAAGTTTCTAACCGAAAGAGTCACATGTTTTGTGAACATGAACAAGAGACAGAAAGGCTTCATGAAAGTAAAAGAGTACCTTCAGAACCTAACATCCAGTAAAATATTATAACAAGGCCAGGAAGAACAGACAGACCCCTGCAGTGGCATTCATAGACATGAAAAGCATTTGACCCTGTCAGTCATCATCTGCAGAAACTTGAAAGGCAAACAGTCCTGTCATGTATTCGAGACCTAACAAAAGACCTGTATACAGACTTAAACATGCTTCAAGGAAAAAACAGTGAGGAATTACCAGAAGTAAAAATGAAGATATGAAGTTAAATCGGGTGATTCACTAGCTCCACTACTTTTCAATGTTGCCATGAACCTCTACTGTGCGATTTTCAAAAATACAGCCAGGGATTTATATTTGGGTCTGAAGGACTCATAAAATGAATCAAACTTTGTCCTTTGCAGATGACATAGCACTGGAAGTGAGAAGTTATGAATACTAATTTAAAAATCATGGAAAAATTGCAAGTCAACCAGGGTAAAATGTATTTCTAAGGAGACATATGGGTTCTATATCAGCCATCACAAAGAAAAGATACTGGTTAATAACTGCAGCCCATGCCAATACATTCTAAAAAAATTCAAAAATATACACCCAGGAGACAATAAAAATACTTACAATTGATCTTTGACCCTCCCTTGAATCATATACAAAATAATAAAGTACATGAAGTACTAATACAATGGCCAGTAATGCAAGACAATCTGCTAATCGTGCCCACCCACAGGGTTAAATTGCAATGTCAGTACTTCATTCCCAAGTTTTCATACAAATGGTAGGTACCGAAGACAGAGGGAAAAACTCTAAGTGAACTAGATCAAACAATAAAGAAATATGTGAAGAATTATTTGCACTTGCCTTCCTATACATGTGACGGACTGCTGTACTCCAAAAGATCAATTGGTGGTTAAGCAATACCAACTGGTATACAATAGGTATAATCAAAGTAAACAACCTCCTATGTTACATGGATTATAAGTGGTTTCCATTTTAGTTTCCCTTTTTAACTTAGCACCTCTTTTAAATTGTGATTTGTACATGCTTTTCACTAACATGAGTATGTGCCATGTACACATTTATTTTTAGTAGACATTGTTATTCTATAGTCTGCACTGTTGGTTCCAGGGACGCACATGTTAGAACACAATGTCCTTGTTTTATTATGTGCTCGTAGGAGACTACTCTTTCCCTCCAGACTAAGTGACATTGTTATTCTGCGTCTCTAGCATATTGTGATAAGACTGATGTTTTGTTTTTTAAACCGTGCCTGTCTTGAAGTTGGTAAGAGGCACTTCACACCAGAATTATCATAAATGCTGCAGAGAACTGTGAATGAGATTCAGCCCCGCAGGCCCTGACATTTGCCCTAAGAAGGAAGATAGCTGTCCAAGCAGAGATTTGTGCTGGCTTGCACATTCCGACACTGAGCATTCGTTAACGCCCTGATGCCAGGTTCCTGAGACATTACACCAAGTCATTGGGCTAAATCATTCACAGTAATGTGAGAGGTACCCTTACCAACATAGGGTCAATAACAAAGCAACAAGATAATGTCTTCCACGTTCCTCATAGATTTCCTTTCCTACTACCCACTCATCACTCTACTCATCCACACACTCAATTTCTGAACTCTTCAACATGTGACAATGTTTGCTATGTTGCTGTTTTGGTCTCAATTCAACAACACTATTCAAAAAAAGTTTCTATAAAAAATCTTTTAAGGAGCAAATTTAGTTTAAACAATTTATTAAAAAAGATTTTATAGTGTAATCACACATGTAGCAACTTTTTTGTTAAAAAGATTGAGGATATTATATCAACTGGAGTTTGCCTCCAGATTTCAATACTTCATGAATACAATTCATCAATCAATATCTATACATAGTTAAAATAACCACATTATATTCCAAACAATCACATAAACAAATACAAAGGAATTTTATATAATCACATCTGGCTTATAACCACTAAAATTTAAAAACATGTAGTTGTCGACGCGGCATTTCGGTGGATCATATCCAATACAACCACCTTCTTCAGGACATTGATTTTGTGACAACAATCATCTGTGTAGTTGTTGTGCACAGGAAACCTTCGGGTATTTGACACACTCCCGGAGTATATTAAACTCTCTATTCACTTTAGTTTGTCCTCCAATATTTAATTGATTTCTATTGCGCTTCCTCTGTCTTGGAGTTAGATGGACTCTATTGATTTTAGTTCCCCGTTTTAATTTTCAATTTTCATCAACATGGTTCATTTGTTCATGAATTGTTATTATTCTTCCAATTGGTTATGCTCATCTCTTCATTTTCAAGAGCTGCCTAATTGGGTTCTCACAATTTTAGACTCCCGTCACTGCGATCGGGCGATTGGGTTCCAGCAACATAGCAAACATTGTCAAATGTTGAAGAGTTCAGAAATTGAGTGTGTGGATGAGTAGAGTGATGAGTGGGTAGTATGAAAGGAAATCTATGAGGAACGTGGGGGACATTATCTTGTTGCATTGGGCTAAATCATTCCAACTGTGTCTGGTAGAAGGATACTTCAATTATGCTCTTGTTAGAGTAGAAGTATCGGTGTAATTTGAGCCGGTGGTTTCCGGTGCTCGGAACTTAAATGTCAGCACCGGGTCTAGTGACAGTCTTTAATTTTGAGATGAGAACAACAACGGTGTTTATTAAGACAATATACATTGAAAATAAATAATACTAGTCTCTCACGCCATTATTATAGGTTGGTGTGATCTAAAATAGTCTGAATTGTCACACTTGTAGTAGTGATATGGTTAGGTATTATGTTGGTAATGTCATTGGCACCATTGGCAGGGACAATGTGTGATGCAAGCTGCAGTGGCCTTCTGAGAAGGGCCCAGGCACTTACATTTTTAAAAATTAAGCACTGAGAAGTATTATTGATAGATAGGAGTAACAGGTACAATTAACACGGTTGAATTGATTGTTTTTTCCACCATTCTTATAATGCTTATAACCATGGTCTATTTCATCTGCCTAATAATCGCAGTTCACATTTTATTTACAAGGATTAGACCTTTTCAATAAATATGCCTTTTTTTTTCTTTGTTAAACTTTTGGCTTGCAAAAGTGACAAACGAAAGGGTTAGATCTGTTTCCATGAATTCCTTGTGAATAAGAGTGGTCATTTTGGAGGTTACCAACAACATCTTCAACTCTGGAGGTTTAGGAGTTTAGATAGAGGTAAGCGCTGTTTTTTTGAGAGGCAAGATGGCGGCTGCGTGAGTGTTGTGCGAAGCCGCTCTCCCTGCTTGTCTTGATGTGCTGCGGATCATGAGAGAGAAATCATGAAAAAAGGAAAAAAAGATTTGCTTTAAACTCACCTGGAGTTATATTGCAGGATCTTCTTGGCCCTTCGTTGATTCACGGACGGATGAGGGTATCGAGTGTCGCATCCTTGGTGGCTCGAGCTTTACGGGTGCTTTTCTCGGCGGCAGCTGGCATAAAGCGAAAGACGCTGCAGAAGCTCGGGGGAGTTAATCGTTACTCCCTCGTTACGAGAAGGCTGTCAGAGGTTTCAATAACGGTGACTGGTGGCAACATTGTAGCTTCAGAGAAGAAGCTGCCGGGCGGTGAACATTGCAGTATGCCGGCGAAAGTGAAATCCATGGGGAAGGACATCAATGCTCTGGCAGGAGCTAAGGGGTCATCCATGACTCGGCGCGCGATTACAGAACGCGCTGAGCAGAAGGCAGACGGAGCCTGCAGTAAGAAACTGAGTGGGGGGCAGCCCCCCCCTGAGATATCCACTAAACCAAAACAACCTATTGTACCTGGGATGTTTTCCGGTCGGGGGTTAGGTAATTCCCTCCAGAGAGTAAATAATAAAGGTAAAAACAATCCCAGAGTAAAATTAAAAACAGATTGCTGCACTGAATTGACTGTTTTGGATGGGGTATTTGCTAACGATGGCTCCAGTGTAAAAGAGACCCTCCTAGAGGGGGTAGAAGCAGCTAAAAATCCCCCTGATGGACAGAGCTTGACTGGGAAGTCACTGGGCTTAGAGGATGAAACTTTAAAAATTGGAATAAATGATCACCAAGAAGCCGCAGACGAGACTCCCCGAGATCCAGCTGTAACTGGGGAAGATGGGGCCAGTATTCAGAGAGATGGTAAAATGTTAGCAACTTCGGATTTTGACAAATTTTATTCCCTGACAGAAGAATCTGACCTATCTAATAACAGCGAGAAGGATGTAACTGATGACGACGTTACTGGGGGAGAGTGGGAGCCCCCGATGAAATTTGGCACACAAAAACGCTTGCCAGTTCGCACAAAGAAAAAGAGTGCAAGAGGGTCAGATAAAGAGAAAGGATTTACTTCAGACTACAGTCAATCAAGCCAGCTTAAATGGGACTATTCTACAACTCAATTTGCAAAAGGGATTGAAAGCGAAGACGTGGGCAGAGACCAAGCAAATGCCCTAGAATGCTCAACTGAGATGATTAATGTTACATCCCCACACCCCTCAATGGAGCTAATATACACAACGTTGAAACAAATACAATCTGAAGCGCGTCAAGAGCACAAGAGGGCCTACTTAGCAACTAAAAAATTGCAAGGAGCTGTACGCAAAGTTAATAAAGCCTGTTCGGAAATAACTGAGCGCACCACGGTTCTAGAGGAGAGGATTGTACAGCTGGAGGCTACTGCGGAAATTGCTGGTCAACAAACTCTGTCTAATGAAAGTAGGATGACCGATGTGTTATGGAAGTTGGAGGATTTTGAAAATAGACAACGTCGCAATAACCTCCGAATGCTTGGAATTGCAGAAAATGCCGAAGGGGATGATATTCGTGGCTTTGTTCTAAGGGTACTCAAGGAAGCCTTCCCCGAGCTCTCTCATTGGAACTGGGAGACTGAGGTGCAGAGGGTGCATCGATTCCCTCTAATGCTTAAAAAGAAATCTGGGCAAGATGGAAAACCGAGAGCCATTCTTATTTTCTTTGGCAATTTTCTTCTTCGCCAGGCTATTTTTGAAAAGGCTAGGCCTAATGCACAAAGGGTGGTTGAGGGCCACTCCTTCTTTGTTCGGCCTGATTTTTGTCACACAACAGTAGAAAGGAGGTGGCGGCTCCGATTGCTTATCACACCATTTCAGAAATTGGGCTGTGAAGCTTTCTTATTGCATCCTGCGAGGCTCAAAGTTATATGTAAAGGTACAACAAGGGTATTTAACTCAGAGATCCAAGCCCAGGAATTTTTGAATGAACTTTTGAAGAAGTAGGCTTGGGAAACTGTTTTGTAGAATGATTAGATACATGTGTCTTCTTTTTCTTTTTCTATATATGTGTTTTTTTGTTGTTTTTTTTTCTCTATGCGGCGGGGAGCGGCTAGGGGGCACAACACGCGCAGGAGGCATCACAAGGGTCCATGGACCTATTTTGCCTTTTAGAAGGGGAGAAGGGTGGGGGGAGGGGGGGAAGGGGGGTTAATAGAAACCAAAGGGAAAAGGGGGAATTGTTTGCACTGGATGGAGATTGGGATTTAGGAGTTTGTTTGTTTTATTTGGGGTTGTTACATGCTTATACTTTTGTTATGAGGAAGCTCAGGATTGCATCCATTAATATTTGTGGGTTAAATGACCCCCAAAAAGAAGGAGAGTTAGCCTCGATGCTCAATTCCTGAGGGCAGATATTCTCTGTCTACAAGAGACACACATTGAAGGGTGTAGGAAAAGGATTTTAGAGTTAGCGGGATACCAACTTATTGCTACTACTACACAGGAAACACGGACAAGAGGGGTGGCGGTACTGGCAAGAAAGGGAATGGGCAGTTTCCCGCGTTCATTGGTAGATAAGATGGGTCGATGGGTAATATTGCAATGTTGTCTGGGGAATAAAATGTTTACTCTCTGCTCGGTATATGGGTCAGTATTAGATGACCCTGTTCTTTTTGACTGGTTGAACGTAGAGCTAGTGGGTTGGCCTCTCCCTTTGATTCTATGTGGGGATATGAATATTAATTTAAGCTGTCAGGCTGCCACTCATGGTGGGATGGCATACCAAGGTCGCAAACCAAAAGTTTTTAAATCACTGTCACAACTTAAATCTCTGCACGGGTTAGTGGATGTTTGGGCAGCACAGAAAGGGAGCGACCCTGGGTATACTTATTTTTCTGCACCACACCAAGTGCATGCAAGATTAGATTATTTTTTCATATCACAAGAGCTCTTACAAGAGTGTATAATAAGTAAATATCCTAAAGTTATGTCGGACCATAACCCTCTGGTGATTGAAATAAATGTGGGGCTCCAAATTCAACAGAAACGATGGACATTCGATAGAGCTCTATTGAGTGAGGAAGGATATCTTTTACAAATGGGGGAGTGGATTCCGACTTTCATAACTGAGAATTTGGGGAGCACTAATGTTAGCACCGTGTGGAACACATTAAAAGCAGGGGTTAGGGGAGAAACATCAAGCTATGGGTGGGAGGCCCAAAGGAAAGATAAAGCCCGGTTACAGGCTCTGTATAAGGATTTGGGGAAGGCAGAAACTGACTTGATAGAGGCAATTTCTGCTGGGGCAAACTCAGCGGCAGCTCAAGTTAAAATTACTATCGCTAGATCTGCTATTACTGAGATTTCTATTAAGAAAGCGGCTGGTAAATATATGGCCTGGCGGAATAAGGTGTATGAAAGTAATGAGAGGGTGGGTCATTTATTGGCAGTTCGGACCAGGGATAAGACGATACAAACTCGGATTAATGAAATTAGAGATCCCACTGTGGGTATGGTAAGCGAGCCTGGTGCTATCCTTAATGCATTTAAAAACTTTTATCAAAGTTTATATACCGAAGACGTTCGGGCTGGGGACCAAGAAATTGAATCTTATTTAAGGGGGCAAATTTTTGAACAGCTATCTCTGGAGGAAAGAGCTGATTTGGATAGGCCATTTACATTAGCAGAGATATCCGAGGCTATTGACTCTATACCACTAGGTAAAGCTGTGGGTACGGACCTAATACCTGGGGAGTTCTATAAGAATTTTAAGGCACAGCTGATGGTACTTATGTTGGAGGTTTTTCATAGAGCACAAAGTGATTTGGCAGCCCCCGAATCTTGGAAACATGCCAATATTATAATTTTCCCGAAAAAAAGTATAGCCATAACAGAACTGGGGTCATATCGGCCAATTACACTGGTTAATAGTGATACAAAGATTTATTCTAAGATCTTGGCGAACAGATTATCTGGAGTTATCAAAAAATTTGTTTCTCCTTGTCAACATGGGTTTGTCCCAGGAAGGGGCACGACGGACCATATCCGCCGCATAATTGCGTTGTTTGATTATACAAAGGTTACAGGAGACCCTATGGCAGCAATACTACTTGACGCAGAAAAAGCATTTGATAGGGTCTCCTGGCCCTTTCTATGGGCAATTATGGAAAAGAATGGTCTGGGTAAGGGGTTTATCGAGGCAGTTAGATGTATGTATCAGGATCCCACGGCAAGAGTAGCCTCGATGGGGCTTACATCGGATATAATTAGAATTACTCGCGGAACACGTCAAGGCTGCCCCTGCTCTCCGTTATTATTCGCTTTATATATTGATCCTTTAATAAGGAAAATAGGGGAGAATAATAGAATACAGGCCATTCAATCTATTGGAGGTGATACCAAGATTCTAGCATATGCCGATGATCTCGCTATAACAACGGCTAATCCATTGGCGGCAATTAATGAGATAGAAAAGGAATCTAGAGAATTTGGTAAAATTTCAGGATATCATCTTAATAAAAATAAAACGTTGATTGTTAAAAATTCTAGAACAGTCTTGAATGATGTACGAGTAGCGGAGAACGCTAGGTATCTTGGAGTTGAGATTTCTGCTAATGTGGATGAAATTGTGCAGATCAACTTGGAGCCACTACTACAAAAAACTAAAGCAGACTTTAACAGAATGAACTGCTTACATCTTACATTATTAGGAAGGTGTAACGTGATTAAAATGTTATTTTTGCCTAAGATTTTGTATTTTGTTAGAGCTATTCCAGTTGAGATAAATAAGGCATGGTTTTTGGCTTTTAATCAAATAATATCAAGATTTTTGTGGGCTGGAAAACGCCCCCGTAGAGCGTTGAAATATATGACCCTATCTAGAAACCGCGGGGGGTGGTCTGTCCCCAATTTGCAGATTTACTATTGGGCAGCTGTCCTGCATCAGATGGCTGAATTACTGGGAAAGGAATTGGTGGAAATAGAAGAGGTATCATATAACTCTATATATAGGCTAGTATTAGGGGCAGAAGCCCATGGTTGCCTTATGTGTCATATTGATTTTGCGTATTTCAAAAGAGTGAAATTTAAAACTTTACTGGGAGCTTTTAAGGTTTGGATGGCAGTTAAGAAGAAAGTTAAAATAGGTAGGATACATAGATACACTCCTTTGGCAGATAACTATTTATTACCGGAGATCTTCCGAGATGGATATATGAAAATTTGGCAGGACAAAGGAGTGAGGCATATAGGTGATTTGATGGGGGAAAACTCAATACACTCTTTTGATGAAATCAAGAAGAAATTCGGGATTGGTAATATGCATTTTTTTAAATTTTTACAAGTGAGGGATTACTTATCCAAGAAGGTAATTAATGGGTTTAGAATTCCTTTACTAGATTTGTTATTAGGGGCCCCTGCACCTATTGCTAAAATATGTAAAATACTTAATGATATATTGGAGGATGATTTCACTAAGCATACCACCCACTGGCAGGATCTGGTACAAGCAGAGGTAGGGGAATGTGAGGATTCTCTCTTGCTGAGCCAGACCGCATTTTTTCGGCTAGTTTGCAGGTACAATGTTTTAAGACCTGGCTTAACTTGTATATTACTCCAGCGCGGATCTCCAAATGGGGGGTATTACTGGTACACAATGCTCTCGCTGTGGATACTTTGCTGCAGATAGTGTACACATGTTTGCAACTTGTACCCGATTATCAGCTCTGATTAATGAAGTGGCAAAGTATATTAAGCTTATGTTGGGGTTTGATGTTAATCTTACATCGCAAGTAATTATGCTAGGCATAAGTAACCAAGAAATGAGAGAATCAAATCGAGTTTTGCTTTTCACGGCTATGGCAGTATTTAGGCTATGCCTGGCTACTGTATGGTTAGATAGGGAGCCACCTACAGTACATTGCTGGTTGGGGAAATTGCTAGCTATTTATCGCTGGGAAATGGCGGTATATTTAAGGAGGGGGCCAAGGTTAAAGAAAAAGGATTAGAAATCTGGTCTCCAGTAACCATATGGATTAATGAGACTAAAAAATGTTAGTTTAAGTTTTTTAATTTGTTTAACTAGAAAAGGGGATATATAAGATAAGTTGAATGAAAATTTTTTGTGAAATACCTTTAATAAGATTTAATTTAAATAATTCTCCTTTTGGTTTCAAGGGGGGGACGGGGTGGGGGGTAGTATAAGACGGGTGGGAGGGTATAAAGATAAATAATTGACATCTTGTACATACATACTGAATTATAAAATTTATAAATGTATTTCTTGTAAATTTAATGTATGTGTCGGATGTCTAAATAAAAAAAAAAAAAAGGAGTTTAGATATGGTACTGTGAGCGAGCTGAACTGACATTTACAGATGATATGAGTAGTCTTCGCGTCTATATAGTGAAGTTTTGTTGACCTAACACACAGTCCTACTAAATTCATAGCAACCGTATAACATGGCTCCGCCAACATTCTGGGTTTGGTACCTATTTAATGGGTTTCCTGAGTAATTTCTCTAGTGTGCCCATGGCTCCTTTATTGCCTTTATACGGAGACGTCTGTGGTGATAATGTTCTATCCTTCTCAGTTTAATAGGAAGCACCAATTTATTTCTGTAGGTTGATCAAGCTTGATCTTTTAAAGTATGGTCCCATATAGTCTTTCTTTTCTTTGAATTCCATTAATTAATATGGCAACGCAAGCAGTTGTTATTGCTATTAATTGCAGACAACCAGTAACTAATCATTTCACTAGATGTGGGCTTGCCAATGGTGGTTGAGATGTTACCTTCATGGTTGAGACTCAGAAGCATATAAATGTGATTATTATAATTTTTTTTACTCCTGGTGTACTTTTTCTGCACTTGATGCAAATTCTCAAACATTTCACACATATGATGAAGCAGCATATAGACTTGTGAGTATTTAGAAATACAATTAACTTATCAGGAACATCACAATTGGTTCCAAGGCATCCTCCCACATACAATTCAAAATGTACAACTGGGCCCTCTCAGTAATGAAGGGGCAACCTGACCAGTCTTAGCAGGCTACATGCCTTTTCCACATACAAATGCATTAACACCACAAGAGACGCTTGCTCTCTTGAACCATTTGGTTAAACTGTTTCGATATCTGATGCAGTACATTATGCATACCTTAACTATTGCCCCAGCAATGGCTCCTCAAGCTGGACAGGCGTAGTTAGCTGTGTCTACAATTAGTCCAAGTATTATTATTAATGCCATTATGGGTAAGATCCCCACCAAGGAAGATGAATTTGCATTTTGGATGGAACAGAAAACAAATCAGCTGGAGACTGTTTCCCCATACGGGACCCCAAGATAAATTTAGAATTCTCACTATGTGTCTTCCACTTGCTATGGTTCCCCCAGTTGGGGAGTGTAATATGTGGGAAACTCTATTTGCTTGTCTCTATACCATTACTTATGATACTCCTTCAATAGCTATTTTCCGGAAGTGCTTAGACAGATTCAAATTGAACATGGAGCAGCCCCTGCCCTAGATTTGGAAATTAAACTTATTTACAATTTTGTCACAGTGTCCTCAATTATTTTACGGGATATCAAAGGGGAGGCAGCTTCTCTGGTGAAATTCCAATGGCTTGCTTTAGTTCAAATTGCGGATCAGGAACACGAGCTACCTATCATAATCTCTGAGACCTATACTTCTATGGATCGAGATAGTTTGGGAACCAAGCCTAATAAGCCACAGATTATGGGCAAGTCAGAAGCTGGCACTAGCAAGCAGATACCAGAGTCTTCTAAAAGGTGCTGGGATAAAAATAAAAACAAGACTAGAAGAAATACATGGACTGGATCTCCCCAATCAGAGCCTTTCAGAAACCGTTATAAAGTATGTGACTGTGTTAAAATTAAAATGCCTGATAGGTATCCGTATTCTGATACATGTCTTTCCTGTTCCTTGCAGGACTCTCCAGACAAGCGGTCAGAGAGGGGGTGGAGGTCAAGGCAATCACAGACAGGAGGAGTATGTGTAACCGAAGACAGACTCGCAGCGCTCTTCTGTTGTCTTTATGAAAAGGAAGAGAAACTTCCACAACAAAAAGCATCATTTAAAAAGAAGAAAGTGGCATGTATTTCCACTAAAAATGCCACAAATGTTCAGAACTCTTCTTCAGAACAAGACATGGGGGAGAATTCTTCGAGACAGCGCAGCAGATGTCACAATAGTTCACCGGACTCTTCAAGAGTTTCTGGTGGCGAGACTGACTGATGAATATGTGCAGGTCGATACTCCAGATCAGCGGTTTCCCCCTTAGGATAGAATTTATGATTTGGACATTCAATTTGAGGGCGACATACTGCATACTATTAAAGTAATATTCTGGCATATTTTGACCTCTGAATGCAACATTCTCTTGGCTGAGATTGAGAAAGGCTTTACAAGGGGAAGATGTAATCAGACCTTCACTTTCTGTTCTTTTTCCAGAGGAGGTGAAAGCGGAGCATGCTGCAGAATGGGCTCTTACGCAGGCCCCAGCTTTATATCGCAACCAAGTGATCCTATTAAATATGAAGCTGAATGTACAGTTTGGGACTTACCTCAATTAGAATATAGAGGTGTGATTGAGCCTTGTGTTGCCCCTATGAATAGTCCATGGTTTCCTGTGATTAAACCAGCTCATTCTTATCGTATATTCTTAGACTATTGACATTTAAATAGTCACACACTGACTTTTGCTGTACAAAGTTCACATAGTATAGACTTAATTAATAATATAGTTTGTGAAAAATGCAAAACTAGATTGGACATTTCTAATGTTTTTTTCTGTCAAAATATAGTGCCTGAAAGTCTGAAATTTGACTAGGTTCTCAGCGCTAGGAGCTCAACAGTGATTCTGTAGGCTCCCACAAGGGTATAAGAACATTCCAGGTCTATTTGCAACCCAAGTGATGTCAATTTTACAAGAAATTGACTCAGAAGTATTGTCTTACAGTGATGATTTTTACATCAATTACAATGATTTAAATGTACATTTGGCCAGAGTGGATAGTATAATTCTGGGATTCGCTGACCATGGCTATAAATTAACTTTTGTAAAGTCTACAATTGCCTTTCTCAGGGTCCTATTCTTGGGATATGGATGATCAAATTAAGGCAAAAGTGTAGCATCACATTTCTTAGAGAAATGTGATTTATTGCAACCACCAAATACATTAAAAATGCTTCAATCTCTTTCAGGATTTCTACATTTTGGTAGGACGTACATACCAGATGATGCACAACGGGTTAGACAGTTGTACTATTTAATTAGTCTAGACTTTTTTTAATAAGCATTGGACTTCTGAACATACTAATATTCTTCAAGATTTACAGGAAAACATGCTTGAATATAAACACCTACATACTTGTGTTAACTCTAGAAATTTAGTAATCCCCATAATTGCGGGTTCTAGTGGTTACATAGATCTTTTATTTAATGAAGGAGAAACTGTGCTGATTGCTTGCGGATGCGCGTTTTGCATCCACTGAAAAATGTTTGACGGTGGTTCAAACAGCTGTTCTGAAGGAATGCCCATTTGGCATAATAGAGCCATCGTATAATTGTGGTGTCTACCGTTCTGGCCTTAGAGGCCGTCACCAAGGCCAGTGTCCTAAACACGAAAGCCTTGCATCATAGATGGATCCAGTGGGCCACTTTGTCAACAGCTACTGATGTTGATTACATTTTTACTCTAATTTGAGAACAGAGGAATATCTCCAGTATGAACAAGAATACCCCATTTCAAGTGAAATATTGCCTCTAGGTCAATATGCTTTCATAATCTATGCTGATGGTTCAGCCCAGCCTGAAGTTGGTACTTAGTACAAGCATGTGCTGCAGTTAAGGATATCATGAAAGATTATGTATTTCATGAACACAAAACTTATGCAGAAACTTTAGGGTGACCTTACCGTGCAGCTGGCTGAATTGAAAGCTTTGTTTCTTGTTTTGCAGAAAACGGATTCAGAATTCCTCACACTTATAATGTGTGATTCCTATTACTGCGTTCAGGCCTATAAGGAAAATTAACCTTATTGGCACTTGAATGGATTCAAAGATTCTAAAGGAATTCTATGAAGCATAAGCTTCTCTGGGGAATGATGTCCTCTCTAAAAGATGCTTTGCCATGGACTCATGTGATTCATGCATTGAGTCATCAACGTGTTGGTGTACACATTGCAGGGAATTCATTGGATGATGAAGCTGCCAAGGCAGATGTTCAGACTGTATATATGGCTGCGATTACTCGCTCAGATTTGAGGATAGATGGTGATATAATGGCTGCAGTCACTGCTTCGGCTATTGGCGAGCTCTTACCTAAAGGCTATTCAGCTAAGAACTCCTATCAATTGACTCCACAAAATGTTCCCTGTGCCCGCATTCCTGTGGTGGGTGATTGAGTGATACCCAATTGGGACCACGGGTTAGAGTTAATATTAGCAGCTCATGAGGGATTGGCATCTGCCCATGCAGGTGTGGTGGCTACAGTTTCTTCATTACAGAAACGAAACTGGTGGCAACGTCTTTATCAGCAAACCAGAAAATGTCTACTTTGTTGTGACATTTTTCAACAAATTAAACGTTCCACCATTGCTCGCCCACTGCAGATATTCCTTTTAGTTTCAAGTCAGCCATTAAATGTATATAAACCACCTTGACTTTTATAAAAAACTGTTGTTTAATTTCATTATATTATATTGTTACGTGCTAATCTAATGCATTAGGAACATTCATGTACTACTGCTTTGATTAAGTTGATATTTTATACTCCTCCCTCACCCCTTTCTTTCCTCCCCCCCCTTTTTTCTTCCTTCATATATGATTTATCATTATCTTTTTATATTTTATGATATGCACTCGTATTTGCTGTATTCTGTTATACCTTCTTTCATTAAATAAAAGCCTTTAAAACTTAAAATGTATATATTTAAATCACTGATGGACAGTAATATGGCCCAACAATTTGGCGCAGAGGATGCGTCCTTTAACATCAATGAATGTTTCACTGTCTTACAGGAATTACAAGACGTCCGAGATGAACACTCAAATTTAAGTCCTAAACAGTCTGCCACTGACAAAGTGAAGGTGCAACCAGCTGCTTCTGGCTAGATTCCTAAAGTTGGAGATCTAGTCCCAGAGAAGATTGCAGATAAAAAAAATAGTTTGGCCCATCATATCATGAACCAGCGCCTGTTCTTGCTGTCTAAGGTACTCAAACTGTGATTTTGCCACCGCTTCCTAGTTGTAAACAAAAACAGCAAGTTTCAATTGATTTGATCAAGCTACACCATGTGGCCGGTCCTCCAGTGTAGGCCACAAGGGTTTCTGGGTAGTTCCTTGTCACTTCTCCCTACCCTGCAAGAGATCTCTGTGCAAGCAATAAGTAGCACTAATCTTGCTACTCCCCGGCTAGAGTCTTCAGAGGCGGAACATTTGATTCTTTCCATTGATGATGGAAACAGAGGGTGCATTTAGGATGTGAGTTTGCTGTTTTCTACTGCTACTCTTTGCAATGAAATTGTGTATAATCAACTTCCTTTGGAGGCGTCATGCCAGATCTACTTCTCATGCCGTGGTCGCTGTTTTTACTTAGACTGCCTCTAGTTATTTTGGCAACATTGATTTTTCTTCGAGCTCTCCACATACCACCTTGCGTGGTGTGCGTAGACTATTCCTTTGGCTGAAATAGACATATCTGATTCCTCCTTGGTTTGTTTTTGCATTTCTCATTCTCTGTCTTTTCTGCTCCTCTGGATTGGATTTATTACAGTTTTCTTTCTACTATTGAATGAACAGATCATACTTGTCCAGAACTGGTAACTTAGGTCCTTACTCCCCATTCTTTATCACATAAGGTCCGAAGGGACTTGTCCCTTGTGAACATTACTGCTTTCCCTGTCCATGATGGTACTGTATGGGATAAGGCTTGCTTTGACATTTTTGGTCCTACAGAGAGTTTGCATATTTCATATGTATTTAGAGTTGCTATGGATGGCTTTATTACCTGAGGTTCTATTTCTGATAAACGAAATGTGATGACTGTTACTAATATGATATCTGAATTAGAATCATACACTGCATTTGAAAATGAGGATTTGTATTTGAATTCTGCAAATTTTGGTAAAACGTTTTGTTATCATCATTATGCACATCACTATTTACCTGGAGCTAGTACTATACGTCCTGTTTTTAATTATATGCAGTGGGAACACTGTTTGACACCTGACGTAGGCTGTTCAAATGCATATTTGAAAAAGTTCCCTTATTTTAACAGTCATGTTCCTACTGACCCGATTTCATATTATCATCGTCTTACACCTTCCCCATCGACGAATAACCTGCTCACGTAAACCAAATTGATTTATTCGGATTCATTTATTTCACAACGTTCCCTGCAGGGTTATGAATATTGGAAAAATAATATTGAGCTCAAATCTGTTTGGGGAACACAAAATTGGCATGTCAGGGGCACTAAGGCTTTATTTGTCATGTCTATTCCATTGACAAATTATCTTTTTAAACAAAACAGTACATGTCTTGGATTTGGCAGTGTTAAAATTTGAATACGCCAAGCACTCCCTCCTTCCAGATAATATGGATTTACAAGATGTTTTACTGGGTCTCAGGTCTCCTCATTCTATACATTTTATATATGCCAGTTATAATGAAATTTGGAAAGTTTCCCAGAACGAAGCAGCTGAGCATTTGAAGCAGATCGATAAGGACAATTTGGAAAGAGCTTTGGCTGTTGTCGATAATGGCATAACTACATTGTCAACCCGTATTTATTCACTCTATAATATTGTTTCATCTGCATTCAATATCATACAAAATGGTATGTCTATACTTCAACATGGCCAAAGTCATCTGACAATGATTTTGCAATTGAATTGGACTGTGCAAGTTCTAAAATCGAATAGAGTACCATGTAATTATTTAAGTGCCACTGAGTTATTTTTGCATTTTAATTTGACACGTGTGCAAAAAATAATGGCAAAAAAAGCCACCTACTCTAGGCTTAATATTGAACGTTTAGAAAAAGTCACCTTTTCAGTTACTGTAACTCCCTTGGCCATTTGGTTGATCCATGGTTTTATTTCTCTTTTGATTTCCACGTTTCATTTCACATCACGTCTTTGGCATTTTTAAGTAGGCAGATATTAAGTGATGGGTGCACATTTTTTTACACAAAGCTTGGTTTCACCCCTTTCAGTACATATGCATGCACAAGGATAAAGAGGGCTTTGTTAGTCTACGTGATTATGGAATTTCGTTGTGTCACTCATTGATATGCACAGAGATTGCACATCATATAGTATGTAATGCTTCTGTGCCTATCTTAGCATGTTATTTCAAGGGTGTCCCCATTTAACTGATCAGGAATTAATTTTTGTTGCTTTCTAATAGAGGCTATCTAAGTTAGAATGACCAAGGTTGATGCGGAATGAAGCCAGGTGTCCCGTATTTGGTCACTGTTTCCAAGTTAGTCACTTGCTGTATGCATGTTTTGTATCCTCCCACACATACTATCAGAAAGATTACTTAGTGGCCCAAGACCAAGTAACTGAAATAAACTTTGATAAGTCGTCTGAGGTGCAATCCCTTTTTTCACACTCAATTGCCACAGTATTTCGGTGAGCTTGTACACAGTGTTTTTAATGCTTATAATACAGCTGGAGAGGCACATTTTTTTAACGTGATTGGGTCTGGACTGGTGTTCACATTCCAGACTGTACTTGGAGTTATCACGTTCTTTATATACTCCTTGTTTTCAAGCATTTTTGGAGGCATTCTTTTTGTTTTGTTGCGATTTTGGTTCTATTTTTGTTGCTCTGCAGTGGATGTCCCACAGCGAGGCCAAATGGGAATGGAACTACCATATGTCCTTCTGTGTTGTGAACACATTATACAGTATTTTGTAGAGTCATTGTTACTGGAACTGAACGAGAACTGGTCTCTGTCCTTCCGGCCCGTATGGTTTCAGAGAGTGTAGCATGTGTTTTGCTGTCTATGGTGCTCATTGAAGTGTGTATACTCGACATATGCCTTGCTACGCAATTGTTGCAGTTTCCTAAAATAAATCAGATTTTCATCCTTTGCGGTCACATCAGCTGTGTTGTCAAAAAACGCTGCTTCCTTAGCTGTGTGATGCCTATTATGAGACACTTTTGCCATTGCCCGATGCTGCTTCAACTTCAGGTTTCCTGGCATCTGGGCACTTGTCTGATGCTGCACTCCTGGCCCTGTCACCTTCGACACCTGCTAGATAGGCTGGTAATGACTCTCTTTGTGACTTGGATCTTGCTCTTCAGGCCTCTTTCGATGTGATGTCTGCAGTTGCGGGTTCCTTTCTGGGCTCTATTGACACTCTGGACATGACTGTTGTGGACATTTTAGAATGTCCTCCTCCTCATCAGATGCCTCACAAAAAATTTGCATTAGCTTTATGGACATTTCTCCTTTTAAAGTAAGCAACATGTTTTTAATTGGCAGTTTTTAGGGGCTTTGACTTTGCTTCTGCTAATAAAGGGTTCTTATGTAACGCAAGGCGTTTACACACACATAACGCTATTGCTATTTTTTAAATAGTCGTAACCCCCTGACCACAGGGAGGGTGTTATATGGATTATCTGTGGTCTCCATTTTAGTTTTCCTTTTTAACTTAGTATCTCTTTTAAATGGTAGTTTGTACACGTTTTCCTTAATACAAGAATGTGCCATGTATGCATTTATGTTTTTGCAGACATTGTTGTTATGTTATAGGCCATTTATACAGCGCATGTTCACCAAAGGTCTCTTGGTGCTAGGGTAACAAAAAACAGCAACTGAACTCCAGGTTAAACATAAGCATGTTGGAACAGTCAGGTTGTTAAGAGTTTTCTAAAACTCGGATAGTTAGAAGATGATCATCTTATATTGGGAGGCAGAGAATTCCAGGCGTGGGGAGCCAGAAAGGAGAAGCTGGCTCCTCCAAGTCTCTTCTTATATCTTTGCACCGAGCAAGTTGTGGTGAGCCGATCTCAGGCAATGATTGGGAGTGTAGCTCAGGATTTTGGAGGACACAAAGGCAGGACTTTTACCACAGAGAGCCTTGAAAATAGTGCAAGCTGTTTTAAAAATGGTTCTCTGAGCTACTGGAAGCCAGTGAAGCTTTTTCATTAGAGGCTTAATGCAGCAGTGTTAAGGGTGATAGAAGACCAGCCAAGCTGCCTGATTTTGGACTAATTGCAGTTTTTTGTAGAGACCATTAGGAAGTCCCTTGTAGTGTGTGTGGCATAATCAATCCGAGAAATTACCATGGCAATAAGGATTTATATGACAGCTTCCTCCGTGAAGTATCTCCTAATTTTCCTTATTCTTAGAAGATGGAAGAAACAGGAGGAGAACATAGCTCCAATCTGTGGCTTGAGGGACAAATCCTCATTAATGAGAACTCCAAGGCTTTTCACCGCATTTTTGGGCAAGGGTGGGGTGCCCAATTCAGGAGACCCGAAGGAGGGATTCCAGTGGGTCAGTTTGTTGGTAATAACCGCTACTTCGATTTTATCCAAATTAAGCTTAAGCTAGCGAGAGTTCATCCAGTCCTGAATATAAAGCATAGTGTTTTGGAAAAATGCTTTGGAGTCTGCGGTGTTATCGATGGTGAAAATCAGCTGCATGTCATCAGCATAATTGTAAATTTTCACCTTTTGCTCCTGAAGGGAATGTATAAGGGTGCATTTGTAAAGATGTAACAAGACAGGGGGATGGGAGGATCCCTGTGGAACTCCAAAGTCCAAAGGGACTCTAGCAGAGTGATAAAAGAGGAGAGAGACTGACTGAGCTCGATCTTTCAGAAAAGAGGCCAACCACTCTAGGGCAGTGTCACATAGCCCAGCAGAGCTGACATGATCGATCAGTAGAGATTGATCTACCACCACAATTGCCGCTGAGAGATCAAGGAGGACCAGGGCCTAAGTGATCCTGGGATCCGCCTCCTTCCTCATGTCATCCAATACAACGAGGATGACTGACTCAGTAGAATGTGATGGATGGAAGCTGGCCTGATGGGAGTCAAGAAAACCTGATTCCTCCTGAAGGAGCAAAGATGTTTTGCTACATGTGTCCCTAATATCTTAGCTAAATATGGAAGTAAAGAAAATGGACTATAGTTCTTTAGTATTGTGGAGTCGTCCCCAGGTTATTTGAAAAGGGCAATCACTACAGCCTCCTTACAGGAATGAAAGTTTTTGCCCTGGGTTAGGGTTAAGTTATAAAAAAAGGATGGCTATATCTGGATAGCGTGAATAAATTGTTTTTTGGATGTGAGGGGGACATATATCATTCAGGGAGCCAGTCTTAACGGTGGCCATCAGCTCGGAGAGGTGCTTTTTGCTTTTTTTTGCTTTTGTTCTACAGTCTTCACTGTTAGTTCCAAGGAAACCCATATTGGAACACGATGTCCTCGTTTTATTATGTACTTGTAGGAGACAACTCATTTCCTTCAGACTAAGTAACATTGTTATTCTGTATATCTAGCAGACTGTGATAAGACCGCTGTTTTATTATTTAAACCGTGTCTGTGTTGAAGTCGGGTTGAGGCACTTAACCGGAGGTATTATGAATGCTGCAGATATCTGTGAATGAGATTCAGCCCCGTAGGCCCAAACATTCATCCTAAGAAGAAAGATAGATGCGCAAGCAGAAATGTGTGCAGGCTTGCGTATTGAGACAGCGTGTATTCATTAATGCACTTAGACCGGCTTCCTGAGACATTACACCAAGGCATGGAGTTAGATCATTACAACTGTGTCTGGTAGAAGGATACTTCCATTGTGCTCTCAAAAGCGTAGAAGTATTATTGATATATAGGCGTAACATTAAGAACAATGAAACTAGTTGAATTGTTTGTGCTATTCACCATTCTAATAATGCTTATAACAATGATGTGTTTCGGGGGCGCTAGAGATCCCTGCCGCAAGATGGCCGCCGTCTAGTGAGGCTGTGCCTGCCGGAAAACAGCATTCAACATTTATCTGCTCTTGAACAGGGCATCTGGGCTGATCTGGTGGGGCCTGGGCTCTTGACACCCTGCTGCACCAGATGAGCCCAAAATTGCTGCAGAGGATGAGACAGAGGCAACCTTTCTGGGCCTAACACCGACATTGCGCCTCCTCCACATGGTTGCCAGCTTGTTGGGGAAAAGATCAGCGGTTTCGGGAGACCAGCAGAGCTGCCGCTGAGGGACAGAGCACACGCGTGTATCCCCAGACGGGTGAGGAAACTACGAGCAGGCCACCTGGGCTGGGGCTGCCCACGTGCATCGATCCTTGCTGCCCCCTCCCATTGTGCTCAGCGTGGAGAGCTTGCGCTCTTAAGACTGTGCCGCGCTCGGGCCAGTGTCCCAATTCCACACATTTTAGGCCCCCCCGCGAGGGAGAACATGGAGGTGGTATAGCTCTGGTTGCAGAGACTCAAGAGCAGCCTGAGAAGTGCTGAGGAGGCAGCGGACCAGCTCTGGACCCCAGGGGACATTGAGGCAGGATATGGGCCGCTTGGCGACCTGAGCTCAGCAGAACCTGATGAGGTGGGCTGTCTATCCCTTCAGGTGATTGTCTGGTGGAGGCTGGCAGGCCCCACGTGTGGATAGCGATGAGACAGGTGGGCCACATGCTGAGAGAGGGTCTGCTCATGCCCCCTGGGGTGAAGCGGGCCCAGGTCTGGAGGTCAGCATTGGAGTCACCTGGAAATCACCCTTTTGTACCCCAAGGAGCAGTGTGCCAGGACGTGTTGCAACACAGATGGCCCCCTGCACTGGGCAGGGGGCGCGGAGTACCCGGTTGAGTCTGCTCGTGCCTCCCCCTGTGGCATCAGGGGGCGAGGCAGGACCCCAAGATTGCTGTGTGCATAATGAATCACTACCACCTGGCACGTAATGCACAATTGTAAAAATTGCACGTGAGCAGCTGGTGCACAATGGGGAAGACAGACACGAGGCAATCGAAGCTGTCATTAGACTCCCGCAGACAGATTCCCATGGCAGATTTGACATTTTATGACCAAGCTTCAGGCCCAGAAGATGGCAAGGGTCCCACTCAATCAATCAATAAGTATTTTTATAAGCACGCTCATCACCCTGGGGGTATACGGGTGCTGTGTGGGAAGGGGTGTATTCAAACAGCCAGGTCTTGAGGATGCTCCTGAATTGTGCAAGGGAGGTAGCGGTTTGGAGGTGGATGGGGAGGTCATTCCAGGCCTTGGCAGCAAGGTGGGAGAAGGAGTGCCCTCCGGCTCGGGTGCGATGGATGCGGGGGACGGTGGTGAAGGCCAGGGATCGACTGCAGGTGTCTGGTGGGCTGGCGGAAAGTTAGGCGGGTGTTCAGGCATTCTGGTCCCGTGTTGTGGAGGACTTTGTAGGCGTGCATGAGCAGTTTGAAGTGGCATCTCTCCTTGACAGGGAGCCAGTGACGTCTATGGAGGTGGGGGGTGATGTGGGATCATCTGGGCAGGTCCAGGATGACTCTTGCTGCAGCATGCTGGATGGTTTCAAGGCGCTTGAGGAGGGTGGTGGTTCTTGCATAGAGGGCGTTTTCGTAGTCATGACGACTAGTGATGAGGACTTGTGTGACGCTTCTTCTGGAGTCTGTTGGGATCCATCTAAAGACCTTGCGGAGCATTCTGAGTGCGTTGAAGCAGGTGGAGGCTACCGAGTTGACCTGTAGTCCCATGGAGAGCTCACTGTCAAGGATGATTCCGAGGTTGCAGGCATGGGTTTTTAGGGGTGGGAGCTGGTCCAGGGGCGGGGGCCACCAGGAGTTGTCCCATGGAGAGGGGGGGTCTTCTGAAGAGGAGAACTTCAGTTTTGTCGGGTTTGAGTTTGAGGCAGTTTGCTTTCATCCAGTCGGCGACGTCAGCCATGGCTTTCTTGAATTTTGCTCTGGTGGTGTCTGTGTCTTTGGAGAGGGAGAGTATGAGCTGAGTGTCGTCTGCGTAGGAGATGATGTTGAGGCCGTGGCTGCGGGCGATGGGTGCCAGCAGCATCATGTAGTGGGGCTGAGTGAGGAGCCCTGGGGTACGCCTGCAGATGATGCTCTTGGGGATGGAGCTGTTCGGCGGGAGGCAGATTCTCTGAGTGCGCTCAGTGAGAATGGATGATAGGAGCTTGAGGGTTTTGTCATGGATGCCAATGCAGTGAAGGCTTTGGATGAGGAGGGGGTGGGAAACTGTGTCAAAGGCCGCTGACAGTCGAGGAGGATCAGGGCTGTTGACTCACCACGGTCTAGGAGGGCTCTGACATCGTCCATGGCGGATAGAAGGACGGTTTCAGTGCTGTGGTTTTGAGCAGAAACCGGACTGGGCTTGGCCGAGCAAGTGGTTGGATTCTAGGTAGTCTGTGAGCTGGCGGTTGATGGCTTTCTCCAGAACCTTGGCCAGGAAGGGGACGAGCAAGGTGGGTCTGTAGTTTTTGAGGTCTGATGGTTTCTTCAGAAATGATTTGACTTCAGCATGCTTCCAAGATACCAGGAAGGTGGTGGAACTGAACGCTGAGTTGATGATGCTAGTGAGTGGGTGTCCAATTGCTTTGTGTCCGAGGTTGAAGGCGTGGTGTGGGCAAGGGTCGGTTGGGGCTCCTGAATGGAGGGAGGACATGATGATGGTTGTGGTTTTGGTGCAGAGAGGTGTCCAGTCAGTCAGGAGGTATGGTGGGAAGAGCTGGAGTTCTGGCTGTGGTGGTTGGGGTTCGAAGTTCTTGTAAATGTTGCCAATCTTGGTGTGGAAGAAGTTGGTGAGTGAGTTACAGAGGGACTGGGAGGGCAGGATGGTGTTTTTGACAGCGTCCTTGGGAACAAAATTCTCTGATAATGTGGAATAGTTCTTTGGTGCGGTTGGTGGCCTGGAGGCGGGTGGGGAGTGCAGCTTTCTTTGTTTCTCTGATGGCATGGTGGTAGGATTTGAGGGCAGTCTTGAATGCTGTGCAGTTTCCTGGGTCTTTGCTAGTTCTCCAGCGTCTCTCCAGAGGTTTGTGTTTGCGTTTTTCTGCTTTGAGTTTAGGAGTAAACCAGTTGGCGTGCTTGTTGGTTCTTTTGTTGTTGAGGGTTTTGAAGGGAGCGATGGAGTTGGCACTAGTGGTGATCCATTCTGATAGGAGGGCGGAGGCTTGATTGACGTTGTAGGATGCGTGGAGGGTGGTGGTGTTGATGGTGGTCATCCATTGGGATTCGGTAATGGTGTTCCAGCTGTGGCGGGCGGTAGGGGGTGGAGGGTGGGGTAACGGTGGCCTGTTGGATGACAGTGATGGTGAAATGGATGATGCTGTTGTCTGTCCAGGTGAGCTCGGTTGTGTGGCTGTACCGGATTTTGTCACTGGAGCTGGACATTCACACTATGTTTTTGGACCTTAATCAGAGCCTGACTGCCATAGACTCAAGAATTGACATGCTGGCTGACCAGATCAACTGGCTCAAGGAGAGGGTAGATAATCGTGAAAAGCGAATTGATCACCTCGAACGCCGCACATCAGATGAAGTAGATGCACATTCCTCAGCCGGGGAGGAGCTGCTCCAAATGCAGAAGGTCCTGGAGGTTATTCACAACACAAACAAAGGCTTGGAAGTACGATCCAGAAAAAACAACCTCCGTATCATAGGGGTGCCAGAGTCCGCAGCAATGGATCGCATGGAAGACTATGTAGAAATGATGCTCCAAACCCTCATTGGGGATGCCCTCTCCCCCATGCTCATTGTTGATTGATCACAGGTTGCTGGGCCAGCGGCCTCCTCCGGACACGCTGGCACGCCTGATCATTGCCTGCCTGTTTAACTACCGAGAGAGGGTCACCACACTTTGCTTGGCGTTGGATCGCCGACCCCTTCAATATCGGGACATGGAGAGTACCTTTTATTCAGATTTTACACTAGCTGGGCAGGTGGCCAGATGAGATTGTTTTCCTGTTAAACGCTCCTTGCAGACAACGGCCTCCAAGTATTCTTTGATTTATCTAGTGAAGCTTCGAATTCATCCAGACCTGGAGAAAAACAACCTGCTTGACACATCTCAATCTGGCTTTCGCGCCAAACACAATACTGAAACTGCCCTGATTGCCGCCACGGAGCACATATGCAACCTCCTTGGCATGGGAGAATCAGGTGCCCTCTGCAGTGTTCGACACCGTATCCCACCACACACTCATCAAGAGACTGCACCACATCGGAATCCAGGGAGATGCACTCAAATGGATCACATCTTTCCTCTCGGGCCGAATGCAGAGAACCTGCCTACCACCCTTCACCTCAGCACCAAAGAGCACAATCTGCGGTGTCCCTCAAGGTCAATCCCTCAGCCCCACCCTCTTTAACACCTGTATGACACCGCTGGCCAACATCGTAAAACCTATCATCTCTTACGTCGACGACACCGAGCTCATCCACTCGCACTCAGCAGACCCCTCCACCATCAAAACCAACTTCCGCAACTTCAAGCATGTCGCCAACTGGCTGAAGACCAACTGCTTGAAGCTCAGCACCGACAAGACTGAAATACTGATTGCTAGGACCAACACCTCCCCATGGAACATGTGACCCCCAGAATTTGGACCCACACTGACAGACCATGTCCGCAACATGCGCATCATCCTGAACAGCAAACTCACCATGAAACAACAGATCAACACAGTCTCTTCCACCTCCTTCCACACTCTGTGCATGCTCTGAAGAATCTTCAAATGGCTCCCCATCAGTACCAGGAAAACCGTCACCCAAGCCCTTGTCACCAGCCGTTTGGGCTACGGCAACACACTTTATGCAGAAACCACCACCCAACTCATGAGAAGACTCCAGACAATACAGAACTCAGTGGCCAGACTCCTCCTCAAACTACCCAAATAGACCCACATCACCCCCACCATAGAAACCTCCACTGGCTCCCTGTCCACAAAGATACAAATTCAAGATACTGACACATGCCTACGAAGCCCTCCGCAACCATGGACCATCATACATCAACCTCCACCTGAACTTACACCAACCCACCAGACATCTTTGCTCCTCTTCCCTCGCACAGACACCACGCATCTGCCGAAGTCACAGTGGAGGCCGTTACTTCTCCTTCCTTACCACCATGTCCTGAAACAGTCTACCCCGCCTCCTCTGGACATTGCCCTCCCTGGCAGACTTCAGGAAAAGACTCGAGACCTAGCTGTTCGACTGAGCATGGCAACCAAGCGCCTGGATACCCTCAAGGGTAAATACCAGCGCTTTACAAAAACACTGATTGATTGATTGATCACTCAGAGAAAACGTACTACTTCACTGCCCTAAAGGCTGCTGCCAAGTTTGTTAGAGGTATTCCTGCAGTGGATGTTGGCTCGCGGGATGGGGACGCCTCAGAGATAAGGATTTTATTTTATTTTATTTGAAAAGTTTTATAGAGCGTGAACAAGACCCAGCAGGGTATCAGAGCTCTGTACAAACGCAGCCAGCTGGTTAGGCTGGCACAGGAGAAAATAATATATTGCTAAGCTTATGCAGAAGAAGCACAGTGGAGACAAAGTAGACATGTAAACAGTTAACAAGATGAAGATTGCATAGTAGACAAGGGAAGGCAGGGTTGTAAGGTCAATACCATTGGTTTGTAAGGCTCCAGTCCTATTGTCACATGTAACTATTCAGTAGCAAACCTTTGACTTCTTTTTTAAATGCATAGGTCAAGGGGTTCATTCTGATTTCTGGTGGGAGAGCGTTCCAAATGCTTGGAGCAAGACCTGAGAAGGTATGGCTGTAGGTTCTCTCCTTTTTGAACTGTAGTAGTAGTGTGTGTGAACTTCTTAGTGCACGATTCCCACCTGATAGTTCAAGTTTATTTGCCAGGTACCTGGGCCTGTTATGATGGAGTGCTTTATGCGTCAAGCAGGCTATCTTATACCTGATCCTTGTATCGATGGAGAGCCAGTTGAGTTGTATTAGGTCTGGTGAGATGTGGTCTCACTTTCTTGAGCCCGTGATGAGTCTGGTAGCAGAGTTCAGAGTAGCCCTTAAAGGGGCAAGTTTAGCTTTGGGTAGCCCTGCCAGGGTTGCAATTCCTTAATCTAAACGGGAGATAACTACGGATTGGACAGTTTGTTTCAGATCAGTAGGCGGCAGGAATGGTTTGATTTTCCTTAATGTACATAGTTGGAGATTGGCTCCTCTTGTTGTCGCACTGATGTGATCTTGTATATTCAGACCTTTGTCCAGAATTAGGCCTAGTGATCTAGTGGTACCTACAACATGTGGGGTACAATTGAGGGCTGTTAGTTGTTTGAGTCAGTCCTGAATGGGTGCTGTATGATTGCGGGGGGCAAGCAAGAGGAATTCTGTTTTGAGTGTATTTAACATAAGGTGGTTGTGAGATAACCACTGTTGAGTTTTCAGAAGAGCATGGTTGAGAGTAGTAATGTTGTCCGGAGAGGAAATGTTCATATACAGTTGAGTATCAACTGCGTACATGTGATATTGTATGTCAGACCGTTTCAGAATTTTGGTGAGACATTCCAAGTAGAGGTTGAAGAGAGTGGGTGAGAGTGCGGATCCTTGTGGGACTTCAATAGAGACCGGCTTACAGTTGGAAAGCTCATGGGTTGACTTTGATTCTTTATGGGGTGTCAATACATAGTGACAGCGGCAGGAACCTTTAAGGCGGTTACGTGCCTAAAGAGACGTATGACGCAGGAGATGCTGTTGCCCCTGTCTGCACTGCGACACAAGTGGGAGGAGGATATGGGGGTGGAGATCCCGGAAAAAGCCTGGGCTGATATTGTGGAAAGGGTGTGGAAGGGCACCAGAAACGCCCGTTTTCAATTAGTGCACTTTTACATGTTACACAGAGCCTACCTCACCCCAGCGAAACTTAATAAATACTTTGACACTAGCTCAGATGCGTGTCCGCGCTGCCGCAGGGAGGGAGAAGACTTCCGTCACATGTTCTGGGGATGCCCGCAATTAGACAGTTATTGGTCCGAAGTAGTGTCTTTGCTAAACGAAGTCACTGACAGGGACTTGGAACCGGCTATAGGACCGTGTATGTTGCATTGGTTTCCCAATACAGCCAAAAACAAGATTACTAGCAAATTCCTAGACATGGGTCTCTTATTGGCAAAACAGGAAATTACTATGCATTGGAAAATGCAGAGGGGCCCCAATATAGCCAGATGGAAGAAGGAATTCATTAAATGGGCGGAGTGTGACGGAATAGTTCGGATGCAATTAGCGAAGAGGGCGGGAAGTGAGAGGGCACTAGAAGCAGCAAAGGCATGGGAAACATTAGTGGTGCTCCTAAAGATCCCAGACGGCGATAGTGACGAAGATCCCGGGATTGCAGCTCCTGAAGTGGAGGGCTAGGTAGATTGCCCATGAGTTCGGCATGATATGGAGACCCTAGAAGTAATATGCAGTATGACTCTGCAACCGCTGTACATTCACCATTCCACTGACGCCCTTGATATATTAGTGAACATACAGCACAACAGACCTACACCGAAGTTTATATGGAGAGTTGGGAGTGGCATGCCTGGAGGGAGGGATGGGGGGGGGGTGGTTCTGGAAGGTTAGAATAGAGTTAAGATTTGAAATAAGGCTGGAATGAGAGCCATGTGATTGCAGCACAATGTGGGATTTGTTCCTTTTCACCCCTTTTCTTCTTGATTGAGAGGGCGGAAGGGAGGGTCAATATTATGCAGAGAGTACTTAATATAACTGTATCTTACATGATTGTATCATTGTTTCCATTTTTGTATGTATTTTATTACGAAACTTTACACAGTGTGTGAATGAGCAGGCCTGTAAACCTCAATAAACCTTGTTTAACCCTTTAAGTGCGCCCGTCGGCCAACGGCCGTCGCGAGCACTACCTCGGTAGTGCTGTGCACGTCCGTTGGCCGACGCGGCCCCGCCCACATAATGGAACGCCCCGCACTGCGACGAAATTATCGCCGCGGTAAACGGGTTAAAAAAAAAAACATTTGTTGACTTTGATTCTTTGAGATCTATTTTGAAGGAACAAGGCTAACCAATTTAGGACTGGACCTGATAATCCTATCCTTGTTTCTAGAAGGTTGATTAGTTTGTCGTATTTGACCGTGCCAAATGCTGAAGAAAGATCAAGCAGTATAATTGGGCAAGGTTCGTTTTGGTCAAGTAGTCTGAAGGCATCGTCTACTATGTGTTTTAACGCAGTTTCAGTACTGTGTCCAGATCTGAAGCCAGATTGGTGTTGATCAAGGAGTTAGAATGATCAATGTTGGAAAATGGACGAGACAAGTTCTTTAAAGAGTTTGGTGGGCATAGGATCATAGTAGTGATTGGACGGTTTTAATGTAGTTATGATGTTAAGCAGCTCAGCATCGTCCGGTAGTCTGAAGGTATTCCAAGAAGCATCATTTTTTTTAATGTAGGCAACTGACTCAACCAGAGGAGAGCTCATCCCAGATGTTCCTGAGGCGGGGGTGGAGAGAGCCTGATTCTGTAAGTCTTGTAAGGAGTGTTGCAGATCTAATACAATCTTTTTTATTTTTTCAATGAAGTGGGCTGAAAATTCCTCCATGCTTGGGATTGAGTCCTTGAGTGCCCTGAGTTGGTTAGATGAGTGGTTCATTTGTTGAGTGATCATTTCAAAGAGTTTTTTTTGGTCTGTTTTTGGGTTTGTCAAGCTGGGATCTAAAGTGATCAGATTTGGCAGTGCGTACAAGTTTGTTATAAGCGTTTCTTGTCTTTCTTAGTTGTTTGAGGTTGTCTAGAGGGAGAATTTCTCCACGTTCTTTCAACCACCATGAGTTTACGTCATTCCTCATTGAGGGAGCCATTGAACCAGGGTTTAGAATGCTTGCTGGGGATTCTTTTGAGTTGCAAGGGAGCAAGTGCGTCGAAGATATCAGACATGGAGTGAGTGTAGTGATCGGTGAGTTCCTCGAGATTTGTCATGTTAGGGGGTGGCGGAAGAAGATTACTGCTCATGATGGTATGTTCATTTACGTTGATGTTTCTCAAATCTCGTGCCCATTGTTTTTTTATGATGCTGTCCATGTCTAATCAACACCTTTTCCAAGATGCTGAAGGAGATTAGGAGGTGATCTGACCAGTCGCTAGGTAATATGTCATCCAGTTGTATGATGTTATCCTTGGTTATGATAAGATCTAGTATGGCACCTTTGTAATGTGTAGGCTTGTTGCAAGATTCGGTGAGGTTCAGGTCAGTTAGGAAAGTTGTAAATGTGCATACTAATGGAGCATTTTCGTTGTTCCAATATAAGTTGATATCCCCCAGGAAAATATGGTTATGGGGTTGGTCCACGTTAACTGATATGGTCTCTATTATTTGTTCGATGAACAGAGGATTGTCTCCAGGGGGGTGGTAGATCATGTGAAGAGTACATATTGTTTTGTCATTGTTTAAGATTTTGAGATCCAGGTGTTCTTAAGAGGACATCGGCGTCAAGTATATCTGTTTCACGGAGAGCTTAGTTCGATGGATGCAGGCAATGCCATCCCGATTTTGACTATTCGATCCATTCTAATGATCTCATAGTCAGGGGGAACTAGAATGTCCAGGATTGGAGTAGAGGTGTCCTTGAGCCAAGTTTCAGTTAAGATCAAAGGGGCAGATTTACAAGCCCCTTGCGACATCTTTACGACACCGTTGCGTCACTTATGTGACAGATTTACAACGTGACGCATCTAGTGAGATGCGTCACGTTGTAAAGCCCTGCCCTACACTATACCTGTGTCAGGTATAATGTATGCAGGGTGGGCGTTCCGTCGCAAGGAATCCCCGTAAAAGTGGCGCTGTGAAATCTGCAAGATTTCACTGAGTCACTTTTACGTCCCCGCTGCGTCAAAACCTTACGCCTGCCTGTAGCAGGCGTAAGGAGTGACACAGCATTGCAAGTATAGGATGCCCCCGAGAAGT